>CANTUV010000073.1:7332500-8532500 GCA_947685225.1 Garcia nutans | reverse complement strand
TTTCTGCTCTCTTCCATACGGTTGAAGCACCTGGAAAGATATGTACCTTGTTGAGAAGCAACCTGAAAGTAAAAAAAGGTAAGCTAATAGTGCAATTCTTTCATCTTATATGACAGCAAAAGCAACAGATTCCATTTAAGCATACTCAAACGAGTAAATGAAAGGCAAATACCTGAGCAGTTGCAGGCAGGCTTTTGGTAAGTGAATCCACATGACAAAGGGCTTGCTTAAACCCTTCAATATCTACTTCCTTTTGGTCATTCCCCTCAGGATCTTTCAACAAATCTGCCACATTTCTCAGATGCTTGTTTCTTAGAAAGAGTTCCACTTGAGGGTATCTTATGAGGATGTCATCTATTACATCTTGGAATTCTTGAACAGTCAATGTACCGGAGTTGTCTTTATCTGCAGCCTTAAATATGGCTCCAATATCTTCCTAAAAACACAAAAATTTCCAGTCAAAAAATTATTAGAAATTTTATAAATGGATACAAAACTATGTTTAGAAAATTATGATTTTATTTGAACCACCAAGAATGAGAAGAAAATATCATTGAGCTTGGATATAATTCTCATTGTCCATTTTTGATGTAGCAAAGATCTCTTGCACATAATTCAGACCTAATTTACACTATTTTGGCACAAAGTTTATCTATTATAGACTTCAAATTGAGCTTGGTTAATAGTAAATGCAAGACAATAAGGCCACCTTGACCAAGTTGCCCACTACTGATCAAAGTCCTGATGCAGAATGCCCAATAAATAATAATCCAGCACTTACAGGACATGCAAAAACTAAATCAACCAGCTACAGGCCTCACATACCATGATCTTGCGCTGATCTATTGTAGCACAATCTCCGATTGCATACACATTTTCCCTTCCCTTTACTCGCAGCCACTCGTCAGTTGCAAGAACTTTTCTTTTAGTCTGCACAAGACAGAACTTAAGGCGGCTGAAGATTTAAGTGAATAAAAAACTGAAAGTAACAATTCAAGGATACCAATACGTCAAAAATTATAAATTAAATCCATTAATCAACCTTGATATATTCAGAGTTAAGGTAGAAATCCTGCAACAGACCTGCCCAATTTGCTCCATAAAATCCTTCACAACTGGGCGAGTGCTAACACCAGTAGACCACACAACCAATCCATGTGGTATAGAGCAAACATCTCCCTTGGATTTGACCTTCCTGGTTATTTCTTTGTCAGAAACGCTAACAACTCGACACCCAGTTTGAACTTCAATACCATCCCTTTGAAACTTTTGTTCAGCAAATGAACTGATTCTCTCATCAAACCTACACAGTTGTGTAATAAAATCCTGCTCAGGCTGCATCTATTACATATGGAATAATTGAATATAACATAAACTGTACATATTCAAATACAGAAAAAATGACTGAATAAAACAAAACTGAAAGCTTCAGTTTAGGTTATGCACAAAGGATTCTTCCCTAAATCTATTCTATAATCAGTACATGTAACATGAGCACTTACATGCTCATTTACAAAACCTCATTAGCACAACTTTAAAATTTTTAGTACATGTTCAAAAGCATTATAAAGACAGAATGTGAAAGCTATATACTTACATATTCAAAATATGATCTCCAGATTGGATCACAGTTATTTTGACTAGATCTTTAACCATTGGATAAATGTTGACTAAATCTTCTTGGAGAAAGTCATGCAGCTCCGCAGCAAACTCAATACCAGTAGGACCTCCTCCAACAACTACAAAATGAAGGTTTGTTCTACGTTCTTCTTCAGTCAGATTAGGAAGAGTAGCCTTTTCAAAACAATCAATCACACTCCGGCGGAGCTGCTGAGCATCTTCCAAGTCCTGAATAAAATATCATAGTTAATAGATAGACGAATTTAATTCCTCTTGCAAGATTGCTATTAGTATTTAGTGAAATGCAAAAGAGTTTCAATGTAGAGAGACAACATAACAATATGGAACACTAAGCAACTAACAAGCAGCATGCCCAATTCTATGCAACAAAATAATAGGCACATGAAAATGCTGCACTCTATGCAACTCAATTTATCCAACCTTCAAAAAATGGCAGTTCTCCTTGACACCAGGGGTGTTAAAAGTGTTTACTTGTGCTCCTACTGCGATAACCAAGTAGTCGTATTCCAGAGAAAAATCTCCACTCCCAACTGTATTATTCTCAAAATTAGACTTGCAGAAAACTTTGTTGTTTGCAGCATCAATCTTGACACATTCTGCCTCCCAAAACTGAATTTCACCTTTTCTCTGCCAATATAAAATAGAAACTACTATAGCTAGAGAAAAGCATCAATCAAGCACATAGTATGCAGAAAAGCCGCATAATATAATTGTCTTTTCTCTTTTTTTTCATCTACCTTCTTTATAATATTTCGAACAGGCTCTACGATACTTCGAGCTTCAACAGTTCCACAGGTGACACTGGGTAACAGAGGGGTAAATGCAAAATAATTCCGGGGTGAAACAACCTGCACATCGTATGAAGAAACATCCAGATTTTTAAGGAAACTAATACCAGCCCATCCTGTTCCAAGAACCAAAATTCTCTTCTTTTTGTGCTCATTTTGATCAGCTTCAGCAGGGGGTGCGCCAATTTCTGATTTTGACTCGGAATATGCCACTATAGCTCCACCGCTGCAATATATTATGACAAGAAAGCATGCATATGATACAGAATGATAACCTGTTTTAGTGAAATGAAAGGCTCAAATGAATTAAAGCATACAATAATACTTTTAACACTTCTTTAAAATTTCCACCTCTTATAGACCTCAAATGTTACTTCCTAGTGTAAATTGGTCAGAACAAAACTGCTTAACTCCAGAATCCAGGATAACAGTAAAAAGAAACAGCAGATTATTGAAAGGTGGAATCTTTACAATTCTTGACAGAAACGTGACCCATTTGCTACAATTGAAAATGGTAAAGAATTAATAAAAGCAGAAACAACTGCAATTATATCTTCAACCACGACTATATTACAGCACACAATGATCTCGCATTTTGGATCACGTATCAGAAATAACAAAAACCAGATTTCAGAAATCTGAAGTAATTTCACCAAAAGAAAAGAAGAGCCATCTAAAAAGAGAGTCAAAGCCAAGTAAAAAATTTCAGACATTCATTTCTTTGCTAACAAATCTGAACTCCCCCCAAAAAAATTTATATTTTGGTTTCTTTCCTTTAATAAATGAATAATCTCAGTTCAAGAAATTGACCAAAATTCTATGAATTTCATGTCCAAATAACTGGGAAAAGCTCTTTCTGAAGCTCTCGTACCGAGAGTTAAGAATTTTGTTATTGTTGACCCAAATGGGCACAGTAAATAATAAGAAACGGTAGACAAAGGGAAATGGAAAGAGCTAAAGTTGTAAAGGGAACCTGACAGTGAAGAGAAGCAGAAGCTTGGAGTAAGAAGAGTTGCCATGGAGAGCTTGCGAAACTCTCTTGAAGAAGGATACAATCGTCATTTAAAAAATAGCTAAACTCCGATTCCGATCCACCAGAGAAAGAGCAGAAAACGTATGAGTATGAGTGTATGACAAACTATGGAATTCGCCATGTAAATTTACTTTGCAATTGTTGACTAGCACGTGTTCATTACAAGGGCAGTGAATCGCGTGTGGTAGTCACACCCAAAACTTTCTCCTTCCCATCCCAATTACAACTGCTAATTTAATAAAAACAAGTAACTTAATCAATGACAAATGAATTAATTAATTCTATTTTTTTTAGCTATATGTTGAAATTCTTTGCAAATTTAATATCACCTTACCTAATATTAGTATTATTCTATTATTATCAATCAATTCAAAACTAATAAATATATAATTAATTAAAATTTCTTTAAAAAAAAGTTATGACAAGACAAGGCCACCTACTATTATAAACAGGAGAAATTAATTCTACACTGTATATGCATTCAATTAAATATAATTATTTTTTCTATTCTTTTTTTATCAGAAAATTATTTTTTCTATACGAAAATACAGACATAATTGATTTCAAATAATAATAGTAAATCATTACATCAGAGAAGCTTAGGATAACAGTGGCACCAGTTAAATAATTGTCTCTGCTTGTTAAATATTTTATAATATAAAACTATAAAAATACAAAATTTAACTGATTTCAATTCATTTGCTTCAAATAAAAAACAATTCTTTCAATTTCAGTTCAACTCAGACATAATTTACAACTAAAATTCACTTGACAAATTTTTAAACTTGTATAAACATTACAATTCTGTACAAGACCTCTGGTCTCTTTTGTACAAATTTTCACAGCTCTTCTTCTGTACAAATTTCAATTTTCATGTCTTACGATCTTCATAAGTTTTATAAACTTCAATAAATACATCCTCATCGAGCTTCAAATCGTTCCATGTATGCATGTAGATAGCAAGGTGCACATACAACTGAAATCACAAACAATCTATGAGAAAATGGAAGACACAAAATAAAGAAAAAGAGAACAATATCTAAATTTTCAAACATCAAATCTAGTGCTGTTATTTAACTCCCATCTCATGAGAGGTAATAGAGATGAAGCTGATGACAACACACATTGTTTGAGCTTTTCAGACCCAAGTTCCACTCCAAATTGAATTTGGGTATAGTTAAACTCAATTCAAGAAAAGAATCAATGGAAAAAAAAAACAATTTGAAACAACTAAATTATGTGATATGTAATAGCATTTTAACTTGAAAGTTTTTTGCCTCAGTAGAATCCATTAATGTCATTGTAATGTAGCTTCCACCAAGTAGGTTCTCCCTGAAAACAGGGACTTGGCTCCGCTACACCTAAACCAAGGTGGACTATATCATCACTGGCATCTTTCAACAAAATCTGTTAGTTCTTTATTTTACAGAACAATTACAGCAGGCAATGAGGCTCTGATTTACGTTAATTTCATAAGTAATGCAGTGAACCCAAGTAGGTCCTCCCTGAATACAGGGTCTTGGAAACAATTGCATCTCAAAATATTTTAGCCATTAACAAGCTTTTGAATTACAAGGCTCAGAATTATAACAGCTCTATCAATCAAGAATTTTCTGAAGCAGAACTGGCATTAAAAGCTGTACGATAATCCTCATAGCCACAAAATCATACAAAAAAAACAACTTAAATACAATAATTTGTTTATTCAAGCTATGGATTGGCTCATATCAAGAAATTCAACCATATTTAAATCTCTACTTCATCGATTGCTCTCAGAAGCGCGGATAAATATTTAATCATTGCCAATTAATAGTTATCTTTCATATCCTGAAATTAAACAAAAAGAAAACAACTTTTTGATTAAACAAATGGAAATAAAATATTACGGAGACAAAACTATATAAATTGTAGCGGATGTTTTTAGAGGCAAGTCTTTAAAAATTGTACAGAAAAATCATTGTACAGAAAAAAAGCAAGTCTTTAAAAATTGCTACCCCACGTTGAACACCGCAAAACATAACTATTTGCGTCCATGACTAGCCTTATTTCGAAATTAATTTACATAGAAAACAAGCTTAAGGTGTGGAGAGGTAGCAATCTAAACAAAGATCATAATTTTAAGCAAAAAAGAAAGAAAGAAAAGATATCGCCGTTGCTTTGACACAGATCAGCCGTGAAAAAGAAAAAAAAAGACTAAACTGCAACACTAAACGGCGGCACTTTAGCACGTGCAATGGGGCTTTCTTCGTCACTGAATATATTCAGAGAAGCCCGGGGTGCAACGTGCAGAAGCTATGCTACTAATAAGCATTGAAAGGCAGATAGAAAAATGCAGAAACGCTTACCTAACGAATTCATTGAAGACTGCTCTTCTTCCATTGTGAAACCAGCGAGCGAGGAAGAGGACATCTCTGTGTGCTTATATAGAGAGACGTTCAAGTCCTAAACCTAAAACCCTAATTGTTGATAAGGTTAGAGCCACGAACTGGCCAGGCTGGGCTGGGTTTCGCCATCAGGCCAGCCCGAGTTCTCTTTGAGCTTGTAAAAGAAGCTCAAAGCTTGACTTGTAGCTCAAGTGGCTTGAGTTACTCGGACCAATGGACCAGGCCAATAAAATCAGAAAATATTTTTATTTTTTTAAAATATTATTCAGAAAAATATTATATATATTTAAAAAATATTATACATATTTAGACATCATATAATTTTTATTCTATAAAAAGTTATACATAAAAATTAATATGCGTATAATAGGTAATAATTTTAAAAAATTAATCTCAAACCGAGTTGAACCAGTTTAAAAAATTTACTTTAAATCGAAATCGCCTCAGATCGGATCATTCGGATTAACAGGCTCTATCCAAAATCACATCGGACAAGATCATTTTGGAAAGTCATCTCAAATCGAAATCATCAATCGAATTGATGCCTAGCTGCACAGTCTTAATTATGATTTAGGATAGGAATGAGCAAATAATTCAAAATCGACCGATCTGTCAGGTTCCTGACTTAAGAACAGAGACAGAAGAAGAAGAAGAGGAAGAAGATATTCAGAGAAAGAGAAAGAGATAGTGAGGGAGAGAGATGAGTTTCTGAAAACAAAATTGGGTAGAGAGAAATATAATTTCTTGTATTTTGAATTGATGCTCGTCTGTTGCATTATTACATTTCTTTTATAACTTTAAATGCTAATGTGCATTTACACCACAATTACATGGTATCAATGATTCTCTAAACAGCTGTAAACTAACCAATTCTAATAACAGAATGCAAATGCTCATCACAACCATTCAACAATTCCTAATTGTTACAGCTGGCATTTCCAGGATCTTGACATTACCCTCCTCTTCAAATCTTCCTTGTCCTCACGGAAGAACTCTTTTTCCTTATACCAAGCTTTAAATTCTCCTTGAGCAAATTATTGAACTTTTGTTTCTCTCTATTTTGCATTTTCTCAAACACCTTCAGGGTATTAATTCTCCTTAGCAAAACTTTGATTTTCTTTCTTCCTCCACCTTGAGATCTCTTTGTAAGATCTAAAATAACATCATTTGGCAAAATGGTTACACCAAACAATGTTTCCTCATCATCACTTCCTACTTTTTGTAAAACCTCTGCCTCGACAATTGCAACATTAATATTTAAGAGATCATCAAGAGCTAATCCAGGCTTCCTTGACACAGTAGCTGAAGTTATCACAACATTCAACCCTCCAAAGCTTGGCTTAGTTGCTCATCTCCCATGTACCCTTTAACCACATATTTAATATGACAACTCCAGATCTATTAGCAATATCATAGAGAGCGAGGTTAGTGACAAGAGGATTAAATTTCATTAGCAGAGCAAGTACGTGGCTGATCAATTCCACTTGCGGCACCAAGGATGGCGATTTTCTTGTCAGGGATGACTTCAAAGCCATAGCCATGATGAAGGAAGTGGGAAGAATAGGCAAAGTTTTTAAGGGTTTCAGTGGATCTGAAGAGTGAGTTATGACTATGGAAAGGAAAGGATAGGAATATGAAGCCACTAGAGGGACATATTGAAAAACATGAATGAAAGTGGAGAGAGAACTAAAATTATTTGAAATTGGAAGAGAATTGAAATTGAGAGAAGAAGAACATGAATGGAGTGTAAGAGAAGAAGAAGCAATTACCGATTTGCAGTTAAGGATTGAGTTTTCTGAAATGTTTTTGACATCTTGTGTAAGCTGTTCTTCTTCTCTTTCTTCTTCATTATCATCATCATCAAGAGTGTCAAGAAATTTTTAAATTTCTTCCTTAATAAATGGTCTTTTGTGTGATAAATTGGTGTTAAACTATGCTTTTAGTTTCCTCTGGATACAACTAATTCTAGTTGTATTAAAATCACAACGTTGACACAATTTTTCGAAGCTGAAACACAAGATCGGAATCGGACACCACTTGATTCTTCAATTGATTACTCATCATGCTTAACCTTATGGATCTATCAGCACTCTGATACCAACTGTTAGCAGTGGCGGAACCATGAGGTCGTGTGACCGGCAGCCAAAAGGAGAAAATCCGGTAAAGGCGTGAAACAAAGTGAAACTCAACCCTCTTTAACGGGGGCTAAGTTGGAGAAGATTTGGACGAACTCCTCGCTGTAAATATATATATATATATTTTTTTATAAATTAGTCCCTTGTGAAACTGCTTCGTTTCGTCAGGGGCTTCGTCAGGGGTTTATTTATAAAAAAAAATCGGCCTAAGTCATTTCGCTTGGGCCGGTTCAAAAATAAAAAAGGACTGCATTTCTACTCTTCCCTTCTCCTTCTTTTCTCTCCCCGTTCCCTCCTCAAATTAAACCAGCCGCAGCACGAGGCAGCAGGCCAGCCAGACAGCAACCACACCGCCGACCACCGCCACCCACCACGACTATTTGACCCCCTCTCGGTAAATTCTTAATTTCGCCAATAACTATTAGGTTCCTTACTCAAGAACAAAGAAAGAAAAAAAAGAAGAGAAAGAAGATATTTAGAGAAAGAGAAAGAGATAGTGAGGGAGAGAGATAAGTTTCTGAAAACAGAATTGGGTAAAGAGAAATAGAATTTCTTGTATTTTGTATTGATGCTCATCTGTTACATTATTACTTTTCTTTTTATAAGCTTAAATGTTAACGTGCATTTACACCACAATTACATGGTATCAATGATTTTCTAAACAACTGTAAACTAACCAATTCTAATAACAGAATGCAAATGCTCATCACAACCATTCAACAATTCCTAATTGTTACAGATCTTGATACGATCCGGTAATTCGACTAAATTAATTTATTTCAACTTATATATTTATTAATAAAATTCATCACAAAATTGATTATACAAAATCGAGTACCACTAATGATAGTTAATTTTTAAAATTAGCTTTTTCGTTCAGCAAATTATAAAAAATTAATTGACTCTTAAAGAATGACTAATTTGATCGGTGCATTCACTCTCCCCTATCGTAGATAGTTCAGCCGTGTCCGGTGTCACAAAATAATTGAAAACTACAATGTGGTCGAAAAGAATTTAATTTTTTATATTCAATAAATATTACATGACCGAATAATTTAAGAAGAAATACACTGTAGGAAGAGTCCTTTTAAGTAGATGACTCGTTGGGACCGTCGAAGTGGAACTTTTTTAAAAAAAAAGAACTTGAATAACTTTATTTTTCTAAAGGAGCCGATTTTCTATCATGAACACAATGTCATTAAAAAACCCGGCGTATTTCTCATCCTTAATTCAAGGATGACTATTGGATTTGCTTTATTTTCCAAAATCAACCGGGCCAAGAATTGAAATTTTGGGTCCTATAGCCCTAAATATAAAACCCGACCCATATTTTAAATTAGCTTCGATAATTCGGCAGCCAGACTCCATACTGTGCCTGCACTATCTTTTGACTGCTAATGGCAAATCCTCTGTAATTCCATAGCCATGACGATGCACATCGCCACTCTCTCTTCCCCTAACTTCAAAATCCCTTCGCTTTATCGTCTCTACCTTCGAGCTCCTAACCAGACCAGTTCATTTCCGTCTTCACTAATCAAAAATCAACCTTTTAAACCCAAACTAAACCAGAAAAGATTGGGGTTTTTTTACACTAGAAAAGTTAGGGCTTTGCGTGAATGCAGCAGAAAATGGAGAAGGAGAGAGCAAAAGTAGTGTTGATTATGATGATGCTGAAAGGATGGCTCGAGCAGAGAGTACTATGCCTGATAGGTTCAGGTATTTGACCAAAGAAGCGCCTGATCCTTCCGTTAGATGGCCATGGTTTGTGGGTATGTTTTAATTTAACGTTTTACAGTTAAATTTTGCTACTTTGACGTATTTGAGTAATTAATTGTTGATATTGTGTTTGTGTGTTGTCATGGTTAGTAAAGCTTGAAAGGTTAAAATTGATTGGTTGAAGAACTTCTTTGATTGCTGAAGCTCAAGCCTTTTGTTGGGTTAGATTTAATAGCATCGATTTTTTGACTTGGATACATTAGAGATATGGCATAGATCATTGAACTTCTGCACTTTTTTCTGCTGTAACTGCATTTACTTCTGTCAGTTTCCAATTTACTTTATCAACACTGGACATGAATACCTTTTATGAATATTTTAGATCACAGTTAATTGAATCACCTAATATCTAAATCCGCTGTTTAAAATAATGCAGGATGGGAAACTTTCAGTCACTAAATTATCATTTTAAGATGGCTGCCTAGCCTTATTATTGGATACAGTAAATGTTGATGCGTACCTGAAATTTTTGGACGAGAGAAATACATATGATCAGCTTGACAGCCTTGACCTCTGGAAATCTTTTTACCAGACTAAGATTCATGATGTTACTATTTACTGTTAAATAATTTGGAAGCTAACTGTCAAACGAGACTCATGATGAATTGGTTAATGTATTAAGATGTGTTGCTTGAAGTTGGAGATGGAAACCATCTTTTGAATGTGTATTGTTGCATCTCCTGTTTATAGATTGAAGTGGAATATAAAGGAATGAACATTATTTTTTATTAACTTCATTACATTTTCATTCCATTATACTCCACTAGAGTTTTAAAACAATTATTACTACAACAGTAGACTGTTATCAATTAATTTCTTTTCATGTGCAATTAAATTGCAGCCTTGGGCTTCCTTCTCTATGCATGGAGGGCAGTCTTGTTCGAACTATGTAACTGGAAAAAGGCTGTAATGGCCATTGTTAGTTTTGTGGGATATCTCTTGAAACTTTTGTTGGCTGTTATCTTCCATTTCATTGGGGATCCAATCACTTCGTTGATCAGATCCATAGAGACCCTGATATACACAGTTCGTGCCTACTATTCTGGAATAGTGGCTTATGCTCCTGTTCCAGAATTGACTATGGTTATTGTGCTTGCATCAGCAGTACTCGCCATTGCCGAAGCTGCCGTTCTGAGCTCCATAACCATCCAACCGCATCTCCTTACAGTATCTGGCCTAATTGGCTATGCAGCAGTAAGGAATTATCTGAGCCACTCTTCTGGACGCTTCTATTGGATGTCTATAGTTTCTCACGATTAGTTAAAAAGAGAGATCATGTTACATCTGCATTACCAGCTGCTGCTGTACTGGATGCTGTCGGAGAACCTTGGGTTTGAGTTTTGGTGATGGTTTCTTTTCTGATTTTAGCTATTTCTCACCATTCAAGGAAGCTTTCTGAAGGGAAGGAAGAACCTGAAGTTGTGCCAGCTAGTCAGAGGGTTCCTGTGCCATTATTTTGCGCAGCCTCAGCCATTGGCATTAGACTTGCTGCTAAGTGGGCTGGCTACAGGCATCTGACATGGATGATGGTAAAAGGGTAAAAAATTGTATGAAAATGATGGTGGAGAACTTGAGTTGGCATACAGTGCAATGTAAACTGCAGGCTGCAGCGGGGACATTATGATCTTCTGTCTTTTTGGTTGGTACCTTCATTTGTAGATGTTTCTATTGTTCAGATATGATATGCATAAGCTTCGAATATTTGTACAATTGCTATAATTTGTTTCTCGTCTAAAGCTAAAATTAAGTTCCAACACAATTCTTTCAAACTTTTAGTACACTTATTATCAGTACTGTTTGGTTTATGAACACTAACCTCATCACATTCCAGCTAGCCATGGATCAAGTAGCTGCTGCTCAAAGACATCCACCATTTCAAAACTCAGTTTGAAGTGCTGTAGACTAGATTTTAGGCCACATTAGAACAATCTCGAAATACGCAACTCCCACTTCACTTAAAAAATGTCAGTTATTACTCCTTTAAATAATTCTTTTCTTTTAATAAGTGGCAAAATATGTTAAACAGGTCCCATGAAAGTGAAAGGCCAAGGTGTCTTTGTTACCGACATGGATGATCAGGGCCACCCATTCAACATCAGTCTATCAGAGAAAAATGACCACTGGTATAAATTTAATAAATACCCATTATGTTCTAAAAAATAAAGGAAATTAACCAGAAAAATAATTAAAAAATAAAATTAGAAAAAAAAACTAATAAAGCATCCAATAATTAAAAAAAAAACTAAAATAATTCAGTAATTACATAATCATAAGACCAAATTCTCCGTCTCAATCTCTCGTTCTCTCTCTATCTTTCTTCTTTGACATTCCATAACTATCATAACCGTATCTTGTAGAAATAAACCACAGAGCTTCACTCCCTACTTTTAAAATTCAAATTCAAAACAAGTTATTGAACTCCAAAGGCCAATAAAACAGCTTAAGAACAACCCAAATCAGTAAAAACCCTAATTGCTGATTCAATACATTTTGATCTGACAATTTTGGAGTTTACTTTCTGTAAAGTTTTTAACTTTTTGTGGAAACTAAATAGAAAGCAGGAATCTTTACGTTACTGAAGCTGGAATCTTGAGGAAACTAGATTGGAGAATGAGGAGGAGGCCCATGGATTTTCGACGTCCGGTCAGGAGGCGGCTGTCCAATGTGGTTTGGTGGACAGCATTTGGCATAGTGGTGTTACTTTTCATTATTATTTTTAGTAAAGAAATTAAGATTGAATCCAAACCCACCCATAAAAAGGTAAATTCGTTTTCTTTCTTTTCTGGTAAAATTTGGGGGAATTCGATTTTGACCTCTGGGATTTTTGTTAAATAGAATTCTGAGGCAACGATAGCTCTTAATTGGATTTGTGTAAATGGGAACTGGGATTTACTAGAATTGCTGCTGTGTTATGACTAGATAGTGAATTTACTAACATAATGTATGGAATGGAATATTGTTTGATCTGTGGTATGGCTTGAGCTAGGTGGAGGTATTGTATAATAAAGAGATCAAAGCATTGCACCAGTTATTAGGATTCATATAATTGTTCTCCCCTTCTCATTGGACTTTGACTTTCCCTTTCTCTTCTTTGAAATTGCAAGTTCAATCATGAACCTGCAAATGGATCTGTTTTACTGAATGCACATATTGTACTTTTAATCATTTTCCTACTTGTTATAGTGATGATTTACTTCAATGAATTGATTACATTAAATATCATTTAAATGTGAGAAAAGTAGCCCAGTTGTAGTTTCTATCTCATTCAAGTCACTGTCTCAGATCCATCCACTGGGCATTTGCAATTCAGGTTCTGAACTTGTTTTAGAATTTCTTTTCATGGTTTAGATTTGTGCTAGTAAATGCTTCATTTTTTAAGCTTAGCATATATGTCTTGCTTCAAAATAGGGCATGTAATTAGAGTTTCTTAAATTCTAAGAAAGTAATGCAAATTCCTGCAATTCTGCAATTTTTTTTAGTATCTTATCGTGATAATCTGGAGGACAAGAAAGTGTTGGGAACATGATTGGATTATCTTGGTGAGCAAAACACTGAAAGAAGAAATATAAAATCCCAAAAGGTGCACTGAAGTAATAGAGCTAGAAAATGTTTAAACCACCAGGCTTGTTTTAAATTTTCTATGTTGAAAGTTATGTTTGGCTGGATGTAAGAATTTAAGAAGCTTAAAAATTGTAGATGCTGCATAGATATATGCCATTCATGTTAAAAAGGGCAGGAGGTCTTGTCATATTAAGCTCAAAGATAAATTTTTTAAAGAGAAATGAATCTGCATTAGTGGAAATTTCTGAAAAAGAAAGTGCCTTCGTATGGAGAGAGAAAGAGAAGAAAAGAACAAAAAATATGCTATCTGATGTAGGGAACTGATTAGAATTAGTGGGTGCGATTTATGTTTGCTGAGATAGGGTACTGCAAAAAGAGCAACAACTGTAAATGTATTCTCAAGCAAATTGATGAAAGAAAGCTTTTTGGCCAACGTGTTTTTGTCTAGTGCAAATTAGGTCCATAGGATGGAAGAGAATGATAGGCAAAGTTGGGAATATAAGGGTAGAAAATGGACGCTCAACAAATTTAATGACTTAAACAGATCCTTGTGAAAGGTTGCTCATTTTATTTCTGCATACAAGCTTCCCATGTTCAGCGAAACTTCAATTTATTTCAAACAAGAGGAACTTGTGTGGCAAAACAAGTGTCTTGCTCTAGGATTGTATTTGTTAGGGCTGGAGGAATGAGAGAGATTATTATGAAGCATCAATTAAAAGCTTATTACTTAACTCAAACTAGTCCATTTAGATCTTAACTTGCGCTTCGTGTAACATGGTTATGTGTGCTGTCATGCATTCATGAGATCATAGAATGACTGTCATTGATGTGGTTTTGGCGCTTTTTTTTTTAAATGAAGATTGATATTTGGGCTGTTAATTGTTTAGGAATTATTGAAATAATCTTTGATGTTATGATGACTGATAAGTTCATAGGAACAAGTCTCGACGCGCTTCACACGTATTTTCTCTCATTTTAAATTTGTTCTTGAAATGGGGCCATAAAGAACTGTTAGAAACATGAGTCTGACTGGATGAGATAGTTGAATTATTGCATTTATCAATTGGTCTACTGGCGATTCATTTTTGCTACTATCTTTTTGAAGTTAAACTATCAAAAGTCAAGGCATTGTATTATATATATCTTATGAAAGTAATTTTTTCCCTTTAAGATCATTTTATGAGCTGATTGTTTGATAACCTCAAGAATCTGGTGACATCTTAGTTAGGCTACTGGTAATGCAAATTAAAAACTCGAGGATAGACATGAAACCTTGACTGCAAGCTGTAAGCTGTTACTTTTGCAATTAGTGTTCGATTTTCATCAAATTTCTTTATTTGGAAGAACTGTTTGCTGCAGTTCCTTTTCTAGTCTAGTATCAGCTCTATTGTACTTTGGTGCCTTCCCTGAAATTCTGATTGCATCTCAAAGGATGAAATGTAGATGATATTCTGAGATTCACAGAAGGTGTACTTAAGCATTGATAAACTCTCTTTCATGGCTTAAAACTATTATTTTATCCATCGCAGTGTGGGAACTTATCTAATTTTTCTAGAGAGAAAATAAAAGGGTAAGACTGCTGGTTGTGGTCTCAAATCATATTAGCATTATCTTTTCCTGGACAAAATCTGATAAAGAGGGTTATTTTCATGCTCAAAGTGTTAGTTATCGTTTCAGTGAAACCTGAAAAGAATTTTTGTTGAATGTAGAACTGACATTTTAATTCAAAACATCACTCTGAACTAGGTGTTGGCGCAATTATGGTAAACTTACATATAAGTAAGAGAAAAATGTTCCCTTTTTATCATCCAAAGCAGGACAGCATGTCAATGTGATGTTAAAAGAACTATTTCCTTTTTGCATTTCATTATCTGCATATGGACCTTGTCATTTTTATTATTTACATACTTGTTTATTTGTGTATTGTGCTGTTAAAAAATCTTTAGAATGCTGAGTTTTATATTTCAAGTTAAAATGTTCATGATTTAGTTACATGGTTCATATGATAATTGTTAGTACCTGCTCGATCACTCAACAGTACACCATTCACATAGTTGAAGTTATGTCCCATTTGTCATTGTGATGATAATGCTAAGATCTCTATTTTTCCTTTATCTGTTTTCATATGTTACCTTGTCTCTCTGCAAAACTAAAATGAATGTGCTTCTTTTCCTGTTCAGCAAAAATTTTACAATCATGATAGAATTATGGAAGGACTAAACATTACTGATGAAATGCTGAGCCCTAACTCAGTCACCAGGCAACTTAGCGACCAAATTTCTCTTGCAAAAGCTTTTGTTGTGATTGCAAAAGAAAGTAACAATCTGCACTTTGCTTGGGAATTAAGTGCTCAGATCCGGAATTCACAGGCCCTTCTTTCTAATGCTGCAACCAGACGAGCTCCATTAACAATCAGAGAATCAGAGACTGCAATACACGATATGGCGCTTCTGCTCTACCAAGCCCAACAGCTCCATTATGATAGTGCAACTATGATAATGAGACTGAAAGCTAAAATCCAATCTCTTGAAGAACAGATGAGTACTGTCACTGAGAAAAGTTCAAAGTATGGACAAATAGCTGCTGAAGAAGTTCCGAAAGGTCTATACTGCCTTGGTATTCGACTAACTACTGAATGGTTTGGAAATTTAAACATGCAGAGGAAAATCAAGGAAAGAACACTCATGGAATCAAAACTTAGAGATAATAGTCTCTACCATTTTTGTGTCTTCTCTGACAACATCCTTGCAACATCAGTTGTGGTCAATTCAACTGCATTGAATTCCAAAACTCCAAATATGGTTGTTTTTCATATTGTAACTGATGAAATAAATTATGCTGCAATGAGGGCCTGGTTTGTTATGAATGATTTTAGAGGAGTTACAGTTGAGGTTCAAAAGTTTGAAGACTTTAAGTGGTTGAATGCTTCTTATGTTCCTGTTCTTAAGCAGCTTCAAGACTCTGAAACTCAAAATTATTACTTTTCAGGCCATAATGATGATGGCAGAACTCCAATCAAGTTCCGGAATCCAAAATACCTGTCTATGCTAAATCACCTCAGATTTTATATCCCTGAAGTTTTTCCTGCATTGAAGAAGGTGGTATTTCTTGATGATGATGTAGTGGTTCAGAAGAATCTATCTGGTTTATTTTCTATTGATTTGAATAACAATGTCAATGGAGCAGTTGAGACATGCATGGAGAAGTTTCACCGGTATCATAAGTATCTGAACTATTCTCACCCTCTGATACGTGAACATTTTGATCCCGATGCATGTGGTTGGGCATTTGGGATGAATGTTTTTGATTTGGTTGAGTGGAGAAGAAGAAATGTAACCAATATCTACCATTATTGGCAAGAAAGGAACGTAGACCGAACACTTTGGAAACTTGGAACTCTACCACCTGGTCTTTTGACTTTCTATGGATTGACAGAGCCATTAGAGCCGTCATGGCATGTATTAGGATTGGGTTACACAAATGTTGATCCTCACTTGATAGAGAAGGGGGCAGTGTTGCACTACAATGGAAACGCAAAGCCATGGTTGAAGATTGGGATGGAAAAGTACAAGCCTCTTTGGGAGAAGTATGTAGATTATTCTCATCCTTTATTGCAACAGTGCAATTTACATTGATTTCAGATAGGGGAATTTTCAGATTCCCCAGGTGCATAAGAATATCTAAATTTTTGTAGTCTGAATATGCTTGGCAATTTTTACATCAAGCATGGCTAATGGTTGTAAAAGCACCTGTTGTAGCATAGAATGCTTCTATTCACGTCAATTATTGAGGTTATCTATCTACCTGAGATTTTTTAGTCTATATTTTTTTAGCCTTTACTTATCCACTGCCGTTTTACTTGTTCTCTCTGTTTTAGACCTTGTCTATGGTTTTGAATCGTTTTCGACCTTGTTCTGTGGTTTTGAATCCTTATGTCCAATTTTTAAGAATGTGCTTGGCTTCTTCTCAGATTTTATTCTAGACATATGAACATAACTAGATGTTGCATGATTGTTTTGACTTAGTAATGTTAATGTTCTGTCTAATTTTTACTAAGGGAACTGGTGATTGTTTTTTGCCTGTTGTAGCATAGAATGCTTCTGTCTTCATTTTACTACTCAAAGAATTCCTCTTAATTGCAGGGAAAAACCAGTTTGATTCTTTAGAGTTACAATGTCTAGATGCTAAATTTTATCATGTTTAGCAAATGGCATTTCTTTCTTTCTTTAGTTTTTACTCTCTCTATTCCACTGAAATTGTTTATGAAATGAGTTTTTATTGTCACTGAAATGAGTTAAAAATGATGATTTTAGTTGAACGAAGACTAACAGATATTGGGTTTTATGAGAACTTTTTTACTAAAACAATCGCCTGAGGCAAAATAAGCCTTACAAAAGACAAAATGACTAAAGACTAAAGCCTAAGCTCCCATTCTTTTCTGCCAAATGTCAAGATTGAACACTTATTGTTTCATCATCTCTACTTGATCCTTAAATGGAAGAATGTTTTAGCCACGTGGCAGAAGCCAATGTAGGTCACTTGTAACTAATGCCAAATGCCGGCAAGCAGAATACTTGACGAAGTTAAAACTCTCCTTCCCGTAGGTCTTTCTGATAATCCAACGGAACTGCCAACGGACCTAAAACTCGCTTCCAACACTACCCTTTGCCATTGCAATTCAAAAACTAAAAAATGTGAAAATATTGTTTTTTCTTTAATTGTGGAACGCTAAAATTTTTTTTAAATAATTTTAAAAAAATTGAAAAATGATATTTATTGTTTAATTATGAAAAATTATTCAAATAAAAAATTAAAAATATTTTCTCTATCTTTTAAAAATACTTATATAAAAAAGAAAAATTGATATTGAGTTTATAATTTTAGAAAAAATGTTTAAAATAGTTTTCCAATATATAATATTATCAATAACTCATTTTTTATATATAATTTTTTTTGTAATTTTAAAATGTTATTTTATGATTTCTTATTACATGTTTAAAGTTTATATTTAAATTTAAAAAAATAAATTTTTTAAAAAATATTTAAGTGATCATATTGTAAAATAATTAATATATCCATTAGATTAATAGTTTAAATAAAATAAAAATTATTTGATACAAATATAATATAATATATTAAACAATTATAAATAAAATATAAATAAAATTAGAAATGAATAGAAAAGAAAATTAAAAAAAAAAGAAGATTGGAAAAATAAAAATAGAAAACTGTTTTCAAGAGGACATGGGAGTCATTTCAAGCAACTGATAATCCCCCGGCCGTTAGTAAATCTAGTTTGCCGCCGTTTTCAAAAATGTTTGTTTTTCCTGAAAATCATTTTCAAAACAAACAAATCTCCATTATAACAAACCTTTTCTTTCTCTCTTTCTCTGAAGAAACCATGAGAAGTGAAAATCTCAGATCGATCTTTCAAGCCCAGAAAGCCAAAATCTCGTGGAGTAAACTCTAGGTTTCTTTCTCCTACCTCAAATTCACGTGATATTAATGGTGTCCCATCTCCAGCTCCAAGTCAAGCTTCCTCACCACTTGTTAATGGAATCCCATCCACTGATACAAGGAAGCACCGGAGTGTTGAAGACTCTGGGTTCATTCGTGGCCTTTGGCCTTCATCATCCCCTTCACATTCATCATCAAATAACAGAAATCTAAGCACTCCTGCTGATCATCTTGGAAATGAAAGACTCAGAGATTTGCTTGAAAGGAAAAAAAGATGAGAACTTTGCCAATAATAGTAGTAGAGTTACTGGGGCTTCACTTAGTAGGCAAAGAAGTTGTTCATAGTATAGTAGATTTGAAAATGGGAAAGAGAAAGAAAGTACAGAAGAAAATCACAGACCACTTGGAGAGTCTATGAGATACACTGGGAAAAAAATTTACTTTCCAGGAAATTCCTCTTCTTCTTCTTCTTCTTCTTCTTCATCTTACTCATTTTCGAGTAATATGTTGTCTAATAATGCTGATTTTATGCCCGGAAGATTATCAGTTGATGAAAATGCACTGTATAGAAACTCTAAAAATGTCGGTGCATCTCACCGAAAATCAGATTCTTTTATTGATAATGTAGATGCAGAATCTGAGTGCAGTGAAAATCGTTCTTCCACAGATTGTGCTTCTCCAGCTGCAGGGAAAAATTCAAGAAAAACCGGTATAGAGGTCTCGTCAAAATATTACAGGATGTTTCCACAAGGTCTAGAAGAGGAACATCAGATTCTAATATTCAAAATCCTTTATCACTTGATGCTTCTCCCAAAATGAAGAAATTTACAATAAAAAGTGCAATCAAAAGGGCAAATTCTCTTACTGGTTAAGGGAGTGCCACTTTGCAATGGGCCTTGTCACCAGGGTGATCAGGATCACCACCAATGTCTGTAGAAAGCAAGGAAAGGCTAATGTCCTTTTTCGAGTTTGAAACCGCCATCAAGTCCTTCTAGGTCTAAAGGTGTGGAGAAATTGCTGAATTTGGGGTTGGATTTGTTTAAGGGTAAGAAATCTTTTTCATCTAGTTCATCAGTGGTGGGATCTGGGAATGCAGAGAACATTCATCAACTGAGACTGCTGCATAATCGGCTGGTGCAATGGCAATATGCAAATGCTAGAGCTGATGCTGTAAATAGGAGCATAACTAAACAAGTTGAGGTATGTCTACTTAACTTTTTCTAATTAAGATATGAGGGTTCATTAACTTGCCCTGATCTTTTTTTGCAGAACAATCTGTTATATGCATGGGATAGACTCGCGAATTTGCTACGCACTGTGCAGCTTAAGAAATTACAGCTTCAAAAGGAAAAGTTTGAGATGAAGCTGGAGTTTATGCTCAATTCTCGAGTCAGTAACAAATCTTATAGGATATGACTGGCTAATCCTTGAGCTGGAAATATTAGCTCTACTGTAATATCATTATATGACTGTAACTTGTGCAGATTAAACAACTGGAAGCTTGGGGAGATATGGAAAGGCAGTACTTATCTGCAGTTTTGAATACAAAAGAGTGCCTACATTCTGTTGTTTGTAGAATACCCCTTGTTAAAGGTGCAAAGGTAAGCTCAAAAAAGGAAATCAACAACAACAACAACAACAACTAAGCCTTAGTCCCAAACAAGTTGGGGTCGGCTGTATGGATCCTCAACAAAATAAGCTCAAAAGACACCAAAAAAGATACTCCAGCCTTAGGCCCCTTCCAAGACACGGATTTTACGTCTCCATTCAAGTCTGTCATTAATCAAATCCGCATCAAGATCTAAGGCACGCAAGTCTCTTGCTATCACCTCATTTCACACAGTTCTAGGTCTTCCACGACTGTCTTTTTGACTATGCATCAGGTAACTTTACTAACAAAACTAACATTGTAGGTGGATCCACAATTGACTTCAATAGCGCTTCGACACGCATCAGATCTTGCAGCTTCTATCAAGTCAGCAGTGAATACCTTTTCGCCTTTGGTAAGTGGCAGTGATCAAAGTAAATAACTGCCACTATTTGATGCCTTAGTCCCTTAACCAACCTAAACTTGAAATTGTTTCATCCTCAGGCTGAGAATAGTGCTGCATTACTTTCACAACTAGCAGAAGTGGTTTCACAAGAAAAGTTACTATTAGAGGTGTGCTTAGAACTTTTACAGACAATATCTCTGTTAGAGGTAAAAATTTCAGACTCTTCTGTTCATCTACAATCTAAAGTAACCACATTAGAAAACTTAGAAATCAGCATTTTATTTTGTAATTGTTTGGACAGATTCAAGAGAGGAGTTTGAAGTACCATATAATCCAGTTAAATTCATAGCAGCAGCAGCGGCAGCAGTAGAAGAACTTTTATAAGTTGGCAATCTTAGCTGTGGGGCAAGTTTAACTTAAAGGAAGAGTTATGATCAATGAATAGGACATGATATTGCTCAGGTTTTTGAATAAATTAGGTAAATTTATAGTTGTCAGCTTATGTTCCTTTCGCCCTGACATAAGTTGGAGGCCGTTTTCACTCACTGTTTGTTTTACTTGTAGTTATGAACTAGCTAATGCAAATCCTCATATCATCAATATCTGCAGTTGAGTTTCTTCACAATAGGGTAGAATTTACTTTAATTGAATCAAGGGAACCCGTGGATCTCTAATTTCGAGCACAGTAGATGCTGCTTCCTTTTCATAGTCAAATGTGCTAATTATCAATTATTGTTTCAGATTTAATTACTATTTGAGCCATATAAATGTTTCAGTTCAAAGAAAAAAACAGAAAAACACAAACGGGCATAAATATTCTTGCAAGACCAAAGTCTAAATACATCAATACCCAATAAATATGTTGTTTAGCCTGACCCAACTCTAAATACAGAAATAGGCAGGAAACTATGTTGTTTAGGACAACAAAATAGACCTAGCCCATCTAGAAGGCAAAATATATGAAGGCGATGACTTTCAATTAGTATGATCATGTAAACTTTAAGCAACTCTCGGCATAATCCTTCCATCGTTATGAACCTTAAATTTGCTCCAAGTGAACGAAATGTTAGTTTCATGCCTGAACACAAATATGTAGAATAAAAGTAATTAGTTTGTGAAAAGAACATATAGGAAATATGAGATTGTACTCTCTACTGAACTACATACTTGTAACAAATTGAATTACATTTAGGCCATCTAATCACGGTTTATAGAGGCCTTTCCACTGAACTGTTCGGTGCTCTACTCTAATAATTGGAATGTGAGCAATCTTAGGCCAATCTTCACCCATGTTGTCTCTGCATTTTGCTTGCAGTCTAGGACATTCATAGATGAGTAAATGTTGTACTGTAGTGAGGTTGCTCATCCACTCAGGTAAAGACATAAAATAAGGACAAATTCTGATTTGAAGATCATGCAGAGCAGGAAGATGTTGAAGCCCCTTTTGGAAGAGAGGTTAACAATCAAATGTTAGTAAATTTAACAGAATGAAGACTTCTAAGCCCTTGCCATGAGATTCCTTCACTATTGAACTGACTTGTTATTTCTCGACAGTGCCAAACCTCTAGATCTTCAAGATGAGTGAGCATTTGCATCAACTCTCCTTGCATAAATTCTAGATCTTCTACTTCCCAAATTCTTAGAATTTTCAAATGGGAAAATGAAGAAAGAGAGCTGGATGGTGGTATTGCAATTGTCAACTTCAACACATGTTCCAAAGACTTCATGTTGACCCTTGCCACTAATAATTCTTCCAGTGATGGAAGATCTGGCATTGAAATCAGATTGGGGCAATAATTGAAGTCCAGATAAGAAAGACGATGAAAGCATGGCAGTTCTGCTCTTGATGAAGCTCCCATATCTAGCTGGCTACATATCTGCCATCCCATTAGATTTGGGCAGTTTGAGAGCCTGAGTTTCTTCAGGGAAGGGAAGAACACATCACCACAATTTAGGCTAGCATCTATATACTCCAGAGCAGTTAATCCACAAATTTCCAGACATTCAAGATGAGGGAATTGATTGAATGCTGGAAGATGATGGATATTTTCGCAATTTTGTAACAGTCAGAGTTAACCAATTTGAGAGGGAAAAAAGCCAGCTTGAATGCTCCACTCCTCTATAGGCAGACAAGTATAGCCCTTTCAGATTATGATGTGGCTGCAGTGCTTCCAAAAGCATTTCGTCATTTTTAATCTCATTTTCACAATTATCTTTATCATACACTTTGTAATATGACTTCCACTCCAATTTCAAGCACTGAAGGTGTTGTTTCTCTTTCAAACTGATTGCCTTAAATTCAAATATAGAATTCCTCACTGCATATCTCATATTTACAATTTCAAGCTTTCCTCTCAAGTTGTTTAAGGCTTGCAATTCAGACAGACCACTGCAAGAATGCTCAGGAACAGAATAATCTTTGGCCACAACAAATCTTGATAATTTATTAAGGCAAGTCAATTCTCCAATCCCACAAGGGATATGTGTTAATCCATCACATCCATCAAGGCTAAGATGCCTAAGTCTGACCAATTTTCTGATGTTTTTTGGTAATTGTTGAAGCCTACTACAATAATCTAGTTTCAGCACCTGCAAGTTTTGCACTTTGATAATTGAATCAGGAAGTAGCTTGATATCATGGTTCCCAGAGAGATCAAGGTACCTCAGGTGCTTCAAGTTATCAATGGAACAAGGCAATACATCAATCCCCAAGTCATGTAGGTCTAACACTCTTAAACAACTCGATTCAGAAAAAATTAAATGGCATCCATCCCTTTCCATTTTGCACACCCTTGCTGGTTTGTTTGGTACAAGAAATGTTCTCAGTTTGCTTGCTTTAAGCAAGACGGATGGAACTTGCCATGTCAAGATATAATCAAAATTAATTGATAAATGTCGAGTTTTCTCAGCAACACATGCTGCATTTGAATCTGATGAAACAGTTTCTACTCCAGCTACTGACATAGCAAGGTCATGCATTAAGTCATGCATTTTACAACTCTTTATATTGCCCCATTCATCTTTTTCTACTTCCTGGAAGAAGGACCTCCACCGGAGATCCATGAAACATTCACGACCAATATCTTCAAGACATTAAGTTGAATCTGATGACTTAATACACCCTTGAGCCATCCAAAGATGTATCAAGCTTTCAACAGTGATCCTGTAGTCTTTTGGAAATAATGCACAATAAGCAAAAAAAATGTTTCAAATGCGAGGCCAGATGATTATAACTCAATCTAAGAGTAGCCAAAATATCAATTGCTTGTTGATCTACTTTTGAGAGTTCCCTATCATTAAAGGATACCCATTCAGCCAGTGACTCCTTAAAGCACAATAAGGCACCTATTATTCTTATGGTTAGTAGAACTCCTACACACTTTTTAACAATCTCCTTTCCAATTTTCTCTATGCTTAAGCTTGGAGCTTCCCTACTCTTAAATGCCATTTGCTTGAACAAATTCCATGAATCAGCTTCAGATAGGCATTGTAATTCATACAACACAACTGGCCGTGTGATCTTTGCAGCCTTCTTGCCACGTGTTGTTATTATTATTCTACTTTCTCTTGCACCACCAACTAACAAATCCTTCAAGTCGAACCATCTTTTAGAGTCCTCGTTCCATATGTCATCTAAGACAATCAAGTATTTCTTTCCATGGATTTCTTTATGGAGGAGATTTTTTAATGTATTCAGCTCAAGATTTCTAGGCTTCTCTCCAATCACAGATTCTAAAATACTTTCAACTATAAATTTTACATCGAAATTACTGGAAACACAAACCCATAATTTAAGCTCGAAATGTGTTTTAACTGTTTCATCATTCAATACAAGTTGTGCTAAAGTTGTTTTCCCCAATCCACCAATTCCAACAATTGAAATGATTGGCACATTCTCTTCATAGTTATCATCTTCTCTGCCAACTACCAATTCAGGTAAAGAGGAGTGAGTTTGCTCCCCTTCCCTTGTCATAACACATCTTTCTAGAGAAATCTCCAGCAAGTGAAACTTTCTATTTGCAGCAATCTCTTCTAGTCTATCTCTGATATTTTTAATCTTATGGGCCATAGTTATGCCATAAACAATTTGATTTGAACTTGAAAAGAAAACACATAACTCCTTTACCAATCTATTGTCAGACATGACTTGCTGCCACAAAACCTCTGTGGACAATTCGTCTAACAGTTCATCTGCATCATAAACAGCTTCCTTCAACATTCCAAGACAAATTTGGACTTGATGACTCAGTGAGGAATGCTCCTCTGAATCAAGAAGCACAGCCTGGGTAGTGGAGACAGTGTTCTTGAGTTTCTCAAGCTCATTCTTCACACTCCACCACAGCTTAATCTCTTCAAGTATTGCAGAACCCAACATCTTAATAATTCCCTCTGTTACGTTGAACAAGACTGCTGCAGCCATTGATTCTTTGAGGTCCGGCAGTGGAAAAATAGCTAAAAGGCACAATCTTTGGGATGAGTTTAAGTTTCAAGAGATGCGTTAACTACGGAAAAGATTGAAACTTTTTGTTAGTTTCTGCATCAATTTCTTATTATTTGAATAATCCCACGTGATTTAAAATATGGAAATCTAAAGCCCCTAAGTCAACTTTTTTTTTCTAGTGTCGAATATAGTAACTAATTTCTTTATTGATTTGCAGGCACTTTAAAGGTTAAAATAGTTTATCTAAAAATTTAAGATTGCCCTGCATTCAATGCTAAAAATTAAATTTTTAATCTTTAATTAAAAATGCATAAGTCTCTGTCATTCAACCACATCCCCTCTAATATTAAAGTCAACCATTTTTTTAGTTTTTGATAAAAAAAAAATCATTTTTGCAAGTGGCTACAGCAGAATGGTGCGTTTTGTCCGCTTTATGCAGCAGCAAATCTTCTACGGCATGTCGTTGGAGGCAATTCCGGTAAAATACACTATTTATGCGGATTATTTGACGAACAAACTAATACGACGTCGTTTGCCTCCATTTCTAGTTCCGATCTCTCACAATTCGTTAATCGTCGGGAACGATGGCTACTTTAGCAGCGGCTGCAGCTCGTCAAGCAGCTACTCTCGTAAGTCGTTCTTCTCCCAGAACATCCGCTCAAGCCGCCTCCCTCATCCACAGTCGTGGCCTCGCCGGTGCTGCTGGTAACCTTTGCATGCACATTTTGTGCAAGTATATATATATTATATATGTATATATATAGAGAGAGAGAGAGAGACAGAAGGTAGATATGTTTCTTCTGTCGAGAGGTCCGGTTTTCCCTATTTAGTAGATCGGAATCGACGATGCAATTTGTGCTTGCAGTCTCAGTTGGATGCCGAGAAATTTGAGATGAGGGCAAGTGAAGCGATATTTTTCTATTTCCTATTTGTAATTAAAGTAGTTTAAAAAAAATCCCAACTTTAATCAAGCTTAAGCAAATCTTCAATTACTGTTAGATGCATTGATAGGGTGAAGTGAAATTTTTGTTTTTTGTTGTTAAAATTAATTTGTGTTTCATGCTAGAACCCTTAATTGGCTGTTGGTGTGCTTTTTGGTGAATGACAGGTTCAATTTTGTTTAACTCTCGATTTCTTTTCACGTTTATTGCAGATCACCATGGGCCTCCAAAGGTTAACTGATGGCAAGACCCTATGAACCCAGCTAAGTGGAAGGAAGAGCATGTGAGTCTTACCTTCTCTATTTCTATTGCTACTGTTAATTTATTCAGCTGAGGTAACCCTCAAAGTCAGTAACTGTTTTTTTTTTGTTGCAGCTTCCATGTATCAAATCTTTACATTTCTTCCCTGGGAAATGATTGCATTGTTGGTCATTTGCTCAGCACTTCTAAGAAATTCTTTGTTATCCATAAATGCAACAGATTTTGATCAGTTAACTATTGTTATAGCAATTTACAAGTGAGAAATTTTTTTTACTATTACTTGATGTTCTGCTTTTGCAGTTTGTAATTGTCTCTTTATCTGGTTGGGGTCTACTCTTCTTTGGTGGATACAAGTTCTTTACTAGAGGCAAAGGCAAAAAGGAAGAGGTACCTTTTGTATACTTTTGCTGTGGAGATCATTTGTTTTCTTGTATAATCTGGTATGTCATTTTGGCTGGTGCAATAGTGTACTTGTTCTCCTTTAGTCACTGTTTGGTATACATTAGATCTTAATTTGATTTTTGTTCGATGTAATTTTAGATCCCACTGCTTTCTTGGATCTAATTTAGATCATTTTTCTCATGTTGAGTCCGACGTATTAATTGAATGTATTGTGTTTTTACGCTCAGAAAAAAGTTATTGCTTTCCAAGTGCATTTACCAAACAAGGAGCAATAATATTATCATTAAGAAAGTAAATTAAGTAGCTTAAAGCCTTTAGTTTTGCCTGCACATACTAAAAGATAAGGAGCAATGGCTTTCTCATTAACAAAATAAAGTAAATAGCTTACTTCCTGTAGTTCATTTGCAATCACGCTTCTGAGAGAAGGTTTCTACATCTGTAATTTATCATTTAACAAAGCTATCGTGAGGTTACTTCTTTTTCTATATAAGTTTTCGTATCAAGCTAATAACTTGGCAAGTATTTTGAGAACAGAGGCATGTTATCAGAAAATGGTATATTTGCCTCACATGCCAAGGGCCTGTTTTATCAACCTTGGCATGGAATTTGCTTCCAATCCAATCTAATTGCCAAGTCTTTTAGATCTATTTTTTTTGTGATATTCTGAGATTAGAGACAATGACTATAGTTTTTTACGATGCATCATCATCTGTTTGCAGAAACTGGCAGAGGCAGCTCACTGCGGCTTGAAGCTTTGAGTCATCCCGCTGACATTCCTGGTAATAATGTGTTTGGTTGGAATCACATGTCTTGGAGTTTCATTTTTAAGTGTTTGCAGATCATCTGCTTACCAGGTTGTGATATATTTTATTGGAGAATGATGGATGGTTAAACTTAAAAAATGAAATTGCTTTTTGGGAAGCAAAAGCTCTTTTCATTTGCTTATCCTTTCTGTAGTTACTCTGATCATTTGATCCTTTTACCTTTTATATTATAATAACAATGAAATCACCTTTTTGAAGGTTTATATTTAATTGATGGACAAACAAACTTCTCTTTACTGTTTTTGTCTATAACAGATGATAAATTCAATTGTGGAGAAATAACCATTTGCTTTACTCATTGCTTATTTTCATTCGCTTCCATTATTACTTCTAATTATCTACTGAACATTTATTCTCTTTTCCCTTCCAGCTAAAGGGATCAACTTTAGACTTTAGGATGTGCGCCAATTAAATATTTGAAATTAACATTGGCATTGATAGGAAATATAGGCAATGGCGTCTAGCGAGAACCAGTGGAAAAGAAAGAGAAATACAAGCAATATGAACTCTGTTGCCAATTGCATGGCCAGCAGACAGTTGGATGCTCAGTCAACAATCAGAGTGGGAAGTGATAATCAGTGCTAGATCTTGTGCCTTGGTTATTTCACCTTCGTAGGGCTAGGAAAATTGCATAAAATTCCCTGAATAAGTGTTTTACATTTTCCCCGTAAGCATTTTCCATTTGCTAACTGGTGTCCGAAACATTATTAGTCCTCTACTAAAGATGGGCCATTATGTTTCCATTTAGTTTCGACATAAAAGCTAATGCACGTGCTAACTGCTCTATTGCGCATGAAAGTATTTACCAGCAAGCAGAATAGCATAATATTGGTTAATTACCTAGAACTCGGACTCGTCTGATTCGTCTTTGTACCCTTCTTTGTCTTCTTCCAAATGTGAAACCGATTCCCTGAAAAGGTTTCCTGTGGATTCATCCATCTCTCCATCTATATCTTGAGCCTGTATTTCTTCTGGCCTTACATCCTTGCTAGCAGTATTGACTTGTTCAGCACTGTTTTGTATGCTCATATTTCTGTTGTTTCTGTTTCCTTCAGTGCCTCTTATTTGCCCATGTGTCAACATCTGGCCATGCTGAGATACATGGTACCCTTTTGACGTCCCATGTACTTTCTCTAAATGGTAACTCGTACCATCTTTAACAGGTTTGCTTTTCAGATTTTCAGAGTTGTCAGGGCTTCGAGGTTCCAATGATTTGACATTAGAAAAATCCCCTTTATTTGTGACTTCCAGTGGGTTATTTTGACTCATTACTCTCTTGCTTCGTGTTTTCCCCTCTTTAGAAGATTTTGCAGCTTCTATGTCTATCAATCCTTCCTCATCACTGTGAGAAAAGGTTTTTGTTCTCATGCCAACAGCTCCATCGTTTTCAGAACCTTTACTGTTCTCCAACATCCTGTTCCGAGCAAGTATTCTCCATCGCTTTCCTTTCGCATGTTTTGCCTTCACCCTAGAATTGGTACTTCTCGTGTTGTTGGCCATTTCCAATTCCACTGCACCCTTGAAAGTCCCTTGATCTTGGACTTCTTGTTGAGAACTTGGAAGTCCCAGCTGCTCGTCTCTGGCAACTTTATGCTCTTCACTATCTGCTGCTATCACATTGCTATCAGCATTGCCAGCTTGTGAAACTTTCCCAACTGTGCTGACTTCCTCGTTTCGAGCTGCAATATTACTTTCCTCTCCAGCATCTAAAGCACCATTATCTTGAGAACTTTCCATTTTATTTCCTTGACCAATATCAGCAGTCCTCTTTCCAACTGCACCTTCATTCCTAAGACCTTCTAGTGAATCGTCTAGCATCTTTAACTGTTTTTCTCGGAACATTTCCCTCCTATCAATAATGCCCATCTTTATGATAGTGGTGGATTCAATATCACCTGCATTGTTTCTTGATGAATTACCGACTTTGTAGTTTGTAGATTCATGTAGTTCATCCTTTTCTTTACTCTCACTGATTTCTGTCTTATCTTTATGAGCCAAATTTGTGGTCAAATTTAAATTTATTTGTGGGTTCGATGGGTGATCTGTGCTTACTGACCATATCTTATGTGGATTTTTAAAACGATCCTTCAAATCCTCAATTTCAGAGTCCTTTTGCTTCAGACTTTCCATTAGGGCTATTATTTGAGGATTTTCTTTGTCTGGATCTATACTTGTCTGCCTTTGCATTCTGATTTCATTCTGCTTCTCCTCAAGTGCCGACTCCATGATCTTTTGTTTATCTGTTAAGGAATCAACGGTGGACTGCAATTCCAGAATTCTTCTGTCACTCTCCATCTTTTGGGTCCTGACAGAGTATATCTCGGCTTTCATTTCTTCAGTCTTCTTTTTCATTTCTTTGCTGTACTCTCTTTCCTTCTGTGCAAATGAAAAAAAAATGAAATGTTAGTATTTGGAGATTAAATTAGGCATTATATCAGATCAAACAGAACGGGAAACCAAAGAGAAAACCTTGAAGAGTAATATAGTCCTAGTTCAAGCAATTTGTTGTAGGAAGTCAACCAAGATTAGCTGAAATTGATTATGCAATTATGCACTCCCTGGATTTGAGTAAGATTGATGAAAGCGAATGACACAAATTTTTTTAAGCGTAATCGACTTTCGGATTGATTATGGGTGACTTTGTCTGGTCTCCGCATGATTTCTTTTTTCTCGAATTTTATGCTTCCTAACATAAAGAAAAAGTAAAGCCGGTCCTAAATGGTGCTATATAACAAGTGAATTATGTATCATGGTCATATTACAACAGCATTTTGTGTTTAGTTAATACACCTATTCTCAGCTCAAGTTTAACCCTGCATCAGTAGATCACAATTTGATAAAATGTGATGCAACCAATTCTTCATGTGATTATGCATGGCAATGGTTCAGAGTTGATTTTTTATACTTTTGTTTTAAAAAAATACTTGGAAATTCAACTATCCTCGAGTTAGAAGTAACTGTACACTAGGGGCTATTTTACAAATACTTATCTTCTTATTTTTCATTGAACTTTTGAGATGGATATGTCTTCTCTCCTACAATTTCTAGCATTCTTTATGTAATGAAAAGATAAAATACTCCTAGACAGGGCAATTTCACCGGTAGAATAAATGATGGATTGAATCTGTAAATTTAAGCAAATGATTCTGCCATTTACCATATAAAATTTCAAGTTTTTGCACGTGATTAACAGGAAAACAAGAACTTATTCAAAACTTGGCTGTTTGTGTGAATTGAAATTTGCACAATAAGAAATGTTGAAAAAGAAATTGCCTTTTGTATTTAAGCACGCAAGTAGTCAAAATTACATGCATGATACTTCATAAAAAAAAAAAAAAGAGGCGGCGGACACGTAGAAAGTAACAGAAACAGTCATGCATGACACAGAGACAGAGAGAGAAAGAGAAAGACCTGTAGGAGAAGATGAAGAGAAATGAGCTCACGGTCCTTCTCTTTGATAAGGAGGCTGAAGATGCGTCTTTCTCTGAGCTTATGAATCACCATAATACCAAGCAATGCAGCCCCAAATGCTAAAATTAGAATCATCCCATAAGACTTTCCTCTGTTGTTACCACTGCTATTCCCTTTGTAAGATCCTCCTCCCATAGCCTTGTCTCTGATTTTTCTCTAAACCCAAATATTGGGAAGGCAGAAGGAGGAGAAAGAAATGAGAAAAGGCTGTTTTTTTTTTCTTGGATCTGGCGAGGCATATAGTTTTTGTTGCTTCTTTTTATTAACTTGCTTGTCATGCAAAAAGCAACTTGTATCAACTCCTCTCAGACTTTGTACTTACCTCTCCATCTTCTGTAAAGAGCGGAGTTAACTATGCTTTTTAAGACACATTGGAACTTTTTCCTGGCGCTGATTCTGCAAATTTTTCTCAATTGTTTTAGTGTTTCTACGCTCTCTGCACTCATTTACCACAGTAGCCCCTATTCCTTTTAACCTTTTTAGTTATGATATAAGAACCTTCAGGTTTAGAGCTTAAAAAAGTAGCTTGCAAGGAATTATTACTTATAAGTTAATATTAAGTTAATATGAATTTATAAGTGTTTAAAATTTTAAGTAATTATGTGTTTTGATTTAAATGTATAAAAATAATCAATGAACATTTAATATATTTTGATAAAAAACAATTTATAAATATTTTTATTGTTAAAATGATTAAAAGATAACAAAAATATATTATTAAAAGTATTTATTGAAATATAATAATAATGTAGTAAAATTATTTAATTAAATTTATAAATTAATATTTATAAATATTAAAATAATAAATTTGGTCTTCAAGCATACTTTTTTTATATAAAAATTTGGAATTTAGAATTTAGTTTGTATATATAATGAGTTTAAATGTATAAAGATATCACTATCATCATTAATTGTGGCGTGCGGATATGGAAAATTAAAGAGCTGGAATTGGCTTGTAATTAAGTTAAAGAGGGTTATCATTTATTTTTAAAGCAACATTCAACAGAAAGCATCGAATATATTCAAATGTTAGAATTTACAATGCAATAAAATATTTACATATATATACATTATATAAAATGTCAACTCTTATTAATTGCGATACCATTTTTCTTAAGCAACAAGAAGACAACCTATAAAATTATAAAATTTTGTTTCCAAACCAAATTAATATTTGCTTTATATTGTTATATGCATATATATATATATATATTATGCATATATTTTGATACGCTGAATTGTAATTAATAATATATATATTTTTTATATATTATTTAATTATATTATATATATTGTATATAAATGTATTGTTGTATATATATTTATATATTTTATGATATATTTTAAATATAAAAATAATAAATTACTCATAAATAAAAAAAATAAAAAACAAACAGAAAAAAGAAATTAAAAAAATTTCTATAATGGACTGGGTTTAGGCTAATCATAAATTATGATTTAAATTATAGTAATTAAATTAATTTTTTTTAAATTATAATTTATAATTAATTTAATTCATAAACAAAAATATAAATTAAATCTATTTTATAATTTTTTTAAAAAAATTCAAAAAAAAAACCAAAGATTAGCCTTTAACTTTGCCGTAAAAAAAAACAACCTCTATATAAATGTTAGGAAAAAGCATGAAAATATATTTTTGAAAAAGACTGAAAAAATGAAATAAAGAAAAACACTCGTATTTGATGTAAATTCCTCTAAATCAATTTCGGCCCCCGAAGCCCATCGAATAGGACTAATCCATTTTGTAAGGATAGAGAAGTATCCAAGAAAGCCATTCTCTTGCTGGTGTTCTCTGCCGCGACGTCTACACCACCAAGCAGGTAGCTACCAATTTCTTCTTATAACTCACCAAAATCTTGTAAACCCAATTTATCTATTCGTAAGCTAATCCAAATTTATAGGTCTTTTTGTGCCAAATTCTTCTCTTTGCAAAAGGAGAAAAAACAATTTTTTCATGGAGTCTCGGTCTCAGTCTAACTCCATTGAAGATATTTTCGAATCCTCGCTAAATCTAGAGGAAACCCACTTGAAAGAAGGTTATGAAGAAGGATACAATCATGGTCTAATCGCAGGAAAAGAGGAGGCTAGACAAGTGGGTCTCAAGACTGGCTTCGAAGTTGGCGAGGAACTTGGCTTCTACCGGGGCTGCGTCGATGTATGGAACTCGGTCATTCGGATTGACCCGACTGGGTTCTCGGCCCGAGTGCAGAAGTCCATTAAGCAAATGGAAGAGTTGATGGAGAAGTACCCATTGTCCAATCCTGAAGATGAGAGTGTACAGGAAATCATGGATAGTTTGAGGTTGAAGTTTCGGGTTATAAGAGCGGGTCTGGGTATGAAATTGGAATATGATGGTTACCCTAAACCCAAAGAGGTTGAGTTTTGAGTAGTTTTTTGAACTTTGAAGGACATGGGTATTTTTGGTTTCTCTTGTAGAACTTGCTACTATACTTGTTCTCTTTTGTTTAGTTATCTGATTCTCAATTTTTTGCTTATATTTTGGCCCTTTTTGCTGAGAATGTAATTTGATATCGATATGCTAAAATGTTTCTAGCTCATTTTCAGATGAATTTGTGCCAGAAAAGTTGGTATTTTTATGTCTCGAGAAAGATTAGTTTTTCATATTTGGTTTCCTAGTGAATATTTTAACAGATGTTAAGAGACTATAAATCCAAATGTATGCTATAATGCTAATATAGCTAGGGTATGATGAGTATGGTTTTAGAAGTTGCAGGTTACTGGAAGTGTATTCTTCTATATAGTAAGCATGTGACTTTGAGAGTCAATTTGAGTTGGTTTTAGGATAGCTGAATTTTTTAATGCAATGGGTTGGGGACTATCAAATTCAATTGCTGTTCCTGCTTGCAGAAAGTGCTTGTCAATTGGAAAGATGTAGCTAATTGCAACTCCTGGCTGATTGACCTAGGCTGAAATGAGAACAAGTAATTCAAGAATTTCAGATGCAGAGGGTTGTGGTGATTGCAGTTCATTTGCACACAAACTAGATATACAGTCATATGAACCATTTAATATAGACTCCATATCCAACCTGACTCTCTAGCAAGTTTCCATTTGATAGTTTTCCCTATTTTCGCCTCACCTATTTTAGAATTTTTAGCACTTTTTCCTTTGAAATTGTAATTAGCTATGAATATTTCTATCGTAGGCTGCTTGAAAATTGCACTTCTGTAATATGGTAACAGTGATCCCCTGGAATTGTGACCTCAAAATTTATTGATGATGTCATTTTTATCCTCTTAGTTATCTACTTGTGCAATTTGTATAAGGGGCAAGGAGGAGAAGCAGCAAACATGCTGAATTGGACGCTTGCTTGCTGCAAAGTGTACATATCTGAAAGTCAAAACAAGGCTGCATTGGAGTCGATTGAAAAAGCTGCAAAGCTATTCCTTCAAGTACCTATTATTAACAAGTTTGAGGATGCGACCTACAATAGAGTTGGATATACTCTAGTATCAAGTTTGGTTCCAAAGCCATCTCTGGATTCATGTCCTTTCAAAAGTGCTGTGCTTGCCATGGTTAAAGCTGCTTTTGAAGCTATTGATCTTGAGTTGCATTCTGGAAGTCATCCCCGGCTTGGTGTTGTCGACCATATTTGCTTTCATCCCTTAGCACATGCATCTTTGGACCATGCAGCAGGGCTTGCAAAGTCCTTGGCAGTAGATGTTGGCTTTACTCTTCAAGGTTTGAACTTTTTGAAATGAAATTGTCTTAATTCTATCTAGTAGTACACCAGGGGTAAAAATGCTTGTTAAATGTTTGTCTGACCACTAGTTAGATGATAAATCTAGAATCTGGCCATCCAAGAGGCTTTCTCTCACCATGTTCTTATCCATCAGATCAGCCATATTGGCAATTTATTTTACCTTTGTTTTAAATGTGGATGTAGATCTTTGTTGGCTTATGTTTGTACCTTGAATTCTAAATTTGTTTATTGGGAACCTGGACATCCTTAAAACACTTTAAGCAAATGAATTGAATTTTGCATTGTATTCAAAACAGGGCATTGTTGTGCCATAAATTGTAGTGTTAATTTTTCTGGTCCAGCTTAAGTTTGCATGTCAAATGAGATTAAAATGGTATTCCTTTTGGGCTACTAATTTTCTGTGCAATAATTCATTTCATGAGTTTTTTTTAAACTTCCCTGCAGGAACTGCGTGTGAAACTATATTTGCATTTATGCTCTGCTAATGTTCTTAAATATAGCTTGCAGTCCCTACATTCCTATATGGAGCTGCCAATGAACAAGGGAAGACTCTTGATTCAATCAGAAGAGAACTGAGTTATTTCAAGCCAAATTCTGGAAACCAATGGACTGGGGGGCGAAAATCAGAGCCCTTACCAGTGCAGCCAGATGAGGGTCCAGATCGAGTGACTAGAGAAAAAGGCATAATTGTAATTGGAGCAACCCTGTGGGTAGACAACTACAATGTCCCTGTCTTCTCTACTGACATTGCTGCTGTTTGCAGAATTGCGAAACGCGTTAGTGGGAGAGGAGGTGGACTTACTTCAGTACAAACCATGGCTCTCACATATGGTGATGATGTTATTGAGGTTGCTTGTAACCTGTTGGAACCAAGTAAAGTCGGAGGAGAAAGAGTTCGGCAAGAAGTTGAGAGACTTGCGGAGGAAGAGGGCATAGCTGTGGGGAAGGGGTATTTTACTAACTTCTCACAGGAACAAATAATCAGTAAGTACTCGAAGTTGTGCCCTCCATTGTAGCCAGAAGATAAAGTATTGTTCTAGTTTTGCCCTTTTCACAGCAAGAAGTTGCTCTATTTCATGTCTTAGCATTCCATTGTATATAAAAAATTGTTTGGCAGATACAATGAGGTTGATTCATATTCCTATGCTTGATTCATATTCATATGCCTGCTAAGTTTTTTACATTTTGCCTATGGGTTACTACTACTACTAATACTAGGAAAAAAATCAACTCTAAATTTATTTTTTAAAGAAATATACACTCATCACTATTTTATATCTTATCGTACTTTAATCAGACTAGTTCTACAAGTTCTACTTTCTTAATATTGAGGTACTATCACTGAAACTCAATTATATAGATAATTCATTCTCTAGAATATTGTAAGAAGATAGATTGTATCCAAAAGAGATTATATATAGAGGTGATTATATATATATGTGTATATATATATATGTATGTTGATCGCTTCCATACAAGAATCAATGTGCATGATTAGCTTCGTTAAATGTCTACAAATAATTATAACTTGAAAACCATTAACTGGCTGATCAACATTTGGTTTACTATCCAATATGTCCTATTATCACCATGATTCCATAATAATAATAATATTGAGAGTATGCGTATTACATATATAACCTATACCTGATAAATAATTTTTGTTGAACAAATTTGAGCATCAATTTTTTAATCCTAAAATAATCTTTAATTAGGACTTTGATTAAACAAAATGTCTTTTAATTATCCAGAAATCTGTTGGCTGAAATTCCAACCACATTGTAAACTCAAGTGTAAACCTACCTAACTCAAAGCACTCTAGGTCCCTGGAACCAACTGTATGTCACTTTGTGTGCTTGGATTTACCATTTTGTATGCCATTTTGTATGTCATTCTGTGTGCTTGGTTGGTATGGGAGTTTGCTTTTCATTAATTGAGAGATACAAACAGTTGTATATCGGTTAGATTGATCGGATTTAAATTGTATTTTAATTTGATCAAGTATCAAATCGAATTCGATTGAATTTATGTATAATTTCAATCCATCTATATATTATTAGATTTGATAGAATTCAAGCACTTGAAATATTTAAAAAAACTTATATATAATTTTATTGATCAACTTCAGTTCAAACGGAAATATGAACCATAATTTGATCGACCATCTAAACCCAAAATTAATTAAAAATATATATATTAATTTCGCCCAAATTTACATTTTGAATCCGCCAAACTTAGTTGAGACCATTCGGTTGGATAAGTTCGAATGAATTTGAAAATTTTGTACAGCCCTGGGTTTTGATTTGGTTTGAAGATTCTTGAAAAAATTTCTTTTGAAGGATTATTATCAAGCCCTATCCATTACTTGTGGCTAATATTATTAACTGCTGACAGTCTTAATAAGAATTTCATTAGGCTCTCATTCAGTCAATATATATGCTGATATAAAGTTTGATAAATTTAAGTCTTCTAATTTTTGGAATGTCTTAGATTAAAAAGAAATAGTATGTTTTTAAGCTAAGAAGGGGAGTCCTGGTGTAATGGTAAGTGTTGTCGCAGTGTGACTTGAGGTCACAGGTTTAAGTCGTGAAAATGGTCTTTTGCAATTGCAAGGGAATGATACGTATAAAGACCCAATGAGTCCGATCTTTTCTGAATTTCGCTCATTGTGGGAGACCCAATGAGTTCGACCTTTTTTCAAATCTTGTTCATTGTGGAAGTATTTATGCACTGGCATGTTTTTTTTTTATGTATTTAAGCTAAGTTAAAGGAAAGATCTTTCTTGCATATATATGTTCTTTTCTTTAAAAACCAATTCACAAAGCCTAATTGATTTTGCGTGCATTCTTCAATAATAAACAATGATGCCGATGCAGCAACATGTGAATTGTGCTTTTGGACAAATATGAGTAACCTTGTCTAAAGCTAAAGATTTTAAGGGTCCAGATGTGGGACATATGCTCATATGAGAGCTGTTCATTGCTGACTCATGCTCATTTCAGCTTAGATTTTGACACCTATTTGTTTGTCTTATATGTGCAAACACCCTTTAACTTGTTCTTGCTCAACACTCCTGTAGAAAACAAAACTTATCTTAACCCATTCCAGAAGAGCAAAGAAGAAGCAAATGGATTGCAAGGTAATGAATACTTAAGAAATTTGTTCTACATCTCTCTACCCTTTACTATTTTCTCTAGATTTTTAGCCCCAAAATGCATGTATATGGTTATAATTGAACTTGTAATACAATTTTATACAATCTTTGTTGACTTTCAGCAATATCCATTTCAAGAACAGAAAAATTTGGCCATGAATTTTGGTCATATAAATGGGAATATACATAAGCTACCAACAATCACTTCTTTTGATACTTCTTGGCAATTCTTTTCATTTTCTTTTCTTGGTTGTTTTTCTTCTTGCATGCAAGATCAATCAATTTCTATTTCTGTTCTTGAGCATTTGCCTATAACCAAGAAAAGACATTGAACAAGCCTAGATCAAAGCAAAAGCATGAGAAACCTTTGATTATAATGTACCGTCCTTTAAAAATGAAAGGATAAGATATTAAGATCATCTCATCACATTCATTGGTTTGGACTAGATTTTACTTGTGACCCTTATAATTAATTAGAAATGTACATTTTTCTTTTCTGGGCCCTGCTCTTCATAATGTGATGGTTTTAATAAAGATTGAATTCATGTAATAATTGCTTGATTGTTTATTTTATATCTTAAAAAAATACTATAACAAGTTTTTTTTTTTTTTACATTTTAAAGTTATCCCTAGTCAAACTGTTGGACCTACCAACAAAAATGAATGCAATGTGCGATAGAAATTATCCAATTATTTGTTTTATCTTAATATTTGAATTTCTTGGGTTGCAGAAGAAAACTGCAAATCACTCAATGCTGCTATGTTGCAAACTGTTCATATCAGAATCACGTAACCGTGCAGCTCTTGAGTTGATTGAAAGAGCTGCTAGTCTTGACCCAGAAACTGTGATGGTGTACAAATTTGAGGATAAAGATTATAATAGGATAAGGTACACTATGGTGTCACATGTTGTTCTTGATAGCACAGGAACTGCCATTTACAGCCCATTGCACCAAACTGTGCTGGCCATGGTTGAGGCAGCTTATGGAGCTATAAACCTTGAGTCACACATCGGTGCACACCCTCGACTTGGTGTTGTGGACGACATTGCTTTCCATCCGTTGGCTCGAGCTTCCCTGGATGAAGCAGCTTGGCTTGCTAAGGCTGTGGCAGCTGATATTGGCAGAAGATTTCAAGGTTAAGTTTATTTGACTGGTTAAGGTTGAAAAAGGCAATTCCTTTTGGAACACTTTCATTTTGGAAGTGAAAGTAGTAAAATGTTAAATTTCATTTATGGATGCATTTGCAGTGCCAGTATTTCTATATGCTGCAGCGAACCCCACAGGAAAGGCCTTAGACACCATCAGGCGAGAGCTGGGTTACTACAGGCCAAATTCCATGGGAAACCAATGGGCTGGATGGACAATGCCTGAAGTCCTGCTGGAAAAGCCTGATGAAGGTCCACAACAAGTGTCTCGAGCCACAGGGATCACAATGATAGGGGCTTGCTCGTGGGTAGCATTATACAACGTTCCCATCATGTGTGCTGATGTCTCTGTTGTTCGACGTATAGCCAAATTGGTGAGTGCTCGCGGTGGTGGGCTTCCAACGGTGCAAACAATAGCCCTGGTTCATGGCGCGGACTCAACTGAGATAGCTTGCATGCTGTTGGATTTAAATCAGATTGGAGCAGACAAGGTCCAGAGCCGTATTGAGATGCTAGCAGCTGAAGAAGGGCTGGACGTAGAAAAGGGATATTTCACTGATATGTCACCAGAAATGATTGTTGAAAAGTACATGAATCTAATCTCCGCTAGCAAAGACTGATCAAACATTTGTTTTTGTTCCTAACTATATCAATAAAACTGTAACCTTCAGCTGACATTTACTCATCGACCCATTGTTTTGGCTTAACTTGCACGGTTAGGAGGAAAATGGGGCTTGAAAATGGACACTAAAAAGGCTTTTTTTTGGGGACAATTAAAATACTAACCAGATATAACATCTCACTCCCAGTTCCGATTACCAAGGATAAGATATGTTTACACTGAAGCAACTATCAGATTAGCTGCTTCCCCCTTTCTTGAAAGCCCTTGCTTACAATCCAGACATGGCACCAAGATCTTTAAGTTTCTAGCTATAGCAACAGAAATAGCTTTGACAGAGACCTGAGATCTTTAATGGGTGTGAGAGAGAAAGCATACATCTTTCCATTTTCCAATCATTGAAAAGAAAAATGAATATATATATATATATATATATTAAACAAAATAAATGAATTGGGTATATTGAAAACTACGCTGCTAAAATTTTTTACTTTTCAACTTTAGTGTTCCATTGCTATAGAGGAAGAGGTAAAAAATTTTCCAGCAATCTACATCAGCTGTATAATCTATGAATATACCAATTTACACTTACGAGTTTCTCAAAATTTACCTCTTTATCAAGAACACTGCCTTTTTCGAAAATCTTCAGATAACAATGTTTGAAACAACTGTTGCAATCTTTCAGCACCAGGACCTGGCCTAAACACTGAATAATTTCCACGCACAGAGCATGGATCAGCACCACCTTCTAAGCTGCCAATACACCATGCTCCAGGCACAAACCGGCTCGTACGGCCAAGAAGTTCTTTGTCAATCTTGTCTAAAACAGGATCATCCCTGGCAAATTTACGAGCAAATGGAGCCTTGCTTTTAACCATTTTGTCAAAATCTTTCATGCTCAAAGAGATAGGATGTTGCTTTGGAGGAGCGTCCCAAGCAATGTAGTGAAGATCATGGCTAATTGCTGTTCTTCGAAATTCTTCAGTGCTGCAAATAAGAGTATGGAAGTACCCTTCTGGAGAGGAAATGAAATTTGTGTAGTACATTAGCAGAGTTCTTGGAAGGTTATCCCATCCCATTATACTGTATTCGACAAATGATCGGGTTAGCATTACCCATGCTGAACCTGCACATTAGAAGCAAGCAAAAAGGCTCGAAATTTCCATCTTCAAACCAATAGTCGAAAAAGAATAAGACGGTCAAAAACAAAAAGTAATCAGATTTGCCAAAGGCCACAACGAGGAAAGTAATGATAAGCAAGAATCCGCTGATCAACAAACAGCTACCTAACCATACAGAGTATCCACCAAGATGTGATAACCCAGGATAGCCAACCTCAAAGGAAGAGGTCCTGAAGACACTTTTCAGGTAAAATGTAAAGAAAGATGCTTTCAACCCATATAACTGGATCTAGAACTAATAATTCCTATCATGTCATCACTGTGAGATGGTAAGCAAATGAGTCCCCATTAGCCAGAGAAGGCGCATTTGTGAGAGTAACTGCTTTTGTGAACAGTATATTTGCAATGTCACCATTATGTTTGGTATCCTCATGAGTGCACAGCAATTCATGCTCATTTCATAACACGCGAAGGAGAACAAGAAGCAAAGAGTAGGAAGCGGGTTAGCTTTTGTAGCTTATGCTATATTTGTGGCTTACATGAATAGAAAGTAATGCAATTCACAAGAATCAAGTAACAGCATGTTCATGACTGCACAACGAACTGTAGGATTGAATGAGCCAACAAAGTTTAGATAGATTACACACCAGTAAACAACTTGAAAGAAGTGGGAAGCGATCGACGTTGATAAGTCAAAGCAAGGTCAGATTTCTTTGATAAGTAAAGGCCTGGATCAATAATAATTGGTTTCGCCCTTTGATTCCTGCAGAAAGTTGGAAATGGCAACGTGAATCAGATTTTTTTTTTACAAATTATAAGGGAGCAAAATCACTAGGAAGTGATGCAGAGTTTTCCATCTTTAACTTACAGTTTCCAACCAGTGATCTGCATATGTTCAATAAAATTAAGATTTCTAGACAAATTCGAGAATACATGAAGTAAATCTGCATGATCAAAACATATATCAGATTTTAACCACACAAACAGCATTTACAAAAAATATAAGGAAATATAACATAAAGGGGGCATGAAGTTCAAATCCTCCTATAGACAATCATATTTTTTAAGGAATTATAAGGAGAAAAAAAAAGGATCAACAACCATAGAAATACTAATTCATCCTAAGCATGCAATTCATCCTAAGCATGCAACTTACTAATAGTAAGTCAATACGATGTGCAAAGACAAGCTCAGACCAAAATATAGACAAAACTATTTGTAGAGTAACACCTCTCTCACATTAGCTCTGATAATACAGGCATGAGCAATTCAAAAAATCCAACTGTGCGACGAATTCATGTTAATTAGTTAAATATACTGAATTTTGATAATGCTTCAGCATACATCAAGTAAACTAATAGTCATGAAGTATTCCAAGACTAGATTGCTTAACCAAACTGAGAAGGTCTTAGGATTTAACTTCTGACTTTATCATACCATCTTGAATCCATCACACTGTATTGGCAGTTTCTAAGAAAACTTGGGAGAGAATTAGAATGATAAACATTTTTCAGAGTTCAGATTCCAATTACACTCTGATGACAAGGCTCCACCTATGATACAATGAATTAGAAAGGCCAGGTAACGTTGATCTAGTTTATATGGTTTACCCTTTCCAGATCAAACCTGGCAAGGCCAATACATGGTGATCGCTTTTTTTTATACAAACAGTCCAAAGTGAGGAGGAAAGGAACAGAATTTTTTTCTCACATACAAGTCAATAAAAGTGAGTGCATAACAATTTAATCACTACTAGGTGATGGCAATTTCTAAGATTAAAGTACAGCAAATTCTCCCAAGTATTACCAGCAAAACTGAGTGAGAGACAAATTAATGAGACCATAAAATACTCAGGAATCATGTCAGTTTTGGATAAGTCTACTATAATAAATTTCAGCAGACATTGTAGTCTCTACTTAAGTGAATTTCTATGATCCTCAAATGCATCAGTTTGCTTCGACTCATTATAAGTCCCCCTCTAGTGTTCAAGGAATAATACTAACATTCCCTCCAGAGATAGTATTAAACTATCATGGCACCATGAGAATGTCCCACCAATTTGCTTTCATGCTTTATATATCCATGTCACCTATATGAATATTGAAGCCTGAAGGTACAAACATGATCTCCAACACTTACTAGAATGCTCTAGAGAAACCCATACCTGGTAGAACAAAACTGGAACATCTATTTACCCTTATGGAGATAACTAATAACTAATCCAATTAACGCCTCTAACCTTATTATCACATTAGCAAACATTTGCCAATAAGAAAACGCTCATCAGTATTCCCCATGTAGATAACTAGTAACTAATCCATTTAGGATAGCAAATAAATCCATCAAAAACCTAAAATGAACATCTCAACTTTTAACTCCAAGATTTACATGCTTCCAGAAGCAATGGAAATTGCCACATATTATGGTTAAGCACCTTCTGACTTGTTATTTTACTATTGTCCTAAAGTAATAGTTCACCTCTGTTCAATAAGAAAAGAAATGGATAACTTTTTCTTAACGAAAGGAGCATACTAGGATTCATTCATAAGACCAACACATAAAAAAAAAGGTCCTTGCATTACAAAGGAATACTAAAACAATACCAGAAGAGAAATAACAACACTGCAGCATCCAGTACTTACCATCTTGTGTCACAAGAGGATAATCAGAAGCACTGAGGTTAATAAACCAGTCCCACTCCAAGCTCTCCCTCAACATGATTGCAATTGCTTGAAGTGTAGAGGCTATCATGGTTGGCCCCTTATAGGTCACCAAATTTGATTGTGCCATTACGCGTACATTCCCCACTTCTGAAAATGTAGGATCATTCTTCACAGATATGCCCCACTCCAATCTTTCACGAGGAGGTGCCTCAAGATCCAAATGTAAAATATACTGATTTCTCGGATGATATACTGCTTGCAAAGTCCTCATCATTCTACGACTATCCCCTTTTGTCCCAGAAATTAGATAAGCTAATCTAGGTGCCTCCAACTTTGAATACCCACTCATGTTAAAAGATGTCTTTAACTCAGATTCTACAAAATAGTTGCTTGACTCATCTGATCTTGAAAATGAAATAATGTCAAATGGCAACTGATCTCCACCACTAGGAAAAGTAAATAACCCAAAAGTAGCTGACAAGAACAGTGTCAAAGATACAAGGAGACTCGCAAAGAATGGAATAAGCCATTTTCTATCACTGAACACCCTTCCTGAGTGGGAATTGGCATTTTTTCTCATACTCATTAATGGGTTTTTCATGGAAATCAATTCCCGAATATATGAAAACGAACTAGCTCAGAAACCCAGAAATGCTAGCAAGCAAAGAGGAACCGGGAAATCTAGTGAAGAGAGAATGGCCAAAAAGAAGCAAGGAGGTTCTGTAACAGAACCAAAGTCTCCTTTTTAGGTATATAAATAACATCCAATCTAAGACTTTGAAGCAGAGATGCATAAATTCGAAATATAATACATACCAATAACCAGAACCCCAAAAAAAAATTCCAGATTAAGGACTAAAACGACCCAATCACAAATCAAAAAGATTCTTACTTTTTAATATTGATAGACAGGAGTTTCAAAGAAAAAGCTGAAAATAGCTTAGTTCAGTAAATGAAGGATATAATCAATATATACAGTTGACCAAAGCATAAAAAATGTAACTTGCAATTTCGAAACTTCCAAAAAATCTATAAGCAGTTAGATTTAGCAAACATTAAATAGAAAGTGGGTTTTGCTCTAAACTGCCTCAGATCTAAAGCTAAATGAAAAACAGATGCTTACATTTCAAGTTTGAAAAACTTGAAAAAGAAGAGAGTTTTAACAAGGGAAAAACAACAATAAAGAGGAAGAAAATGGAATAGAGATGGTTACTAACTTTGAATAATGAAGAAAAAGAAAGAAAGACAAGGTGGATCTTTTACACAGAGAAAGAGAGATTGACAGGATGGTCTGTTGCAGCTGAATCAGCTGATTTTTTTTTTCCATTGGTGGGGGGAGAGAAACAATGAGGAAATATTGACTTTTTTAATTTTTTGGAGAAATCTAAAGATTTTACTGTAACACTTATGTTTTAATTGTTGGAGCGAAGACAACCATGTAATGAATTATGGGAGTTTGCACACGCTCATTTAAAGCGCGTGGTTATTCCTCAAAATGACATTCAAAAAAATGAAAAAAATTTACTCCCTTCCACTCTAAAAATCATCTTTCTAACTATATTTACCTATTAAAAAAATTATTAAATTATTTATATATTATATAAAATTATTTTAATTAAATTAAAATATTTTTTATTAATTTATTAATATTACACTATCACTTTATTAATTAAATTACTAATAATAAAAATATAATTAAAAAATTAATTAATTTTTTTGATTTATATAAAATAATAATTTAAGAGGGATAATTTTTTTATAAAAGTAAATATTTCAGCCAAATGAAAGGAGTATTTAAAACTGTTTTGTTTTAAAAAAATTAAATTTTAAAAATAAGAAAATGAATAAATTAAATAAAATTATTTTTTTATTTATAGAAGTAATGTTAAATTTACTTGAAATTTTCTATAATAAAATTTTTTATTAAAGTATTTAGTAATATTATTTTAGGGAACCTAACTAACTAATTTTTAATATATATTTTTCAAAAATAATTTACCGTTTATTCATATGTAAACAAAACCAATTATATTATCTTATTTATATAAATGTATCAATATTTTTTCAAAATCTTTGTAAATGAAGAGAAATGAATCAATGCTAAATTTAATAATCTGAAAATATGCATTTATTATTAAAAGATAATTTGGTGTGTATTAAATAGTTATTTATCAAATAAAAATTTAAATATTTTTAATTATTGAATAAGTGATATCTCACATATTTTATCTATTATAAAAAACTTACTATAAGTTAATAAAAGATATAAGTTAATATTAAGGATGACAATAAGTTTAATATTTTTAGATATCCAACTTATTTTGATCCGTTAATATAAAATATGAATAGTTTATAATAAGTTAAGCAGGTCGAATAATATTTTTAGTATTTGTGATAGGCTCGGATCAAAATTTAAGTGCATATTCATAAATATCTACTACTCGAATGCATTTATATATGAGTTGTATTTAATTAAACATTACTTATATGTTTATTATATGTTTATTTTAATTATAGTATTATGAAGTATAAAATTATTTAAATAAAATTATATTAATAATAAATTTTTATTTATAATTATTTAATTAAAAAATTATAATTTTAATATTTAAATGATTGTTTAAATAAGATATAATTAATTAAAAAAGTTTAAGATGGATATGAATAATAAAATTATAAATGTAATTATATTTGAAATAAAAATAAAAATATTTTAAATTTAAGCAAATTTGAGTTCTAACAGGATAAATTGCGCGAATATCCTTTTCATTATTACTCCTATTTAATATGATTAAAGAGAATTAGGATCATTGATTGAAATCCAATGTTCTTTATGAAACTTTCCAAATGTAAAACCTGTGGGTACACTCACGCGCCAGAACTGCGCCAAGTCCGGCCATCTTCTCGCAAATTATTGTGACCGTAGACCAGTACATTTATTCGGGTCGGATCCATACTCAGATCAGCATAAAGTTGGATTTTTTTAAAATTTCTTTTGATGTTTTTAAAATCAAAATGAATACTAAATCGGATGAATGATCAAATTATAATTTAATTATTTTAATTAATTTAACTTAATTTCAATAATATAATAGTATTTAAATTTGTTTTTTATTTACAAATAATCTAAAAAATAAAATATTTAAAATAAAAATTAAAAAAATAATAAAAAAATATTCATAACTAATTTAAAAATATCACATACTAAATTTAATAAATATAATAAATAAATTTAACATTTAAAAATTCACTATAAAATTTAATAATATAAATATTCAGTAAAGTCAGATATTATTTGTTTCTTTTCTAATTTTATTTAAAAAAATAACATGATATTTATAAATTTGATTTTATTTAATTTGATTTGATTTATCTGACTTTACAATTTTAAATAATTTTTATATATATTCGATTCTTTTATATATATTTAAAGTAAATAAATTTATGATTTTTTATTAATTTAGTCTGACTAGCTAGTTGGGTCGGGTTTTAAAAATATTGTTTTATTTTATAGGTATGGGCCTATATTTCAGTTAAGCCTTTGTGTTTGGGAGAAGAGTGGCGATGTGAGCCCCTCTAAGAAAAGAAATACACTATGCCCATTTGGGTACCAACCTTATACTAACTATTAGCAATTTTAACTATTTAAGTGAAATTAGATTAGATTCTCACATTCACACCCTTCTTTCTCCATAGAGCCCAGCCTTTGATCTTTTTGGGGCTGGACCCCAGTCCATAATCAATAAAAAAAAATTGAAATTTCTTTAAAAATTTTCTAAAAATGAAATTATTTTTTTTTTGAGTGTGAGCATATCAGCACTAATATATCAGATTTCATCAAAACTTTGAAATTAAATATGTTTGGACGAAAATGAAAATAGTATTAAGATGGATGACTTCTTTAAAAATTCTCGTATTGCATGCTATCATTTTTGACATTAAAAAAATTATTTTTAAAAAAATATCTTTTTTTTGGAAACAGTAAAATCACATTAAAAAATTAATGGCAATGATGATGACCACAAAATAACCATATCATTACCCATTGAACAAAAAGGTCTCAAAACATCTTTTAGCTTTCTTTGATGGTTTAGGTCAAACACTTACCATATAATATAATGCAGCCTTGTTGGTTTTGATCCACAAGGGAAAGTTGGTTTTTGGACTTCAAGTATGTTGTGGCCTTTTCACATGTTACTTTTCAGAGCAACTGATTTATTAGATAAGTAGCCATGGCCCATCCAAAGTTTGTTAACTGGTTAAGAATGAATTTTACTTAGGAATTTCTTCAAAAATACCAAAAAAAAATTTATTTTAAACAATATCAATGTTTCTTTTTTTTAATTTTAAAAATAATAACTTTTCAAACTTTAATTTTAAAATATTACTTTTAGAGATATATATCCAATATATATTTAATATATTAAATGCATATGTATATTAAAGATATATCACAGCAATATGATATTTTTCAAAAAAAAGTTTTTAAAAATTAATATATAGTGTAGTTTTTGGGTTGAACATGATTTTATATGGACTATTGTATTTTGAGCTACAAAACCAAAGGGGATATTTGGTTATTGCAATTGGTTTAAATCAACCAGGTATATTTTATGCACCATTATGCATTTCTTCTTCACCATGTAATTTCCTCTTATAATTCTATTTATTATTTATCGATGATTTCTAGTTTAATTAGTTAAGAGTGAGGTCCTAAAATCTAAAAATTCTAAACATAAACTTTATTTTTAGAAAATATCTATTAAAATCTACCTACATTACATGGGAGAAAGAAAGATTAATTTTAAATGAGATGTATTTATTGTTAGACAATATTTCAGTGTGTATTTACCATACTTGTTTAAATATAACATAATTTTAAAAAATATCATATTAATTTAAAATTCATTAAAACTGGAATTTTCAATTTTTATATAATTAAGCATCATTGCATTTTGACTCAATTAATAATTAAGAGTCAAGTGATCAAATAACTTTAAATTAACAAGACCTTTATTTATTTATTTAAATTTTACTTTGCTTTTTAAAACATATATATATATACATGAAAGGCATATTGATAGAACTATTTCAAGTGCTGGCAAAAGCTGATAAAATGCCGCAGCAGTGCAGGTGGATCAGATTCAGCAATTCATACATACATTGGCAATCGTGCTGTTCATTAGAGCCTCTCCCAAGCCCCAACCACTGTATCCTCTGCAAAGTTTTGACACTACCCACCATTTTGCAGCACATGAACTAACTGTTTCCATCTTTTATCACTGAACCTTCTGAAACTCTGATGTTCTGATCATCACCCTGCATTTCTTTTTTCATTTTGATGCAAACTCTTTCATACATTTCAATGAACCTCAGGGAGTCATGGTCGATGATCTCCCTTCTTCTTTGGTCTTAATTTTCGTTGTTAATTCATATGGATTATTAATGGTGGTGGTGGGTGCATAGTATTTTGGACCACTAAATTTAATTTCATGACTGCGAGTCTGCAAATAGCATTAATTATTATAATTTTGAACTTCTGTGAAAGAAAAATATCATGTTGAAGTTGCTAATAAAAACTATTAAAACGTTCAACTTTTAAAACTTTCATAATATTTAAAACAATAGTTTCAAGTTTGATATGGAACGAGATAGTTGGGTTCCTTCCTATTTAATAAGAAAAAAAAATGTTGAGTTTAAATTTTGAGTAGGAAATATTTTTAAAATTTGAGAGAAGAATTTAAAATATGCTCGGTGCAAATTTCATCTTTAATATGAGATGAGATAACTAGGGCTTTTCTTCTTTAATAAGAAATTTCAAAATTCAAGTTTTAAATATAAAATATTTTTAAATTTTTTAAAGAAATTTTTTTTAATTTCTAATTTGCCAAGAAAACAAAATAATAGTTTCAACTTTAATATAAAAGAAATTTTTATATGAATTTGATCCATATTTACACTTATAAATCAAACTAATCATAAATTATAATTTTATAATTGACTTGATCCATAAATAAGATCATACATTAAGTCTACCTAAAAATTTTTCTTACAGTGGAAGAGAAGTAAGCGGCGGTGTGAGGCTGAGGGGATAGCATTAGCATGCGAATATATGTTTGTTGGCGAAGTGAAGAGTATTTCAACTTTTGGTTGGTGGGCAAAGTTTGTCGTTAAACTTGAACTAACATTTCTCTTTTATCTTTTTGTATAATTTGTGTCCATTTATTCAACTATTCTTTCTAAGGATTTATAATAAAAAATTCTGTATACCCATGTCACAATCACACCTAATTCTAACAAAATTATATAACATAAATTTCTAGTCTAGCTAAGTAGCTAGCAATCTCATTGGAATCTAGCACAAAAGCCTAATTAGAGTAGAGAGGTAACATCACCAATAAAAGTAGATTATTGTAGTCCTGCGCCGGAGTAGCTCGATAGATAAATACTGCCATTATGTGCAAGGCACTCTGAATTATGAATTCCATTTTTAGAGATCGCAATTCATTCTCCTTTGTCACCGTCATTGGATATAGAAGTGGGATATTGATCTGTCATATGGACATCAAATTGACCGATGTTAGGCTCTTGCAGGGAGTTTCACGTTCAAAGATTTTTTTTTATCAGAAATCAAATACTTCATTGAGAAAAAAATAAATTTATTTATTTAAAAATTTAAAGATATTGTGATTAGATAAAATGTTAAATTTAAAATTTTAATTTTATTTTATTAAGAAAAAATTAAATTTATTTTATTAATTTTATTCTAAAAATAAAATTGATATTGTAAAAATTTAGGTATTATAAAAGAAATCAATAGATGATTACAAAATAAATAAAAATAAAAGAGAATAAGGAAAAAAATAAAAATAAAAATGTTGCGTGAAATAGTAACTTGTTTTAGGAGGATTTGTAATTGGTAGAGAGAGAATTACTTTTCTATCCCTAGCATATTATTAGTTATGGGATTAAGTAATGCTCACTTATTATGAAAATTATATTTTTATAATTAATAAAGAGTGATATCGTAAAATTAAAAAAAAAAAAAAAGATAAGCACCGTATATTTAAAATTGATTTTATTTTTAAGGTTACTTTTGTAAAAGTTCCTTAGAATTATAAGATATACAAGCCCAATAAAGATTGAAAGTTCGTGGCCTAATTGTCAAGGTTTGAAATATTGCGGTCCTTATTCAATGGAGAATCCAATGAGTATATAACTCATCATATGTAGTCCTCACATGTTATAGGCAAAAATAAGGCTTTTGTTAAGTGTGTCTACCAATCCTGACTCACATGGCAAAAGTTGAGAAACAAAGGATCAAGAAAGTGGGGAATGGGTTTGATTATTAAGTAATTGAAGTGGCAATCATTGCAATCAGTAACATTTTTATTATCTATATATAGTGATACACCAATATTACATATATAAATATATATATATAATAGTATTTATATTATCATTCAAACCCTTTCTTTGAAAGACATTCATAATTTCCACTTTGAATTAATTAGTGGTACCAACATTTTGTCATTTAATAGACTGAAGATTTGCTTCTTTACTGCAATGTAAAAGTAAAGACAAACAAAATATATATGGAGAAAGAATTCTATTAATATAATCCCTTTAATTGAGCATGGTAAAAGTCTAATTCAACATGATTGTGCTATATATTTACATAGTGGGGTATAGCTTCAAGTGAAATGTTTTTCAATTTCTGATATAAAAAAAAAAAAGAAAAGATTTTGCAATTTCGGTACAGCTTAGACTCCAACTCTTAGTAATTAAGGGCCTAATTTTGAAAATAGGAGTTGCCGTCTGATTTATCCAAAAAGAAGAAAAGAAAACTCAGAATCTAAGAGAATCTCTAACTTGTTACTGGTTCGAAAAATTAAGTGTGCATGGAGATAATGAGATATATATAACTTAACGTCCCATGCGTCTGGTTTATTAAAACGAATATTCTTTTAAATTTTTGAATACTTTAAAGATTAACTAAATAAAGTTTCTTTTCTAAAACTCCGAGAAAAAATTGAACTCGAAATTTTACAATTTTAAAGATGATTTCCACTTTTATATTAAAAATTGCATCTACTTAACATTTATTATACATATATATATAAATATATATATGTATCTTATTTCTTTCAATGACCTTTATGTTTGTAGCACTGGTGATATATATATGCCCTGCCATTGAAGAGATGGCCTTTTTCTTTTTTATCAGAAGATGGAGAATTTTGTTAGAAATAACAACAAAAAAAACAATACAAGAGGAAGAACATTATAATAGAGAACAGACATTGAAACCAACATGGCCACAGCAGACAAAGAAGGATCACCAAACAGAAAGTAAACAAGATAGAAAAATAGAACATATGCAACTCACATAGCAATAAAAATCAGAATAGGAATGGCAACAGATAGAGTATCTGTAAAAATACTAAATTCGTACCCTTTAATTTTTAAACTACTCGAACTCGTTTAAACTCAACTATAATTATACTCATATCGTTCTAAATCCGTTTAACATTATCCATTTATTATTTGAATCATTTTAAATATAAAAATTTAAAATATAAATTGTATTTTTTTAATTAAATAATTATAGATAAATATTTAATATTAACATAATTTTATTAAAAATAATTTCATATTACATAATATTATAATTAAAATAAAATATAATTAATATATAATTAAAATTTTAATAAAATATAATTAATATATAATTGGATTCGGATAATGGATACCCAAGTTCTATACTCAAATTCGTTCTGAACCCATCAAAAAATACCCTGTAACAACAAAGGGAGCAAATTGAATCTTCAATAATATCTTTGTTAAAAAACACTGAGATCATCTTGAAAATACCCTCCAACGAACGCTCGTAGAGTGCAAAAGCAAGGCGAAAGACTGAAATAAATTATAGAGCCAAGATGGTGATAGTCCACCAGAACTAGTAGACCAGCTGAATAAGAGAATAATCGACTCTACCTCCCCATACTATCTTAGATTTAGAATCTACTGAGGAAAAAAGAGGACCAACGGTCCTAAATAGGGGGCCAAATAGGAAGAACAAAGCCATAGGAGGCAACACCACACCAATGAGGGGATTCTTCCAGAGCTTCAGAAGGAGCAACTACTTGAAAATGAAAGAGATATGGGGGGTGGATGAACTCTGAAGGCTATCTACAAATAATCGATTCAAGAACAAAATAAGTGAAAAGAACTACATAAGGGTCGAATGATGTAATCTGAAAACTCTAAAACCCAAATCTAAAGGGAAAACACCAAAAGGAGACTACAAAGAGCCCAAAAACGATATATCCATTGGTGTTAATAGTTGAGAGTTTAGATTGCCAGAAACCAGCAAGAGAGGTAATGAAATAGAGCCTCTGAGTAAAGAGGCAAGAAAATAAAAGAAAGGACATGATGAAATGAGCAACAAAACAGATCATATGAGGAGAGAGGTGAGAAAACAAAAGATTTAGGACTATTGCCAGCAAATGCGCAAACGGTAACCCTAGATCTAGGACAGAAAGTAAAAAATCGATGAGCTTCGCAGAGGAAGGGAAAAGGCTTCGCATAGTCAGCGTATCTTATTTCTGCTATATATTTGTAATTATTAGCCTTTTTTTGTGTAGAGAAGAAAACTTAAAAGCAGGGTAAAAAAAGGGGGTCAACCTAGCTATATAGACACAGAATAAAACCCTTTTTCTTTTGTATTCCAATTTGATGCCATATATATGTTCTTCTTTAATTGGAATATTAATAATTAATAATGTTTTTGTTTATTATACATATATATATATATATATTCTATCGAATAAAAGCATTTGACTGACAACAATATTATTCTCTTAATGGTACTGACCCTTTACAATACAAAATTTTTTCAAAAAAAGTTAATAATTAATCAATAAATAACTTAGTAATCGAGACATTATCACGTATATACATAATTATATATATAAAATAAGATCAATTAATGTTAATCACTTTAATTATAGGCCATTCTATTGATCAGACAAAAATATCAGATATTTGATTACTTTCTTTCATATATGTCAATTAACAAATTAGTTACCAATCGACTGTATTAAGTTTCAATTACGTTCCGTTTAGTATTGTTTCTAATTCATAGTAACTTATTTAAATTGTATATAAAGTTATCTAATCTACAGTAAAATTAGCTTCACTATACACATGGCTTATACATGTACATATAATATTTTAATTAGTATAAAGAAATAAGAGTAATTAATGGAGGGGGCTGGTTGATATAGTTGATATATATATATATATATATATTATATATGTAGATGATAACATTTGTGGATGGTAAAGTTTGAACGAAAAGAAAAAACTGTAATGAAATAAGAGAAACTACCTGTCTACAACTGGAAGGTCCTTTTGGAAGCACACATTATTAATATTATTGAGTTAAATAAATTGCCACCGCAACTAAGACAAGAAGATAGCGTGGGGGCAACCACTTTTTCTTATTTGCAATCATTCATGTCATTATGCAATAAAGAAAAAATAAAAAAAAAATACCATGCATTCTTTGAAACAGTGGAGAATAACATATATCAATATAAACTATTTATATTTAATTTTAATTTTTTTAAAGTTATTTTCATTATTTATACCCTTCAAAAAATAAAGATTTTGGCCACAGAAAAAGATATAGTTGATAAAGTTCCTTTCCATTATATATTGTTTCCTTGTCAAATATATAATATATATTCCCCAGCTATATATATAACATAATGTAACTCATCATTCACTATTTCTCATCATTTTAGCCCAAATATAAAAGAAGAGGCTTGGATAGTGTGTGTTTTTAAAAAATATATTGGCTACTATAATATAGTAAAATTATTATAATTTTATTATGAGATATATTTAATTATTATTTCTTACGTGCATGTATTTTTTTTTTGAAAAAAAATAATTAAACTTTAATATAAATGAATATACAGTATAATAATAAATATATTTTTTTAGACGATGAATACAAGGTTGATTTTTCTCTTACTATATCAATACTAAAAAAAAGTTGTGATTGAAAATGAATAATTTATTATTTTATGATTCTAAAATAATTACAATAATAATAATAATTTTATAACTTTTAATGAATTTAATTTTAAAAATATTAATTAATGTGGATGAATATACAAGAATTTGATGCTTTGCTCCCTCCAAATTGGTGAGATAAAAAGATTTGTTAACAATGTTGGTCTAGTAAGTAATGGCTACTATGGCAATTATATAAATCATAAAAGAAATTAATTAGAATAAAGAAAAAATTGAATTATATGCATGTTAATGTTATAATTATATAATTTATAATCATTTGATTATTGTCTTTTGTCAGACATAAAAAAAAATTATTGTTTTCTTGTCCTAATTTGATATAAAGTAAAAGCTTTTAGAATTGTTTTTGCCTTAGCTGCTTTATCTCAATAATAAAATATGTTTAATTCTTTAATTAATTCCTTAATAAAAATTCTATATTACATTATCAAATTCAATAGCTTTGCAATTTTGTTAATTGTTAATTAAGGGCATTGCTTCTTCTGCCTCAAAAGATATCCTTTGATTATTTTTTAATTAATAAATAAGTAAATTAATTAATTAATTATTCACTCATATTATAATTTAATTGAAACATTCAAAAGAAGAAAAATAAAAAAGTGGTTAATTTTTAATTATGATGTGTTTTTACATCCTTGTCTAATTTTAATTTTTTTCAACATTTTCAGACTCTAAAATTTAGTCTAAGAATAATAAATTTTAAATTTAAAGATTTTAATTTATATTATACAAAAATAAGACCTTAATTAACAAATGTGAATTACATGTCTTTAAATCTTAATTATAATTAGTTAATTAATATAATAAATTTATATTATATTTATATTTAATATTACTTATTAAAAATATTTAATAAATACATTATATTAAAATAAGCATATAATATAAAAATATATAAAGTTTATATTTAAAAAATAATTATTTTTTAATTTTTATAAAAATAAAAAATGAGTCTATTAATTGGAAAGATAATAAATATTTATAATAAGATTCAGCACAGGCAAAATTAATAAGAGTTAATGAAAAAGATGACAATTCCAATCGCAGCACTAATTTCAAACCACTAATTTAAACTACACCTTGCCATTATTATTCAACTATTGATTTTACGCAAGATTCATTGCCAAAATGGCTACGGCAAACCTTATTTGTCTCCATGTTGTGACCTTTTATCTTCCTTTCTTTTTTTATTTTTCCTGTTTAAAAATTCAAATGGGTAGGAGAGATATTTATCTAATGCTTAATATATTAACGGTAATTAAAACTTCATAGCTTTAGTTATTTTATTTTTATATTTATATATTTATTAAAATATCTCATTTACTTATTTATTTTATTTTAATATATATTTATATAATCACATATCAATCATTTTACTCATTATAATTATATATTTTATATTAAATAGATACTTATATATATACCTATAGTATTATATTTATCTAAATATTTATTAAATATGAAATAGATAAATACAACTGATAAAATTATTAATATATGATTATATAAATGTCTATTTGAATAAAATAGAAAAATACAATGAATAATCTAATAAATACATAAATATAAAAGAAAAATAACTGAAGCTGTCAAATTTAGAGAATAATTGATATAGTATGCTTTTATCTAATATACACTATATATACACTACTCTCACCATTTCAATTTAAATAATATTTTAAAATATTTCACTCACATTAAAATTTTAATTAGATTTATCAATTTACCTTTAATTAATAATCTCTCCCTCCAATATTTATACTTTATTAATTTTTTTATTCATTAATAATATTAAATATAAAGGACAAATTAATAAATAATATTGAAATTTTACATTAAAATTATTAAATATTAAATATTTTTTAAAAAAATTAAAATTATAAAATGATATTTAACTTAAAACGGACGGAGTATATAATTGCAACTACCCAACTACAATTTTAAATGAGTTTGAGGAAAAAGAGAAATACCTTTAGTGAAGAAATACAATTTTCTTTAGAAAATATTAAAAATTTAATTTATAAAATGACAAAAAATAAATTAAAATTATATTATAAAAATATTTATTAAAATAAATACAGATAATATAATAAATTTTAATTAAATCAGCTTATAAGTATTTATAATCACTAAAATAATAAACTAATCCTCTCAATTTATTTTTTTTAATCTATGAGCCAACTTTATAAATATATAAATTGTCTAAATAAATATGTCAAATTAAATTTAAACTAGCTTATAAACTAAGATAAATAATTTCTAAATCAATTAGTATAGTTTAAGACAAAATAAAAAAAATATTTATCAATTTAAAATGAGAAAATAAAAAAAAATATTGGCATAATTTGAATGTAAGTAAATATAATAGTATGAAAATACATGCTAGAAAATACATATTTTTTTAAATAATAAATTGATAAACGATTATTTTTTAATTATAATACTCAAAAAATAGTAGTAAATTAGATGGGGGAAGCACATAACTAGAAATACAAAGAACCAATATAGTTAAAAGAGTGCTTTGACTTTGAATTCAGAAATTCACATACCTAACACTTAAACATAGCTATAGAAGAAGAAGCATAATTTTACCTATGAAGAGAACTAAACAGAAACAAAAGTATATCTTTATTTATTTATTTTTCACTAGAGCACATGCTACAGCTGTTTACAATGACTAGTCTCACCCACCCCTTTCTCATCACAATCCACCACCACCACCGCCACCAACACCACCAGCATGAATGTTACCATTTACAATTACTGTGACCTAATAATAGTCTTGCAAAGTTTTTGACAGATTACAACAATTTCACGGCTTGCAGTAAAAATATATATGTTTATATATAAATATAGCTAAAAATATAAACTCTCACCCTCTCTCTCTCTCTCTCTCTCTCTCTCTGCTGCTCTGGAAACAGTGCTAAGCCACCAAGACCAGCAAAACGCTAATAAATAAAGAAACTAAGAAGAGCTAACACTTTTCAATATGAAGCGGATATGAGTTTATTGTTTACATATTACATATATATACATAAGCGCATATATATATAAATATATATAAACCTCGTCTCCTTCCTATGAGAGGGATTTTTCCCATAAGCCAATAGCTCTGACCCCAAAGCACATCTCTATGGTTCTCTGTGGCCCTCTCTCTCTCGTGTCATGTCATGCAGCAACTAGCAAAGTGTAGCCATTAGCACCCCAACATAAAAAGGCTTTTAACCCAATCTTTCTCTATCTCACACCCCACACTCTTTTTTTCTCTTATAGCCAACTCATTTTTTTCTCTCTCTCTCTCTCTACTTCTCTAGTGGCACTTTCAACGTTTTCTCCACCAGATCTCTATGGGGGAGATGTGGGTTTTCATGAAAGACTCCATTTTTCTATTCTTTTAAACCTTTTTGGGTTTCTGTGTTTTTCATCTTATACAATACCCATTAATCAAAATCCTTTTTTTTCTGCTTCTTTTGGATTTTGTTTCAGTGGTTTCGCTTTGATATCTCTCTGTAAGAGGGGTCTGGTCAAGTTTTGTTTTTTGTTTTTTTGGGTTTGGGATAACAGAGTAAGCGAGATGGCGAATGGTTTAGAGAGAGAGTTATTGTTTAGCGATGAAGAGTTGAGAGAGATGAGTGGTATTAAGAAAAGTGGAGATTGCATAGAGGTGACGTGCGGGTGTACCAGCCATAGATATGGTGATGCTGTTGGTAGGCTTAGGGTTTTTATCAATGGTGACCTTGAAATTACCTGTGAATGCACCCCTGGTTGCAATGAAGGTTTCTCTTTTTCTCACATCCTTGAGCGTTTTTCTTGGTTTCTTTTCACTTTCTAATAAATGGGTTTTGATTTTTATGCATGTTGAATGTGTCTTATGTATCTTGACGTTGATGGGTGTCTCTTTCTGTTGTTTAATCAACTGATGGGGAGCCTTGCCAGTTGTTTCGTTGATTTGTTTCCTATACAGCCTAAGTGTATGCTGTTTTGTCTCAGAGACTGAGCTCTGCTTGCATTCTCACCGCAAAAGATAATGCACTTTAATCTGCCGACTTCTCTAACTTGATATCTTCTGCATCTGCTATGAACTTTACAGCTTCTGAGTTCGTCAAAGAACTCATCTTTGAGCGGACTTTTTTTAAGCTGAATTACTGTTATTTTTTGTGATTGCAATGTTTCTGTATTGGCTTATCAAGATTTGGCTGTTGACACCAGAGCCAATCTTCCTGTTAGGCAGAGTAGGCATCTTGCCTAGTATTATTTAGCACTTTATTTATACAACTGTACTCCACCAATCTCTGGTATTTTGTCATTTATATAGCCGCCTTCTGTCTTTCATTGTTCTTATAATATATCATCATGTAAAGATTCGCACTTCACTGTATGAAACAACTATGAGGTTATGCCAAGGACGTTTTCTTATTGGGATCAAACTATAGTGTTGAGAAATATGGTGGGATCAGCATGCACGCAGATTTTTAAGTCGAGATATGTTCTTTGTGCTCATTTTGTGTGTGTGTGCATTTATGCTACGTGGTGCTGAGTTTCAGCTTCAAGTTTCATAGCATAGGTCTTCTGACAACTCGGGTTCTATTTCTATCCTCTTTCACATTGTTATACATTTTTTATTTTGCGACAGTGCAACTAGAGGCTGGACTCACTAGCGCCTACACTCCTGAGGAATGTTTCGATGATAAATGTTGTATCAACCACTACTTTCATTTTCATTTTTATCTATTCAACCTGAAACTTCCATCTGCCTAATCCACCTGACACTTTTTTTTGGCTCAAGTATACTGTTCTTTGTTAACTAGTCATTCTGTGCCTTTTGCAAAATGATATGATATATGACTGGCAGGATTACCCAGTTAAGGCGTAGCTCAGTTTGTAGTAGCTCTTAGCAAAGGGTGGTTGGCGCCAAATAACTTGCAGTTTTTTTTCCTCTTAGGATATTATGTTTTCATACTCTGCCTCGGATATCTATAACTTTTATGTGTTCTGTTCATGTGATAATGCAGATTAGCATGCTGTAGGAAATTTTAAGATCGTATAATTGCTTTATTTGCTAAGAGTCTCATGTACCCTTGCCATTATTAATTATGCCAATGGTGATTTTGTTGACTAGACAAGCTCACTCCAGCTGCATTTGAGAAGCATTCTGGAAGAGAGACAGCAAGAAAATGGAAGAACAATGTTTGGGTCATAGTTAATGGGGAGAAGGTGCCATTGTCGAAGACTGTATTGCTCAAGTACTACAACCAAGTGTCAAAAAATGCCAATGGCTCCCACAGATCCCATAATGGACGAGTTTCTCATCGTGATGAGTTTGTTCGCTGTGTCAAGTGTAATAAAGAACGGAGGTTTCGGTTACGGACCAAAGAAGAGTGTAGAATTCACCATGATGCTTTGGCTGATCCAAACTGGAAATGTGCTGATCTGCCATTTGACAAGTATGTTACCCGCTTTTATTGAAACTATAGTGACTAAATGATTGTGGATGACGTCTCATATTTGATCTGAAAAAAAAATAGAATCATTGGTTCTATATTTTTACTTAATATAGAATCTAACATTTCACTGATTCATATGTCATATGAAATTATTATTTTTTTAAAAATAAGGCACGAGGATGATGAAATGGTAGAAAGAAGCTATCTCTTATGAACTTCAAGAAAATCGCATCTCAAAAGCTAGCTCAAGAGGCTGGATAGCCAAAGTCCAACCATTCACCAAGTGTAGTTTCATGGCCAACAAAGATTCTAACATTTCTCAGCATTTGACATCCTTGGTGGCCTTTACTCCTAACATTGGCATGACTCATATATTTTTTTCCTCAAGGCTACAAGTAATTTTAATCTAGCCTGTAGGATTCCCTTTTCCAAGTCTCGAACTACCTCAGCATGTGGATTGACTCTGATGCCACTTGTTATGAGAAGGATACCCAAAAAGTTAGTTCAAGGGGTTGGAGAGCTCAAAGTTCATATAAGTCCTACATTAAAATCTTAATACTTTCAATGTGAGATTCACCAAATCTTCCTATCTTTTTGTTCCATGAGAGTATAGGTAATTGCACATCAGATGCTGCTATATAATTAATGAGTATTCTGAAGTTATAATGAAGTGTTGTAGGTATTTGAAACATTTGGCGAAGATTTTGAGTTATTCACCATTGAAGTGTTAGCAATGTACCGACTTATTGTCTGTTTTATTTTGGGTCTGTTACTGTTTTAAGAATGGAAACGGAAAGTATTTTAGAGTAAGTGGATTCATAGAAAGCTGGAAAAATCGACTAGGGAAGACAACATTGTTAAAAGAGTTTGCAAATACATGGAACTGATCCAGTACAACTGAAAGCTAAGAAAGAGAATCTTTTCGGTGAAAATATGACTCATGGTCCATGGATGTTTATTAAGTGGGCTGGCTGGAGACAGATTGCTAGGTCATCTTAAGGAAAGCCACTTAATTTGATTGACTTTGACTAGTGTTGTTCTCGTTGGGTATTCAATGTGATGGTAGTCAACTGGATAGTGTGTTTTTGGTGTCTTTATTTCAATATGTAGTTTCTTAGATCTATAAAATTTGCCTTTTATTCTGCTTTACTCTTATCCATCTTGTTCATTTTTGCTGTTTGTCATGATGGATATATTGTGTTGCACCCTACCGTATTTACTCTGATTGCAGTTGAAAACTAGCATGTTAGAATAAAACTTGAGTAGCTTAAACTGGATTCTGATTTTACTTGTAGCTTAAACTGAATTCTGATTTTACTTTTGAATTTATGTCCTTTAAAGAATCAGATGCTTGTTTCTTTGTAGAGTTTCTGCTCCTTTGTTCCTTTTTGTTGTAATTTTTTGGTGGGAAGATCAAGATCACATTTGTATCAGTTGAATTATGGAATAACTCACATTTTGGAGATGAGGGACAAATTGCATGTATGCATAATATGTTATGGTGGCTGCATATGTTCTTCATTTCTTTATTTTCTACTTTGCTGTGACTCCAACACATTTGTAAGTTCAGCAAGAATAATTCAAGCTACTTTCTTTCAAATTTCAGAATAACATGTGATGATGAAGAAGAACGAGCAAGTCGAAGGGTATATCGGGGCTGCACGCGATCTCCAACATGCAAGGGCTGCACATCCTGCGTGTGCTTCGGGTGTGGAATTTGTCGATTCTCGGATTGCGGCTGCCAGACTTGCATCGACTTCACAAGGAATGCAAAAGCTTAAAACCAGCCATGCTTAACTCTTTTTGTGGTCCTTTTATGTTCCATCATTTCTTCTAGCGCCACATTAAGAAAGCCCTCAGTGACATTCTCTCTTATGTTAGAACTTTGCAAATTCCAGTCTCTGGGTTCACAGTTCGCTCTCATTGGCTGTTATATAACATTTGAAAAGGCAGTTATTTATGCCTTCATTAATTTTTTTTGCATGTATCTGCTAATACCTGACTTTGTGAAATCATTGGCAAGCAAGAGTTTGTACAAGTTCTCTGTTCTTTTAGCTTTTAATTTTCTGCATTTGCTTGCATGGAGAATTTGTTTCTGTTGGGTAGACTGCATATAAACAAAAGACAGAACCTTTACAGCTCAAAATCCAGTTTGAAAGTAGGTTTAAAGTCTTTAGTTCCAAACGCTTGTTAATTATAAAGTTAATAGCATCATGTCAGTTTGTCCTTTCGTCGAACAAAATACAAGTGGCCCAAAGGCATAAGGCGTGGCTAACAAAATTGCACCATTTTTACCATTCACGCCGCGGTTGACCTGATAAAGATTAGCAGATAATACTGGCAGCAAATATTCACAACATTCCATAACAACGTACAAACTAAGGCAAATTCCGAGAACTTCATTTTGATGGCTGCTGCCTGCCTCTCCCATCTGCAAATCGGCCAACGCGCCAACAGCAATATGGTTTTCTGCCACTTGAAGAGGCACCCAAATATAATTGCTGAGGTGCTTGAATGTTGTTGGGAATGACGGCTGATATCCTTGGTCCATTGGACATCGTTCCTTGTTCTCCCATATTGATGGTATTCATTGTCGGGGGAACAGGTGGAACCTGGAAGCCCATGATTGCAGCTTGGTTAAAGCAATTTTGGCCAATAATGGCAGGCCAAGGAGAAGGTCCAACACAAAGATTCATCTGCCCACCAGTCAGCATACCACAAGGAAGTGACACATGACCAGGATTGAACTGTTGCTGAAATGGCATCTGACTGGGTTGTAGAAGTTGATTCTGTGGAGGCCATGATATATTATTAGCTGGAAATCCACCAGGAATTGCTACATTCTGTGGCTGCTGAGAAGGAAACCCGTTTACCCAGACTCCATTAGAAGGTTGGAGAATACCAGCAGTTGGAGCCATTGAAGAAATTAATGGAAAAGCACCAGTTCCACCACGAAAATCTTGTCCTATACCAGAAGATGGACAATTATTCATCAATGCTCCTATAGAAGATGTATTATGCTGCTTCTGATTAGGCGGCAGCTGACCCACACCCAACCATGTTTTTCCAGTAGGTGCATCATTCTTCCAATTCCCATCTCTATTCTTAAACCTTCTATAGTTTTTCTTATTTCCAACCGCCGGGTGATTCATGCCTCTCTTTGTCATTTTTTGCATTCTCCGGTACTCCGCCTCTTTCTCGTCATCTGAGAACTCAACACCATCTGACAACTCTTCATCATTCTCACCAGATGCATCATAGCCTTTCTTGTAAAGATTCTTATCATTAAGCACATGATTGGCAAACTCAGGTACAAAAGAAATCAAAGTTCCCTGACGGATCCCTGCAGGGCCTTCACTTTCAGAATTGTATCTCACCGCATAATAAGGGTTTTTAACGGGTCCAAATGTCTCATCCACAAGCCCCAAAGGAGATCTTTTTTCAGTTATCCAAAGGATAGAACCCTCATTAAGAGGATTGTGTTTCTCCAATCCTTCCACAATGACTTGGGCACTTATAATCTGAAAATTTGTGAATAACAACATTTAACTTGAACAGTTAGATACAAGATAAAAGTAAATATAGAGGATATGTTACAAAACATCTCCAAAAATTACAAGAGAAGGTGTTATATGGGCTTACTGACAAAACAGTTCCAACGGGCAGCATCTGATGCTGCGGTTGCAATGTAACATCCACAGGAGGAACTGGAGGGAGAACCTGAAAATTGTGATACTTTAATTCAGTAAATATGACATAATAACTAATATTCTTGCTGTAGACTTTGTTTTAGTAATTTCCCCGCAAAAGCTCTCAAACACACAAAGGAAAAACTAAACCAATCCTAATCAACCAAAGGGAAACCAGAGATGGAGAGAGGGAAGGCCTACTACACATTAATACAGAGAATTCTTAGTTAGGGACCCAATAAAAAAGAGAGACAAAATGGCATGCCATTTTGTATTATTTGAGTCCTTATTAGTTCAGGTAATATATCAGTTCAAGGTACTAAAATCCTTGTACCAGGATAAGACTGACCATGAAGATTAACCTTGTCAGATAAAATAGCTCCATCCAGGTCACAATTCCTATATCCAAGCATATCAAGTCTAAGCTACCCATTACTCTGTTATGAATTTAAAAAGACTGCTTGAGCTTGCAGATGTTTGGCCAAGCAAATCATAGGGACATCATCCATTAATTTAAAATGGTTCTCAAGCATGATAAATTCAACCATAAGTGCAAAATCGTCCTGTGGGACAAGGAAAAAATGAATAACTTTTGTTTATTCTTATAATACTAACATTTTCAGATAAGTCATTGTACTTATGCAGATCTTTTTTTTTTTTTTTGGGGGGGGGCTGAGTCAGGGGTCAGGATATCATTCAGCAACTAATTATTGAGTTCCCACAAAAATAACCATCATGTACAACAGCTTTCAAACTAATCAGCCATGTTTCTAAGTAGAAACAAAAACAAGTATTTCATCATTCCAGTAACTAAAAAACTGAAATAATAAACAACGTTACTTGCTAACATACTGTTTCATGAACTATGGAACATCAGCCTAACATAGAAGCAAAAGAAAAACCACCTGAGAATCGCATGTTATGATACATTTTTACAGATTATTATGCAATCAGAAAGAAATTTTTATATTATAAAATAAGGTTGGCAAACTTGATGCTTCACAAGTTGCACTACTTTAACCAATCGGTTGCTCAAGCCTCCAAGGAATTTCAACATTGCATTAAGGAATATGTTAGCATGTTTTGAGAATCTATATCAGGTGAGTATCCAAGAATCTATCCCAGGTGGGTATCCATCCTTTCTCAGAAAAAGTTCTTCCATCCCTTCAGATTTTTCACACTTACAAAAAAATGCACAAATTATGCTAACTTGAAATATCCAAGAACTATTATTACTTCAAACAGGGTCTCTACAACCCTAAGCATTAGTAGCTCGCATGAATTGCAGCAATCCAATGATTTTGCAATAAATAGAACTATTTAACACAATCTATTAATATCTTTTTTATCCTCCAAAATTATAACTCAAATAAATTATAAATTGTAACTCAAACATGAATCACTATATCATCAGAAAACTTTTTATTTATTTTTAGTAGTCTACCAAACTAATCTTGTCAGAATAAAATATAACGCACTAATGCCTGGCATAACTATTTTGCAAGTCGTGAGATAAAAACCAACCCAGCTTAACAGAAGGAGCTACAAGGGAAAATGTGGAAAAAAATGATTTACCTTAAGTTCATTCTTCGATCTAATGGGCCCCTTTGCTGCAAAAGCATCCCCCTCATCCTCCATATCATCAAACTCAGCATCACTCCAATCAATCATCTTGTCTCCATTGTCCTCCTCCGATTCATCAGTCTTATCAACCATCTCCTCTCCATTCCCCTCCCTTATCTCGCCTTCTTCAACCTCACACTCCTCTGCCTCTCTTTTCAATTGCAGTTTGACTTCCTCCTCATTCTCTTCTTCTTCCTCCTCTGAAACATCATCATCATCATCATCACTACTGCTGCCGCCGCTACTACTATCATCAGAGGATGATATTGAAGATGAACGACTTTCAGTAGCAGATTCTGATTCACTTTCACTCTCAACCTTATCACTTGTTACCACATTATTCACATGGCTCTCTACACCACTAGTGGCCAAATTAACATTGCCAATATTCATCTCATAACTTGCCCCTCCACTCTTGGAAACACTTCCATCAAGTTCAACCGAGCTTGACCTAGAAACCAAACTCACTTTTCTCATGTTTATTTCATCATCCACTAGTTCACTCTTCACAGCATTCCCTTCGCCACTTAATCCACCAACCAAACTTACCTTACCCGTCTCTTCTTCAACCAAACTTACCTTTCCAATATCTATTTCATCATCAACTATTTCACTCTTCACAGCATTCCTATCACCATTTAATCCACCGACCAAACTTATCTTCCCCATCTCTTCTTCAACCAAGCTTTTTCCCATATCTATTTCATCATCTACTATTTCACTCTTCACATCAATCCCATCACCACAAAAAGGACTTAATCCACCAACCAAACTTACCTTACCCATCTCTTCTTCAATACGGAATCCCGAATTCCCCTCCACCACTGCAGAGTAAGACCCACCTTCAATTGGATTCAACTCATTAACAATTGGTAGTGTCTCAGTACAAGAGACTTTATCATCCATCTCCATACTCTTACCAAAGCCTGAGGTGTCTTCCAGAAAAACCATTATGGAGTCGAAATCGAGAAACGAATCTGCAAAAGATAAATCAGCAAGAGTGAAATTTTCAAGTGGTTCTTTAAAATGGTTGAACTTTGAAGTTTGATTGTGGTCTTCTTCTTCTTTAACAATGGTGGGCTGAGGTACAAACCCCACCATCTCTGAGAAAACAAAGATTAGAACTTTGAAGAGTAAAATTTAGGTTGCAGAAAAAGAAATGAAATTTCATAGCTTCAAAAAACAAAACAGAAAATTATATAAACGGTATCCTAATTTGGTGGGTTTTTTTCGCTTTGCTTCTTAAACCCTAGCGAGAAGACCGGGAAACTAGGGTTTATGCTTTTTTATAAAAGCAAAAATAATATTAAAAAACTTTGTTAAAACGCATCGTTTTTTATATCATGGGCCTGATTAGCCCAAATTGATGCATAAGCCCCGAGGGTTTTTTAAAAAATGCCCTAAAAATAAAAATATTTTTAAAAATACTATTTTTTCTTTTCAATTTTAAAAATATCCAAATTTTAATTTTCAATTTTAAAAAATACCCTTTTCAGATATATATTTTTATTATATATTTGATGTAATAAAGGTATATTTAATTTTCTAATGTACATATTTAATATATAAAAAATATAGGGTATTAAAAAAATTAAAAAGCATGATATACAATGTAATTTCCTCAAGCCCCAACAAAGTTAAGGACCCACTTTCATTGGCCCGTTAAGTTTCCACTTCATCTTGCTAGTATTTTCATTTTCATTTTTGAATTTTTTTTTCATTTTAATTAGTAAACAAACAAAAAAAAAGGTTTATCACACAATACTATATTTTTTATATATTTAATTTATAAAACTAAAAAAATTGAATTTTTCTCTAAAACAATACAACTGAAATTTAATAATAGTGAAACTTGATATTGTTCCAATATTAAAACTCATAATATATGAGTTTTTTACGAAATTATATTAAATCACTATTATTAGACTAGTAATTTAGTATTATATTTTTTTAGTATTGTTATCAAAATAAAAAAAATTGATTTTTAATTGATTACTTTTATCGAAATATGTATTTATTATTAAATTATATTTAGATGTACATATTAAAATTTTAAACTTTGATAATTATTCTTTTAAAGATTTCTATTATGTCAAAAACAAAATCTAATTAAAAAAATTAATTTGTATTAAACAAATAGAATCAATTAGAGTGGTGATTTGAATGTGGCCTTTGCTAGCAAGTGGAAGCAAGATTTCATTTAAAGCATGCCATTGGTTGCCAGAGCACAACTCTGAATTTGAGAACATGGAGAGATCTTTGACTTAGACAAAATAAATAAATAAATAAACAATAAAGAAAGAATGGAATATATAGAGAGATTATATTCTTTTAAAAGGTCAAAACTTTATGTGCATGCATATTGAGAGTCAACCTTCCAAAATCCAAAAAAAAAAAGTAGGAATTTGGTGTATACATGTATGTGTACATACTTAATTAGTGAATAAAATTATAAATTCACGGATTAAATATTTAAAAAATTTAGCATTTCTAAAAAAGATCAAGTTACTAACTCTATATATATATGCAATATTTAGTAGAGAAACTATATAATATAATCATAATTTCAATTAGAAATTTCAGTTTACTATAAGAAAATGTGAAAGTAATGATTGAATTTTGTAATTGACATATTCATCACTAATTAATAATAGATTAATAAGATGAATTAGTAACAAATAATAATTTTAGTGACAAATAATAATAATAAAAAAATTTTGCCAGATATTTTAGTGCAAAAATAAATATGAATAATGTTGAAATGACAAAACATTTAAATCATCATATGTGATTTTTTTTGTGCATAAAAATATAAAGAATTTAAATTTGTACATATCATGTGAATTATAAGAAAATTATATATTAAGTATTATGATTCAACCGATTTATCATTTCAATAAAAATTTCTAATTTAAGTTGTGATTATATTATATAATTTTTTGATTTATTGAGGGTGTGATAAATGCCAAAGCAAAGGCGTAATGATTCACAGCTCCATCACCATCACCATCACCATCACTGCTCTTTTTTATCTAATTCTCTGCATCTTCCCAGCACTTTTTCACCATTACGTACTGTTATATAAATTCACCATCTGCCATGCATCACTGGACTTTGCCTTTTTATATTTGTCCTTTGTACCTCTCGTATTGTTTCACCTTTTATATATGTGTATATATATATATATTCATGTATGGTTGGTGAATGTATTAAGGGAGAAACAAAATTAAATAGGATTCCATTGTTTTACAGCTTTCAATATTTATTTCTCTGCATCTGGCCGGTAGCTTCTTATCATTAATTACAACCTCTATTCCGAGGGAATTATTTTCTTTAGCTAATATACATTTATTAAAAAAATTATTAATTTTTTTAAATATTATAAAAAATATTTTGAATCTACTAAAATAATATATATTAATTCATTAATATTAATATTATTATATTTTTATAATATTAATTAAATAATTAATAATAAATTAATATATAACTGAAAAAAAATTAATTTTTTATTGTATAAAGTGATAATTTTAGTAAATTTTTTTTAAAATGATAATTTAAATAGGATAGAGATAATATTTCTTATTCAATTCAAAGAGAATATACATTAATTAATTACATAATCAAAATCCATATGTATATGTGGAAAATTGAGTTAATAGGGATCCTATTCTTTGTCCTTTGAAACCAATGATCCCTGATAAAATATTTGGATATGATATTATATTTTGATATCATGTTAAACTCTTTTAATATAGGTAGGAGAGTAATAATTTTAAAAGCTAATTATTAAGATTCAAAGAATAACGACTATGATATCTTTAAAAAATCGTAATAATTTTATTGCAACTATTAATACATGTATTTGTTAAACCCATATATATTTTTTTAAAAATGTGAGAATCTATTTTTATATTAATTGAATTATATTTTTTTTATCTAATTGATATGAGATTACTCACATACTTGTTATAGGGTAGTTTAACATTTTTTTTCAAAAAAAAAATTCAATCATACTTCATATATTTACTAAACAAATGATAAAACATCATAAAACCAACCCAAGTTTTTCAGGCCCCTCTGTTTCAGCCATTACTACTACTCAGCTACATCTGTCTCTTAACTTTATTAAAAAACTGCACAAACAACCGACGTCCATAAAATAAAATATTTTTTTCTTTCCTTTTTTTACGAACAAGTTGAAATATTGCATAATATTTCAACGTAATTGGACATCCTACGCGAACGACAATGAATCATCCCCAGAACTACAAAATATTATAAAACTTCGGAGCAACAATTAATGAAATTAGTGAGGGTTAATATAAGTGAAAAGAGCTCATAAACCCGTTGCTTCTGCAACAATGAGTCATCTCCAAAACTGAAAATATTATAAAACTTTGGAGCAAGAAATTATTAAACTCAGACTAAAAAAACGAAAAAACATATAATTATTATGATAACCTCTAAAAAAAGGGGAAAAAAAAAGGAGCAAACTTGATAATATAACTATGATCTGTAAGATCGAAGAATGGCTCCACAAAAAGTACAAATAATAGCTCTCCAAGACTTCCGATAAAATGGGACATAAAAAAATCTTGTACTAGTTTTCATGTCAGCTACGCTGGCTCCGCCGCCGCATCGTGAGCAAATCCCTGCCGTCGGCTTACTTCTGCTAACTTTCCGTGTCTGATCAACCAGAAAACAAAACCATACCATAGTTTCCTTTATATCTTGGGTTACGGTTCTTGAAAGAAAGTGTTAATAACTATTGTGTTTGGGCATGGTGGGGGCATTTATATATATGCATGAGCATTTAGAAGCATTAAAGATCGAGCAACTTTAATGGATTTTTATTCTGATTTTAGAAGCTTAGCTATGGTTAGCAGGGATGCACAGATTTTCAAACTCGACCTAACCAAATGAATTTTGGTCAGTTAGATTAGTTTGCCGTGCATATTAACACGATCAAAATCCAATTAGTATTTTACAAAAATTTTAAATTGAGTCGGTTGACCAAGTTGAAATTTATTTTTCTATTTGAATCTAAATTCAATTGAAAAAGTTATAAATATAATATTATATATATTATACATTAATTTATATATAATATATATTATATAATTCGATTTAATTTTATTAAATTAAACATAAAATGAGAATGTAAATAATTTTAGTAGACTTGATTTAATATTTTTAGTATTTAGTTGAATTTAGTCGGATTAAAATATATTTTAAATTTGATTAAATCCAGCCGACAATCCTATTCAATCCGGTGGACACACATCCTTAATTTCAGTAGATGGAGAGAGAGAGAGAGTTGTCCACTATTTAAAAGATTGTTGACTCTAATAATAATGCTATTTTGTTATAAATAAATTCCTTCGTTAATAGGTCACTGAGGGGTAGTAATGGAGCAATTAATGGAGGGTGATGGCCGGTGAAAGACGGGAGAGAGGAGGTGATATGTCACAGGTGGGTGGTAGTTGTTAGATAATTGTTTTTTGGCTAATGGGTATGTGCTATAGGTCCTTAGAGGTTGGTTATGTGACCCATTTTTTTAATTTATTTTAATAATATATAAAAAAATATTAATTATAATAAATTTAAAAAGTGATTATTAAATAATTTTTTTATTGATCAAAAAATATTTATTATAAATTTATTTATGAAGAAAATTTTTATTGGTTAAAAAATATTTATTATAAATTTATTTATGAAAAGAGATATTGTAATAAGTATTTTTTAGCTAATAAAAAAGAAATTGTCTAACAATTACTTTTTAAAGTGATTATAATTAATATTCCTCTAATATATAATATAAGTAATTTTAGTTTTTCAAAATTGTATACATCCATAATTAGAAAGAAAATCATATTCCATTTCAAAATAATAATAATAATAATAAATAGCTATTTCAATTTTAATCCTATTTTATTCTAATTTCGATTATGAAATTAAATCAAACCGCCTAATTACAATAACATTATATTTCAAATTAAAATTTGAAATAATATGTTTTATTTTAACTTGAAATGATGCTTTGTTTTTTAAAATTTGAAATAATACTTTTAAAATTCTAATTAAGATGTAAATTTCATATCAAAAGAGAAAAATTTTAACATGCACTAAATGTATGACTCTAGTTATAAACCTAACTGATGATAAACTTTATCAATTGATTGATAATATAAAATTAGTTTTTACTCATTTAGTGGAATTGAATGATTTATTTATATATATATGAAGGATTAAAAAATTAAATTTAATATTAAACATATAAAAATTAATTAATTTGAGTTGCAATTACTCATGATAAAAATACTAGTTATTTTAGTTCTTCCTAAGATTGAAATGGCTTGCATGCACTATAGCCAACGACTTGGTCAATATTCCTAGCGGAGATAGAATGTATGTACGATACCAATGGAGGTTCAACGCCCATCATGCCATGCCACCAACTTAGACAACATGCAAATATACGTTTCCCCACAATGTATGCATTATTTGAAATTTTGTATTTAACAAAAATAAGATATGTGCCTAAATCAAAGTGCCTTCTTTAGTATATCTATGGGTGTATTCGGATTGGATTGGATCGACTTTACTTTAATCAACAACTCATTTCCAATACTGCTTGAATTTAGTTGATTAGCTTGCAGTTTGGCTATCAAACTCGGCCGGACTGTGCCAACTTTATTTTTTTTTACTTGGCTTTATATATATAACTTAAGGTATGGTTGGATTAGTTCGACTCAAATTTCGTTGAGTATCGGAATTTTTTTTAACCTGTAATTTAATTCGATTTCCTTTGAGTTTAGCTGCTCAAACCAACTGAATTAAATTGGATTTTCCTGAGTTGCTGGGTTGCATGAATAACCTTAAAAAATGAATCTTTTAATTAGCCGATGACTTCTTACATTTTTAAAAATTTCACTTTGCAAATGGGTAATGGCGAGTGAACCGGGAATTATCCGTTAAACCAGAGACCGGTCTGCAACGGAATCAATACAAAAGAAGGCGCCAAGGCGGGTACTTTAAGTAACCACCAAAATCAAGAATCGCTAAATTTGCTCCATTTTGATGAGGCTTTTGTCGATTAAACGCCATTGCAGCTCTCTTGCCTCTCTTAATCTCAACATCACTCAAAATGGGCAAACCAAGGAATTGAAAATACTTCATCACTGCAAATCAGGTGCTCTCTTTGATGCACTTCAGCTTCTCAACTCCGTAGACTCTAGCAAGATTTCTAACAAGCCATTCCTATATGCTTCTCTCTTGCAAACTTGTGTCAGAGTTGTCTCTTTTAACCACGGCCTCCAAATTCATGCTCACTTAATAAAATCTGGTCTTGATACTGATAGATTTGTCGGCAATAGCTTACTTGCACTTTATTTCAAGTTGGGTTCTAATTTTTTTGAGACGAGAAGAGTTTTTGATGGACTTTATTTTAGGGATGTAATTTCTTGGACTTCAATTATAACGGGTTATATTAGAGTTGATAAACCCAAGAATGCACTTCAATTGTTCTGGGAAATGTTGGATGTTGGGGTTGAGCCGAATGCGTTCACTTTATCTGCTGTGATAAAGGCGTGTTCTGCTCTTGGGGATTTGAGGCTGGGTAAATGCTTTCATGGGGTGGTTATGTTTCGTGGGTTCGATTCCAATCATGTTATAGCTAGTGCTTTGATTGACATGTATGGAAGGAATTATGGTTTAGATGATGCACGCCGTTTGTTTGATGAATTGCTTGAACCAGATGCTATTTGCTGGACATCTGTAGTTTCTGCATTTACCAGGAATGATATGTATGATAAAGCTTTGGGATTCTTTTATTTGATGCAAAGGAAATTTGGATTTGCTCCAGATGGGTTCACGTTTGGGACTGTGTTGACTGCTTGTGGTAATTTAGGGAGGTTGAAGCAAGGTAAGGAAGTACATGCTAAGGTCATTACATCTGGATTTAGTGGAAATGTGGTTGTTGAGAGCAGCCTTGTTGATATGTATGGGAAATGTGGGTTGGTTGATGAATCTCAACGTGTTTTTAATAGAATGAATATTAGGAATTCAGTGTCTTGGTCTGCATTGCTTGGAGGATATTGTCAAAATGGAGATTTTGAAACTGTGATTAGGATTTTTAGGGAAATGGATGTGTCTGATCTCTACAGTTTTGGAACTGTTCTACGTGCATGTGCAGGCTTGGCAGCAATAAGGCAAGGGAAAGAGGTTCATTGCCAGTATGTGAGAAGGGGTGGTTGGAGAGATGTTATTGTAGAATCAGCTTTAGTTGATCTTTATGCTAAATGTGGATGTATTGATTTTGCACATAGAATTTTCACAAAGATGCCAGTTAGAAATTTGATAACTTGGAACTCAATGATTTGTGGGTTTGCCCAAAATGGAAGAGGGGGAGAAGCTCTTCGAGTGTTTAATGAGATGATTAAGGAAGGGACTAAACCTGATTATATTACTTTTATTGGGGTTCTTTTTGCTTGTAGTCACAGTGGTCTGGTTGATGAAGGGCGAAAATATTTTATGTTAATGACCAAAGAATGTAAAATTAAACCTGGAATTGAGCATTACAATTGCATGGTTGATCTTCTTGGTCGTGCTGGTTTCCTAGAAGAAGCTGAAAACTTGATAGAGAATGCAGATTGTAGAGACGATTCATCTCTTTGGGCAGTTCTGCTCGGTGCTTGTGCCACTGGCACACACTCTGCTGCTGCAGAACGCATTGCAAAGAAAACAATGGAATTGGATCCTGCCTACCACTTGAGTTATGTTTATCTTGCTAACATCTATAGAGCACTAGGCCGATGGAATGATGCTGTAAAGATTAGGAGATTAATGAAAAGAAGAGGGGTTAAGAAGATGCCTGGCAGAAGTTGGATAGAAACTAACAGTAATGTGAGATCTCATCTAAATGTTGATGATTTTGGTGTGTCGATCGACAATGATTTTTCTGACAAGATGGATCTCGCTTGAAATTGAGAAAAGCAGGATATAACTTCAAGACAGAAGAAAAATCTCTAATGCTTCTGTCTTTTATCTTCTTCCGGTCTCTTTTGAGGTCGTTTACAATGTCAAGAATGACAGGAAGTAATGTTTATCAATTCAAAAGCTTTGAAGGCTGGGGATATTTGAGGCCAATTTCTTTGTTCAAAATACCCACTAATTTGCCCCTTTTTCTCTCTATTGATACGTTATACAATTGGGAGCAGCTTTTCTCATTTCCATAATTCTCTTAAACTGATTCCAACAGGATTTTATCCAGAGACCTGTCTCTATTGTTTAAGAGTGCAGCAAATGGAGCAATATAGAACCACCGTCCTGAGCGATCATTAATCATTCTTTGGTGCCAAGGCTATATCAATAAATTCGTAATACCTGTTCATAGAATTCAATATTTTGTTATGATTAAATTTAGTTCCATCATTAATTATATCATGTTCTGCTATCTACAAGTTCTTTGTCCTGTCATTGCAGAGACCAAGTTGGACATCTGCTTCTGCAATTCTGGATTTCACAACAAAAGATATTACAACCAACAATTGATGAACTGTTTGCCTTGAGGAATGCAGTTACTGTTTCTTGTTCATTTTAGTTACTGCTAGTCTTTGTTATATTAAGTACAAAGGAAGATTTGGTTTGGATGATTGGGTTGTTGAAATATCTGAACAACCATTATACTGAATTCTGAATTTCTGTTCGGTTTTGGGAATCATTGATCTTAATTCAGGTGGCTTGAAATGTTCGGATTTTCTGAATATGTTATTTGAAGGCTTGACATTTTGCGTATATTGTTGTAAATAATACTGTTGAGTTTATGTTATAATGATAGTCATACAAATTAAAGAGAAAAGGCCAAAATGACTATTGATAAACAATATAAATTAATAAAGAAGCATCTCCAATCTTATATTTTCACAATTTTCCACTGAGACCCTAACTCTATCCCAGGCCTATCTATTTGACTATTGTGTCGTACTTATACATTACTTACAAAATCTTCAATTCTTGAACAAAGTGTTCTTCCCGTACAGTTTCACACAATAGGGGACCTAGTCATATTTCTTTTTCTCAACATTCAAGGACTAAGCATTGAGTGAGGAGTCCTCACCTTTAAAAAAAAAATTATGGATTTCTATACACCAAAATAATTGCTATCAGACTCATCTTCAAAGTCAGAAAATTGCTGTGAACCAGAATCAGAATCAGAAAATTGTTGAGAATCAAAACCAAACCTCAGCTCTTGGTTAACCAATTCAACCAGGTCGTGCCTGTTGGCATTTTTGGAGCCATCGACAATAGCCTTGAATAAGGAATCGCTGGGCTTTATCTCCCCATATTTTAATTGGCTATAAATTCTCTTCACACCTTCGACCACGCCAGCTTTTCCGTAACAACGAACCAGATTAATACAAGTAACAAGGTCTGGTTCAAGGCCCTCATCCTGCATTTTCATGAATGTGCTAAGAGCACTGTCGATTTCCCCTGATGATCCGTAAGCATATAGTGCAGCATTGTATGCAAAGGAATCAAGAGATAAATCTGATTTTGCAAAGATCTCACAGGATTCAAGAGCCAAAGCATGTAAGCCTACTACAGAGAAAACACAGGTAATAACGGCTTGTCTAGCACAAGGTTTTCCTTCTTGATGAGATGACTCCAGTTGCATTACGGCTTCAGTTGGAAGGTAAATAATATTTTAAAGGTTCCACATCAGGAAACAGCTTCCCGCTAATCATCCCATGCAACAATTTACCACTCTCAAGTAGCTGACCATTATTAGCATAACATGCCATTACCTTATTATATGACACACAATCACTTAGTAAGCCTGACTGTTTCATCTTCTCAGCAACATCAATGGCATGATCAAGCATGCCCATGCTCTTGTACATATACATCATTGTTGCATAGGAAACCCCATCTGCTGAACCCTTTTCTCTCAAATTATTGAAAACCAATTCAACTTCAGATATCATACCAAGGTCTGCATAAAGATTAATCATGCTATTTGATGCAATAATATCTGGACCACCCTCCAAACCTATCATCTTTTGATACAATTGTTTCGCACTGTCAAAGCATCCCAGCTTGCTGCAAACCTTAATCAGGGAAGTCAAGACTATTTGATTTGCTGAAATCCCACATTCTTCCATCATGCGGAAATATTCAAGTGCTTCTTCGATTTTTCCAGCCTCCGCACATCCATTTATTAAAGCACCATAAACAACTTCATTAGGTGTTACCCCTGCATTTACCATTTCTTGGTAGACATCATCAGCATCAGAAAGCTGGCCTAGACGAGCATAGCATGCAATAACAGAAGAGAATGTTAAGCATTGTGGTTTAAATCCTGCTCCTTGCATTTCAGCTAATAGGTTCCTTGCTTGATCCACCATATCAGCACCAGAAAACATTTGGATAAGAGAATTATATGTGCACTCATCGGGCCAAGTTCCATTATTCCTCATGCTCTTAAAGAGAGAAAAGGCATTCTCACAAAGCTTTCCCTTACCATAAGCTTTGATCATGACATTATATTCCAAAATGCCCCTCTTCTGTCCCACCAAGGCCCTCTTCCCGTAAAATACAGATTCAGCTTCAGCCCAAAGTCCCTTTTCAGCATAAGCATCCATAATTGCTGCACATGTCTTTGATGACAAAACACGATCAAACTGGCAGTTATCTAAAAGGTCCTTTGCTCCATCAAGCAATCCTTTATTAATATACATCTTCATAATATCTGGCAAAGAATGCTCATCTATATGTTGTGCAGATTTGTTCATTTCTCCAATTATAGCCTCCACTTTTCCACCATATACCTCTCATATAATTCATGGAGAATAGCTCGGTGGGTTACAGTATCTGGAAAAAGACCCACCTCTCTGATCTTTTGGTAACACTTGATGGCTGCATCAATGCGGCCATTGTTAGCATACAAAGATAGAAAGATATTATAAGTTCTTGTATCAGGAGATATTCCCTTTTCTTCCATCTTGTTAAGTAAAGACTCTGCTTCTGTCAAATCTCCGTTACTTCCACAAGTAAATATCATGGTATTGAACGTGATGGTATCCATTGCCACTCCAGATTTCAACATATCTGAAAAGATATCAACTGCGTCACTGAGACGCCCTGCCTTCCCATACAAATCAATCAAAGTATTGTACTTAGACGTTAGACATGGCTTCCTAACCTCTGCATCAAATGGCTCCAAATTTGGAGTAGGACTCCTCCAACCTATCCTGAAAAGCTCAGTTGATAAAAAATGCTTAAAGCTCACTGGTGCAGAATCAGACTCATTTCTGAAACCATTCATAGCATCCAACTCAAGTTCATCCAATTGAATTCGCCCAATGCACCAATCCTTAAAAAACCTATGCGCCCTATCAAATTCCCCTGCATCTCTCAACACCTTCACAACTGTATTCATGGTAACTTCATCAGGGAAAAGTCTTCTAAGTCTCATATGCTTAATCCACAATAGTGCTTCAGTATCAAGACCAGCCTTTCCATACACATCAACAAGCATGCTATACGTGTTATTTGTAGGTAACACTCCATTCTTTGCTATTTCAATCCAACAACGTCTCAACTCATCCCATTTTTGAGCCCTGCCCAGTGCTCGAAGCACAATGTTGTAGTGAATAACATTTGGTACATAATCTTTCCGCGACTTAAAAAACTCAAAAACCCTAACTACTCTCTCCCAATTCCTCTGTTCTTTGAGAATCACACTCTGTTCTTTTGGACTCAAATTCTCACAAAACGAATTAAGGGTTTCTCAATGCCATCATCAGACTCAAAAGACCGTAAAATTGAAGGCAAAACACCGCCATACTTCTTTTTCTTCCCATTAACAGAAGAACTCTTTCTGGGCAAAGTTAGAGTCTTTGAGCGACTCTGGTTCACAAACCCTGCAGAAACCTTATTTCCTTGAGGATTTTGCTTCTGGGTAAGTGAGCATACAACTCTTCTATGAAGGGTTTGTTGAGCAGGAAATGACTTGGGGAAAGAATAATATTGGTTAAACCCTAGAAAAACCCTGGCTTCAGAAGAAGGAAGAAAAAGAAGCTTACCTGGAGAAGGGAAGTGATGATGGAGAATTTCCTGGCTTAATTCTCTTGAATTGTGGATGTAACTGTAATTACATCCGTGAAACATCTCTAGGTTAAAATCTAGGTTCGATAATTATGGTGGGTAATGAAGTTGATAGTCTTGCAAGAAGACGTAGCCCTGCTGTTCCTGTTAGTATTATTATTATCGCAGCTGCAGCTAGCCAGTGAAGGTCCAATTACATGAGGTAATGCACTAATTTTACAATCTTCCTGTAAAATTTGTTTCAATTTTATAAATGAAATAATTTATTTTTATAAATATACTACTTTATTTATTACAACAAATTAATTTTACAAGTATAATTTTAACTTTACTATGACAAATTTAAATTTAAATTTTATTAATTAAAAAAATTAATTGGAAAATCCAATTACATTGGTTAATTGATTAATCTGTTGGATTAGTTGACAATGAACACACCATAAATTAGTTATTCATAAATCTGACTGTGAGCCAAATTGCATATCTTAATTAGCTAAGAAAATTATGGATAAACTTAACTATAAATCTAATTGCAAATCTTAATTAGCAAAGAAAATTATAGATAAACTCAACTATGAGTCGAATTGCAGACCTTAATTAGCAAAGAAAATTATGAATAGATGAATTAAACTTCTAAAAAAATTTAGCATTTTTAATTCAGACTCCACCATATCAAAACTTAGCCTAAAATTATTTTTTTATAGGTCCAAGGACAACCCATAGAAACTGGTACAAGCTTAAAACTCATCTTTCAAATTTCCTAAGGCATCAGTCTTGAGGTATTGGAACTGGTCTCAACCTGCCTCTATTGGAACTATTATCAGAAAGCTGTAAAAAGAATAAACATACTATTGGAATCATACATGAAAAACATGCCAATGTGTCGTTCACTACACAACTCTAAAAAATGAATCTAATTCAGGTTTGTCTAGTTTGTCAAAAGATTCTTCAATTCAGAATATACTTTAGATTCCACATTAACAGATTTTAGCCCTAAAGCAAAGCCAAAAATGTATTGAAAGAAAAAGTGAATGAAGTATTGTTTCAGTGTCCATCCATAGATAGTCTCTGTTTCAACTACGGCGATTATGTCAGTGCAGCCATCATTGTCCTTGTTGCAGCTTCTCGCTTCATTTCTGCAGCTTTTCCACTGCCTCGGAAATATATATAAACTTGCTGCAAAAATTAAAGCAAGGAAACACAGGAATTTAAAATAAAACTATAGTGAATTGTAGATCAGCTAAATATGGTCCTCGAGTCATGTAAGGAGGATTATGGAACCTGAAGAACCCAGATACTGAGTAAGGACTCGGCGCAGAAACATCCAAATCCAATGAAGTAGAATATCTGCACATCAAAATTGCAATGTTGCTACCATTAAAACATATTTTCCATTTGAGTGAAAACATCTATGCTTAGACCAATGCATTTCAACTTATCAATTTTGGGTCAAGTAAAATGGTCCTATTATGCTGTCATTCATTGGAAGTCAGAATTCCAAAATGTATTGCAACTCTATCACATGACATGAAAGTGCAGACCATTTCTGGCAATTATAACCAAGGAAATACATAGTTTAAAAGCTAAAGACCTACCCCAACTAAAGCATGACTGCCAAGCAAATCTATAGCAGGCAAAATACCTCTGTATACAAGATCAAACCAACCATTAGAACATAATAGAAATCATCCATACATATATAAAAAGGCACACCAATAAGACTACTTTGCAGAAGAATATAATTAATATTATCAAATATTTTCCACCACATCAACACAGATGGAGAAATTTTGATTAAACACTAATGGAGATAACCATGCAATTAAAATCTTGGTGCATGCATGAAAAGGCAATCCAATAAAGAATGAATCTAAAACTAAACAGTTGTTCCCTCATCCAAAAGCAACAAAATAGTTGTTATTTGGAGAACACAACCCACCCCAATTAAAAAAAAAAGTTGGAGAACACAAACCACCCCAATTAAAAAAAAAAGAACTTACGCGAGAGATTTCCCCTTGAAAATAATTGGAGGAGCAACAGCAGCAAAGATGCAAAAGCCAATGTGGATCTGCAGAAACAAAAGAGAACAATAAAGGACTTGAAGAAGTAATTCTAAGAGGCAAAAATATATAAATATTCATAATAATAACATGAATGAGCTTACCAGGTAAGACAAGAAAAACCAACCAAATTTGAGAGCACTATCAGTCCTGTAAAAGGAGGCCGTAGACTACTTCATTAGATAAATCCAGCAGGTTAAAAAAAATGCATAGAAAAATTTATAACTGAAACAATTTAAAAGGAGTTCGCAGGCTACTTCATTAGAGAAATCCAGCAGGTTAAAAATTGCATAGAAAAATTTATAACTGAAACAATTTAATTGTTTTTATGAGCTAGTACCCAAAGTTACAGTATTTCAAAAACTACACCAACATTTAACTTTACCCCATTTCCAAATTCTCATTTAAAGGAAATACCTAAATGGTTCAATGATATTGTTTTTGGAGAATATATCCAAGTGTTCTAAATCCATTCAGGCATCGTATGTCAAGGGGTCAATGTCATAAGATATATTAACCTCTCATCTGGAAAGAAGATAATATTTAATAATCAATAATAAAACTATAGCATGGGAATGTCCACGGAATATGGTAACAGAAATATGCAAAAATTCTTGCTGGCTGTTGTGGGATATAGAAATATATTCCAGTATATAGTATAGGGTTGTTTTAGCCATTCATCTAATACAATATAAAATCCTACAGTGAATACATATACAATACATGCCTAACCTTATTACAGGTCACGGCTTCCAAAATTCTCTCTCTCTCTCTCTCTCTCTAGTGCCCAAACATATAAATGTATCAACTGAATTCATCAATAGCAATTCCCTCCATGAATTGTCCAATCCAGATAATCATTTACAATTTCACAACCTGGTTGATTGTGTATGCAGATCAACTTTTCAGCATTGATCGAAACATTTCCCGAATTTTAATTCTTTTTATAGTATTTCTTCCAATGTTAAAGAGAACTAATCAGGTGGTAGGCAGGTAAACCGGTCAGATACAACTATACCTACATGTTCTTTCTACCTGCAGATCCTCCTGAGTATTTCACTTTCTTCCTACATTTTCGCCAAATATAGAAATATGTGTTCTTTTACATGGTGATGTGTCAGATAATAAGATAACCAAAAAGGTTCTGAATTTCAGGAATACAATTTTGAGTAATAGCATAGAATCAAACACAAACATTACATGTGCGTGTGTGTGTTATCTGTGATTTCGTCTCTAATGTTATATACCATAGACACATGAAGCAAGTTTGTATAATCATCAAGGTCATAAATTCCAGATTAAGGATTTCCTAGAATACAGAACATCAAAACCATCCCATATGAATGCATAATTTTCGTATATGAAATTTCCAAAGGCCTTTAGTTAGCCAGTAACCTCTTATTGGAAAAATAGAATGAGGTCAAGCCATAAATGACCAAGTATTAATACCTCATTGCACGATACAGAGGCCGATACCACATAACATAAGCTCCAGGAACCCCTGATATGAAGTAGATGATAGCAAGAAACCAAATTGTGGGACCTAACAAAGAGGACATGTTTAGAGAAAAAAAAAGTGTAAAACCAGATTCTTGGATATAAAGGAGAGAGCAATTAAGGATGCATCTACTATGTTAAGTAGATTAAAACCAACCTTCTCCTCTGATCCAAGCAGTGGTAACAGCCACAATATTCCACGAAAGACATATAACTAAGCCTGCACTTTTGCACAAATTAACTCATTATAAATCAGAGCTATTTCACAGAAATATTTCTTACAGAAAAAGAAGCAATAATAACACAATTACAAAGTCTTTGAAAAAATAAAAAGTCCTCAATTTAATCTACAAGACCTATCATATAGACATGACTCCAGCAATTCGAAATTTGCTTCTAGGTTCTCATTGTTGAAAATTATCAACCTAGATAAATCAACTTTGGATACTGAAAGATATTCGAGAATAGCATGAAAACCCAAATGCAAGTAGCGGCCAAAAAAATTGGAGCAGACAAAAATCACAAGAAAAAACATTAAAACTTACCCAGCAATGTTGTGAATGCAACATATTGCAACCTTTGTAGATGGATTGGTATTTCATTTCCAATGTCATGATGGATGATCGGAAAAAATGGTGGCCAATTCTTCTCTTCTATAACAATTCCAGCTAAAAAACCGAACGGATAACATTATGATGTAAAATGTCACAATGTAAAATATCATTTATTAGATCAATATATATAAACACAATAGATTACCCCGTGCTATTGCATCTTCCCTCCGTTTTAGATCCTGAAAATCACCACGTAAGCAGACTTCAAATTACTAGAGGAAAATTTTATGTCTATGCAAGTAAAATTTGCAAACCCCATTTTACATTGGTCGCAATTAATTTATTAATTAATAATAAGGATCATTTTAAATATTTGGCAAAAAGCATCTTTCTTCCTGAATATTTTTAGATTAGTATCCAACATATACTATTGCCTTCTACAAGTAAGATTGCAAAATCTCCAAAAATCACGAACCATCACTAGTAGTTGTGATTAGAATGTGTTTCAGTAACTAGTGAAAACACCTCTGACATCAAACAGAAAATTAAAACTGATTCATATACATTGATATCAAAACCACTGAAATAAATATCATTTCAGAAAGCAGCATATTTTGATACACAAGGCATTCATTTTCAGAAGTGACAACAATACGAGCAATCACCTGTTCCCTCTTCTTCAACTCAGCCTCTTTAGCTTGGAGTTCCTTCTCCTTTGCTTTTAAATCCTGAAGATAAACAAAAGTAAATGAAAAAAGAATTATTTCAGAAAGGACATTCATATTTCAAGAGATATACTGCATGAATAAACATCTAAGGTCGTCCATATACCTTTGCACTGTCAAGAGGAATATCAATGGTTGCACCGCGGTCATAGGGTTCATGAGGAAGGGGTGAAAGCCTTGAGGTGGCAGGAGGGACAGTTCCAGGATTCTAGAAAGTTTTGAAGAATGGAACAAGATAAAACACAAGAAAAATCAGCTCCAAGACTGAAAATCACCCAAAAATACACATCCACTTGATGATAATGCACCATTAGCAAATAGCAAGAAAATATAAGGGAGAAGCGATAGCTATGGCAAGGAACATAAACAAATAGTTTTTTCTTCTTTGCAATAGTCAGCATCCAACCACTACTTCACTAGTGATGTTCACTTCCTGCATGAGGAGCCAAAAATATCAAGGAAACATGGAATATCCCATGTATTTACTAATTCAACACTTTGAGTTCCTTAGTATTGTGATGGGAACCAATTTCAAACGTCTAAACCAAATACAGGGTAAAGAACCCAGAGTATACAAGCAAAACTTCTAAATATACTGAAACACGCAGTGCATTATAGTAGCAGATGAACTGACATTGTACCAGCATCACTGGAAAATGAAATTCAACCTTACAAAACTAAAGGAAGACAAAATATTAAAGGGAAAAGCAAGCTTACTGGCATGTAAAAGGCACCTCCACCATAACTTGATTGCCCTGATCCTTTCCCTTTTGCTGGTTGATCCTAAAATCAACAAACAAATAAAAACCATAATGATTAGATGCATCACACGTCTCAAATCCTCCAAAAACACAGAAGCATCAATAAGAAAACACATTCTATCAATTATTAACAGCAATAACACACAAGTTCATTCGCGTTTATGAAAAATGAATCAAAGAAATAATGCAAGAAAGGAGTTGCTGTATTAACAAATATAAGATCCAAATTATTCCATTTTCTTCTAATTTCTCAATTTATCCAAAACAAGAACAGACATTTATAATCAATACAAGCTGCACAATAACACAAAAATGAAACCATCCAAAAATAGATTTGTAACTGACATCTAAGATCTCAAATTGCAAAGGTTCCTTTTAAAATCAAGAACTTATAAACAGATCTAACAAATGCAACAAAACAGAATAAAAATCAAAATCAAAAGGAACAACAAATTCGAGATATATACATTGATGTATAAGAATGTAAGAAGAAACAAACATACAGCAAAGGGATTGATCTCTTCTTCGTCGAAGGGGTTAGAATCGTAGCGACTCATCAGACCAAATAAGAAGATCTAAACTCCTGAAGTCCAAAAATAACTATACTGAGGAAAAGAGAGAGAGAGAGAGAGAGAGATGATAATTTGGAGAATTTTATTAGGTGTGGATCTGATAGGGAAATGTAACGTAGAAAATGAGAAGGTAACTATTGAAAAGAGTTTGAAAAGAACGATTTTCCGTCGGCGGGGTTGGGTCGTTTGTTTCGCAGGAAAAAAATTCAGGAAAGAAACTAACAGAAAATTCGCGGGTGAGTGAGAGGGAGAGAAATGAGGAGATTTGACAAAACGAATATCATGCAGAAACAATGTTTATTTATTTATTTTAAAATGCAAATAAGTAAATTTAAAATTAATTCTATAATGAGAAATTTTGTTGCATTTGCTTGCTATCATACTTTTTATTTTACTTGGACAGTAAAATTTTATTTTTTTAGTAATGAGAATAGTATTTTAATATAATTTAATTCTCGTATATAAAATAATATTGTTGTTTCAATGAAGGATTTTTATACAATAAAATTATATTTTAATAAATGATATTTAAAGAGTCATTTAAATTTAAATCATATTTATTTATAATTATCATTATCATTATTATTAATCACATACAAATATTTCTTTTCCTTTTTGTTCTCCGGGTAGGCATGTGAATGGTTGTTTATATTTTTAACTTCTATGAATGAATTGAGAATTTATTTTATATCTTATTTTTCTGAATATAGGTATCGAGGAAAGGGATATGTAATCACTATTGGACTATAATTCATGCGCATGCCACAAATATTTTTTTGGAAAGAAATAATACACAATATATTTTTTTTAAAAAATAATTTTATTATGATATACTAATTAATATTTTTTAAAAAAACACATGAGAGGCCGAAGCCCGTATCCGCATGTGGATAGATAAATTTATTCCTACTTAAATCATAATTGTAAGATTGTATTATTTTTATTTTTACCAAGAAGTTAAAATTAACTCTGCCTATACATGAGTTTCTTGTGTATAGCCGGTCCCAAGTCCGGGTAAATAAGGAGGGTTGCAGTAAGTGACAACCAGCGTAAAACTTTTGTCATATCTCATGATATGGATTCTAATAATAATATCGTTGGGACGTTCCCAACTTACGACGCGTTACATCGGAGCCCGGGTGTAGTGAAGAATAAGCAAGGGTGTAGGGCGTTCCCCGAATGCGACGCTCCATGTCGGTGCCCGGATGTGGTGCATAATAAACAAGGGTTCTCACATCATGGATGTGTGTGGGTAAAGAAGTTAGTCCAAAATACGAATAATAAGAGTAATACGAGAGATACAGGTTTAGATAATATTAAAAGATTTTATAGGAAGAAGCATAAGAAAGAACAATTAGAGAGTAAGATCAGAATAGGAACTTGGAATATTGGATCTCTTACAGGTAAACTGAGAGAACTTGTTGATACTATAGAGAGAAGGAAAATTAGTATTACTTGTATCCAAAAGACTAAATGGGTTTGAGGGAAAAGTAAAGACGTTGAGAATACTGGGTATAAAGTGTGATATACAGGTACAGATAGAAGTAAGAACGGAGTAGGTATAATTTTGGATCGGAACCTAAAGGAGACGGTTATATCCGTGAAAAGAGTAAGCGATAGGATTATTTCAATTAAACTTGTGATCCAGAATAAGACCATCAACATAGTTAGTGCATATGCCCCTCAAGTTGGATTGGATGGGGAGAGTAAGCAAAATTTTTGGGATGATATGGATGAACTTATGCGAGGGATTCCAAATGATAAAAATATTTTTATAGGAGGAGACTTAAATGGACATGTAGGAAAAGACAAAGTAGGTTTTGAGAAGGTACATGGAGGGTATGGTTTTGGAATTAGAAATGAAGAAGATAAGAGTATCATTGATTTTGCTTTAGCCTATGGTTTGATTCTGGCAAATACATATTTTATAAAAAGGGAATCACATCTAGTGATCTTTAAAAGTGGGCAAAATAAAAGTCAGATTGACTTCATACTCACAAGAAAAGCCAATCGAACTCGATGCAAGGATTATAAGGTTATTCCAGGTGAGGCTTTGACCACTCAGCATAGGTTAGTAGTTTTGGATATCAAGTTTAAGAAGTTGACTAGTAGGCCAAGGAGGAACAATAGTCCTAAGATTAGGTGGTGGACTTTAAAAGGTGAAAAATAATTGTTGTTCAAGAATGAGTTAGTCAAAGTTGGAGGGTGGGAGGAAGATGTGAGTATGTCATCAAATGATATGTGGATATGTATGTCTACAACAATTAGAAGAGTAGCTAGAAAGATTCTTGGAGAATCTAAAGGGTGTGGACATCCCTCAAAGGAGTCTTGGTGGTGGAATGAGGAAGTGCAAAAAGCGGTAAGAAGTAAAAAAGAATGGTATAAGAGTTTGCCCAAGTGTAATAACAATGATGCTTTTGAGCAGTACAAACAAGCAAAAAAAGATATTAAAAAGGCAGTTAGTCAAGCAAGAGCGCAATCTTTAGAGAGTTTGTATGAGAAACTTGGAACAAAAGAAGGAGAAAAAGCTATCTATAAATTGGCTAAGATAAGAGAAAAGAAATGTCGTGATTTAAACCAAGTTAAGTGCATTAAAAATAAAGAGAATAAAATTCTGGTTCAAGAAGAGGATATTAAGGAACGATGGAGAAGCTATTTTGAGGAACTTCTTAATGGTAACCATAGTGATAACATTGAGGGTTTAGACGTTAGGCTGGAGAAAAATGTGAAATACACTAGACGGATTAGATTTTCGGAAGTTAAAGAAGCTTTGAATAAAATGAAAGTTGGTAAAGCCTGTGGACCATATGAGATACCTATTGAGGTTTAGAAATGTTTGGGAGATACAGGAGTTACATGGTTGACATCTTTGTTCAATAAGATCTTAAGTTCAAAGAAAATGCCTAATGAATGGAGACAAAGTAATTTGATACCTATTCTTAAGAATAAAGGAGATATTCAGAATTGCTCAAATTATAGAGGTATAAAGCTTATAAGCCACACTATGAAATTGTGGGAAAGAGTTGTGGAATACCGTTTGCAGTCAGATACTTGTGTCTCCTCAAATCAGTTTGGCTTTATGCCTGGTCGATCAACTATGGAAGCTATTTTTCTTATAAGAGATTTGATGGAAAAGTATAGAGAGAAAAAGAAGGATTTACATAACAAATCAATTATGTGTCTCACAGCACATTATATTGATGACAATTGGAAATTACAAAAGCGAATTATAAATTTTTGTCCAATTACTAGTCATAAGGGTGAGCAAATTGGAAAAACAATTGAGAGATGCTTATTAGATTGGGGCATTGAAAAAGTTTTTACTATCACAGTTGATAATGCAAGTTCGAATGATACAGCAATCAATTATATGAGAACTAGACTTAATACTTGAGGTGGTAGTGTCTTGAAAGGTGATTTTCTTCACATGAGATGTGTGGCTCATATAATTAATTTAGTGGTTGGGGATGGATTGAATGAGGCAAAAGAATCAATTCTCCGTGTTCGACAAGCAGTAAAATATATGAAACAATCTCCATCTAGATTGGAAAAGTTCAAAAAATGTGCATTAGAGGAGAAAATTCAAAGTAAAAAATTATTGTGTCTTGATGTTTCTACTAGATGGAATTCTACCTATATGATGTTGGATGCTGCTTACAAGTTTAAAAAGGCATTTGATAGGTATGACTTAGAGGATACTCATTATGAAAATGAGTTAAAAGATAGAGATAGGGGTGGAAAGCCTTCTGATGATGATTGGGTTAATGTTGGTAGGTTGGTGACTTTCTTAAAAAAATTTTATGAGTTGACTTTGTGTGTTTCTGGCTCTTTATATGTCACATCTAATAATTTTTTTCATGAGATGGTTGCTGTAGATGCTCTTTGGAATGAGTTGAATAATAGCTCTGATTTGAACATGAGTTTTATGGCTGAAAAAATGAAAGATAAGTAATACAAGTATTGGGGAAAGCCTGAAAAAATGAACATAATGATTTTTATTTCAGTTGTACTTGATCCTCGCTTCAAAATGAGCTTATTAGAATGGGGTCTTAATCAATTATTTGATTGTTATACCTCATTTAGTATTCTTAAAAAAGTGAGAGAGACAATTAATTGCATGTTTGAAGAGTATAAGAGTGCTGGTGGTTCACCTACAAATGAGGTTGGGGCACAAGTTACTGAAATAAATCTGCATTCTAATGATATGGTGGATAGTTTTCAACCTTCTAAAAAAATAAGACAAATAATGAAAGAAAAATACAATAAGCATAAATGCGAGAAAAATACAGGGTATATCAAATCTGAGTTAAGATAGATATCTTGAAGAAGATTGCATTGAGGATGAAAATGAATTTGATATTTTACTTTGGTGGAAGCATAATGGTTCTAGATTTCCAATAATTACAGAGATGGCACGTGATGTGTTAGCCATTCCTGTTTCTACTGTTGCTTCTGAAGCTGCTTTTAGTGCTGGAGGTCGTATACTTGATAATTTTAGAAGTTCTTTGAGTCCTAAAGTCGTGGAGGCTCTTATATGTGCACAAGATTGGCTTCGTGTTTCTCCATTTCCAATTAATTATGAAGAATCACAAGAAGATATTCAACAACTTGAGGAAGGTACATATAATAATTTTCATATTTTTAATTTAAATATTTTATTTAATACAAATTTTAACAACCTTTTATTTATTCTTTTTTTTAATATTCAGATTCGTCAAGACTACCATGATGCGGTGAAGAAATTTTTTAGAAAGATATAGAGGTTAAAAGGATTACTTGAGATGAAAAATTTTTCTTAAATTATTAAGTGCATTTGTTTTTAAAAAAGAATATTATTAAGTACTTATTTAGTAATTTAACTTGAATGATATAATTTTATGAATTTATTTAGCTACTTTGAAATTTAAACTTATATAATGTTTCTATTTTCAGATTTATTTTAAATCTATTCTAATTTTAGTTTTGATGGAAAAATTTTGGAATTACCGAATACCATACCGAATTTTAATGAAATGGTATGGAACGAAATTTTTAAGTCCGAATAATATTTGGATTGGTATGGAATAAAATTCTAAATACCGAAATATTTTGGAATGAAATTGGAATACAGGCGATTCCATTCCATACCGACCGAATTACACCCCTATTTATTATTACATGAATTGAGAGAAGGAAAATAATAAGAAGAAAATAAGGGGTGAATATTATTTTATCATTTTTGGACACGTTTACCTTTAAATTTCTGTTTTATTCTTTTTTTTTAATTTTCTTTTCTGTCCTCTTTGTAGTTATTCTGTCAACCAAAAAATATTGATAAAATTATTTAATGAAATGAAATTAAGAAAATAACAATTTATAATGTGATTAAAATATTCAACTATACATAACGATTAAGTTATGGTCCATAGTCATAAATATATATTACTTCAACTTAGATATTAAATTTAAATTTAGATATTTTTTTCTTCACTCTCAGATACTAAAATAAATATATCACTCATATATTCTATATACATATAATACATACAATCAAAATATATACTATATATCACAATCAATTTTTTATAAAAATCTTTACTTTTTAAATATATATATAATTCTAAATAATTTAAAGGATAAACTTAAATAATAAATTAAATATTATTTATCAAAAATACATACAAAACTTCATTATAAAATTTTTATTCAAAATATTATTTATAATTTATTATATATATACATCAAAATATAATATGACATATATAATATCAAAATATATAAAAATATAAATATATACATATTGTTAGTGTGTCTCTAATTTTAATATTTAATAATTAATTTTATACTCAAAATTTTAAATCTAGATCCAGTTTGATCTAGATAAACTCTTTTACTCTATTGAATTTGCCCTATCACCTGTACAATGATAATATATATATATATATATTCGATTGTAAATAAAAACATATGTTATTTTCATTTCACATAAGGTGTGTATATTAACTAATTAATTAGCAAGTGTTTGATACTCGATGTGAAGGCAATTGATGGGACATAAAAGTTGATGTCCACAAGTTTTTGATTGGCCAAAATATAAATCTACCTAATCCAAAACTATGCAAAAAAGAGTTGTTATTATCATCTAATTGAACCAAAAATAAAATAAGTTGACATAAAATAAAAAAATGATGTGAAATTAATTATATATAAGAATTGATTGATATAAAAAATATAAAATTGAAAATTAAAATTAAAATTAAATTAATAAAGACAAAGATAGGAACCCTAGTTTAGCAATTAATAAGATGGTTAGGTCACTCTCATAGCCGCATCCATATATACATATATTAGGTGTGATTTAGATAACAATGAATTTCTTTTCTTTTCTTTACTTTTCTTTTTCTTTTGTGTTTCTAAGTTTTGGGATGGATTTAGGCTTATGGGGGAACACCATCATTTTCACATTCTTGTTTAATATCCTAGAAAATGACAATTGGACCTCTAATATATTCTCAAACTACTTTAGTTATTTTGATAAATACTTTGATTAATTAATATCTTTACTATATCTAATTATCTGTTATATTTATATAATTAAGAGGATAAGGATTGCACTGTCCATGGTAAATAGGCAATTCCTATTTTTCAATATTTACAAATTTGCCATTCACTATCTTCTATTACTATATTAGTTTTTTTTTGCTTGCCTCTTCCTTATCATATTCTTTTAGTTTTTTATTCCTTGGTCAGTGAATATGGTTGCTGATATATTAGGAAGAACGTTTTATTCTTGAGTTAATACTTTTAGATGAGTGAAAAAAAAAAATACATAGGGTGGGCCAATTTACACAACATAAAATTAATAATATGCTCTCAATATTTTATTTCTAAAATATTATAAAATAAAATTACATTAAAAGATAAGTCGAATTACATTAGTTACAATTTTATCATTTATATTTACACCCGTTCAATTCAAATTACCATAGGCACCCATTTTAAACCCTTAAAAGATTTAAACTCTCTCAATTTTATCATTTTTCACTTTTCTAACTCTTAAACATCCTTTCCCCTCCTACTCCAATTATTCTGCTTTTATGTGAAAAATGACGCGAACCTTGAGTTCGTTGAAAAGTGATGAGCATTTAGTGATTGAAAATAAGTAAATAAAATTAAAATAATTTTGGTATCAAACTAGTCTGGCTAAAGGTGAAAACAATTAAATATATTTAGTTATATATTGTTAACAATTTTAGATTGTTCATCATATTGAATATAAAATAAATGTTCAAATTTAATTTGGTGAACTAAATTTAAATTTTAACTTTAATTTGATAAACATATTTTATTGTTCAATTGACCATAATAAAATATTAATTTTATATAATTTGATCTCGCTCTTTCTCCAATCATTTTTTTGCCAGTTATAAAGCCAAGCTAGAGTTTAAAAATATTGCATTTAGAAAGACTAGCAGCATGAAATTTCATATCGGCTAATAGTATTTTAGAAGCTGAAAGAAAGATAAAAGAAAAAAGATACAACGAAAAATACAATTTTTAATTGATCGGAGCAAGAGGAACATATTTTTATTGTTCAATTGACAAAAATAAAATATTAATTTTATACAATTTGATCTTACTAAGTAAAAAATATTTTTCAAGGATCGATAAGTTTTTTTTTTATTATTAAAATTTTGAAAAAGATAAATTAATGGGTTACGTATATAAATCAAAATTAGATACAATAATATAAAGGATAATATGATATTTCAATGGGGTATAATAATAAAATTAAAAATTAAAAATTTTATAGTAAGAGTGTGTTAATAAATTGAGGCGTATTAATATACTTTTAGCGGGAAGCAAATGTCCCATGCAAGAATATATATCTACTGATATTTTATGATTAAGGCCCAAAGGAATGAAGAACGCTACTGATCCATAATTCAAGCCCAAGCTAAATTTCTGATATTTTATGATATATATCCACGTCAGCACTCACCGGCGCACCCACCATCACACACCACCTAAACGACCATTTTCAACCCCTACCCAATCTCTTCTTGCCAGTCGTTGCTTCGCTCTTTTTCTCAGAGGCTAGAGAGAGCTATACACAGAGAAACCATGTTTCAATCTCTTTTCACATGCTTGGCTCGAACTATCAACTCCACAAAATCTTGCGTTTTCTCCTCCACAGTCGAGCCTGCCAAGCCCCAATTTCCTCAAACCTTTGCAGGTCTCCGTGCCCGTTTAGCCGCCGAATCCCCTGACCTCTCCGACTTTACCGACCTCCAATCTCAAAACACATACTCTATTGAAGTGGGTACCAAGGAAAAACCCCTCCCGAAGCCCAAATGGATGCAGGAAGCTATTCCCGGCGGCGAGAAATACGCCCAGATCAAGAAGAAGCTAAGGGAATTGAAGTTGCATACGGTTTGTGAGGAGGCTAAGTGTCCGAATTTGGGTTAATGTTGGTCTGGTGGCGAGACTGGTACTGCCACTGCTACGATTATGATTATGGGGGATACCTGCACTCGTGGTTGTCGGTAAAGAATTGAACTTTATCGAGTTTTGAATATTTTTATTAGATGGTTCATTTTTTATATATGTTTTTGCATTTTTTTTAAGATTTTGCCTTGTGAAGACATCATGAACTCCTCCTCCACCTGACCCTGATGGGCCTGCCAATGTGGCTGAGGCAATTGCTGCGTGGGGTTTGGATTATGTGGTGATTACTAGTGTGGATCGTGACGATTTGCCTGAAAGGGAGTGGTCATTTTGCTCAGACTGTGCAGAAGCTCAAGGCTTTGAAGCCAAACATGCTCATAGAAGCATTGGGTATGAATTTCTTCCCTCGAATTTTAATTTTTCAGGTGTCTATATAGGCCAGAAATTGCGAAATGATGCTTGGCTAATAACTTTAAACAATGCTTGAAGCTACGATGAGTATTTTATTCTCTCTGCTATTCGTATTAATTTGATTCATAACAGTCACTCTTCCGCTTGTTTTCATCTTTAGAATTATCAAATACAGCTTAGTTCCTTGTCTTTTAGTGTTGCTTACCCTTATTTGTTCGTGTAGTTCCTGATTTTCGTGGAGAGGCTGGCTCTGTAAAGAAAGTTGCAAAATCAGGATTGGATGTGTTTGCCCACAATATTGAGACAGTTGAAGAACTTCAAAGTGTTGTACGGGATCATCGTGCAAATTTTAAGCAATCTTTAGATGTTCTAATGATGGCCAAAGATCACGCTCCCTCTGGAACACTTACCAGGACTTCCATAATGTTAGGCTGTGGAGAAACACCTGAACAAGTTGTGAAAACAATGGAGAAGTTGAGAGCAGCAGGTGTTGATGTGATGACTGTTGGCCAATATATGAGACCATCAAAATGCCATATGCCGGTATCTGAATATATTACCCCTGAAGCTTTTGAGAAGTATAGAACACTTGGCATGGAAATGGCATGCTTCTGCCTTCGATTTTAAAAATTTTAGTTCTGTGCATGCTTATTTAGCTAACGTAAATTGTCTTGATAGTTGTTGTTTGTGCATTGTGTGATCAGTATCTATTAGATGTCATTACATTCCATTCTAACGAGTGATTAGTCAATGAAAATGGATTAGCTCTGATTGGCAAGTGGAGTGGCATTTTGTTTTAGCTCCTATATTTTATTTTCCTTTTTTTTTTTCCTTTTTCATACAATGTTAATTTATTGATGTTTTATACCACGGATCTTTGTTCAACATTGTATATTTATCATCAGGTCATGTTTAGTGGTTTGCTCTTTATTTTAGTTATTTGCAACTCTTACTGGAAGCCTTTTGATGAGTCTAATTTACTAGATGAACCTCACTTTCCACAACCTAGCTCTCATGCATGCTAGAGGGATTAATCCATTTGCGAATGATGGTAATTGTGGTCAAAGAATGCTCTTTAGGTGTTGCGATGACCATTCCCGGGTGGCTTTAACCTAAAATTGTCCATTCTGAAAGGGAGAGGCTGCTGTACTCTGAGTATAAGCAGTTGACTTGTGAATGTGTAATAGTGTCTTCATTCCTAAACATGTTGACTTCATAATCCTAAACATGTTTGGTAAATCTGCAGGGGACTAAAAACCGTACCTAGCATTTTCTATCATATCCTTGAATATGAAAATGAAAGGCAGTCTGGTGCTATTATCTTAAAACTGTTTTTGGTGATATTCTCATTGTAATTTGGACATGCACATGCTTTTATGCGATTCTTCAAATACGATGAAGTTCAACAAACTTGGCTCTTAGTGTTCCCTGCCAAAAGAATATCTTGCTCAATATCCTGTACCCATGCATGCACAATCAATAATTCTGCAGTTGTTTTAATAATTGATAACATTATTGTTTTCCAGCTGATCTTGCATACTTGGTCAATGAGCATGCCATATAGCATTGATACCATAATTATATCAAACATGTATTAATTAACACTTGATTGGATGATCTATTTGGCTGATTAGCATAATCTTTCAAATTAACATTATGCTTGAAGCATGCTTCACTGTCAAAATTGCCGATTTGTTTTCTAAAACTTAAATCCAGAAGTTGAGATTGCTTGCATGCATACTGTTGTTTATTTGCACGGTACAGGGATTCCGATATGTGGCATCTGGTCCCATGGTCAGATCATCATATAAGGTAGGCGAATTCTATATCAAATCAATGATAGAACCAGATCGAGCTGCATCTTCTCAGCTTTCTACCTCTTGATGAGTGCCTATCCTCTCATGTTCATGAGTCATCAGAACGTGTATTGCTTGATAAATGATTACTCGAGTACAAGTTCAATGGCTACTGGCTTTAGCACACATGCCTTGTGTAGCCTCTCAAAGTTAAATAAGCTCAAGCTTATGATAATATGTGCTGGTTGTAAATTCAATCTGTTGTGATTCAAAATCTCCCCCCTCCAATTTTTTCTACAAATATTTTGTTCTAGCTCAGTTGATACATAGTATTGGATCACTTGTCAAGGATATTCACCAATCATTTCGTGCAACTGAACTGTAAATGAATCAGACTACGAGTCATTCATTTTACTGTTAATTATTTTATCATACCATCTTTTTTGTAAGATGCTCTGGCTTTTCCAGGTGGTAGATTTTTAATTTTGTTGGGCCCAACACACTGATGATGTCTTGAATTTATACCTTTGGCTTTGGTCTCATTGATTGCAAATGTTTCTGCTGGCAAAATGTACTTGAGCTTAATAAAGAATATAAGATGTAAATCATGCTGGTGGTGGTGCCCATGAGGAGGTTGAAGGACGCAAGCATGCCATGAGCTCTTTAAACCCTAAATAGCAGCTGGTCCCAAGTCTTCCGACTGCTAGTGGTCCAGTGGGTGGCAACCAGTTTTCTCGCCATTGTAAAGGGTTAACCTTTTTACAGAAGATTTTTGTTTTCTTACTCTAGTTTGACGTTTTGATGTCAACTTCTCAAAGCAAGAGAACAAACAGGAAGTTGTATTTTCAAGGCCTCAAAAGGCTCAAACAATGCACTAACTCATTCTTGATTTGTTATTAAGTCTAATCAAAGATTTATGGCTTCCTAAGGTTGTAGCAAATGTTGCAAAAAAACTCCGTGATACAATGGATCCTCTTTTGTGTGGGTAAAAACAACATCAAGATCATTGCTAGTATCTTCATATTAGGCCAGGTGATTGTGGTGGGGGAGCTCATACAAGTACTGGTTCCAGTTAGGCACCCTGTAAAGGTCACAAGGTAATCAAAGCTAGCAAATTCCACTGTACTTCTAACTCATTTTCTTAATCTTTTATCTGAACACTAAGCGTCTAAGCCTATAATTACATCCACTGAAACTCTCAGCTCTCTGTAGCCAAATGCCAACCTTCTTATAAGTTAATAGTTCTAGCTAGTTGGCTACACCCTCAAGCTCTGTTATGGGTAGTTGGCTAGTTGCTGCACTCTTACATCTTTTACTATAGCTGTTTCTGCTAAAGGTCATAACTTTCAAATGGGTTGTTGTATAAGCTCTAGCGCTAAAACAGACTCACATTATGCAAAAGCCCCAACTCGCCATTGTTCTTCATTAAAGCTTCCTTCACCAGAATCCAAGAGATCCCATGTCGTCATAACCCCACCACCAGCATCATTTGAAGAAGAATCTGTCAAAGAAGTTCTCTCTGAAACTCCAATCCCTAAACCATCACCACATGTTTCCCCTGGCCCTGTTCAAGAACCCAAAGTCCAACCGCAAAATGTCACCATCAGCAAACGCATCAAAGAGGAGAAACAAGACGAAGAAGAAGAAGAAGAAGAAGCAGAGAAAACCCCAGAAATTTCTCAGGCCACCGAGATTTGCAGCGTGACTGACACTTACTCAACGGCAACTACTGCTACTACTACTGTTGTGACAGAGATAAGAGAAGATGAAGTAACAAGCAGAAAGAGAGTCGACAGATCTCCTGCCAAAGTCCCCAGAAAGCTTCCTTACAACGGCGAGAGAGAAAGATTAGCAAAAGTTCCGGCCAGAAGAGAAAGATTGCCAGTGAAGAGGGAGTTACCCGGTCAGGCGAGGACTACACAGAGTAATGCAGGGTCTAACAGAGTTGGACAGAATATAGAACAGAGGTCTAGCAAGCGGTCAAAGTCACCGGCAACTCGTACGACGGCCGGTGGAGTGGTGAAGGGTCGTGCCGGAGGGAGCCCAGCGAAAACGACTGGAAAGTCCGGTGGCAGACCAGCAGAAGTAGGAGTGGGGAGTGAAGAAAAGAAAGAGGAGAAAAGTGAAAACAACAATGTTTCAATGCAACAAAAGGGGAATAATGAGTCTCTTGAAAATCCTCTTGTGTCCTTGGAATGTTTCATCTTTTTGTAAATATCATTACTAATTTACTATTACTTGTTTTGGCAAATTTAGGAACTTTCTTTTTCTGGGTTTTGAAGGTTGAAGCTGTTGAACATTTTTCATGTAATTTTTGCCCCATTAATGTTCACAAGTTGAAAAAAGAAGAAGAAGAAGAAGAAAATTCTCTGTTTCAGCTACCATGCCAATACCCAGACGAAAATTCTCTGTTTTATCAATTGATGCATATTATAATCTCCACTTGGATTACAGGATTATAGTAAGCCCCCATAAGTTTCAACTTCTTCAAACATGAAAATTGTGAATCTTTTCCAGGGGTATGCAGATCTAATGGTCCTGGTCCTGGAAACGAAAATCGTCTTTTATGTATGTATTTTTGGGATATGGAGGTTTCTTGTGGATTGAGTCTTTCTTGTCTGGCTATGCTTTCTTGCAATAATAATGGTACTATTGTTGGCAAGAAAGGAAATTTCTCTGATAATGTTGTTTATGTACTGTTAAAAAGTCATAATAGTTTTGTTTTAGCCTTGCAAGTATGCAACTTGCATTCCAATTCCAAATCCTAATCCTACTTTCAGATCAATTGGAAGTCAAAAGTATATGCATCATGCAAAACTTTCATCTGATTCTTTTCGATGAAAAGAGGCATTTCTTTTTTACATTTACTATATTGTGGATACAAACTTTTTTGGGAAAAAAAAAATAGTCTTGCATCAATAGATTAAGAAAATATACAATTTTAATACACTTTGAAGAGAAATAAAAAATCGATTTTAAATCAATTATTTTAAAAAATATGATATTCTAAAATAGTTATTTACGAAAATATATATTTACCGATATGTTATATTTTAATATGTTAAAAGTATGCATTTATATTGATGAGCAAAAAAAATATATCTTAATTTATTATTTAAGAAAATATATATTTACGGTTAAATTATGCTTTCAATAAGGTGAAAGTATTCATTTAACCTCAATAAAAATTGGAATCTAAATCAATTTCAAACGAATCAATTACAATATGAAATTGATGAGAGAAATTAAGACAAGTGAGATTGAGACTGACACCAATCTTAGTTCATATATAAATGTGTGGCCAAGTAAAGCAAAATGCTAACTTGGGTTGAATCCAAATGTATCATATTCACCATCAATGCTACTCATATTACAAAGCTTTGATTTTTTTTTTCTTTTTTATTTGGTGGCAGGATGGCAAATATTTTGGAAAAAAAAGATTAAAAAATGTTTTTTCTAGTTAGTTATCTTATTTTTTTCCAAGTAATTATGTTAGGATTTTAGCTTGAAGTTGAGGGTAAGGTGAAATTAAGACAATGGCTGTGTTGATGAAAAGGGTTTATGGCGGGTTCTGGAGGACAGGTTGCAGGAGCAGGGTGTGCAAGGAAAGTAGGAATATCTTCCCCTGGCATCAACACTGAAACTCCTTTGGCATACACTGATACCTAAAAGAAACAAATAACAATTGTATAAAAAGAAGTTAATTAAATAATTAATTACAATTAAGTGGAAGATTGAAAATTAGAAAGCACATAATGTATGCGAACATCCTAACTAATATAATTGTATTAAGAAGTTAATTAAATAATTTACTTACAATTAAGCGAAAGATTAAAGTTAGAAAGCAGAGAATACATGTGGACATTCTAATTAGTATGTTGTAAGAGACATAAAGTAACATAATTAAAACTAAAGCCAATCATCTTACTACAACAAAAGAGAGTTTGCGAGAAATTGCATAACATATCATGTCATAATGAAGTGAACAATTAGTATAGTGGCACTGTCACATGCTGCAATCATTAGAATAATGAAACTGAATAACGAAAAAATTAAAATGACGTGTGCTAAGAGGTTAAAGCCTATTAAGAAAACAATTAGTAACTCTCTTTTTTTGGCATATAATTACTAACAATTATCAACCAAATATTGTTGTATATACTGGTAGCTAATTCCACATTACTCTTCCCCTAGTACTATTAAAGAAAAAGGTATGCTAATGTTGAAGAATGTTCTCGTATAGGCGATATTAGATGGGATTTCTTTCTTTGTTGTGACATTTAACATATTTTGGAGAATGAATCGACTTTAAATCTATTATTCAGAGGAATATGCATCAACCGAATGAAATTTCTTTCTTAATTCTTAATATATAAAAGACAAATGTTCGATCCTACGATTATAAACACACATATATTAGTGTAAAGTAAGCACAAATATACATTTTTTCTTTTCCTCTCAAAGCAGAAAAGGTTGAGAATATAGCTGCCATGGTAGAAAAGACAAATGGGATTTGCTTTATCATTCTTATGATGCAAGTATAAGACATAAAATAGTGGAGTAGAAATAAGAATAATTCCTTAGCAAGCATTGATACCCATTATATATATATATATATATATATATATATATCACATTACTGTCTCCTGATTTCAAGTCTCATTCCATAAATCAAGGGCACTCTTTAATTACTAAATTAATTTTTACCAATATCTAGTTTGGAGGTTTCTTGATATATATAGGATTGCACTAACCCAACATATGCATAGTAGAATTTAAAAAAAGAAAGAAAGAAAATTAGCTAGGTAGCCAAGCTAAGGAGATGATAATAGTTTGTAGACTTGGAAATGCGAAAAATACCAAAATTTTCAAAAGAGTTCAGTCCATCGGTCCTTAATTTTTTTCACTAAGACCCACAGATGCTTATTTTTAGGTTTATGGGAAACTACTAACTTGCAAATAAATAAAAGCAGATAAACAAATGAGTTGTTATACCATTCCTTAACTATAGAAGCTAGGGAACAATGGAAAATGGCAAGCCAATGGAGGCAAATACTATAGATATATACAAAGGACAACTTTTTCTAAAATCCAACATTATATCTGGTGATCATGTTGGCCTATAATGAGGAACTTCCATGCACTCCCAACAAAATTCAAGCTTGAAAAACTTGACCATTTTGTCTAGACATGTTTAAACTACATTTAATAGCATAGGATAAACCTTGAAGAATGTAATTGTCAATGCTTTTTTTTTTAAAAGAAAAAACATGTTAGATAAACAGTAATCAAACACATCTCATAATAAAATTATTATAATAATAAAATAATGATAATTTTATGATTATGTACTACTGATTTTTAAATGCTTATCAAGGTTTACACACTATAATTATCATCCCAAGAAGATCATAATCAAAGTGAATTTATTAAGAAAACTACCTAAAGACAAAAGTCACATGCTTGGTAAGATATAGTGTACCCTTTTGCCTCTAACAAGCTTAGCTAAGGATACATAAACAGAAACATTCATTGACTAATTTGCATTTTCTGAGCTAATAATTTTGAAATTCATGAGATTCAAATATAAATTCATAAAATTTTACTTAGAATTAAAATAAATAAAAAAGAACATACTAAAATTCATTATTTTAAATCTAAATTCAGCTGGGAATTGATACCTTGCTTTATGTCTTGTCATGTAAAATATGAAGAAGTGAAAAATAAATTAATGAAAAATGTCTCAAAAGGCACTTAATATATTACCAAACAGAACAATTTGTTAAAAAAGCAAAAGAGAAATCCGTTTCTTTATCTGTTGGCCATAAAAATTCTGAAATTTGCAAGAATGACAGGTCAAAACCGGCCAAAATTATATATGATTATAAACAAAAAGAAAGCAAAAAGGATGAACAATCACAGTCTGACAGTCATGGTTACATTGCATTTTGCAGCAGGTGTGCCTGAAAAAGAATCAAGAAATGCAGCAAACAGAGAAAAATAAGCCAAAAAAAGATGCTTTTCTTGTAAACAAGAAAAATTAGTTTCTACCCAGAAATCCTAACCAAGACAAAGAAGTGAAAAAAATGCATCAAAGAGTTATGTTCTTGGCTCAGGTGAGCCATTCACTCACCGAACACACAAAACAGAGCATATGTAGAACAGAAAGAACAGAGAAAGTGATAAAGAAAGTACTTTTGGAGATGGGTAATCGAGTTTTGAATGGAAAATAACAGCTGCTTCAAGATCTGTTGGAGTTCTAGTAGTTGCAGCAGTGGAGGAGGAGGATGAGAAGGAATTTGACAATGATCTTGGCCTGAGAAATCTTTCAAAAATGGCCATAACAAGGAACATTGATATTAAAATAGCAGTAGCCACAAACCCAAATGACACAGCATTCACTGAATTATCGAAACGTCTCCAGTGGTCTTCTCTTTCTAAATTCAAAGGTGCTGCCACCATTAATGGTGGTGGCACTGTGCTCCAACTATTATCTTCCCCACCCATTATAACAATATTAATGTTAATAATTCTGTCTCTGTTTTCCTCTGTTTTTCTATTTCATTAAAAATACAATTCTCCTACTCTTCATAGTTTCATAGTTTAGGACTTGAATTGCAGAGAAAAAGAGAGAGGAGTTTTGTTTCTAAAGCAAAGTTGAGAAAGAAAGAGAGAGTGAGTGTGGGACTGAGTTTCTTTCTACTTCTGAGGTTGAAAACAGAGCAATTTATTAATTATTAAGTGACTGTAAAAAAATATGGCTTTTTCGCATGCAAAAGCTTTTCGGTGCGGCCATGATTATAGGTTATTAGCTCAAATAATTACAGTTTTGGATTCAATAATTACAATATTAATCACAATTAATCAAATATGCTCGTCTTTTTCCTGTTATTTAGCATGTTTACAAGCATATGATATTACAAAAGAAGTCTTTCCGTCACATATTTTATGTTTTTTTATTTCACAAAAATAAAAAATAATTAAACTTTTATTAAAAATATAAATGTACTTTTATTTTTTTTATTATGTTGATCAATTTTTTTAATAAAGGGTAGTTCAGAGCACGAATACTCTCATAATAAATAGAGTCCGAAAAAAAATCGGACTCATTGAATCTTTGTATGCAGCCTTTCATTGTAATTAATTATAAGAGACCGTTTTTACTACTCAAATCCGTTACTTCAGATAACAAGACGACAACACTTACCGTCGCACCAAGACTCTCATTCTTCATTAATTTTTTTTAATATAAAATATATTATTAAATATTTTTAATAAATAATATTAAATATAAATATAATAAAAATTTTCACATAGTAATTAATTAAAATAATAAATGCATTTATAATATAAAAGGTGTATTTATTAATTTATGGTAGAAGAAATATATCTTTAAATATTATTAGATTTGTTGTCAAAAATTATTGTACATAAGAAATTCATAATCAAGTCGTATTTTTTTTTGTCAAAACATGTGTTTTTTTTTTTTCCTCTTTGGAAATGAAAACATTTCTAATGTCTTTTTTTTAAAAAAAAATAACAGAAACCTCATTAATTTTCTGCATTTTTTTTTCTTTTTTTTTGGGTATAAATAAGAGGATATGGCAGCATTAGTGGTCGGACATGTGGAAGAATTGCAGATCCACGTGCACGGACAAGGATAAAGCTAATATGTGCAGTGGTGGCAGCGACTGCAGACGATAATTTTTTTATATTTATAATATATTTATAAATAATAAATATATTTATAATTTAAAAATATAATTTTAAATTTTAATAATTTTATTATTTAAAAATATAAAATGAGTATTACATGCCGTATTAACATGAAAGTGGAAGAAGTCGATGATGAATATATTGTAAACAAGAAACATTGATTTTTATTAAATAATGAATCATATATAACAATTTTAGGTAAAATTAAGGCTTGAAATTGATATTTCCATTCGTATATATAAAATAAAAGAACTTTGTATTTTGTAATGAGTTCACGTGCGTTCCGTGTCCTAGATCTCGGAGCTATGGGACCCATCAATATAAAGCAGGTGCCACGCTGGCCCCCAAATGCAGGAGATGTATAAATCAAATAAATCAGGACCGTACATTTATTCTTTAAGTTCGATGAGTGGTTCTTAGCCACTGATAAGTGAGAGAGTACGGCGGGGTCACAGATGACCACGTGAAAGTATATATATTGTTCGGCTGACAATTTCATCATCTTTCTCTTCTTTTGATGACGAGGTAGAGAAAGAAAGCTCAAGTTGTGGGTTTGGGCTTCATACTCAACGCATTTGGGCCCACCTTGCTTCATTGTGAATGTGGGCCCATTTTTATCAATTAGACAACTCATCAGCTCATCACTGCAATCCATAATCTAAATCTTTTCACTTTTTTCCATTGGATGGAGATTATACCATATTTCTCTCCTTTGTTTTTTTCTTAAAATATTCAAATTTAAATTATTTTGATCTGTTTAGTATTTCACCTCTCAAAATTCATGAATGTATGTTGCCGTTTTATTATATTATCTCCCTTTGATTCATTTCATAATCATCTATTTTGGTTCGTTTTATATTCATTTATTCAATAAAAAATTGATATGATGCATATATAAACTGTTGTTATTCATTTTAAAATGATTCAATGATTTATTGAATAATCTTCGTTGTCTCCTATTAGATTATTGTGAAAGATGTTGAAATATAAAAATAATGGAGGAATTTTACGAAGATAGCTTATTGACTCGTGTGTAGTTTGTCATTTATTTTAGTATCTTTTTTTTAGTTTGTCTTACTAAACTTATTTAAAATAAGAGTTATTTATTGGAAAATTTATCTTTTTATAGTGTTGGCTTAATGTTAGAGTTGTTATATAATAATTGGATAATAATTAAATAATATGCAAATTGAAAATATGATATATTATGATATTTAATAAAATAAGGCAAAAAATTAATGCATTTATCACATTATGAGTGAAAGCAAGAAAATTGTGAGTTAGTGACAATTTGTATGTTTATTCCCATTATGTAATGAACTGATGTTTCAAAGATTAAAGATGACTTATCATAATAATAATAAGAGTAGAGTAGTGAAACTTATTGAATTGGGGAAATACTGCCACGGATTGAATATATGACCTCTATCTATAGATTCAAACAATAATTTTTTTTTCAATTTAAAAATAAAAACTAAATAAAATCAATTTTATTATCACTTGATAATTTATTATTGGTTGAGTCTACATATGAGATCATACATTCGGTCCATATTAGAATTTTCCATAGAATCATAGCTTTAGCTCACTCTCTATAAGGTTTGTTTAACTAGACAGCAGTGGCTACAAAGCTCTTTTTGTCCTTCTTCTTCCATAGGTTCAAAGCTCCTCCAGTACCCTTCATTTTCTGATGTATCAAAAACATGAACTGCTGACACTGTTCTTGATATCTCACCTGGTATTCTATAACCTGCCAAGAAGTACAAATGGGTTCCAATGGGGGCCATGGTTAAGTAAAGTCTTTGAATTGGTGGCCAATCATCTGATGTAGAAACTGGAGATGAAAGGGTCTGGAAATGTGACCCATCAACTTCATTCCACATATTCAATTTCCCATCATAAGCTTCAATGTGACCTTTCCAAGCATTTAAACAATCACCAGAACTGAACAAGTTCCCATTAACAGCTACTATTTGATTTGGTGGAACATCTAGTTGCCACATGCCCAACATCAAATCCCACTTGTTTCTCTCAGAATCATACACTTCTGCAGAACTTCTTTCCAATGTATGCCAGGGCCCAGTTTGTGTTTTATTAGAGTCTCCTGATCTCTCTGCAAAACCTCCTACTACATGAATTTTCCCTTGCCAAGTTACCCCAACACATTTGTATCTCAATGAACTCATATTTGGCAATGCTTTCCACTCATCTAATGCTGGGTCATACACTTCAGCTGCTGAAATTCCATGTGGGCAAGCCGGCTCAGACTTGCCTCCGGCAACATAGATTTTACCATCACTTACAGTGCATGCAAAATCAAATCTTGGTATGTTTAGTGAAGAACATTTGTGCCATTCATTATCACTTACATTGTAACGTAAAACTGATGATCTTACCTCCAAGTTTACTTCATCTTGATGGACATGGTGGCCTGCATCTGGATGAACATGGTGGCCTGCAGGCGGTAGTTTATGGCAAAGTCTACCACCAATTATGTAAATTGAATCACCAATGGAGACCATGGAGAACCCTTTTAGCACATGATTCTCAATTAGACCTGGAATTCTTGTTGCATGGTGCCATGCATTGATCGAAGGACTGTAACACTCTATCCAATTAGACATGTTGGGTTTATGTGATGCATCTCTAGAGCAAAATGATATAAAAATTTGATAATTTGCAGGAGAATTTTGTTGTGGGGATTGAGGGGACAGAGATCCCATAATTTTTTTGCCAATATTTGTGAGAAAATGTGGAGGGGAATTTTCTAGAGTTGAGTTAATGGAAGATATAAGCTTATGATTAGTGAATGGTATGTGGGGAAAACAAGGAAAGTTACTTGTAATTATCGACTTATACTAAGTTTCTTGTGCTAAGATAAAAAAGATTTTTGGTTTACTTGTATTTTTAGATGGTGACAAAAAGATTAGCTTTGGGAAGTACAAAGACAAGTTGATCAATGAAAACCAGTCGTCTTCTTGATCTTGACTCCAAGTTTTGATACATTCTATCATGATAAATGGCAAATATTTTATTTTCTTTATTTAGGTTTGTAAAAATATAGTCCGTAATCATCAAAGTGAAAAAAAAATTATATAATTGATTCAAATTAATTTACGATTGAGTTGAGTTAGATTTGTTTTTTTTCTCTGTTTTTAATTTATATGCCCGTAATTTCAACTTCGAATTGTGAACAATGAAAACTTAGTTGAACCAAGTCAAACTTGAATAATTAATGGGTACTTAGTTTGACCAATTATAACTAATAAACACAAAGATTCTTGTTGTTTAGGCTATGATAATTTTATGGGCTTTTCTGTTTTAGCCCAGTAGTGAGAGCTGAGACATTGTATGGATTCTGTTGCATCTCATCCAAGGTAAGAAGTCTTCCTTGTCCGATGGCTTCCAACAGGAAGCTGAAACCCCTTTAGCCCATTATTATTTCAAGGTTGGGCTAACGGAAATCTGTTATGTAGTTTGTGAGATTTTTTTTAAAAACAAAAATTTTACTTTTTTACTCAAAACATTTTTTTTTGTTATTTATAAGAGGAAAAAATATATCCTCCACCACATTTTTTAAAATTTTTATTATTTTTATCAAAAATATTTTAATTATTTTATTATAAACTTATTATAAATTATATAAAATTTATAAACCTGTAATGTATTCGTGATAAAATTATTATAAATTTATTGTAAACTAATAAAAATTTGATATTTGATAAATATTTTATAAATTCTGATATTTTAATAAATAATTTATAAATATAATAAATTTAAAATTATGTTTAATTTTTCTTAAAAATTATTTCATTAAAAATCAAGTGAAGTTTCAGTCTTGAATATAAACAAGAAACTCAAGGGACTAATTTTAGCAATGTAGTCTGTGGAATAATTGAAAATGGTTCAAACACAATTGGATATTCACTGGAAATGGCTCAGCCCAATACTGAAAGGAGCAGTACTGAAAATATGAGTTTCAATAGAGAATTGAATAGATTTTGATAATGTTTTTTTATACGAATAAATTTGTAATATTATGGATTTTATATGGTAAGTATAAAAAACGATGTAATTTGAGTTTATCAGATTTTTCGTTTTGGATTTGGTTGGGATGATTGTTTCTTATGGTTTTTGGGTAGTTTGAGCCTCACAATTCTGTTTTTTCCTTATTCACTAATTTTAATAATATAACTTTCATATAAAAAAAAGTATAAAAAACCCCCTTTTTTTTAGAATTTTCAAGTTTAATTCAGAGAATCAACAAAGCATATTCTTTCAAAAAAAAAAAGCATATTTAAAACATGAAAAAGGACAATTATGACAAGAAGCGGCAGGCAGAAAAGCAAGAAAAGTTGAAAAGTAACTTGGTCTTGTTCCATATATAGCCAAAAAAAAAAAAAAGAAGCTCTAATTAATTGGGTTCCTCTCCATGGAAAGCAAAGCAAACTTTCATGGCTTAGCTGTGCCTTGTATAAGTTTCTTGCTTGACAAAGATGATTTATTACCAACTGGCAAGTTATGGCCAAAATTTATTATTGGTTGAATATTAGGAAATCTACGTACTATCAATCAATCAATCCATCTCCCTATCAATAGAGATTATCTTAAAATTTTAATTGTCTTAATCGATTCAAATTTTAGTTATTCACTTATTATTAAATATTAAGAACATAACATAAAATTATATAAAATCAAAGTATTCTATGACACGCACAAAAAGAAAAAAAAATTATGCATGGTACTAACTTTTTTACTCTATTTAACTCTCTAAATTAGATTATTCTAGACATTGAATTCTCTGAACTTACTCCATCAATTTATTGATATATCTATATAGTCAAATATTATTAGTTGTTTGTATGGGTGTTCAAAAAATTTACGGCCTGAAAAATTTAGCTCTGTTTAAAGAGTTCGGGTCAAATTAGGCCGGCCTAAATTCATAATAGAGTCACATCACGAGTTTTTAAACTAGACCCGAACTATACTCGGATCAAATTTTAGATTGATGTTGAAAATTTTAAGGCCTACTCGGCCTGATGTGTTATTTTTTTTATTTTTTTAAAAAATATATTTTGATAATTTAAATTTCATATTAAAATTTTTTTAAAAATTTAAAATATTGTATGTATTTTATGATATTTAGAACTCTTAAAAATCTAATTCACGAGAAATAATTTTTATATTTTATATTTTTTTACTTGAATAATAAAATAACTAAATAAATAATTAATTTAATTATCTTAAATATTAATATAATAATTTATATATTATTAGATATAATTTAGTATAATAAATTTTAAAGTAATATTTATAGGTAAATTTTATTGAAATTAAAAAAAAATTCTTAAATTTTTTTTAATTTTCAAAAAAAAATTTTGGGCCGGGCCGTGCCGGGTCTGTCCAAACCCGGTTAAAGCTTGAAATAGCCTGGCCCAAGCTTAATCAAGGCTCGAAGTGGCCCGATTTGATTGGACTTTTCGAAGTAAGCTACGGACTAAGGTGAAATTTAGTCCAACCCGATTTATGAATATCCCTAGTTATTTGTTTGGTGGGAATCATATAATCCAATGATTTTTAAGAATACGTCTCCAACATTTTCTTTATATGGTCTAGAAATTGACCGTTCATTAAATCAATTTTCTACGTGGACAATAACATTTACACAAATGTTTTTTTTTATTAGTATGGGTATATAGAGGAGAAATAGACACTGAATTTATTGTCCGAAAATATATATATTTAATATTAGATTTTATTTTTGTGCATGAACAATAGCATTAAAACACACACACACGTATATATTTAGTACAAATATAATGAAAAAAAAATCAACTTAAGATTTATTATCTAAAAAAATATATATTTATTATTAGACTGTTTGAGTATGCATGCGAGTTTTGCATACAAGTTTAATTATTCATACACATAAAATGTATTGGGTAATAATTAAAACATTCAAATTATGATAAAAACTTTCATCGAATTATGCAATGTACTAAAAAGAAAAATACCACAAGGACCACTATGCCAATAAGTTGGAGCATATGGGTGGTCCAGTCGTACACAGATATGAATTGGTGACATTGTCTTTGTACTAAACGTTCTTTAGCTACCAATTTTTTTATATATACTTCATCTCTTTTAACTTTTAAAAAGCCAAAAAATACATGCATTCTCGAGTCTCTAAATTATCATATTCTTAAAAATACAGATTTCTTTTTACAAGATAAAATTTCACAAATTTTGAAGTGAAAGAAATGAAAATACTGAACTTTTTTTTTAAATTTTTTATTGGTATTTTACCAATTTCTTTTTTTTTAATTATTCGCATATTTTATTTATAAAAATTGTAATAAAGTAGAGATTGAATAATAATATTAATATAATCTGCTACTTGATTACAATTTTTATGAATAAAACACGTTTATAATTAATAATTACATACATATATATATTTTACAAAAATTATTGTACAAATGCAAGTAAAGAATCCAGAAGATAAGACATAGGCATAAGAATTAGAATTGAAAGATCAAATCAAGAGCAGTATTTTTCATAGTTTGATGAATGGACCCTCAATGCACTTTTAATGGACAAATTAAACACATTGTTTTGAGCCCTGTAACTATCACTATAAATTATTTATATTTATAGCACTTAAATTATTTATTTACATAAAATCCTTAAATTTTATTTTATTTTTTTTAATTCATTATAGCACTGTTTTTTTAATTAGCTAATACGCTACTAGAATTCTTTATTTTCAGATTAGATGATTAGAGCTCTTTTTACTTTTAATTAAAATTTTTGAAATTTGAGTTTTAAATATAAAATACGATTCTTTTTTCATAATCTAATATATGTTTGATTAAAAAAAATAAGAATTACAACTAACATAAAAATTTTATAACGTCTCATGGTGTAGTAGTAAAGTCCTTCCAATTATATATAAATAATATAATTCAAGTAATCTTGACATAAAAATAAAAAAATGACATTGCAAATTGACAACATTGTTTACTTATAGGTAGAGAGAAGATCTGCAAAGTCTATACATAGGGAGGCATAGAGAGTTATTAAACCAAAACTAACCATTACCTAATTGCCTAACTCTAAGTTGAATATTGTGATATGCCCATACATTAAATTGAAACATTTTTTTAGTCCACGTCAGCTGATCTTTTAATACAAATTTCTGTCTTCATGTGAAATAAAATGTATTTTATACGTTTTGCCGCCTCAATAAATAAGAATTAAATAGATAAAAAAAATTAAATTGGAAAATGGTTAAAAGTAAAAAATATAAAAAATAAACTGACTAATATATATTCTTTTTTTCTTATATATCCATGTATATTATTATATAATTTTATTATTATTATAAAAAGGATGGTTCACAGCAACTGTACCTTATGGGCCTCATTAATATTATATGTATATAATTTATTATATGATGCCATTTTTTTCTAAGTCAAACTGCAATATCACTTCCCATTTCTTATTTTTCAGCTGGAATCTGCCCATTTACCACATTTAAACCACAGCATGGGATATTATATATATATATATATCTTTGTCAATGTTAAGGACTCACCCACTTGGCTTGTCTCCTTCTTCACACACAAACTCACACATGTTTTTATTTCTTGAAATCTTTTCAAGAAAACCAAAATCGACTTTTTTTTCTCTCTCTAAATAATAGAAAAGAAAGAATTTTGGTATAATGGGGAAGGAATTGAGTCATTACCCAATTGCCATTTTCTTGTTCTTTGGAGGTTTCTGTAAAATTTAATAGTTGCTCTATAAGTGGTTTTGCTATCCATTTTCATATCTCTCTGATTTTTCAAACAATAATGGCTTTGATTTTAAATCATTATATATATATATACACACACACACACACATAAATATACTCATAAGAAATTTGAAAAATATAAGATATGATATCCTTATAGAAAAAAAATTAGACCCTCAAAATATAAACTATAAGATCTAATGATACATCTGTTAGAAAAATTGAACAAGTTATATAGTTAGGAGAGAATAATAAACTTAAACAAGTTTAGACAAAAATAATTTAAAATAGTCTTACAGCTTTTCATTCCTTTGAAAATATAATATATAGTCATTCTAATAGAAAAAATAGAATTTATATAATCGAATTCAATTAATTTGAAATTAACAATTAATTGAGTTGAATTATATACAACAAACATAAAATATAGTCAAATCTAACAAATTTACTTATATGTATATATATAATTGTCCTAATATTTGCATATCAAGACACAATTTAATAATAAATATATATTTTTCTAGATAATATATTCAAAATCGATTCTTTCTCCCCGCATAAATACTGAAAAAAATTACCCTAATATTTGGCTTGAAGTAGTCATAATTAGGTTAAAAGAAGGAAAGAAAAAAGGAAATTAAAAGGTCAAAACTTGTTTGGATATGTTGATATAAAGTTATGAGAATAAAAAGAAAGTTTAGGTTAAGAAGTGTAAAACAAATCCAGTTTTAGCTATATGCAGTGCTATGAAACCTTTTAGTAGTACAAACATTAAGAATTCTCAAGAGAACTTGGTTACTAGTACATCTAGGAGTCTTGAATTGACTCAAAGAAGCTCCATTTGCTATAAAATAATCCAAGAATTTCTTGAAAGTACCTTTCTCCACAATGCAAAGCTCTAATGGTCCAATTGAATGTGCTTTTCTTGATACAACATACCCATGATCAACAAAAGATTCATCCATTTCTCTGCAACATTCACCAAGAACTCTTTCTTCAACTTCTCCTTTGATTTCCCAATATATTATGTAATGACCAGGTTGGTTCACCACATCAGCATGGCTTGTAAAGTCTACAAGCTCTGCTCTTGCTTTGCTTAGTATTTGTGACCCTCTTTCCACCACTAATTGCAGGTCTTTTTCAGTGTTCTTGTCAATGTTTACTGTTAGTATTAGCTTTCTCCTGCATATAAAGTTCAATTTTGGTGTCCCCTTGTAGAAACCAGCCACTTCCACTACATCCCCTAATCTATATCTATAAAGCCCTGAATGAAAACAAGCAAAAAATTGTCAAGTCATAACCTAATAGTAATTGCATATACTATTACGAACATATGACAGTAAAATAACCATATCACATTAAATGATATCAATCTATTGCTGTGATAATTCACAAGATTAATATCTTTGATCATATGATAGTGACATTGTGAAGTTTGTGCACCATATAAAAGAAAATATAAAAGAAAAAAAGCTTTTCTACAATAACCAAGAACCAATCTTCTGTAACTCTTTGTGGTTTTTTGCTTTTTAATACCTTCAAATAAATTCATTGCTAACTACTATGTAGTAAGTTTCCTAAACTGCACTCGATGATATATCTATGACTGAAAGTGATTAGATATGTTTACTAATCTTTCCATAGTCCACATCTATGTCAAATATGATTGGCTTTTTCTAGGATTATTATAGCAATGGTGGGATGAGTAAAAACCATAAACTTAGAAAGGTAATGGTCTTTATTTATAGAATAGATTAATTTGGCAAGGACAATACACATGCCCATTTCTATAATTGCTCAATTTGGTCCATTATTGTGACATTTGTGCTCATAGTAAAGATGAGTAATTTTCATTTACAATTATGAAATTTTTTGCAATTATTCTCATGAAGATATTTGCATGTTTAATGATGGGTAATATCAAATAAGCTAAAAAATGAAAGTAAGAAAAAAGAGAAAAATCTAAACTTAATTACCAGTAAATGTAGTGAGGACAATCTCATACAGTTGTCCAACTTTAACTTTAGAGAGTTGAAGAGTTTCATCTTCTATGAAGTCATCAATGGCTGAACTTGAATTATAATCTTGATTTTGTCTATAAAGTGGTATGAACTCAAAATAAGAAAAAGTGGGTATTACTGCAAAAGTAACTTTCTCTGGAGGCAAAAATGGATCAACATTAACTCCAATCCAACTCTCAGTAGATCCATATTCAGCACTTGCTAATGGCAACCCACCAGCATAATGTCTTAGTTTCTTTAAATAAGGTTGCATTGACCCTGTCATTATTGAATAAACATACTTAACATTAGGCCATAATGTAGGAACCAAACCAAGAAAATCAAGATTTTCAAGTTTTCTGCAACTTTCTTCAATTCTTGAAGCTAAACATGGATTTGGAGATGAAACTATATCCAAGACTGCTTTTCTCATCCTAGAAGAAGTGATTCTTGAACTTAAAGTTCCTTCTCTAATATCACTGCAAATTTCTTTCCAAAGTTCTTCAAACGAAGTGAAAGCATGAACTATGCTATAAGCAAAAGTTGAGGTTACGAACTCTATTTGACCAGAGAAGAACAATCCAAGAAGAAGATGACAGTAAGTGGCTTGTTTATAATCTCCACCAAAAATTACTTCTGGTGGACTACATGTAAAAGACTTAGTTTTTTCTTGCTTGATCTTGAATTCTTCACTTGCATAATAATGAGATGTAGCTGTTCCTACTGTTAACCCTCCTTTTGTTTTGAACTGTTTGCTGCTATATATGAATTCTAGGACCTTTCCTCCTTCTCTTATTGGGTAAACCCTATAAAATATAAGCAAGAAAAAGAAAGAAATTAAGCATTATATATAAGCCAAGAAATATAGTAATTGAAAAAGGGTGTTTTAGTATTAGAATCATTTTTAAAACTATGTGATTGCGAGTTTGATTAACCTTGATCTGTAAGCAGCTGCCAAGCTGAAAATTTGAAGGGTCGTTTGAGAACTATGGCGAGTAAAAGGAACATACTTTTGTCTTCCTTCTGTAGTTCCAGAGCTACAAAACAGTAAACATGAAAATTATTAGAATCTTGAAATCAAGAAATGAAAATGTTTTAACAAATTCCTTTCTGTTCAATATATTAAAAAAAATACACCCTTTTAGCATTGTTTGCTGTAATTTTCCAAATATCGATTTTTAAATTGAATTGCGGACGTGCGAGAAGTTGATTCCTTAACCAAAATGGGTTCAAACAAGTATACTTAATAACAACTTGATCTTGCCTTGAAAAACTTGAGTTAACCCAAGAAATCATAAAAGAAAAAAGTAGTTATTTAGAATCCATAATCACTTATACACACACACACACACACTAAAAAAGAAATTTTCCATTGAAATTTTCCATTTGAAAACAAAGGAAAACAAAGAGAGAAAGGAAGAAAAGCGAGATACCTTAAGGAAAGAGTAGTAGCAGGTTGTTGAGTGAGCAAAGGAGTAGTGTCCCCATCTGCAACTCTATGAATAAAAGGCTCAAAATCAGCATGAGAAGCAAGAGGAACTAGAGAAGTATAAAGAGACTCCAATGCACAATCATCCATTTCTTGAATTTTAATATCTCCAATCCATTTCTTTAGATATTCAACCCCACAATTCATTTCAAGAATCCTGCAAAGAGTCTTCCTCTGATAAAAGCTTGCTTTCTCAGTTACATGATCAAACCAGTCAATAATATCAGAAAACTCTGTTGTTTCATTGCTGTAAATATTGTTCGTACTACTACTCAAAGCTTCACCAGCACCTTCCATTGTAGACTTTTGAGAATAAATCTTTCAACTTTGTTGTTATTTTTGGCTGGTTTTTATCACAAATAGTTGCAGTTGCAGTACAGCAGTGATAGGTACCAATATAAATGGTCTTCTATATATACTATCTTATAGAAAATGAGCCCATATTTATTGCAATATCCTTCTCTTGTTATGTGTTTATTTTTTATAATTTTATTTTGAGAGTATTGTTTCCTCTTTGAGAAGCTAAATAAGAAAATTTATAGACGGATCTATTCATGGGCCAGCCATGGTCGAGGCCCTGATTTGCCGGTGGCAGAAGAGCTGACACTAACTGGGAAAAAATTCTCCGGCGGCTGTACCTGTAGTAAAAAGAAGAAGATGAGACGAGAGGCCTTGGCTAAAAATCGGACAAGCCGATCCGGCCCTGGTTTATTCGGCTTTTTGGATCCATCTCTGTATACAATACGGGCATGATTTTAACCAGATGTTCTATTTAGATGGGAAAATCAATTCCATAATCACATATTTTTACAATATATTTTTTAAAAAATATATTATATACATTATTATTCAATTAGTTTATCGTTTTAATTAAATTATCTGGCTATAATGTTTCGGGGAGCAACACACTGCTAATAATATTGCAGAAGCTCTTCTTCATGGAATTTTTGTACGATACTTTCTACACCACAAGACATGAAAATAGTGCTATCATTTTCCCTTTTTTTTTCTTTTTCATTTTAATTTTTTTTTGAAGTAAAAAATAGAAAGAAAGAGATTCTTGATTTTATTAAAGATTATAATATACATGGAGAAGAATGTGCCAGGGGACCAAGAACTCAACTAGTCTTGAGAACTTGGCATCTTCCTATAATTACTCCATTTTCTTATTCCAATTTACATTACAAATTAATAAAGGGTGACCCATCATTTTGAAAGTGATAATATTTTTGGTTTTGCATTATCAATGAGTTTGTGTTTCTAAATCCAATTTCATTTCTTTTTTTATCTCATTATATCAATGAGATAGCACACTGATAGAAATATGCCTAAACTAATATAAAAAAAAATAGTTCAAAATTTATACAGATCACTTTAATTAATTTGAAATATTAAGTTAAGAGGAATAGAGATATGCGTAAATAAATATGAAAAAAAAAGTGATTCAGAATGATATTATGATATTATAACCCTTTGAAAATGCAAATTTTAATTACTTATAAGAAAAAAAATTTATATAACTGATTTAAATTAATTTAGAATTAAAATATAATTGAGTTGATTGCAAATTGTATTTTCTCACTAAATAATGGAATTTGATTTTTTTTCTTTTTTTAAAGTTAGGACGGCTTTAATTAAGATGGGCAAGAACTCTTCCAAGCCCCTCTATTAATTGTAGCCTATCTTAATTTTGTTTTTTTCACTAAATTACGAATATGCATCTTTCGTGGTCCCTCTATTAAATTCAAATCCAAATTCAAAAAATTGGATTTAATTTTTTTAATTTAAGCATGGGTTTAAAGTTGTAAAATATAAAAAATAGTTTAATTTGTAATTATCATTAGACTATATTTTGGTGTTTCAAAAAATTCAATTTAAAATATATAATATATGTAAAAACCATAAAATTTATATTGTATTAGCATAAAGAATAAATTCATTTTGAAAATGATTCAAAGAATTAGAAATTGATATTTAGTGCAAAAGAATAAATAAATAAAAGCATACCCACTATCTTTAACCAAACTTGAAGGTAACAAAGCATGGAAGTCATCAAGCCAATAGTCAAGACCAATTTTAGTTAAAAACTGATACTTTTTATGAAATGAAATTCTTCCTGATTTTGGAGGATACATTTATTTATGACAATATTGAGGATCTTTGGACAAGGTACGAAACTTGGTGAATCAAGCATTGAAAATATGAAATTTTAATATAGGATTTATATCAACTTTGAACTCTTTACCCTCTTAAATTAGTTTTTAAAGTGTAATTCTCTTGAATAATAATAATCGGTATTAGAGTAATTCATACACGCAAACAACCTACCACTTGAGAATACAAAAAAAAAAAAAAAAAAGAATTAGTGAATTACAACTTAAAATTAGCCTTGAATCTTGGAATGATCCCTAAAAACTTCTCTCATTTGGGTAAAAACCACATTCTTTATTTCTTTTTTTTTTTAAATATTATGTTGAGAATGAAAGAATCGATCATAGATTTATTATCCAGTGAAGATGCATTTTACCGCTAGGCTATATTTCGATGTGCTTATTTTATTTCTTGTTACTTCATTTTTACTTGCTCATATTGCAATATTAGCTCTTTCACTTCTAAAGGATGGAGAAAGAAAGGGACTTTGGTTTTTTAAACTCACAACTTGGCAATTAAATTCCATCAAAGTCTCCATTTTTATCATGTTAAGGTCAATCTAAAACCAAATCCAAAAAGATACAATCATTCACATGTGATTTAACATTCTCTGCTTCAAAGACAAATATTTTTCTCCTTTAATAATACTTTTTTAATCATCTCTAATGAAATAAATACAAGCCATCCATCAGCTATTATTTCCAGAAATTATTAGTTAATTTTCCTCCACAGAATTCAAGAACCATACATTTAGTATAAAAAAAATCAACTTTTTTGAGATATCTTAGGTCCCAAACAATCATGAGCCGTCCAAATATTGCAGTGAACCAGACTGAGCTACTACAAACCTCAGAACTTGGCATGTCAACTTTCATTTATTCATTTGAGAAATAAAAGAAATATGCTGTCTTGAACATTATATATATAAATACTTCAATGCACTGTAGATTTTGTTCATCGCATGAATACCTCAGGTGGTCTCCTCTGGTTCTCAATGACTTACTCCAAGCTTTTATTGGAGTGAAAACATGAGCAGAATCAATTCCAGCAATGAATCATCCAACCATGGTCACGTCTTTCTTTTCGACCACACGTTCAACAAGTCCAGGCAGCAAGTTGCAAAAGAGAAGCAGTCACCTGAAGCAAAGCAGTGACTGTAGCTTTTTCACTGCTGCAAGATGCAAATGATCTACTAGGCATTATTATAAGTTTGCAATAACTGTTTGCTGTACATTGTCCCGCATACAGAGTTACAGACTGGCAATAAAACTTTTTCCAGAAACATAAAACAAAGATATTCTGGTCTCTTTTTTAATAGCATCCTTCCGCATCATTGGATGCATTGGTCGAGTCTGGTGATTACACCAAAATTTTTCACCCTTTCCTACCCCTTCATCCTGCAGTACCAACAAACAGAATTAGTCATTTTCTTACTTGAAGTCGCTCTTGACCTGCAATTAAGTTTCAGTTTCCACAGAGAAAATTTTTCAAATAAAACAAGAGACATTGCCCCACAACCTCTTAAATCATCTAGAGACCCATACTCTTGCCATTGATAAAGAAAGTACCAATGCAAATTGGCAGTGGGATTGATTGGCTACATCAACAGATAAAGACACAGCACAAATGGGACTGCACAAAACAGATAACAATCTTTTTTTATTGGGACCACTCAAAGAATTAACCAAACATATATTAAGAGATCATTAAAGCAAATCAGATATCAAACTTCCAAGAAATATTAACATAAATCTAGCAAGATGATGATTGTCTGCTGGACCAAGACCAATTAAGCTCCAGGAAATTACAACCAACTTGATGGTTGCAGCATCTATAGGTCTCTTTTATCCAATCAAAAAGGGGCATACCTTTTGTTGTGTGCAATAATTATCAATAATGAGTCCACAACTCGAGACAAATATAGAACTGATCATGAAGATTGCAGGGTGCTTCAAAAGGTTGGGATTTGGGGGAGAAATATGCTAGGGTATGTGTGAGGCTATCCAATCTCAAACAAGAACACTATCAAACACATTATTATCTAACAATTACAGCTTTACCAGAACACTTCATTAAAGTCTTAATTTCATAAATAAATGGTATAATAGACAATGTAGACATGCCGATCTGTTGCTCACTTTATCAAGTTCTACGGATGATTTCATATTACAGAATGCCTCCACAAAATATATTCAACCTTGGCCACACCACAGCTCTAATGTATATTTAATAATGATTTACATGAATCTAAGATTGAAGTCCTTAACCATTGAATTCGGATGTAGCATTCAATTGCATATATATTATTGATATCATGAAGCCAAATTGCAGGATCCTGTTTTTAGTTAACACTCTATAAAAGGTTCAAAGGTTAATACAAGGCCCTAAGCCCAACATCTGAACCTAGTCAAGACTAGCACAAATAACATGTACATGCATGTGACCAGTATGTACACATCCTAACAGCTGCTCTCAAGCTCCAACATTTCAAGTAGAAACATTTGAAACTTGGAAGCAACTTCCAAATCAAAGTAATTATAAGACAATACATTAGTACATCTACCTATTTTATGGTGAATGGAGTGAGAAGGTATTATTATTTTTATTTTTTTATTTGCATGCAATTTTAAATTATTCCAAACAAAATTTTAGCATCTTTCCCTTTATTTAATTGAAAAGATACCTATATGTACTGCAGTTTCATCCCAGAATCAGAATTTCTTCAAATTATCTATTTTGTTTTCGTTTCATTGATGCAGCGTAAAGAGTAGAGTCGCCAAATGTAAGAGCTTTTCTCTTGGCCAACACGGCTCCAGAAGATTTACTTTATGCACTTAAGTTGAAGGGGTGAGCAAAAAATTGATATAACCAAAAAAACCAAACTGGACCAAATTTAATTTGGTCTATTCGGTTGGTTATTCCATAATTTGGTTTGGTTCAGTTCTGCTTAAATTTTTGTAAATTTTGCTTTTTTTGGTTTAGTTTCGTTTATGTTCAGCCAAACATAAACTGAACCAACTGAATTATATATATATATTATTAAGAAACATATATATAACCAAATAATTAGACTGAAATATGTCAGATTGATTCATTTTCATTATTCAAATTTTAGGCTCAGGTTATTTGGTTCTTTCTTAATTCAGTTTGGTTCATGAATGCCCCTAGATCTTAGGAATTCTGCCTAATACAATATGAATGAAAGAAACAAAATGATCAAGACTTTGCCCTGGCATTTCAGCCACTAATAGATGTTGCTATCAACCTTGACTATCCTTCATTCTAATGTGTTTAGTGATCTTGAGAATTGAGATATTTGGCATATACACACTCAATTCTTTCATGTAAGAGTGCTGCAGCTGAAGCACACAGCATATATACATTCTGTAATGAACCACCCTACATAAAATATGAAGTATATATTGATTATGGTAAAATTTTTCATCACCTGAAGCTGCAAAATTATCTTCTTCGAAATTGCTGTCGATCCAATGGTTGCGCAGACATCCTTATTTTCTCCAGAGGAATAATTCTTGAGGAACTGAAAGGTGATGCTTAAAGACAATTTTACCATACTCATTTACCAATCATCCCTGTGCAACTGTTGCAACTAAGTTTTCAGGCTAGTTATGCCAATGCTTCTTGTATACAATATACTGTGACCAAGAATGAGCCAGAGAGTCACAATCTTTCAAATTCATAGCCAAAATAGTTACATAATGTAAGATCTCGCTGAAGAATCAACTGTTAACCAGAATCCGAAACTTCACTCGCTTCTTAACACTACCCATTCTATTGTACCCAATGCCTATCTTGCTGTGCATCAATTTTAAAGCCAAGTCTACATTCCCTGCTTTCCTCAAGGCATTGATCAGAATAGTGCGAACTCTTCCTGGTATTTCTCTGCCCCTATCAACAATCCCATCAGCCAACTTGCAAGCCTCCTTGATACGACCTGCTTTGCATAGAACATTGAGCATATCCTGAAAAGCTGCCTCAGGTACAACTCCCATTGGTGCCAGCTCATCCAAAATCTTACAAGCTCTGGCCACCTTGCCAGATAGACAGAGCCCAGTTGATAGAGCCCTAAAAGAAGTTGCAGTCGGTGTGATACCTTTATCAATCATTAAATCCCATAGCTTTAATGCCTCTTCGTTTCTGTGCTCTCTGAACAATCCACTAATGATTATTGTGTACGTATAAACTGTCTGATCACACCCTTCACCTTCCATTCTCTCAAAAAGTGTTAATGCTTCCTCAATCTTACCACACTTAGCAAGGGCATCAATAAGTGCATTATAACAGTAAGAATCTGGTGGGCATCCTTTCTTGAACATCTCTTCAAAAAGCTTCTCAGCTTCATCCAGTCTTCCCAACTTACCTAAACCATCAATGAGACTAGAATAAAACATAGCATTGACTGCCACTCCATTGTTCCTGCAAAACTCCATATACTCCATAGCTTCATCTAGTCTCCCACTCTTACACAAGCCATTGACAATGACCCCATAAGTAACTTCATCCGGTTCAAGCCCTTCTTTCTGCATCCTCTCAAAAAGCAACATTGCCTCTCCCATATTACCACATCTAGCATTTGAGTCAATCAAAGCCGTATATATTGCCACATTTGCTTTGCATCCCTTCCCAATCATATGTTCAAAAACAGTATAGCCTTCCACACGTTTTCCCTCTTTACAAAGCCCCCCAATAACCAAACTATAAACATGTGGAGGGATTTCCAAACCTTTCTCATCCATTTCGTGATATAGACCTAAACAAGAATCAAAATCCTTCTCTACATAACAAGCCTGAATCAAAGTCATATAAGTAATCTTATCAGGTTCTAGAGTTCTTGACTCCATAGATCTTAGTTTCTCAAATGCTTTCTGGGTTTTCCCCACTTCACAATACCCTTTAATCATTGTATTATATGTAACAACATCTGGCCCAATTGTTCCATTCTCCATGACCTCAAAAACACGTTCAGCAGATTCAATAAACTTGGAATTAACCAAACCATTAAGCATGTAGTTGTATGTAAATAAACTTGGTTCAATCCCATTTTCCTTCATACTACGCCACACCCATAATAGCTCCTCTACCATCCCCAAACTCCCAAAGCTCTTTATCAAAGAATTTGAAGAATGAATAGTCATTAGAAAACCCATTTCTTTAAACTTCTTAAACACAAACTTAACTCTATCCAAATCACCATGCATAGCCAAAACATCGGTCAGAGAAACATAAGATTCAATATTGTGAGTGTACTTGTTTTGCTTACCAGCCCAAGTGAAGAACCTCAAAGCGACATCAGGATTTCTCTGTAACTCGGTGGACCTCAAAACAAATGAGACAAAACTTGGAGACAACTTTATTAAGAACTTGTGGCAAAAAGAGTCCAGATTGGATTCCATATTCAAAGACCCATCTAAAAGATTAATAATTTGGTGAACCCAAGGAGAGGGTTTAAGGTTTTGAGGGGTTCTTGAGATAACATCAGAGAGGTCTACGAATGGGTCTATCCATTCTGGAGGAGGAAGAGAATTGGAAATGAAGAACCTACTGGGATTTGAGCTGAAACTGGGCAAAAGAACCAACTTTGGAAGAGACCCGCCATTGTTGTAAGGAACAGGAGGCTCAGACAAGTGAAGAATTGCAGAGAGAGGGAAGGGAGGTCTCAGCAAGACTCTTCTCATCAGGGTTTTCAGCGAACCTAAAAAAAAGGAAGGAGCTTGCACAAATTGTTATTTTTTACTGTTATTAAACATAAGCAATAAGATTTTTTTAAAAAAAAAAGAACTTTAAACGAAAAGTGACATTAAAAATAATCAGGAAAAAAAATTCTCTAGCCGATTTGTTGCTGTGTTTATTAAGGTTGCTGATGGAAAGAAAAAAAGGCACGTCTCTAATATAACTCTGTTTTCTTCGACACTTCACCAATAGTAGGCTATAGCATCCATGGCTACTTTTGATACAGTCACCGGTCAGAAACTCTCTACAGTATCCAACCCCATCAAATTATCCCATATGCCTAATTCCTCTGCTCTTCAGTTGTTCACTGGAACCTTTAGAAGACCCAAACCATCAAAAGGGTTGCTCCTTTCAACCTTTAACAGAAAGAGACGGACCATTGGGTCGCTCACCGAGGACAGAGAAGTGGTACCAGTGAAGGAAAGCCCTTCGAATGACGAAGAGAACCCTTCATTCCTTAATGGGTCTAAGGCATCTTCTTCTATTGAAGAGAAAGGAGAAAGTGATGATGATGAAGAGAAGTTAATGAGTAGAGCAATTAATGCTAGTATTGTTTTGGGTTTTGGAACTCTTGCTGTCAGTAAATTGCTCACTATTGATCATGATTATTGGCATGTAAGTGATGTTCATAATTCCAAAGCTCTGTTCTTTATGGTTTCATTTTGCTTTGTTAGCAAATGGATAAAAGGATATTATTTGTTTTGTTAATTTTTTATATTTATCATTGAGTTCCTTAATTTTGCTAATTTTCCTATGGAGGTTCTTGTCAAAATCTTATCTTGTGAGGTTGGCCCTATTATTGTTTTCCAGGAAAATTATGAAAGATGGCATGAATTCCTTCAAAAACAATGGGATAAATTGTTAATAGTGGGGAAAATGATTTAGGATCAAAACTGATATCTTTGCTATTTCAATCAACAATGAACTAAATTTTCATCCTAGTTGTAGCATTACTTTTCATGCTCAAGAATTTTCTCATAATGTTATCCAATTTTCAGGGATGGACCCTTTATGAAGTACTGAGATATGTGCCTGAACACAATTGGATTGCATATGAACAAGCTCTCAAAACAAACCCAGTGTTAGCCAAAATGGCTATTAGTGGGATTGTGTACTCTATAGGAGATTGGATTGCACAAGTAAGCCTGCTTATTTTTCATCAATGGCTTGGCAAGTTTATGAAAACAAATTTTTTCACAATTTGTTAGTTATATCCTTCTGAATATGCAGTGCTACAAAGGAAAACCCATTTTTGAGTTTGACTGAACACGCATGTTTAGATCCGGCCTTGTTGGATTTACTCTTCATGGATCGCTTTCTCATTATTACTACCAATTTTGTGAGGTGCTAATATTGTTCAATTTTTTTTATTTGTTTCATTTGTTGATTAATATGGGTGGCTGAACTAGTTTGCTTTGGTTTCTAGGCTCTTTTTCCTTTCCAAGATTGGTGGGTGGTGCCTGCCAAAGTTGCTTTTGACCAAACAGTGTGGGCGGCAGTTTGGAACAGCATCTATTTCATGGTGTTGGGTTTCCTACGTTTGGAATCACCGGCCAATATTTTCAGTGAACTGAGAGCAACATTTTGGCTTATGTTGACTGTAAGAACTCTTCCAACTTCCTCTTCGTCAAGTTATGAATCATAGTCACATGATCATAATGCAGTTTATGGTGTTGAAGTTAGTTTTATGAAAGAATGTGTGCATAGATTTACTGGCTTAGAATGAGACAGAGAACTAATATTTTGAAATTTGTTCTGCTCTTTGGCTGAGTACTGAAAACCATGTCTGAGTAATGAAGAAAATAGAATAAGCAATTGATAAGGCAATTTGCCAGTCTATCCTGTTCCTGTGTAAAGGGGATCTAAATCCAACACATAGTATATGGCTATATGTTAATCAGTTAATGTTACTTTGATGTTTCTGAACCACTGAGATAGTATTTGAGGTCTATTTATACTTCGAGGAAGATCCAAATTAGAATTTCTTTGATACATATATGCTTATCCTTTCTTCCATTTGCTGATATCTTGTTGCACACTGCTTTTCGCAGGCAGGATGGAAGCTTTGGCCTTTTGCGCACTTGATTACATATGGTCTTATCCCTGTTGAACAAAGACTTCTTTGGGTGGACTATGTGGAGCTCATCTGGGTTACGATATTATCTACGTAAGCATCTAATGTTACTAACCCTGTGAACATAAGCATGCACATCCTATAAAAAGAAAGAAAAAGGAAGTAATATTATTAACTTGTCTAGGCCAACAATAAACCTTTAGCATGTTTAGTTTCTTATATGTTCTTTAGTTTTAGTATACTTCACCATTGTTGATCTGGATTCAACTATAATGTTATTTTTCATCTTTTGTTTTATTCTCTTCATGTCTTGTCCTATGCATTTCTGACAATTGAATGTTGGACTGTAAAATACTGCTAATGCTTATCACATTTGCACTTTCTTTTTTGTTACTGTTCAAAATGTTTCACTAGTTCTTAATAGTTAATGGTTTCTTTCTGTTGTCTTTGTAGTTATTCAAATGAGAAATCAGAGGCTCGAGAGGCAACATTAGAAGCTAATTCCAAATCTTCAAGCAATCCTACTGAGGTGCATGACAACAACTCTTCTTTCTTTCTTGAACTTGTTTGGAACCTGAAACTTAAACTACTAATGTCAACATTTTGAACCCGAAACTATTGCCCTGTTAATGTCAACTTCTGGAACCTGAAATCGCTCTGTTAATGTCAACATCTAGAACCTGAAACTGCTGTCATTATTTTATGCTCGGTAATTGAATGTATAGGATACCATCTCTGGTGTATTCAAAAAGAAAATGCGATGCTTGATTTCCAGTTCAAGTTTCAAGTTTTGTGTTAAACTTTGTTAGTCTCCTTACAGGAAAAAAATGATTACCCTGCTCTGTCTGCTGGTATTGCTTTCTTTTTAGTTAATTCATCGAATTCACTCATCTTCTGATGTCATTTTGCAGGAGTAAAACGGAAGATCATAACTTAAATGGAAAAGGGTATTGTAATTGTTGTTGATAGATTGATATTGATCAACCATGTCACCACCTTTCTGCTCCTGGAAGCCAAACATTTCTCTGGAAATACACATTTGGAGAGGCTCATCAGATACTGGGTTTGCCTGAACGAACAGTAACCTGTATTTGTGTCATTCTTGTATTTAGAAGTGAGCTTATCAATATAATGACTGTGATTCCAAGATTTACATTGTTGAATATTAAACATAAGAATTCTCTACTTCTCATAAGAACTTGTCTGAGACTAGTTCTTGATAGAGGACTCGGTGACCATACCGAGACATTCTGAATAATACAACTGCTAACAAAGATGAAATAGTAAATATTAATGTAATCTAAAGATGAAATAAATAAATATTATTAATTTAATGTAAAATTGTTTGAATGAAATTTTTTTTATTAAAAATTAATGTAGAAAACCCCTGTTAGTTATAGATATTTTAATTTTATTAAAATGTATTTTATTTTCATTGAAAGTTATTATAATCACATCACATTTCATTTAATAGAATAAAAAGTAATTACATAAATTTCTAATGAAAATGTAACGCATTTAAATAAAAATTAAAATATTTATTACTGTTTAAAATAAATTATATAAATAAACATCAATTTTTTTTAACCAAAACACCAAATGTTAAAACATACATTAATATCATCACACTCAGAAATTTTAAATTTAAATTCTTAGTTAAAATTAAAATTAAAATTAAAAAAGCAATGCCGTTAAACCTTATAGAGGAAACGACATTATTTAAACGACTAGTCGTTTTGTCGGTCAAAGTCCTTTTTTATCGAACCGAAATCAAAACTAGAATCCAGATCCTGAATAAATCTCAGCTTGAAAAACGTTTGAATTCCCTTTCAAAGCAACGATTTTGATTCAATGGCAAGACTTGAACCACTTGACGATGAACCAAAGCTGAACAATTACAAAAAGAAGAAGAGAAATCATGGGTCGACAAAGTTCTTCGTTTTTGTGGATTACTTATTTCTTTTTGTCTTCCTTGGATTCCTCTGCTTCATTCTCTTCAAAACGATTGGCATCTAATTTTTCTCGCTCTCTCACATTCTCTTTTTCTTTAAATCAGGTAATTCCCCAAACCCATTGCCTTCTTTTTGTTCTTTTTCACCTAAATTTTTGAAAATGTGCCAAGATTTTACTTTGATGTACCAACCCAATATTGGGATGAAGAAAGTTAGTAATTTGTTCATCCTATTGCGGTATTGAGAAGAAAGTAATTTTCTTTATAGTTATGCATAAATTTGTTGGTGGAAGTAATTAAGTGAGCCCATATAATGATGATGCACATTTTTTTTTCTAATCCACAGTTTTGCATTGTGATTAGCTTAGCATTTGATTTGAATCAGTTTAAAAGACATGGTTTTTCTCTACAGCTAGGTGTGGTAGTTGGGTTTCCATAGCTTCCAAGACTGGCCCAATCACATGAAGATGATGTATTGTGACGACATGGGAAATCATAGATGAGCTACACGTTTACTAGAGTAGTTCAGTTAATTATAACAATGTGTTCTTGAATCATTATGGTTTTGTGGTCCTTTAGTTAAAATGTATAACTTGAAGAATATAAAATGATTCTCCTCTTTGTTTTTGGTATTTTTATTTAATGGCAAAGGATTGTGTTGATGGTTTTTATGCTCACTTATGGTGGAATCAAGCACAACCCAATAAATTTATTATTATATGTTTTAATAGATATATACGATTGACCTTGAACATAGGCTATAAGAAGCTCTAGTGGAAGATTTACAAACTCCTCCCTAGTTTGAGCAGCCGATGAGCATAACTCTGTTTGATTTGTTAGGTTTTTTTTTTTTTTTTTTTTGTGTGTGTGAATCTATTGAACCCTCTTTTTATTTTATTTTTTCACCCGACATCTTGGGTAAATTAAGTGAAATTTTGGTTTCAAATACAGTGTTGAGAAAAATTAAGCATCTTTCTTCTTCTTGGGTTCGCGTATGCATTAAAGAAATTTTAAGAATTTATGAGTTTGCCTAAGTACCACGAGGTGACCTAAGTTTTGAATTTCCCTCTATTGCAATAGGCCATTTGTTACTCAGTGTTAGCTTACTTGGAAGTGTAATGATTCTGCAGGGTATTTTTCATTAAACATCCAGATCTCCAGTTTGAAGTTCCAACTCTATAGCCTCTACAGTTCTTGGCCGTGTTAGATTCAGTAATGATTCTAGATTGAAATTTTCTTTCTTCATGGTGAGAAGATATGTATTATTTTTAGTCAAAAGCATTTCTGTATTGTTCCTGTTATCGGGCATTTTCTTTTATAAAAAGGATAATTTAATCATATATGTTTATTAGCTTCCTTAATTCTTGTACAATTATCTTAAACTATATATAAGAAGGATGAAAGGAGTATACATAAGTGTTCAAATACTTGGCAATATTTACTGGCTTGATTGAAACATCATTTTCAACAAATTAAATAATTGAAAAGCGATCATATAGTTGGCAGTAGTGGAAACAAAAGGAACTAATGTTCTAATGCACACATTAAAGTGGCCTTTATCACCCACTAACATGGGCGGAACCACGGGGGGCAGTGGGGTCATTTGCCCCTCTTGGTTCGAATACATATATACATGTATGTATATATGTGCATTTGTATTTATTTTCTTAAAAATTAATGTCTAAATATTAATTATTTTAAACATTTAAAATTAGTTTTAATTTATTATGTTGATAATTTTATTGAGTATCGTAACTATTTATAATTATTATTTAATTTAAAATTTAATTTATAGATTTTGGTTTATTATTTTAATTATTAGGTTATTATTTTAGAATTTGATTATGAATTAAAATTTAAAGTTTGTATGTTTGGATAAATTATTTTAGAATTTGATTATGATATGAATTGAAAATTTAAAATTTTATGATTAGGTTAATGATTTTACAATTTAGATTCATAGTTCTTGATTAATTTAATTATTTTATAAAATATATTCTATCATATAAATTTATTTAAAAATAATTAGTTTAAACACTTTCTTTGAAATATCTCAAAAATATATAAATATTATTTAAGAAATAATATATATTGTATAATTTTACTTGTAATTTTTTAAAGTAAAATTTAAATATTCAAATAAAAATAATAAAAAATTTTAACATTTAATTATTTAACATGAAAATAAAATAAAATATTAATATTAATATCAATTATTTGTATTAATTTTGTTAATAGGAAAATAAAATCGGATATAAATTTTTCTTTTTTTGTTTATAAATTTTACCCCTCTCTTTCTTGAAATTCTGGCTCCACCACTTCCCACTAATTATAGTTATTTTTCAAGAATGTTGCCTTCACATCTTTTTCATTATAATTAATGACGTTTAGCGCTGCTTTTAGTTACACAAATCCATAGATGGTGATTTGCTCGTCTTTATATCAATTTGGTGTTTTGTTGTAGATTTACTATCATTAGCTTTGAAAGCAGCTGCTATCTTTTAAAGCTTGCGTGATGTAAGGCATATGGATAATGGATTTGCAGTTACTCTGAACACATCGTAGGCTTGTGGGATATTCTGACCTGTCAAAGGAAGAGCATGAGTCCATCTATTCTGAGTTGTTTGCTCAAATGTTGTATGAATTATGATGTGAATATTTAAATCAGTATATCGTCCAATTAAGTTCTGAAGTTATGTTATTCTTTCTATATTTTTGTTCTGCACTTATATTAAATAACATTCCTTGAAAGGCATATATATAGTTTTTATCACAGAGTGCAGACATGTATAACTGCATAATTTAAATAAGCATTATTCATTGTTGAAGTTCAGCTTTGGAGTAGTACAGCTTGAGATGGAAATAGAACAGTTTCAAGGTTCCATTCTCATACTAGAAGACTAATGTCTCCAACAATACTTATTTGAATCTTAAGGAGAGGAAACAGAATAAAAAACGTCCTTACCATAACGGGCTTTAACTACAAACATCTATCATACTGAAGCTTATTAATGCATGCACCTAAAGTTGATACTAGCCATTATTTATTAATAAGAAGCAGTAAATGCTCATGGATGAGTGGCTGCTGGAACAGCGTGAGCCCTGCCAGGATTTGGAACCTCCACCCCAGGATTTTCAACAAATGTGTCATCACCCCCTGGAAGATAGCTGCCAGTTCCGGTATATGGATCATAGGTAGGATGGTTGAGGGATGGTGGAATGTGAATATGTGGTGGCACCAGCACCCTTCCAATGCCTGGAATGAGAAAACTATGGTCAGATAGCAAGAACTGAGGTTGCTCCACATCCACATCCTTTGATTTCTTTGGAATTTGGCGCCCTGCAAGCGCTTGTGCAGATATAGCAAGCAAGATAAAGAGAACAACAAGAGATAAGTTGGTTCTGCAAGCCATTTGAGAGATGAAAAGCAGAAATTAGTGTGCTATTTGATGTTGAACTAGGAAGAGACTTGCTCTTCTTATATAGTTCAGAATCAAACAAGTTTGGTGAGCATTTGGCGGTGATTTAGTGCCATGCATCCTTCCCGCTGCTACCATGCATAATATATAAATAAATGCATAGAATGAGGCTGTACAAGAGAATATATTCTTTTATGGAACTTCTTATGAGTTTGGTGAGTTATAAGTGTTGTTTTCCTCTAAAGAAGGCCATATAATGCAGATTTAGCAATGCAAATTTGCCTAGACAAGAGTGTACTGGCATGTCTTGTTCAACCTGATGTAGAAGACCTTTGTTAGTTGATATCTTGATATGTTAGTTGGACATAAAGGGTGCTTTAGTTTGTAAATTCCAGAGCTTAAACTTCATTACTTAGCATTTCTACTTGATTTCTTATCAACAACCTTATCGGCCAATTAATTGATCCTTTGTTTGATTGAGTTATTGTGCCTCCATATTAGATGCTGACCTATCATTTTTTTCTCTTGAAAAGGAAAAGTATGAAAGGATTAATGAAGAGAATGTATAGTTATTTGTCATCATTTATAAATGGATTCACGGTAAATCCAGCATTTTTGCTTTCAGCATATTGTTAGGCCCTACCCTATTATTCAAATTCAGTAAGAGGTCTGGTGGTAAATTCCAAACACATACACCCATCTGCAAATTATAGCCTATTTTGTGAATTTGAATTCATTGAACTTTCAAATGATGGAAAATGAAGTACTGAGACTACATTTTTGATATTGATATAATCAAATGTAATATATGCTTTCTATTTCTGATCATGCTTCTGTTTCCTGTTTTCTTTAATAAAAGTTAATCAATAGGTTGGCACCAAAAGATTGATCCCATAAAATTTATGATTCATTTGTTTGATTGTTTGTTTGTTTGATGGTTCTTGTCTTGGGCTCAACAAGCCCCAAGTTTTAAGTTTTAATCTCACCATATGCAATTTCTAGACTAGAGCTCTCTCTCTCTCTCTCTCTCTCTCTCTCTCTCTCTCTCTTTCTGGGGTTGACATTGATCTCATCAGGAATTCAGAAAATGTAAGAAAATTCAGAATCTTGAGAGATAATGAAATCATGTTAACACAACTATATTGATAACACAACTATATTGATTCAGTTCATTTCCTTGATGAAAGCTGTTCTGCAACATTTCTTTAAGGCACAGCAATGCAAAAAGACTGGCAATAATTTACCTGCACAAAAATCCAACAAAAAATGCCACCAACCCAGGATTTTTCTGAAATCTAGTGAGCTCAGGAGCTGAAACATTACAATTATGTTCGCCCCATTTCAGTTTTATAAATACCAATGAAATTATGGGTTAGATCTTTCTTCAGAAAATCTTGGAAGTTGAACGAGTGAGTTCACTCTTGTCACTCCTTCCAAACCTAACCAATTCTGATCTTCACCAGCCACAGCTTCCTCATTTCCATCAACTTCAACTGCTAGTTTTCCATAATTATCATTTTCTTCTGAAGACCTGACAGTGAAATTCCTCTGCAAACATGGCTCAGATTTCTGGCCATCATCTGATTCAATTGCATTGCCAGAATGATTGCTTTGAAGGGTTGCAGAAGAAAATCCCTGTTCTTCATAATCAGATTCCGAGTCCATCTTCCCATCTAAAAATAAACAAACCACTGCACAGTCATCCATTTTTGAAGTTGGGTATTTAAGCTTCCATTCACGAGCAGCTGAGTCCACCAGAATTCTTGCAGCTGATGCTCGTGTTGGAGCCGACGAAACAATCTCAACCACCTCTTCATTGCTCAAGACATCCCAAACCTGTAGCAACACTAACTTATTACTTGGTAAAAACAATTTCAGCGTACTGCATACTAAATTAGAGGCCTTTTTAGCATTAAAAAGCTCTCTACTACCCATCTGAGCTTGAAGTCTTACGAACCTTTTCTGAAAATTTCACGTCTTGCTAAAACATGCATAGCCGGGAATCATAAAGTGAAAATAGCCATTACAAAGACAATGCTGCTACTTGAAGTTCCTAAAACAATTATAGGTTTGCATTGATTGCAAATGATTTGTTGCTATAGAACTATCATCTACCATATTATTTATGAACATTTCTGATGAGATTCCAACAGTCTAGGCAAGATTTCTATATTCCACCACAACTGAGATCATTCTTGCTCAACATCCTAGGGCTTGTTTTTTTATGATTTTGGGATGTTTGATGCTATTGAATGGTTCTAAAGTTATTTATGCGTTGCAAACAAACCCGTTGGCATCCATGGGTGAAAATAAAGTGGGATGAATCAAGAAATGATGAACCTATCCCTGTCCACACCCCAAAAACCAAAAACAAGAAGCTTGGAACCTGGTATAACTATTATGTAGACATGGTTTGGATCAGTCAAAACGTATTTCTGACACCATTCATGGATGCCCACTATGTCTTATCTTTTTTTCTACTTTGGTTTTTTTGAAACACACAAGTCCATCAACCACATTGGTTTATATGACAAGTACAAAGTTACATGGCTTGATACGATGATAAGAAAGGCTTTCTTCTCCCTCCAAAATATTAGCAAATCATATATTTTCTTTTGGAGATCATAGCTTAATACAATACATTTAGATTGCAATAATAAAATACATTTAGATTTTCTATTAACTGAAAGGAAAAAAAAAAGTAGGGGAAAATCAGAGATGAAAATCATACCCCATCTGAGGCTAGAACAATGAACTGATCTTTCTCTGTGAGTAGGTGGTGAGAGAATTCTGGTATTGAGATCACCCCATATTCCTTCAAACAGAAGTCTCCGAATGCTCGTGCCATTGCTAGTCCTGGGGCATCATCGAAGGGCAGCCAAACTCTGGGCACTTCAGGTTCATCTTGCAATGCAAAGACCCTACCTTTACACCTTTTAATTCTTTCTGCTTCCCCTGTAACAACTTGGATTTACATCAACTGGAAAACTAGGAAGCCACCAAAATGAAAGAAGTATCATAGTATATATAAACTTACTGGGCAAATCAGGTTTCAGATCAACAGTCAATTGGATTGCCACCATGGAATCATTGTTATCCTTAGATCCCATAATTGCACGAGAGTCCCCAATATATCCCATGAAAAGATTAGAGCCCTTGAAAACAATAACCAACATATCAGTTAAAACCAAAGTTACACTTAAATGGAATATGTAGTACTGGCCATGCTTCCTGCAATACCTGTTTTAATATTGTGACAGCAGTGCTACCACTACAGAAACAATCCAAATTAGGATGGGATCTCAGCTCTTTGTCCATGGCCTTGTAGGACTTTAGGTATGCTTCTCTCCATACAGAATACAATTTATCCTCGGCTGAGCCATCCTTCTCCGGATCTCCAACGTCTGATTTCTTTTGGTTACCCTTAAAACAGGTTTGACCTGAACCATTTTGTCTTGCTTGACCAGAATGCAAGAATGATAATAACTTAACTGGCAGGGCATCCCTCACCTTGCGGGCAACAAGATGACCATGAGGACCATGACCATCAAAGACACCACAAAATGTCACATCTTCTGACAAGAAATCCTACAAAGATTAAAATTCTGGCTAAGCAATTAACCTTCAAAAACTATTAAAATACTAATCTCAAGAGAAAGAATAAAACTCACTTCCCATACGATCATCGCATCCTGGTTTATGCCTTTTCGACCCTGTTGTGTGAATATACAAGAAGTTCTGCTCTTTCCGTTAGTGAAAATCCTGTTAGGTATGGAGGGTAAATGCTGAAGTGAAAACAAATGATCAGAGAATGTTCTTTTAGTTTTCTTTTGCCCACAAAATCCAATCCCCAAGCAAGGAGGGGGAACCGTATCTCCGTTGCTCCGGCTACTACAAGTACTCCGACTACTGGTCGAAACACAAGTTCCCATTTCCTTAGCTGCAGAATGAAGAAGACATCTGCAGTCTGCACTATAATTAATTGATAAGTTCCCTCCTTTTTGCAGACACAGATCTCACATGAAACTCCAATATTTTCTTGACTAGTCAACCAAGAAAAGACCATCCAAACACCAAAGATTCCCAGCCCATGAAACCACAGTTCATTTTACACCTCAAGATAGAAAACTGGGATCTTTTAATCTTAGTCAAAACCAGCTGAACAAAAGGAACAAGAGATTATTTAAATGAATATTTTATAACATGTTTTGCTAGAACACAGAAAAGGCTGCAAGTATAGAAAACTTTCAACAAATCAAACAAATTTAAAAAATCTTCCATGTGACCACTTGAATATAATATGCTTAAAAGTCTGTCCTAATGCTTGTCCTTGGCAAGAAATCACATTGATACATCAGTTGGAGAGACATTATTTATGTAATTTAATCCATGAACTACCAATTAAAAACTAAAAAGTTGATTGAAGACAACAAAGGAAAATCAGGAGCATATAAACCAAAGACACACCAGGAAACAAGTGTCTTGTTTTCAAACAATCAAAGCATTGAAGATAAAATTTGACTTTCCTCAGCACATAAAGGACATCATCTACATATAATTTTGACCTTCCACAGCTCATAAAGAACATTATCTACACATTGAAAGCAACAAGATGCAATGAAACCCCACTCCACTCAACTAAATCGTACTCCCAAGTTAACTGAGTTCAGATATATAAATTTTATTTTTTCCACTCTAAACTATTATGGACTACATCTTATATGGATCTATTATTAGAATTAAATTTTCCCCCAAAACGAAGCAACAGGAAAAAAAAATCTTTATAGTCAGTAATTTTCTGGAATATATTAAAAAGAAAAAAAAAAGAATATAGGGATGGGAAGATTCTCAAATTCTTACCTCTGGACAAGGTTGAAGCTTAAAAACAGAGAGTAAAGAACATGAACATATGTATTCTAACAAACCCTTTTCATATCGTCCTCAACAAAAGCCTTAAATCTCTGGTTGGTTACCCAGAAAATGCTGGAAAATAAAGCAAACTACACATCTGTGTTCAAAATTTTCACTTAGACCATCCCATTAAGATAATAAATTAATAATAAAAAAATACATAACTTTAAAAGTGAACTCTACAAAGGGATAAGAAAGAGAAAGAAAGAGACACAGAGACAGCGAATTTGACAAACTTTGAATTCCCACTAGAGAGAAAAACGAGAAGAGATAAAGCAGAAACAGAAAGCAGAAAAGGACGAAAGAAAAGTATGATTTTGTCAAAATAGAACCAAAGATAGCCAAAAAAAAGAAGAGAAAACAATATGTCAAGTAACCATTACGTAATTATCATTAACAAAGGGGAAAATTAAAAATAAAAGTTAAACACCAGAACAAAAATTTTCATGATTTCATCAACCCAAAGAAAATGTAGCAAAAAATGAAGTGAGAAAAGGAAAGAAATTTATCAAATTTCCATAGTTAAAGAGCAAGAACAGATCATGGAATCCATTAATCTACCACAACAACCAGCTTATAGTTTCCGTTTTTAGAAACAAAAACGCTGGTTCACAAAGTCAAAAATAATTTTTCTTCTTGTTTCCTCAGCTTTCTTGGTAACCAAACAGAGAATACTAAAAACATAGACCAAGAACCCATTAACCATACATTAACTCTATGAATAAATCACTTTTAGCTTTAAACAAATAAAGAAACACAAACATCAAAAAGAAAAATCAAAACATAACCCAATTGAAAAAAAAAGGAAAGTCTTCTTGAAACCCAAAAAAAAAAAAGGCCACTAAAACAAAAAAAGAAGGCACCTTTATTCAGAAGAAGCGATTGATTTCACAGTTTAAGGATCAGAATAGCAAAACCCACAAAGAGAAAAAGAGAAAGAAATAATAGCAGAGATCATAGAGATAGAGACATTAATTACAAAAGCAAAGTAAGCTCAGAAGAGAAAGACATGGCCCGTGGCCGGCAGTTACTCTCTTCTCAAATGATGGCAGAGACAAAAGCTTTCACTAGCTAATATTAGGCGAGTGAAGAAATAGCATATCTAGGGTCTTTAGTTGTTGTAATTTTTTAGTTATTACGAAGAGTAAAAGCTTAACATATAAAATTTTTCTTATAAATATTAAATGTTTATAACCATGGTATAATCAGATTGTCGGGAGTATAAAAAAATTAGAAGGAAGAAAGTGGGGGGAGTATATATATTATTTTTATTTATATTTTAAATTTAAGTCTTAAATATCTTGTGTTTATATATAATTAATAAAAATATTAATTATTTATAAGATAATATATATTTAAAAATATTTAAATAATTATATATTTATTTTAAATAATTATATATAATAGATAAATATTTAATATATTTAATAAAAAATAATTTATAAATAATTTATAAATAAGTTCTGAAGTTATGTTATTCTTTCTATATTTTTGTTCTGCACTTATATTAAATAACATTCCTTGAAAGGCATATATATAGTTTTTATCACAGAGTGCAGACATGTATAACTGCATAATTTAAATAAGCATTATTCATTGTTGAAGTTCAGCTTTGGAGTAGTACAGCTTGAGATGGAAATAGAACAGTTTCAAGGTTCCATTCTCATACTAGAAGACTAATGTCTCCAACAATACTTATTTGAATCTTAAGGAGAGGAAACAGAATAAAAAACGTCCTTACCATAACGGGCTTTAACTACAAACATCTATCATACTGAAGCTTATTAATGCATGCACCTAAAGTTGATACTAGCCATTATTTATTAATAAGAAGCAGTAAATGCTCATGGATGAGTGGCTGCTGGAACAGCGTGAGCCCTGCCAGGATTTGGAACCTCCACCCCAGGATTTTCAACAAATGTGTCATCACCCCCTGGAAGATAGCTGCCAGTTCCGGTATATGGATCATAGGTAGGATGGTTGAGGGATGGTGGAATGTGAATATGTGGTGGCACCAGCACCCTTCCAATGCCTGGAATGAGAAAACTATGGTCAGATAGCAAGAACTGAGGTTGCTCCACATCCACATCCTTTGATTTCTTTGGAATTTGGCGCCCTGCAAGCGCTTGTGCAGATATAGCAAGCAAGATAAAGAGAACAACAAGAGATAAGTTGGTTCTGCAAGCCATTTGAGAGATGAAAAGCAGAAATTAGTGTGCTATTTGATGTTGAACTAGGAAGAGACTTGCTCTTCTTATATAGTTCAGAATCAAACAAGTTTGGTGAGCATTTGGCGGTGATTTAGTGCCATGCATCCTTCCCGCTGCTACCATGCATAATATATAAATAAATGCATAGAATGAGGCTGTACAAGAGAATATATTCTTTTATGGAACTTCTTATGAGTTTGGTGAGTTATAAGTGTTGTTTTCCTCTAAAGAAGGCCATATAATGCAGATTTAGCAATGCAAATTTGCCTAGACAAGAGTGTACTGGCATGTCTTGTTCAACCTGATGTAGAAGACCTTTGTTAGTTGATATCTTGATATGTTAGTTGGACATAAAGGGTGCTTTAGTTTGTAAATTCCAGAGCTTAAACTTCATTACTTAGCATTTCTACTTGATTTCTTATCAACAACCTTATCGGCCAATTAATTGATCCTTTGTTTGATTGAGTTATTGTGCCTCCATATTAGATGCTGACCTATCATTTTTTTCTCTTGAAAAGGAAAAGTATGAAAGGATTAATGAAGAGAATGTATAGTTATTTGTCATCATTTATAAATGGATTCACGGTAAATCCAGCATTTTTGCTTTCAGCATATTGTTAGGCCCTACCCTATTATTCAAATTCAGTAAGAGGTCTGGTGGTAAATTCCAAACACATACACCCATCTGCAAATTATAGCCTATTTTGTGAATTTGAATTCATTGAACTTTCAAATGATGGAAAATGAAGTACTGAGACTACATTTTTGATATTGATATAATCAAATGTAATATATGCTTTCTATTTCTGATCATGCTTCTGTTTCCTGTTTTCTTTAATAAAAGTTAATCAATAGGTTGGCACCAAAAGATTGATCCCATAAAATTTATGATTCATTTGTTTGATTGTTTGTTTGTTTGATGGTTCTTGTCTTGGGCTCAACAAGCCCCAAGTTTTAAGTTTTAATCTCACCATATGCAATTTCTAGACTAGAGCTCTCTCTCTCTCTCTCTCTCTCTCTCTCTCTCTCTCTCTTTCTGGGGTTGACATTGATCTCATCAGGAATTCAGAAAATGTAAGAAAATTCAGAATCTTGAGAGATAATGAAATCATGTTAACACAACTATATTGATAACACAACTATATTGATTCAGTTCATTTCCTTGATGAAAGCTGTTCTGCAACATTTCTTTAAGGCACAGCAATGCAAAAAGACTGGCAATAATTTACCTGCACAAAAATCCAACAAAAAATGCCACCAACCCAGGATTTTTCTGAAATCTAGTGAGCTCAGGAGCTGAAACATTACAATTATGTTCGCCCCATTTCAGTTTTATAAATACCAATGAAATTATGGGTTAGATCTTTCTTCAGAAAATCTTGGAAGTTGAACGAGTGAGTTCACTCTTGTCACTCCTTCCAAACCTAACCAATTCTGATCTTCACCAGCCACAGCTTCCTCATTTCCATCAACTTCAACTGCTAGTTTTCCATAATTATCATTTTCTTCTGAAGACCTGACAGTGAAATTCCTCTGCAAACATGGCTCAGATTTCTGGCCATCATCTGATTCAATTGCATTGCCAGAATGATTGCTTTGAAGGGTTGCAGAAGAAAATCCCTGTTCTTCATAATCAGATTCCGAGTCCATCTTCCCATCTAAAAATAAACAAACCACTGCACAGTCATCCATTTTTGAAGTTGGGTATTTAAGCTTCCATTCACGAGCAGCTGAGTCCACCAGAATTCTTGCAGCTGATGCTCGTGTTGGAGCCGACGAAACAATCTCAACCACCTCTTCATTGCTCAAGACATCCCAAACCTGTAGCAACACTAACTTATTACTTGGTAAAAACAATTTCAGCGTACTGCATACTAAATTAGAGGCCTTTTTAGCATTAAAAAGCTCTCTACTACCCATCTGAGCTTGAAGTCTTACGAACCTTTTCTGAAAATTTCACGTCTTGCTAAAACATGCATAGCCGGGAATCATAAAGTGAAAATAGCCATTACAAAGACAATGCTGCTACTTGAAGTTCCTAAAACAATTATAGGTTTGCATTGATTGCAAATGATTTGTTGCTATAGAACTATCATCTACCATATTATTTATGAACATTTCTGATGAGATTCCAACAGTCTAGGCAAGATTTCTATATTCCACCACAACTGAGATCATTCTTGCTCAACATCCTAGGGCTTGTTTTTTTATGATTTTGGGATGTTTGATGCTATTGAATGGTTCTAAAGTTATTTATGCGTTGCAAACAAACCCGTTGGCATCCATGGGTGAAAATAAAGTGGGATGAATCAAGAAATGATGAACCTATCCCTGTCCACACCCCAAAAACCAAAAACAAGAAGCTTGGAACCTGGTATAACTATTATGTAGACATGGTTTGGATCAGTCAAAACGTATTTCTGACACCATTCATGGATGCCCACTATGTCTTATCTTTTTTTCTACTTTGGTTTTTTTGAAACACACAAGTCCATCAACCACATTGGTTTATATGACAAGTACAAAGTTACATGGCTTGATACGATGATAAGAAAGGCTTTCTTCTCCCTCCAAAATATTAGCAAATCATATATTTTCTTTTGGAGATCATAGCTTAATACAATACATTTAGATTGCAATAATAAAATACATTTAGATTTTCTATTAACTGAAAGGAAAAAAAAAAGTAGGGGAAAATCAGAGATGAAAATCATACCCCATCTGAGGCTAGAACAATGAACTGATCTTTCTCTGTGAGTAGGTGGTGAGAGAATTCTGGTATTGAGATCACCCCATATTCCTTCAAACAGAAGTCTCCGAATGCTCGTGCCATTGCTAGTCCTGGGGCATCATCGAAGGGCAGCCAAACTCTGGGCACTTCAGGTTCATCTTGCAATGCAAAGACCCTACCTTTACACCTTTTAATTCTTTCTGCTTCCCCTGTAACAACTTGGATTTACATCAACTGGAAAACTAGGAAGCCACCAAAATGAAAGAAGTATCATAGTATATATAAACTTACTGGGCAAATCAGGTTTCAGATCAACAGTCAATTGGATTGCCACCATGGAATCATTGTTATCCTTAGATCCCATAATTGCACGAGAGTCCCCAATATATCCCATGAAAAGATTAGAGCCCTTGAAAACAATAACCAACATATCAGTTAAAACCAAAGTTACACTTAAATGGAATATGTAGTACTGGCCATGCTTCCTGCAATACCTGTTTTAATATTGTGACAGCAGTGCTACCACTACAGAAACAATCCAAATTAGGATGGGATCTCAGCTCTTTGTCCATGGCCTTGTAGGACTTTAGGTATGCTTCTCTCCATACAGAATACAATTTATCCTCGGCTGAGCCATCCTTCTCCGGATCTCCAACGTCTGATTTCTTTTGGTTACCCTTAAAACAGGTTTGACCTGAACCATTTTGTCTTGCTTGACCAGAATGCAAGAATGATAATAACTTAACTGGCAGGGCATCCCTCACCTTGCGGGCAACAAGATGACCATGAGGACCATGACCATCAAAGACACCACAAAATGTCACATCTTCTGACAAGAAATCCTACAAAGATTAAAATTCTGGCTAAGCAATTAACCTTCAAAAACTATTAAAATACTAATCTCAAGAGAAAGAATAAAACTCACTTCCCATACGATCATCGCATCCTGGTTTATGCCTTTTCGACCCTGTTGTGTGAATATACAAGAAGTTCTGCTCTTTCCGTTAGTGAAAATCCTGTTAGGTATGGAGGGTAAATGCTGAAGTGAAAACAAATGATCAGAGAATGTTCTTTTAGTTTTCTTTTGCCCACAAAATCCAATCCCCAAGCAAGGAGGGGGAACCGTATCTCCGTTGCTCCGGCTACTACAAGTACTCCGACTACTGGTCGAAACACAAGTTCCCATTTCCTTAGCTGCAGAATGAAGAAGACATCTGCAGTCTGCACTATAATTAATTGATAAGTTCCCTCCTTTTTGCAGACACAGATCTCACATGAAACTCCAATATTTTCTTGACTAGTCAACCAAGAAAAGACCATCCAAACACCAAAGATTCCCAGCCCATGAAACCACAGTTCATTTTACACCTCAAGATAGAAAACTGGGATCTTTTAATCTTAGTCAAAACCAGCTGAACAAAAGGAACAAGAGATTATTTAAATGAATATTTTATAACATGTTTTGCTAGAACACAGAAAAGGCTGCAAGTATAGAAAACTTTCAACAAATCAAACAAATTTAAAAAATCTTCCATGTGACCACTTGAATATAATATGCTTAAAAGTCTGTCCTAATGCTTGTCCTTGGCAAGAAATCACATTGATACATCAGTTGGAGAGACATTATTTATGTAATTTAATCCATGAACTACCAATTAAAAACTAAAAAGTTGATTGAAGACAACAAAGGAAAATCAGGAGCATATAAACCAAAGACACACCAGGAAACAAGTGTCTTGTTTTCAAACAATCAAAGCATTGAAGATAAAATTTGACTTTCCTCAGCACATAAAGGACATCATCTACATATAATTTTGACCTTCCACAGCTCATAAAGAACATTATCTACACATTGAAAGCAACAAGATGCAATGAAACCCCACTCCACTCAACTAAATCGTACTCCCAAGTTAACTGAGTTCAGATATATAAATTTTATTTTTTCCACTCTAAACTATTATGGACTACATCTTATATGGATCTATTATTAGAATTAAATTTTCCCCCAAAACGAAGCAACAGGAAAAAAAAATCTTTATAGTCAGTAATTTTCTGGAATATATTAAAAAGAAAAAAAAAAGAATATAGGGATGGGAAGATTCTCAAATTCTTACCTCTGGACAAGGTTGAAGCTTAAAAACAGAGAGTAAAGAACATGAACATATGTATTCTAACAAACCCTTTTCATATCGTCCTCAACAAAAGCCTTAAATCTCTGGTTGGTTACCCAGAAAATGCTGGAAAATAAAGCAAACTACACATCTGTGTTCAAAATTTTCACTTAGACCATCCCATTAAGATAATAAATTAATAATAAAAAAATACATAACTTTAAAAGTGAACTCTACAAAGGGATAAGAAAGAGAAAGAAAGAGACACAGAGACAGCGAATTTGACAAACTTTGAATTCCCACTAGAGAGAAAAACGAGAAGAGATAAAGCAGAAACAGAAAGCAGAAAAGGACGAAAGAAAAGTATGATTTTGTCAAAATAGAACCAAAGATAGCCAAAAAAAAGAAGAGAAAACAATATGTCAAGTAACCATTACGTAATTATCATTAACAAAGGGGAAAATTAAAAATAAAAGTTAAACACCAGAACAAAAATTTTCATGATTTCATCAACCCAAAGAAAATGTAGCAAAAAATGAAGTGAGAAAAGGAAAGAAATTTATCAAATTTCCATAGTTAAAGAGCAAGAACAGATCATGGAATCCATTAATCTACCACAACAACCAGCTTATAGTTTCCGTTTTTAGAAACAAAAACGCTGGTTCACAAAGTCAAAAATAATTTTTCTTCTTGTTTCCTCAGCTTTCTTGGTAACCAAACAGAGAATACTAAAAACATAGACCAAGAACCCATTAACCATACATTAACTCTATGAATAAATCACTTTTAGCTTTAAACAAATAAAGAAACACAAACATCAAAAAGAAAAATCAAAACATAACCCAATTGAAAAAAAAAGGAAAGTCTTCTTGAAACCCAAAAAAAAAAAAGGCCACTAAAACAAAAAAAGAAGGCACCTTTATTCAGAAGAAGCGATTGATTTCACAGTTTAAGGATCAGAATAGCAAAACCCACAAAGAGAAAAAGAGAAAGAAATAATAGCAGAGATCATAGAGATAGAGACATTAATTACAAAAGCAAAGTAAGCTCAGAAGAGAAAGACATGGCCCGTGGCCGGCAGTTACTCTCTTCTCAAATGATGGCAGAGACAAAAGCTTTCACTAGCTAATATTAGGCGAGTGAAGAAATAGCATATCTAGGGTCTTTAGTTGTTGTAATTTTTTAGTTATTACGAAGAGTAAAAGCTTAACATATAAAATTTTTCTTATAAATATTAAATGTTTATAACCATGGTATAATCAGATTGTCGGGAGTATAAAAAAATTAGAAGGAAGAAAGTGGGGGGAGTATATATATTATTTTTATTTATATTTTAAATTTAAGTCTTAAATATCTTGTGTTTATATATAATTAATAAAAATATTAATTATTTATAAGATAATATATATTTAAAAATATTTAAATAATTATATATTTATTTTAAATAATTATATATAATAGATAAATATTTAATATATTTAATAAAAAATAATTTATAAATATATTTTTTATTAGATGTATTTATTGTTAGAAATATTTATTGAAATAGATAATAATAATATAATAAATTCATTACTCACTAAAAATAATAAGCTGATTTTTTATTTATTTTTTAATTTATAAACTTGAATTTTAATATCATAAAATTAACTAAATAATCACATCTATTTAAATTTAAAATTTATAAATTTATTTAATTAACTTATAAGATGCACCGAACAATCTCTTAAATATTGTAAAAGTAATTGATCATTTGACTTTATTATCTGAAAGACAGATTATCTATCTTCTCGTTGTTGCTATCTTCGTTCCGTTTCAAGTCCTTTCAACAAAATTATTATTATTATTATTATCATAATTATTACATGTAAACATAATCAAAATTACATTTTTTATTTTTTAAAACTTTGATTTATTGACATTAACAATCTAATTATTGATTAAAAAACAGTTATATTATATGGAAAAAGAAGCTTTGCATAACCTTTTATATATATATATATATATATATAATCATTTCGGAGTTAAGTATAGTAGCATTATAAGTGTCATAAAACTCTTTTTACTTAGATTTTTTTTATTACTTTGCATTAATACTCATCATATTCTAAATTAATAAATATATTTTTTATTTCATAAAACTTTAAAAAAATTAACTATTTTATTAAAAATATAAATTTATATAATAAATAATTAAAAATGTAAATTTATATATTTTATTATACTCTTATTTTTAATATAAAATACATTTATTAATATAATATAATAAAAATTTAACATATTAATTCACTTATTAAAATAATAAATTAGCTATAATTTATGATACATAAAAAATATATATTTATCTATTTGGAAGTGTAATATTTATGTTCATTATTTTGGAAAGAAACCAAAAGGAATGAATTCAAAACTTAATATTATATTGGATATTGGCATAATCTTAAACGGAAATAATTAATTAGCCAGCACTAGCTTGTTTTTAGTGCCATATATCTCATAATATAAGACTTAAACCACTTGTTTTATTCATCAAATTCAATAAAAAAATTAATATATATATATTATATCAAATAAAATTAATAAATATATTCGTAAATAAAATTAAATATTTCGAATAAATAATTCATATTTTTCTTTTTTCCCAAATGAGAAATAATTTTTGAAGTAATAAGTTTAAGTAAATTATTCACAACAAAAATTAATTAAATATGCAATTATAATAATTATTGATCCCTTTTCTTAGCTAAATCATTTAATTAATTTCAATTTCTCTATTCACTATATAAGTTCTTTTAATTTTAGTACTAATAAGAGTTTAATATATATTTAATTGAAACTAATTATAAAAAAATATTTACATTGTAAATCCTCTAAAATTAACATAACCACATTAATCAATATTAAATTTTTTACAATTTAAGCAAAAGATCTTAATTTTCTTTAAAATGATTTTAAAATGTAATTAAATAAAAAAGATTTATAATTTTCTTAACAGAAATTGAATGTGCTTTACAGTATAAAGAGGGTGAGAAATAAAGTCGTGTTCTACCGTTGTTACACCTCTACCAAACCCTTTTTTTTTAGAAATAATTATATTTTTTAAATATACTAAAAAAATTATATTTTTTAAATAAAGCAAAAGCATGCCAAGCTGACACATAATTTTTGTCAGGTGATGTGGCATTATAAATTAAATTTAAAAAAGAAAAAAAATAATTAAATGCTCCAACATGGAAAAAGGTTGTAAGTGGGAGCTATGCCAATGTACTACTTTCACTTAGCCTCCGTGTTGGCTTTGCTGTATTCTTTCTTTCTTTCTTTTTCTTCTTTTTTAAAAAATATTAATATATTATATATTTATAAATTATTGAACAATCGAAATAAATAATAAAATAGATATATTAGAGAAAAGAAATACATATGGTGTAATTTTTTCAAAAAAAAAATATTATAATTTTTAACAAATTTTTTAAAATGAATTCTTTAAATTTAACTGAAAATATACTTTACGTATATCTCTGTGCATTATAAATTTGTATATTAGATGTATACTTACTAAGTATTATAAATTAGAAGTTAGTATTTTTAAAATTAAAAGTTTAGATTTTGAGTAAATTTATGAAAAAAGAAGGTGAATATATTTTGAAAAGTATTTTTATTTTTTTAATATATATATAATATAGATTATGCTAATTAGGCTTGCCCCAATATGTTATATTTTTTAAATTAAATTATAATGGAGATTTGAAAAAATCAATTATAAATTTGGAGACAATGCAATATTTAAATATTAAAGAAAAGTAATTTATAATTTGCCACAATCATTCATGCCATGCAATGCACTTTATACTTTGCAATCATATACTTCTCCTTATGTTATAATAAAGTGTGTGGGTGTATATATATTTATTGAATTATAAATATATATATATATATTGCAAATTATATTATAGTCATTTTCCAGTACTCAAAAATTATATTCGCATCATCAAGACTTGCAAAATGATATTTCTAGCATTGTCTACAAAGAAAGAAAAAAAACCCTCTAGAGCAATGGTGTTTTTTTTTTTAATAAAATTAGTAAAATAATGTTTTATTCTTAAAATTTATGTTGAACAAATTATATTTGAAATTTGAAATTAAAATTTTGGTTTTTTTTATTTTTAAATTTTTTTTCTCAACAGTTACTGGCTTTGATTGGCTATTAATTGTCATGGCTATATCTCCATGTTCGTTGCAAATTGCATGGTACTATTGTGATCACAAGTTAACTGTTTCCATTCTCTCCTTTTATTAGCACATTAAAGATACAACACTCAAACCAAATCTGTAATACTTAGTGGAGAATATATATATATATATATATATACATATATATATATATAAAGAAGAAACAAACTCTCAAATTTCTGTATCTGACCTAAATAAAATATTTTAAACAAATAAATATATAACTCGGTTCGCAAACCTTCTAATAAAACTAATTTTAATCTCACCCATCACAAACATGATGTTTAAACAAATTAAATAATAAAATTTAATATTTTTTTCTTGATCCTTTTTCCTATTCTTTATCATGTTTTTGGGTTGATCCATATTTAGAAGAATTAATAAATAGCATATAAAATTGTAGGGCCTTCTCTTTTAAAGTTGATGATGAAAAGTTGAAAATATACTATCATTGGCAAGGCATTCTCCATTACTACTCTTTATAAAAAGAAGAATTAATTAATTTAATTATATATATATAAATGTATACATTATATAATTAAGTATTGAAATCCATCTTACATGTATAATATATATATATATATATTAATTTATGATGTGTAGTATTGAATGCACATAAGGCCTCATTGGGAGAAGATATTATTTGTATTTTCATTTTCTTGATTAGTAATGTTTAAATGATATTTTGAGTGTTTTTAATTACAATTTATATATGTCGGGATTAAATGCAAAGTAAAATATTTATTTGGTAAAACGTGATAAATAAAATAAAAAAATATAAATTTGTATGGTTCAATTTTAATCTATGTCTACAAATAAAAGAGATGAGCAAATCTATTAATAATATGAAAGAAGTATAAATTTATAGAAATAACACTCACAGCCCTAACTCCAAATACACGTAAAACACTTATGTAATTTTGGAGCTCTCAAAATTATATTATAAGAGAATTTTTTTTAACTCACTCTATTAATAAAATGAGTTGTATTTACCCATATATATATAAGTATAAGGATTAGAATAACAATAAAAGTTGGCTTAAAATTATCAATAAAAATTGTTAAATTTTTCAACAAAAATGGCCTAACCCTTGTAAAAAAAACAATCATTGGCTAACTAATTTGTCCATTTTTATAAAAAAAAATATCAATAATAGTTGGCTAATTAATTTGCTCATTTTTGTCAAAGAATACAATTTGGACTAAAAAAAATTTAAAATATTTAATAAATCTCCACATTGACTTGAATTTATTGTATTAAATTAAAATATTTCTCTCCACTTTCTTTAAATAGTCCCTTAGGACAAATTCAAGTATCACAAGTATCAATTAAGTCCAAGCACAAATTCAAGTATCACAAGTATCAATTAAGTCTGAGCAATGCTTAAACTTACTTATTGAAAGAAGTTTAGTCATCATATCAGTTGGATTATTTACAGTACCAATTTGCGTAACTACATTATTACCTTAAGAGATAATATCTCCAACAAAATGGTATTTTACATCAATGTATTTTCATCCTTTCATGGAACGTCTGATCTTTTGTCAAGTGAATAGCACTCTGGTTATTACAATAGGTGGAAGTCACCTGCAAATTCATACTAATCTCACCAAATAAATCTCTTAGCCAAATAGCTTCTTTTACAGCTTCAACCATTGTCGTGTACTCAACTTCTACGGTGGATAATGTCACTATAGGCTGTAAAGTGGCTTTCCAACTAATAGCACAATCATCAAGGGTAAATACATAACCAGTGATGGATCTTCTTCTATCAATATCTCATGCATAATTTGAATCAATATAACCAATTACATTTCTCCTAACTTTTCCAAATTCAAACAATTATTAATAGTGCCCCTCAAATATCTCAATATCTATTTCACAGCTTGCCAATACTATTTTTCTGGATTAGACATATATCAACTAACTACACTGATTGCATATGCAATATCAAGACGAGTACAAACTATAATATACATAATACTACCAATAATGCTAGAGTATAAAATATGTGACATGTGCTCAATATCTTTTTTCAGACTATGGTAATAAAGTAACAAAAATTCTAAAATGAGTAACAAGTGGAGTACTTACATGTTTAGCATTTTTCATCCCAAAATACTTTAAAACTTTCTCGACAAAGCTTCTCTGAGTTAGATAAAATTTACCTGCAATCTTTTTTCTTTGAATCTCCATAACCAAAATTTTTTTGGCTGCGCTCAAATCTTTTATTTCAAATACACCACTTAATTCTTCTTTTAACCTATTGATATCAGATATATCTTTAGTAGCGATAAGCATATCATCAACATAAAGCAATAAATAAATGAATGAGCCATTAGCAAGTTTTCTAAAAATATACTCAAATATCATATTGGCTCCTAAAATAATCATGCCCAACCATAAATGAATCAAATCGCTTATACCACTATCAAGGGGACTGCTTCAAATCATACGGTGATTTCTTCAATAAGCATACATGGTCTTTCTTGACTTCAATTTCAAAACTCTCAAGTTAATGAATGTAAATTTTCTCTTCAAGTTCACCATATAAGAAGGTAGTTTTAACATCCAGTTGTTCTAACTCTAAATCATACATAGCAACAAGAGCAAGCAAAACACGAATAAAGCTATATTTAATGACAAGTGAGAAAATATCACTAAAATCAATTTCTTGTACCTGACTATAGCCTCTAGCAACCAACCGTGCCTTACATTTTGCATCTTCAACACTCGGAATGCCATCTTTCCTTTTAAAGACTTATTTGCAACCAATGATTTTCTTATATTTTGGCGGCTTCACTAATTTTCAAGTTTTGTTCTTATAAAGAGATTTCACCTCCTATTACATAGCAATCAATCACTTAGCAGAATTATCATAAGAAATGGCTTCTGAATATGTAGAAGGTTCATTGGTTCCTTCAATCTCTTGTGCAGTAATACATGCAAAAGTAACATAATCTGCTAATCTATGAGGCATTCATTTCTCTTTTTGTGGTCTACTTCTAGCAATGGAATGTTGCTCTTCTTCTGCTGACTCTTCTACTTCTGTAGGAGTAGGCAACTGAATTGGACTTTGAATGAAATTTATTTGTGAAGATGTATTCTCCTTCTAAATCTCAACTTCCACCTGCTTCTCTGAATTCTACATGACTGTGTCAGAAGAAACAATAGACTCTTTTCCTAAATGGAGTATGACAGACTCATCAAATATAATATTTCTACAAATAATATTTTTTGGTGATTTTGGATTAGGAAGCCAAACTCTATATCCTTTTACACCATATGGATAACCAATAAATATACCCTTTTTAGATCTAGGTTCAAGTTTCTTATCATTAATATGAATATAAACAAGGCAATCAAATGCCCGTAAATCAAAATAATCAGTAGAATTACCAAACCAAGTATTGCATTCAATTGATGCAGATATAGAGCAATTCACTAAATAGCAAGTTGCAGAAGTCGCTTCTGCCCAAAAATCTTGTGTCAAACCTGAGTTAGACAACATACACTTGACTTTCTCCAATAGAATTTTGTTCATGCATTCGGTAATACCATTTTGTTGTGAAGTTCCTCTAACTGTGAGATGTCTCACGATATCTTCATTTTTTGTAAAATTTATTGAACTCGTCATCACAAAATTATAACTTATTATCAATGTGGATATACTTCACTTTTTTACTTGTCTGCTTCTCAACTAAAGCCTTCCATCGTTTAAAAAGTAACAAAGCCCTCATTTTTTCACTTCAGAAAGTAAATCCATACTTTTTTTGAGTAGTCGTCAATAAAGATAAGCATATACTGAGTACTACTGTTTGAAGGAATATGTGCTAGTCCCCAAAGATCTGAATAAATATAATCCAAAGTGTCTTTAGTTCTGTGAATTCTTGCACCGAAGACGACTGTTTTGTGCTTGCCAAAAACACAATGTTCACAATTTTAATCCCAAATATACCCAAAATACTTACTTAATTTTGGAGCTCTCAAAATTATATTACAACAGGAATTTTCTTAACTCACTCCATTGACAAATGAGTTGCATTTTCTCATATATATAGGCATAAGGATTAGAACAAAAATAAAAATTGGCTTAAAATTGTCAATAAAAATAGCCTTACTTTTTCAACAAAAAGGCCTAACTATTGTCAAAAAAACAATAATAGTTCACCAACTAATTTGTTCATTTTTATCAAAAAAAAAAATACCAACATAGGTGGCTAATTAATTTTCTCATTTTTATCAAAGAATGCAACTTGGACCAAAAGAAAATGCAAGACATTTAACAATATATATAGCCTTTACAATTTTTTAACATCTTTTCTAGATCATACTTTAAAAAATGAAAATCGATTAAGATAAATCAGAAATACATTCAAAAGGCCCAACACCAAAAGCTAGCATAAGGCAAAGAATTTCTAGCTAGTGAATGAGCTTCACTATTTTTAATATATTCTTTCTAAATCATACTTTTTTTATCCATTTTTATGTTCAAATTTGAATATAAATCTTTTTTTTTTCTCATACTGGAAATATTGAGAATTTTTTTAAAAATTTTCATGAATTTTGAAGTATAATTTTGATACTTCTGCATTGAATTTTTTATTCTTAAATAATTTTAACTGTTAGATTAAAATGAATCTTGAAATTTTAATTTCCTTATTTTAATAATCAAATATGATATTTTTTTTATTTCATATGGATTTAAAATAGAACAAAATTAATAAATAAGGATAGTAATAGACATGACTAGCTTAATAAATGAAAAGTTGTAGAAGTTTAGATTTGTTCAATTAGTTTAGTTGGTAAAATAATACGTAAAGATAGTACATACCATGAAGCATATAATTAAGAGAGCAATGACAATATAGAAAAATAATATATATATATATATAGATACATACTAATAATAAATATATATTTTTTAAATAATAAATTTAAAATCAATTTCTATCTTTTCTCATATAAATACTAAAAAAATATTGAAATATATATACCTTCTACAAAGGAGGTAAGAAAGAATAGTATTGCATTTATTTATTTATTTATCTTTAATTTTTTCTCACGTTTTTTGTAGAAATTACATGGGCTCTGCAAGTGTTGGGCCAAATATACAGTGACCATATAAATGAGTTTGAAACCTCATCTCAACATAAAATCAATTGGCTTGTGTTAAGGCCCAATCTACACTACTTTATACGTCATTGTATTTTATTATACTTTTCAGATGTGGGATTTATTTATATTCTCCAACACTCTTCCTCAAGTGCAACTGGGCCTAGCCCAATTGTCACTTGTCAAACATGGATGGCAATCTATTTTTTTTTTAGATCCATCACAAATTGCCTATGCTTATTTTCACTGAGGCTCTAGGTTAACAACGGAGTCCAGGATCATCTGGCGGTTAGTCCATTACCTGGTTAGCTCTGATACCATGTAGAAATTACATGGGCTCTGTAAGTGTTGGGCCAAATATACAGTGACCATATAAATGAGTTTGGAATCTCATCTCAACACAAAATCAATTGGCTTGTGTTAAATCCCAATCTACACCATTTTATATGTCATTGTATTTTATTATACTTTTCAGATGTGGAATTCATTTATATTCTCCAATATTTTCTAATAAAAAAGATGAGTGTTAGTGTTACTATTATTGGCATTTAGTAACGAAGTAGTATCAAATAAAATGATTAAAAATGATGGATTGAGAATAAATTTCTCCCGTCTTTTATACAAAAACTCAAAAATAAAATATTAATATATACATGCCCTTCTAGGCAGGAGGAAAGAAGAATAGTATTGCTTTTATTTATTTATTTCTCTTATTTTATATTAAAAAATAATTAATTTTTAATTTTATATCGAAGAAAGAAAAAATCAATAAATCTATTGCTAAATATATATATATATATATATATATATTATCACCAAGTTATATTTTATTAAAAAAAAAGTTAGTGTCACTATTATTGGCATCTAGTGATGAAATACTACAGAATAAAATGATGATAAGAGGTGGTGGAAAAAACTTTAACTTTGTCTTCTTTTCAAAGGAATCCTTACCCCCATTTTCTTTTTAAGTAGAAAGAATCACTTATATAAAAAAAAACAGTAAAAAGAATTGCCATAAAGTTTGGTCAGAAATGCTACAAAATATAAATTATATACCGTCCAATTAATTGAGTCAATGAGTCTTTTTCTTTTTCCCTGTTTCTTTGCAATGTTAATTTCTAGTGGGTCTTACTTATTCGTTTCAATCGCCTATATGGCTTAAAAATAATTTATACATCTAAATTTTAAATACGATTAAAATTATTTTGTCTTTTGTTTAATGTAGTTAACTTTTCATCTCAATATAAATTCTATAATTTTTTTTCAAATTAAAAAATAAATAAACTTAATTTATTTTTGAAATTATATATACTCTTATTCGAAACATAACGAAAAGTAGATTCATTTATAGAGAAAATTAAAAATAGATTTATTTATGGAGAAAATTACATGATGGATCTCTTTTTTAACTTTTTTTTTTAAATTGGGAGTAAGCATTTTTTAAATTGAAAATTAAAAAATTAGTATTTTTGAAATAAAAACTGATATTTGAAAAATATATATATATATATATGAGGTATTTTTGTAGAAAATCCTTATTTATATCAATTGAGAAAGAAGATCATGGATTCGGATCCTAATTCCCAATGCCTACTTGGGACAAGCCCATAAAAAGGATACAATTTCGTGTGTGTTTTGATTTTTGGACCTAAAAACTTTATATTGGGCTTTGTGGATTATGGAAATAATATGAAAAAAAAAAAAGCCATGCAATTTTGACGATATGTATTTTCGCAAAATTGAATATTTTTGGTGCTTTAGCCAATGAATGATGCTTTGGGAAGAATAGTTAATGAAAGAAAAATTTAGTAAAAAATTGACATTTTAATTTATTACTCACATAATGATATATTGTAACTAAAAAATCAAAATTTATCAATTACAATTATTGTTTTCCTAAAATATATAAACTATTTCAGCATATTAATATTATGGCCTAATAATACGCAATTTCATATTAATTAATTTTTATTTTAGTGGTAACTAAAAAATAAAATAAAAAGAAATAAGTCAATTTAATGGACAATTTAAGAGAATATCAATCTATAAATATGTCATATGTATAAATCATATGCATAAAAATAAATAATTAACTAAACAATATCCATGCATTCCATAGTTACAAATTCATATTAAATTATAATTTTATTTTATTTTATAGTAATTATTTAATTTTAAATTATTACATTAAAAAATATTATATTATATGTGTAGATTTATAATTAAATATACTAATCAATGCCATGTTCTTAAATATAATAAAATTTATCTAATTACTTAATTAATTAAATTACTCATTGATTAGACTATTTTATCATTTACTCGATCTCAAAATAATTGAATTTAATTTATTAAATTTGATGAGGTGGAGGAATGAATATTTATGTATATGATAAGGATTATAAATTGGTCCAAAAAAGAGAAAATTTTGGTCCAAAACCTAACAAGCCCAAAAGGCCTCTAATATGTATGAAAATTGTATGGTGTATTTAATTAAGGCAAATAATAGTTGTGTTAATTATGATTTTGAGGTTTGCCCAATAATTTGATTAGTGATATATAATTAACCCTGTAAACAATAAAAATCATCAATTAATAACAATAAATTTAAATAAAAATAATTATAATAGTAATAAATTTATCTAACACCTGCTCTCAAGATATGTGTTAAATAACAATAAATATTTTAACTTTTATCAAAATGATATTTTTACATTTATTAAAATTATTTTCTTTAGAATTTATTGCAATCCCTTTATAAAGCATATAGTAAATTAACTTGCATTTTGTTAATAATTTCATGAGTTTTTTTATATTTTTAATAAAATTAATAAAAAAAATTACTAATTTTATTAAAATTTTAAATTTTAAAACTATAATTTTGTTAAGTTTATGATTGAATTGCACCTTCTCATATCACTAGCCTAGTAATCAAATAATTAACTGTTGACTTATATTAAGGAGATAATTGTTTAATAGGATACTGGCATTGTCAGTCGGTGAAGAATCATAGTCTAAAAATACATAATCCATTTAATCAGGAAAATCCTTAATTAAATTGTTTTATTTTTTTTTAATCGAGTTGTCTTATTAGATAATTCAACATCTAGTGGCATATAATCAAATGGTATTATTTATGTGATTGATTATGTCATTGCAAAATGACATAGAAATAATTTATTAGTTAAAAAATATCTATAAAAATTATAAAATTAATAATTTAAACATGTATTTCACATTTGTTATTGATTTATATTTTAAATTATTAGTTACTTCTTTAGTTAATTTATATACTTATGATAGATTCATTGATCTTGAATATACCAATTTCAATATTGGATATTCTTACTAGTTTTGTATGAAAATATTTTTTGAAGTGAAAATATTTCTAAAAATATTCACTTATCTTTCTTTAAAAAAATATTTATTTTTTAATTTTTAATTTAAAATAATTATTTTTTTCATAAGTATATATTTAGTATATTAAATACAAATATATCATATTTTTCAGTTAAATTTAAAAAGTAATATTTTTGAAACTTAAAAAATAAATATTTTAAAAAACTAGAAATAAGAAAATGGCATGTCATGTATTTTTTTTTTGTTACATTTGGAAAAAAATACATGGAGGAATAAAGAAAAAAAATTAGTTTAAGGTTTTAATTGGTAAGTTAATTGATTAATTACTTATAATCATGCTTATATATATATATATAAGGCATAGATTTAGGTTTTGGAAGTGTAGAATTATCGAAACAAGAGTTTCAAGGAATTTACTTTTTTATTATTATAGAACCAGCCAAATCAGGAGTTTAATTAATTAATTTATAATCTTTTGAGAGCTTAATTAGTAATAAAACAACATGTGCTTATCACTTAATTAATAATTAGTTTTTAGACTGTTAAAAGCTAAAATGTAAAAAAAAGGTTGAGTATTTCTTAAAAAAATTATCAAATTATCAAATTTGTAGAATTTAAATTTTTATTAGTAAATTTGTAAAATATTTCTCATTTGAATTATAAATAATAATTAAATTAATAAAATTAAATCTACGAAGCACCGATACTTTAAATAAATTAAGCATCATGTCCGAAACTTTTTTGACCTCGACACTTGTTTGACATGTGTTGGGCATATTTCCATACATATCTTAGTTTTTTATTATTTTATATTTTTCAGGCACTTATCCGATATAATAAAAATATATTTTATGATAATTTTAAAGTATTTTAAGATATAGTTTGTTATAAAATTTTATTTATATTATATTAATAAATTATTAACTAAATAATTATAATTAATTTTAATTATAAATTTTTTTTGTCATAAAAAATTATTTTTTTATTTGGATACTTATATTTATATATAAATGAATAAATATATATTTATCTTTCATTATATTTTTATAACTTAATATATATATATATATATATGTGTGTATGCATGCTTGTGTATAATTATATTAATATATAAGTGAATTATTATATATTTATTTTTGATATATATTTATCTTTCATTATATTATATATATATATATAGACATACTCCACACATATTATGTTATTATTTTTTAAGAATTATCATATCAATATATTTATATTATATTATATCCGTGTCTAGTGTCTGTATTCATGCTTCATAATATTAACAAAACTCTCTTACCATTAAGATAAAACATTAACTAGCCAATTATCCATTTTATCATCTTTAAAATTATTTTAAAAGATTTTCACATTTTTTTTAAATTTTAAGAAAATATTTAAAAATATATATGTATTTATTTCTATTTTTTATTTTTTATTTTTTACTTCAAAATATGTATTATTTTTTATTTTAAATTTGAAAAAAAATATAATTTTTAATTCATATATTAAAATTTAATATCAAGAATAAGGTTGGTATTTTTTAAATATACTGGACTAAATAATTATAACGAGCAAACTATTTTTATAATCTTAACAGTTACTACAGAGAAAGAGTTTTTTATTTAAAATTTAGAGTTTTAGAAAGAAAAAAAAGTATTATTTATCAAGATAAAAAAATATGCCAATAAGATGAAATTTATTTATTTTTATTTTATATTTAATGGCTAAAATAAGAAGAGTGGTAATATTTTTCATACGTATGAGAATAAATAAATAAATAAAAGAAAACCGGATGAAGCTCATTAATGCCAAGGTTCTAGAGGTAGTTCAATATTTACTCTTCTGACAATAATAATAATTGTAATAATAATAATAATAATAAATTACTAAACCAACTCAATTAAAAAATAAAAAAAAAATCAACAATTTCAAGGTTGTGGGGTATCATTTTTTTTATTTTTTTTTTTGTTAATTTCCCTATATCAAGAGTTGGATTTTAGAAATGGAATAATGAAATAATAAAGGAAAATTATTTTTATAACTTTCTAATAATTTAGAAAAAATATTTTTTCCCTTTTAGGATAACAAAAAAAATATTATTTTTATGAAAAATTCTCATATAGACCGGTATATATATATATATTCGAACCAATTAAAACTAAATAAAATAATTTTACTAGAAAAAATATTGATTTTTGAATTAAAAAAAAACATTAATTTTATTTAATTTTAATTGACTGAATGTGTATACAGCTGATCCATGGTATTATTTTCGTTATTTTAACAATAATTTTTTTTAATATATAATTAAATGACCAATCAACAAAATCACTAATCTTTGCCAAATGTAATGATCAAATTTATGCTTTCTTAATGTGGAAATGTATAATAAATTAAGATATATATATATGTATATATATTAAGTTAATAAAACCATATATATATATATGCATTTAATTAGAACTCAAATGCAATTAATTAATACTGCCAAATCAAGCAATGGAGCATGTAAATTAAGTTGTCACGTTTCTTATTAATTAATTTTTTGAGGCATTCTTATTAATTATTTAATGGTATCTAACTAATATGCAAATTAATCATTAAAACAATCTTAACAATTAATCTCATTGATAAAAAAAAAATCTATTCACTCAATATTTTATGCTTTTGAGATTATCTTAGAATTTATTGTGTTTAATTTCTGAAATTAATATTCAGAATAAAATTTTTAAATACAAAAACCGAATATGAAGATCTATTCAAAAATTTAATCTTAATTAATTTAAATATGAGCGTTTTATACTTTTAACAAGTCTATCTAGCATGAATTCAGATTAATTTATAATCTCTAATATGTAGCATACTGTGCTAGAAAAAAAATTCATAAGTTTAAGTCACAAAATCCAAAATACCATATGTTTATTTATGCATAATTAGGTGTATATATGTATTTTAAAACATATAAAATACTATAATAATTAAATACACGTGGAAAAAATATAATAGAAGACAATTGAACACATGGCATGCTGAATTGGTAATACAAATATAATATTATTGATGCATTAATTTTCACAATTAATGTACTAAATTGATTAAAGATTTGGCAATGTTAATTATATGGGTATTTTTTAATATATGATGAATAATAAAAAATTAAATAAGGCATTTGACATGGATAAATTTAATTGGATACACACAAGGAAAAAAAAAATAAAACATATGGGAGTTGTCTCTCCCAACCAAAAAACCGTTGAACATATACTTCACATTATTTAATTATTATTATTATAAATTAAAAAGGTGAAACCATTTTGGAATCCTAAATATACCCCCAACTGCTATACTCATAGCAACTTCATTGATGCAATAATTAATAATGAAGCTTTAATTGTCCCCACTTGCTATTTGCTATGATTAGCAATGTGCAGACATTGTTGTTTGACGGGGAAAAAATATATTATTAGCGTCTAAAATTTAATCATTTTTGCTATTTTATTTGTTCTTTTCTTAATTTTATATATGTTTATTTATAATTTATCTTAAAAATAAATTTTAAATCAATATAAATATGAAATCTATTATTTATTTTTTTAAAATTTTATATATTTTTATTTATAATTTATTCTCAAAATAAATTTTTATATTAATATAGATTTAAAATTCAGAATTTATTCTTATTTTTATTTTTAAAATAATAAAATTTAAGTTTTTAATATGAAATTTTATCATTCATTGTTTGAAGGTTTTTTGTCTTTTTTTTTTTATGGAGGTTCATTATTATTTAATGGAGACTTGTTATTATCTAATTAAGATTTATTCTTCATTAATATACTTTAAAATTATTTAATTTTATTTATAATTTATATGTATATTTTTATTTATTAATAAAAAATTATTTTGAATTAAAAAATCATAATTAGGTATTGTATTCAATTTAAACACTAATATATTTAAAAAAATTCTACTTGACGTGATTCAAAATACTCAAACTATAATAAGTTAACTGAATGAATATATATATTTATAATATAGTTTATAAAGTTATAATCTAGTTTAAATAATAATTAGATTGAAGCTGTAAATTTAGGGCTCGTTAGTCAAAATTATGAAAATTTAGGAAAATTAGGTATACAAATTTAGGAAAATTAGGTAACAAATAAGCTGTAAATTTAGGAAAATTAGGCATACAAATTTAGGGCTCGTTAGTCAAAATTCGAGCAAAATATGATTTAACATGTCAATTTTCAAGTTTAAATTTTAAATAATTAAATAAAATTTATGAATTAAACTAATGTTTATATTTACAAGTATATGTCATTTAAATAAAATTAGCATCATTGAAATTATTTAAATGTAGAAAAATAAAAAGTTAGATATTTATTTGCAAAAACAAAAAATTAAATCATATTTTTGAAATGAATAATTATATTTTCACTTTTCTGGGATATCAAACATATTCTCACAGTATAAAAAATAGAAATAAAATTCTCTATATTAAAAAATTATTTAAATGAAAATGAAAATTATAATTATTAGAATTCTTAATTTTCTTTATCATGAGAATATATATAAAATATACTATAATCTCGCAGTAATTAAATATAAAGTGTTGAATAAATAAATATATATAATTAAGTTCTTCAATTTTAACAGCTGATTTTTAAAATTGATTTTTTTAAGATTATATAAACTTATAATACTTTTTATATGGTATTAAAATAAAAAAATATTTAGATTCCTCTTCTATTATAATTCATCTTTTATCATAATTTATTTCAAATTTTGTCCATAATGGGTTTCATTCGTCCGATGATGGGCTTTTAAAATTTATTATTTATATGATATAAGATATCCTTCGCACTTTTAAATCTTTCATTTGGTATGAAAAATCTTTTAAGCCGTTAATTATGGTATAAATTGTTCAATGAGCATATATATAATTGAGTTTTTCAATTTCAACGTCTAGCTTTTGAAGTTAGTTATTCCAATAGTATATAAGCTATTAATATTTCTACAATATATTAGAGTCTTGTTTTTTATTTTTTTGAAAAACAAAAATATTGCTTAAGAGGTGAAATGATTATACAATTATATATATATATATATATTAACATTTAACATATTTGAAAGAGTAGAATTAACGGTAAACCTATTATTCAAATAAATATATATTTATTTTTATATTATATTTCAGTATGTAGTTTTGAAATTATATTAATATTACAAATGAATTATAATATTATTATATTTTTAAAAATTAAATTATTATTATTGTTATAGCAAGAGGCTCTCAATCATAAATCTATTATATAGTTTAAAATGGATGCAATTTTATAGTAGACTTATAGTGAAATTACATCCAGTAATTTAATAATATTTTTATATAAAAATTAATAATATAAAAATAAAAAAAATTAAAGATAGAGAGAGAGAATTTTTATTATAAAAAATATACATAAACCTAATATATATAAATGAATATATTATAAAGCATACTATATTTATTCTACTAAATAATATAATATTTAATTTTTAAATAAATATATAAAAATTATATAATTTAGTGTTATTTTTTATTATTATAACTTAAAATAATTTATAAGATAAATAATTAAAATAATTTTATGATCATTATAATATCATATTAAAAAGTAAAATTATATATAATTCGTAATCTAAATAAACAAAAATTTTAATTTTAATTATGCTAATTATTATAATTTAGCTAAATATTTAGCCACCAATCATTAAAAGAATTATGTGAAAATATAATTTTAAGTGATTATTATTATTAATTCAATAAATATGTAACTGAAGAAAAAAATATTACACTATTATTATAATTTAAATAATTAAATATATATAATTATTATTGATAAAATAAATAAATACCATAATTATTATAATTTAATTAAAAAAAATAAAACCGTTTATTTGTTATGCACGTGTGTGTATAGATTAAAGTTGGATATATTTACACTATATGTCTACAGTACCAAAGCATCTAACAGACGACACATTTTCATCCATCACCTTATTTATTTGTCTCTATTAATATTCTAAAATATTTTAATAACTATGTTATCTAATATGTTAATATTTAGATAAATTTAAATATATATATATATATATTTATTTGTGAAAAGGTTCAAACTTTCGGAAATATATTTTTTGAGAGTTCGAATTCGCGACCTTTTCTTAGTGGATTGGGTCGCTAATCCGCTAGACTAACCTCAGCGAATTATTTAAATATATATTTATTATTATAAATATTATACATATTGTATCTATCAATCAAATTATTTAACAATCTCAATACAAATATATATAGTATGAATTATATTTTTGTCTATAACTTTTTCATCTTATTCATATTAAATTAATTTTACTTGCAATATTTATTTTCTTTTATTTTTACAGACTACCTCTACATTAAATAAAATTTTAATTTTAATTTAATTTTTTATATTTTATTATCTGATGTAAAAAATTATCACAATTTAATATATTCTACAGATTTTAAATAATATATTTTTAATTAATGATCAGTATTAATTTAAAAAATATATATAATATTAAATAAGTAGAAAAAAATAGGTAACATTATTTTTTTAAGGTAATTATTAATATTAATTTTTAAAAAATTTAAAAAATTTTAAATATATATATAAAAATATTATTTAATTAATAAAAAAATCTCCAATTTTTTCTAGCTATAATTAAAACATGGAAATGAAAAATAAAAGTGGGCACGTGCATGGGAAGAGGAGATCGTACATAGAACTTTTGTAACCTTATAATTGTCAAACAACACACTACCCAATCTGTAACTGACTACAGTACTGTCTTTAAGAGACGCGGGGGGGGGGGGGGGGGGGGGTCCAAATTTTTTGATAAAAATTAATAATTATTTCTGTAAAAGTATAATTTTTTTTTCTTTTGAAAAAATATTTTATTTTAAATTCCATGGAATGAGAGTATATATATATATATATATATATATTTATATTGGTGAAATAGAAAGAATTGTGGTGTCGAACAATAATAATATTACCATAAGAAATAAAATATCAATCTTATGATGAGTCGAATTAAATAGAGTTTTATTTATTTTGAAATTTGGTTCAAATAAAATTTGATTGTTAAAATTTGCTAACGATCTGATTCAAAAATTAAAAATTAAATTAATTAATTTTGAGTTGATTGTTAAACTCTATTACTTTATTAATTTGATAATTTTTTTCATTTAATTTGAAATTCAATTTAAATTTTTAATAAAATAATATTTTTTAGCTCAATTCAACTGATTTTTGAGCAAATCGATTAAAAAAATCAAATCAAATAAAATTAATCAATCCCATAAACGTTTTAAAGCATGAAATGTGATTTTTTGGTGTTATTTTTTTTGGTCACCATCAACGTTTTTGTGGCCTTCGTTAATTAAAAAAATAAAAAAATATAATTTAGAATTTGTCTGCACATATATGTAATTATATATGTTATAAAATAATGATGCATAGAAGAATTTTTATTATTAATAATAAATTAATTGTCTTTTTCTTCAAAATTTTTTATTAAACAAAGTATGCATGATTACATTGTTAATAATGATTTTTTTTTCTTTCTTTATACATTTTAATTACATTTTTGCAAATATGAAATATTTCGAAAACAGTGAAACAAAATGTCATATAATATCTTATTTTATGGCCTTTTTTAAAGTTTTAAAATTGATAAATAGCGTTGTAACAAACGAAACAAAAAATATTCAAAAAATAATATGTTTAAAACAATATGAGATCATCATATTTATAGATTTGGAATTTACAACATTCATTTGTTCAAATACATAATATTCAATTATAAATTTAAAATATATATATATATTTTTATTTTTACATTTATAAGTATATTTTTTGCCCATTAATATTTCAGTGAAGCGATAATAAAAAAAATAGATATATAAAATTCCACATACTCAACTAAAAAAAAATATCGACTCTATAAGTGACAGAAAATTGATTTTGTAATTTGTGATGAGGAAATTTATAATTAAATTAAGAATTAATTGTCAAAATCAAAATTCTTGTGAGTGGACTTAAGAGACTTTGTTCCTTCCACTTCTTGAGTTCACATTTTTGTTTTGGGGGAAAGAAATGTGGTCCATAAAATAATAATAATTAAGTTTCATAAATCTAAAAAATAAATTAACGGATGATATATACAGTAAAATTGATTTGACAAATAAATGTATTTAAACCAGGAAATAAGAGGGGCAAAAAAACAAATAGTCAAAATAGGAGGGCCCACAAACATTATTTTATTTTATTGTAAGCCTTTTTCTTAAATTTCTTTATATATATTTTTATATATGCGCTAAAATTCCACGTGTTACTTTCTCCACAATCTTCTTTTCCTCAGTCCACCTCCGTTTATTTTTTATTCAGTGGATCCGCGTGCACACTAATTCTTTGTATTCCGCATATAATTTCTCCAAATTTAAAAGCTACTAAATTCTTAAAAAATTTAACTCGTAAATTCACACTCTCCTCTCACTAGATCTAAATATTATAATAAAAGGTTTAAAGATCTTATTGAAAGGTGGATATTGTAGGTTATTAAAATATTATTATCTCTATTCATAAATAATTATTATTTTATAGTGATAAATTTTATTCATAAATAATTATCATTTTATAAAAATAAAAATTATTTTATATCTTTATCCTAAATTTACCTTTATATAATTAATATATAATAGAATATAAAATAGATTATTAAATAACTTTCTTAATTCATGTGTAAAACCCTTAAAATGATAATTATTTATAAATGGGTGGGTATAATTTAATATTAATAAGAAATATTGCAATTCAATATGTTTTAATCTTAATTTATGTAAATATTCAAAAAGTAATTCAATTTTAAATTATTGTTAAAAATATTGCAATTCGATTTTTTTTATTTAAAAGGTATTTTTTATTTAAAAAATATATGAAATACCTAAATATTTAAATATATATATATTTTTGTCATTTCTAAAATTATAATATATGTATATAGTCCCTTAACATAAATTAACTCTCTTGCATTTTGTGCAGTCACTCTTGCCATGACTTTTTTTAATTAAATCTCTGTATTTAATTTTGTATAAACTTCATGTACAATATATATATGTGTTTGTTTATATTATTTTTAATATACATTTATATTTGGTCCAAAGCTATTTATGCAATAACTAAAAAGTTAAGAAAAACATAATATTATTTAATAGTTGGGTTGTTAAAAAGGAGAACTTTTGTGAATATTAATTTATAATTTGTAATATAAACTATATATAAACAGAAGTCGATCCAAAATCTCTCTCTCTCAGTTCTTATTTTTCACACAATTTATCATTTGACTCACCATTGACCTTTATTTTGTTATTTCTTGTTTTATTTAGTTTTTTATTCAATGAGAGAAGTAAGTTACTTTTTGTATTTTTAAGCATGAATCTGATTTTGCTTTTATTATTATTCTTTGGGAAATTTAATAAATTTTCTTTCATAAAGTTTAATTTTATTGAGTTTTTTTTTTAATATAGAAGTATTGTGTTTCCTTGAAAGTCGAATTTAAACTTGAAAAATACTAAATATTTTAAAATTTTAATCCATTTATCCGTAATTTGTTTTCACTAATTGAAATCTAAATGTCAATCCATGGTCATATATAATCACATTAACTAATGTGAGATTTGCAAACATATTTAGTTATTTCTCATTTTAAAAAAAAACCCTTCAAAATTTAACTTGTTGAAAGCTAATTAATGTTAATATTGTTATCTTAAAAAGAAAAAAAAAAGACGTGTGAAATTGAATTTTATATATTTTAAGAATTGTTTGTCGAATGTTTGGCAAAAAAATCATAGGTTGTTAAGGGGGTGTTTGGTTTAGCTGATTGAGGCAGCTGATAGCTATTTCAAGTCAATCAGCTAAAGAATAAATGTTTGGTTAACTTTTTTATCAGCAGCTGTTAGCTGTTTGAAGGCTCAAACAGTAGCTGTTTAAAAAAGCTCCTCCTCCTAACTTTTTCTAAACAGCTGCTGATAGTTTTTTTATTTGACAATATTAATCCTGAATTATTAGATAATATTAATACACAATAATAATTTGAGTTTATTTAAAATTATACCCTTATTGGTCATTTTACACAATAACAACAACAGCTTACTATATTTTTATCAAACGCTCATTATTCATCAGCTAACAGCTATCCGCAACAGCTACCAGCTACCACCTATCAGCTGCATGAAATCGCTAAACCAAACAGGACCTAAATATTTATTGAACTATAATTTTAGGCTTGGTTGTTTCAAGGTTGTTGGGAATTAAAAAATAATAATAATAAGTCTCTAATTTTTTTTTGATAAATATAAGTCTCTAATTTAGTTATTAAATTTGCTAAGAAATCTATGAATTATAAAATTTGCTGAGAAATCTATGAATTAAGAGCAATTAATTTCATGTCGAAACTCATTTATTGGTACTATGTTTTTTTTTTTCATAAAAAAATTGGCATACGATGAAAATATTTTTTTAATAAGTTAGAAAATATTTTTTAATAAGTTAATAAATTTATTTGTTTAATAATATTATTATGATATATACAAATATTCAATGTAATTATATTTAACATTAATAAGCAATTAAAACATTGATATTTTATAATTTATAATATTACTGTAAATTTTTATACGTGAACTAAATTTTATATGTAAAGTGGTTTCATATAAATTTTATTTTATTGTTCAGAGGGTGTTTGATCTAATTTTAAAAAATTAGTTTATAAGTATTTAGTGTTTATAAACTAATAATAATATATGCTGATAAATATTTAAAATTTTAAATAATTATATATTTATTTTGAATATTTATAAATACCTAATAGATTTAGTAAAAATAGCTTATAAAAGCATATATATATATATATTTTCTTTTGTATAATTTATTATTCCATAATCAAATTGGGTATAAGAATAAGAGCAACAAAATAATATGTACCGAGTTTTAATATAATTATATATTTAGAAATTTAAATTTGAGACTTATAATTAAATTAGAATAAATTCTCATCAATTAATGTTCATATTTGATGATTATAAAAATATTTTTTAAATAACTAAAAGGAATATAAATTTATAAAATAACATATAAAGTTATGAAATGACTAAAAATAAGTAAAAATAATACAACATATTTTTTTACCAAAATAACTTATAATAAAATATTTATATAATTAATAAAATAATAAGTTAATCTCTTAATTTATTTAATTCATTATAAAATTTTTTATTATATTAATTTAATTTTAAAATTTATAAATTGATTTAATCAATTTATAAATTATTAGATAAAATTTTATCTATATATAAATAATAACAACTGGAAAATTAATAATTCCATTTTTTTTATTGATTTAATTTTAGTTTTATAATCTTTTTGAAACATCCTAAATCCTACTGTCTCTTATAATATTATTAAAATATAAAAATATAAATATTTAGTTCTGGGAAATACTGTTACGTTCACACGGTTCCGCCGCATAGGATGGAGATGTTCTGCAATTACCAAACACAACACGTAATCGTAACTATTATGAAATAATAAAATATAAAATATAATAATTAATTCAACTAGATTTTATCTCAAATTAATTATAATTTATTACATGAATTCTATTTTTCACTTTAAACATTGCGAGTTACATTTTTAGAATAAGATTTCAATTAAATATTCTAATTTGAATAATAAATTAATAAAAAAAAAGACTGGCGATGTTTTTATGAATATTACTCTAAATTTTTTTTAAATGAATCATTTTATTTTGTTAATGATAAAATATAAAAATTTATCTTTATACAATTAATTTATCATTTCCCTTTCAAAAAAAAAAAATTTATCATTTCAAATAAGATATCTAATTAAAAATATGACCGTGTCATTTAATTTCTCCAATTTTTTAAGGGATTTAGATTTATAAGATTATTTTACACTATTTTTTTTAATATTAATTTAGATTTATTTATATTCTTCTAACTACATCCATTTTAATATATTAAATTTTTTTGACATACGTATAAAATATATTATAAAAAATTTTGTGAGAATATATATTATAACATATTATAGTATAATAAAACAAAATAATAGTTTTTAGTAGTAATAAAAAATAAAATTGATGGAGCTAAAACTTCATTTCAATAGTCTAAGCTATAGTCAATCTCAATTTAAAAAAGGTAGATTATAAACTTAGTTCAATTAAAAAAAATATAAAAATTAAATAATAAAATTTAGATATGATTACGAAACTATGATCCATTCGACATTTCAACTACTTGGACTCGTAAAAACACTGCAAATTTTAATAAAAATTTTAATTTTTATACATTAGGTATAAAAAATCAATTAAGTTTTTTTATACATTAAAAAGAAAATTGAACTTAATTCTACCTGCCTCAAAAGGTTAATCGAATTGGGTATAAATTTATCTTATAATATGGTTCGTTATATTTTATATTATTTAGGGAAATGTTTAGGTTCAAAACATTAAATTTAAACTGAAGTGCAATAATTTCAATCTTATTAGATTTCAATTTAACACTCCTTTTTGAATCCTTGAAGCAAAATTAATTAATATTTTGACATATGGCATGTTCTTTTTTTTTTTTTTCAAAATGTTAATTGATTATGTTTTCATAAATAGAAGAGACATAAATTTTTATTTTGAATCTTTACTTGTGTGATATTAATAATTAATTTTATGCAATTTTTAGCATTCAAATTAATAAATATATAAAATTAATTAATATATATAAATATATAAAATCTTTATTTTATGATTAATCGATATATAAAATTAATAATTTTATAAAAGCACAAGCTAATATAAAATTTTGACTAATGTTTATTATATTTAAATATTATATTGTCATTAGTGTGACATAAATGAATTTTAAACATCTTTTATAGAAGCTAATCAACATATTTTATTATTATTACAAACAATCAAAACAGCTTCAAAAGCATAAGAAAATAAAACCAAATATCAGAAAAAAAAATAAAGATCTTCAGTTGAAAAATAAAGCAAAATTTTGTATGTTAGTATTACAAAATAATATCAATGATAAAATAAATATTTTAATAATATAATAATAAATAAAGTAATAAAATCCTAAAAGAAAATTAAGAAAAATAGAACCATTAGCGATAATATCATAATAGTCAAATATGCATGCGGAAAATCGATTTAATTCCTCATCAAATTTCAAACACTGTTATCACCCAATAATAATAATAATAATAATAATAATAATAATATATTTTTCAATTTTTTTTAAAAATTTATTTAGAGAAATTGAAAGATTCAATGATTTTAATTCTACTTGCCACACAAGAGATGGACCCAAAATCAATTAAAAAAAATAAAAAATAAAAAATTGTAGCTTTCCATGGACATGAGAGAGACAGATGAATCCATAAATGAGAAATGGCCTTACTAATTTTCGTGGCCATATGAATATTTTTCTCTCTCTTTCTTTCTTTCTCTAAGAATTGTTCTTTCTAGAAATCACAAACTCTCAGTGTCAGTTTCTGATCGGATAGACTCTGATTTTAATTATTGTTATATTTGTTTGTTTTTCTCTTTAATCCACTCTCCGTTTTCTAAAGTTTTGTTTGTGTCTTGGTTTTAGCTCTGCCTTTCATTTTCCCGGAAAGTTGATTCCTTTTTTCATTTTCCGTTAGAAAAAAAAGAGAGTTTATAATAATCTCGTATCCCACGCTAGCAACTCCACTAATCTTTATCGCTAGAAATATAGGTTTCTGTTAAAAAGAAAGTATGTGATTTTTCTGGGTTGTGTTAAAAACAGAAACTTTCTTTACCATTCTCTCAAAATTTCTTGTATTTTCTCACACTTCATTTCCTTTTCTTTCAAAATTCGTGTAAAATTAGATAAACTCTAGAGGTTTTTTTTTTTTTAAAATTTAAGGTGGTTTTTGATTTAACTTGAAGAATTAACGTTGAATTTTTGTGGAGTCTTAGAGTAACTAGTTTTCTTCAACATTGAACAAAAAAACAGAGTTGAAGAAGCTATATGAGTTTTCTTTAAGTTTAAAGCAAATATATAAAAAGAGTATAAGAAACAGAACATCCCAAAATAAAGCAATCATTTGATTGGTTTCTTTTTTCCTTCTTTTTCTCTCTTTTACTCTTTTCCCAAACGAAAATGAAGCCGGAAATTAGAGTCTCCGGTGGCTCTGAATTTTGACAACATTGCCATTTACCAGCCAAGACTTTGTCTTGAAACAGAGAGAGATTTTTTTAGTTATTTTTATTATATATATTTAGCTGTCTTAACGTCAAAAATAGAATTTCTATTGCATTTCTGTTTCTCCTCGTCACTCTTTTTCTATCTCTAATAAGGAACTCAAATCCCGGCAATTTCTCCCTCTCTCTCTTTCTCTTCTGTGTCTCTTGCCTCCTCTTTCTTTTTGATTTTCCTCTCTTTCCTTGACCTTTCCTCTGTTTTTTTCTGGGTTGGGACTTGGGAGAGAAACTCAATCTCTCTCCTTTCTCTCTCTCTCTCTCTCACTCACTTTTTCTTTCCTCAAAAACCATGATTTTTGATAAAGAGTCAAAGCAATCAAACCTAGACTGCTTCATCCATTGCACAACCCCACTAGTTCCATCCCAATTTCTTCTCAAGGTTTGTTTCCTCTTTCATTTCTTTGATGTTTTAGTATGATTCTAAAAGAAATTTGCTTCCTTTCTTGGTAATTGTTGTATTATGTTTTGATTTTTTGATTGCAGACAGAGATTAGGAACTTGAATCGTCTATGGCATCCATGGGAGAGAGACACAGTCGAGTATTTTACTTTGGGTGATCTTTGGAATTGTTATGATGAATGGAGTGCTTATGGGGCTGGAGTTCCTATTGGCTTGAACAATGGTGACACTTTAGTCCAATACTATGTGCCTTACCTCTCTGCAATTCAAATTTTCACTAGCAATTCCTCTGTTAATGGTTTCAGGTACCCCCTTTTTTATTTAATTTCTGTTCATTACTTTATAATTGTTGTTGCTAATTTTGAACAACTCAATTATTTTGAAAACCCCAGATGAATTAATTCTTAAATTTTTTTTCCTATTTGTGTGCATTTGCAATTTTAGGCCTTTTTCATGTCATTCAACTTGTGCAATATGCAAATTTGATTTCTGGGTTATGTAATTTTGAGGGTTCATTTCTAGTTTCTGTATGAAAAAAGTAATCTTTTTGGATGCTTTTGTATTGGTTTTAATTAGGGAAGATACTGAGTCTGGTGATGGTGAGACAAGGGATTCATTTAGCGATTCTTGTAGTGATGAGAGTGAGAGTGACAAGTTATGGAGGTGGGATGGATGCTCTTCAGAAGAAGGGGGATTTGAGCAAGAGAACAGCCTTTGGCGTCTAAATGATCGATTGGGTCACCTATACTTTCAGTATTTTGAGAGATCAACTCCTTATGGAAGAGTTCCATTGATGGATAAGGTACTTTTCCTAGTTCATTCTAATCATTTTTTATTGTTCTTGCTTGAAGCTTCTTAATTTGTTTATCTTTACCCTATGTAGCATTTAATTTTGCCTTGTTTTTCTTAGACTATGACCGACGAGATGAAATGAAGGAGTGATAAGATTGAAGATAACACCTATTGATTTGTTAAGAATCATTCCAAATCCTTTTCATGATAAGAATCTGATAAAGAAGACTGAAACTTTTGACTTGTGAAGATGGAACTACTTGCTTTTTTCTCTCATAATATCTAAAATTTATGCGTTTAATGAGTTTTTGCTTTATATAAAATAATGTTATATTAATCTTTTTTCCATTTATAAGTCCATTATAGTGCTTAATGAGCATATGTTCTTGCCTTTGATCTGATATTGTCTTTTAACTTTTTTACTGTTGTTTTATTTGGAAGAAGTATCCTTGATACCATTCAAGAAGATGAGCTTTTAAAATTTTTTTCGATTGTGATCATTTATGCAACAAATTCCTCATGTCCCTTTCACGGTGTTAAAGTAATATGATTTCATTGACACCTTATGGGAATTTTGCTTTCAGATTAATGGATTGGCTCAAAGATATCCGGGTTTGATATCATTGCGAAGCGTGGATCTTTCACCAGCTAGTTGGATGGCCGTTGCTTGGTCAGTTTCTTTATCTTTTACTATATCTCTTATAGGCATACACGCATACAAGTATCTGCACAAGTAATCAAACAAAATTATAATATAGTTCCACACTTTACACGCAGGATTTTAATTCTGCTATTTAATTCTGGAGTAGATCAGATACTTTATTATCTTGAAAAGGCTCTTTCTGAGAGTAATATATTATTTAGCTAATAAATAATGTTACCTATTTTAACAAACGTATTTATCTTTATAGTAATTCAGAAGACAAGCATAATAAGAAATAAATTAATCGCTGTCAATTATATTCAGGTATCCTATTTATCACATTCCAATGGGAAGAACCATAAAGGACTTGTCCACATGCTTCCTTACATACCATACCCTTTCATCATCTTTTCAAGGTGCTCTTATGGTCCAATTTTAGCCAACTCTATTTATATTCGCTTTCTTTTTTCTGCCTTTATTACTATATATGCTTAATTAGATGGGAATGCCTACGAACAATTGTTGCTCACGTGGAGTGTATTTGTTCTTTTGCTGGAATTTTTTTTGTCTATTCAGATATGGACCTAGATAATGATATTGAGAGTCCGGAAAAGAAGCGAAAGGAAGGTGAAAGCATAGCCCTTCCTCCATTTGGTTTGGCTACATACAAAATGCAAGGAAATGTGTGGATTTCAGGACATTGTGGCCGGGACCGAGAAAGGCTAGTGTCACTTTTAAGTGTAGCAGATTCATGGCTAAAGCAACTGAGGGTCCAGCACCATGACTTTAACTACTTCACGGGGATTAGGGTGGCTAAAACTTCTACTTTTTAAACATTTCACTTTTTCCAGGTCCTAATGAATCGAATTTGATCACTAAAATCCTCCTTTTTGTTGGATTTTTTCGTGTTTGTGCTTCAGTAAGAGGAAGAAGGAGGGGGTCTTCTTCTTGTGTGAGTATCGTAGTCTGTTCTTTTTGGTATCGACCGTTGCTTATTAAGTTTATATTTCAGCTAATCCATGTATTTACGAGGTTTGGTCATCAAAGAGGGCTTGTATGTGAGACGACGAGTTAAACCCTCTTTTTTTTTCTTTTTTTTTTTTGCTGCCTTTTAGAAGTGGTTAATTTGGGGACCTTCCTTTGTATGTAGAGTGATGGATGAAGTCTGAGGGAGAGAGAAGAGAGAGAAATTGCTGTTTTTTCCTTCAATTCTGAACCTTTTTCTCTGTATTGTGTAAACATGTTCTTTTGACCATGGTGAGAAAACAAAGAAAAACGAGGAAACTGTTGGAGCTTCTGCAAGTTCTTGACTAAAGATTTTTATCCCTTTTTATTTTCATTTTCATACAATATATTAAAAAAATAAGCATACTCGATTTAATTTACTATCTTCAAGCTTGGCAAGAATGGAAAGAGATTCAAATATGTCTTTTATATTTCGGCTTTTAAAGAAATTTTCGACTCAATTATGTATGAATTTTTCTGAAATTAACTATTTATGCATTGGTTTTTATACTTTTTCTCTTTTGGATTTTAGAAAAGTTCATGCAAAATTTTTAAAGAGTCAGATATGTAATTTTGCGAAAATATAAAGTGCATCTTTGCATCTTACCGCTTGCCGATAATTGTCATTGATAGTTTGGTTTTCGGCTTGCATCAATCAATTATAGACTAAAAATGATCTTCTATTTTTAGGCAGTGGGTGCAAATAATGTTTTTGACTTGTGCTAGTTGCAATTTCCAAAACCATCTGAAAAAAGTCTTAAACTTGTGGCCCATATCTTGTCTTGTGCCAATTTTTTAAGAGTGTCAAAATAGTATATAAAATTAACATATTAGTATTTATATTAAATAAATTAGTGTTATAAACATATTGATCCGTTTATAATATAATTTTAAATGAATTATATTACCGGTTAATATATGAATATGTTGTAACACGTTTAACTAAAACGATATAATTTTTATATAATTTATATTATATTATTTTATTATTATTTGCTCTAAAAAATAAAAATAAGTGATATATTTATTATATTATTATAATTTTATTATTATATGATATATTATTATTATTTATTTAGAAAAAAATTATTTAATTTTTAATTATTTTTATTAAAAATTTATTAATTTCATCTAATTACTAAATTCTTTGTTAATTATTTTATTAATTTAATTATTAATTAATTTAAATCTAATTTTTCTAAATCAAATGTTAAAAATTAAATAATTTTTATAATTTAAATAATCTAATATTATATATTTTATATCAAATATAATACATTCATCATTTATTTTATATTAATCGTGCTATATGTTTTATTTATTTTTTGTATTTTTAAAATTTTTAATATATTTATATTTTAAAATTATTGTAATCATAATTTTATATAATTTTATTATATGAATAATTTTTTAATTAATTATTTAAGAATATAAAATTATTTTAAATTAAAAATATTATATGGGCTAAACGGATCATATCAAATTATGTGATTTATATATAATTCATTTAAATAAATATATTGTACTTGTTATACCGTATAACCCATTTAATTTTTATATCATATTTGCATCGACATGATTAATAAATGAGTCTTATTAATATTGATCTTAATCGTATCATCCCAGTAAATTAACTCGATAATTCATTTTAATACTCCTATTATTTTTCTTTATTATTATTGTCGTCGATATAATTAATAAATAAATTATATTTTTATTAATTTTAATCGTATCACCAAAATAAATTAAGCGGATAATCTATTTTGATGCCCCCTGCTATTTCCCTTTACTGCTGCTGTACAATCTCCATGTTAGTGGTGTTTTTTAGGCACATGTTAATCAAAGTTGGTCCAAGTGAGTAATTAATAAATTATTAAGAGACTTGATGAATTTTCAATTCTTAACATCAAATTACCAAAAAAAAAAAAGAAAAGTTATTGTTATGACAAAGCTTTCAATCCCAACATAACTGATCTATCACAAAAATTTAATATGGCATGTGAAAATTAATATTATATCACAATAATTTTTTTAAGCTAAAATTTTATTATGCACAAGTCAAATGAAAAAATAAGCAAAAGAGACGATGAATTATTTAGCTCGAGCCAATAGCACAGTGCATACATCAGTGGGAAAAATTATATTATATGTTATTATTTTTAATTGTTTTTAAATATTTCACTCGTTTGATGTATTTTTACAATAGCAAAATGTCAAGCGTATACTTGTGAGTTTGGAATTTTTTTAAAATTAAAAATTGAAAATTGATATTTTTGAAAGAAAAAAAATAAATATTGATATTTTTTAAAATAATTTTATTATCTGGGGATGTGTGAAGAAATTTTATATAAGATAAGGTCACACTAATAAATAGATTATAAATTTTTATCACAGAATAATTTTTAAAGGTAAATAGAAATTTAAATTTTATTAGATTCATAATTTTGTATGCTAAAAATATTTTTTTAAAAATTTACATTTTTATAAGTAATTACCAAAAAAAATATTTTTTTAAATAAATCATATATAAATTTATAGCATATTTTGTTAACCATCAAGGCACGTTATTAATTACAACTCCTAGCGAGTAAGAATTGGCACCAATTACGCCTTTCATTTTACCCTTTTTGTATATACTTTTCCCTCATAATCTTGCATTAATTTAGGAAAAAAAATCAACATCAATGACATTTCAACCTTCTTTTTGAATATCAAATTAATTTACTAAATTAGGGTTTTAGTATTTTTTTTTAATTTTTTACTTTTAGGGTAATTTTAGATAGAGTTTATGAATTTCCCACATATGATATTCATATATAATTATAGTTGTTCTAGAAATCTGTTATTTAGCTTGTTAATAAATCAAAATTTAATCAATAGAGTTTTCTTCTAGACTTTGATTTAAACTTATTAATAAGAGCAAGTAGAATTTTTCAACTTCTTTCCTTGCTTACAAAATAATATATACAATTAAGTTGTTTTTTTTTTGAAAAAATTTTAAGGTCCGGCTTAGACTAAAAGGAATTAAATAATTTTAGCAGGATATATATATATATTAAAAAATTATTAATAAGTTTGAATTTTTTTATAAATTGAAGTTGAATATGATAGAACAAAATTATATTATATATCACTTTTTAGCTTTTTTTTTTAAATCTCAACGTTTTAGTATATCTAGTATATGTTCTAGATATATACCTTTGAAAAAGGAGTATATTTTAAAATTAAAAGTTGAAAACTGAAATTTTTAAAAGAAAAAAAGTAAGTGTTTTTGAAAATAATTTTATTTTTTGAGATATTTTTAAAGAAATCCCATTTGATAAATCAAGGATTATCTTCAAAAATAGAATTATCTTTAAAAATATTAACTTTTTTTTTATTTTATAAATATTCATTTTTCAACTTTTAATTTTCAAAATACTCTATTTCCTGAGATATATATATATATATATCAATGTATATAATATGCTAAAATTATATGAAAAATTATAAAATATATATATTTTAAAAATAATGTATAATTTTCTCATAAATCAATCCCACTTAAAAATCATCAAATCTTAATTTAGTTGTCAGGAGTATTATTATTTTTTAATTTAGATATCAAATTTGAATTTTAAATATTTCTCCTCTTCATATATAATTAATAATAAAAAAAAAATCAATTCTAACTAAAGGTAATAATAAAGAGCAAATGAAAATCCACAAAAAAAATGGGAATCATTAAAAGTAGGTAAGATGAGTTGAACATGAAAATATCAAAAACTCACGAACAAGGATGCAATGGTAGAAGATTGGACCATAATGAAAATGAAAATGAAAATGGCACATGGACCTGCTTGTGGCTTTGAAAGCAAAAGGGACTTAATGACACTTCTTATGCTAAATTTCATGTATGTGCAAAATCAACTTGTTATCCACTTTGAGATTGGTCCTTTGCGAGACCAACCCCATCATACATCTTATCAAGATAACTCCCTATTTTCTATTCTTCATCATCATCATCATCATCATCATCATCATCATTATTATATTCAAAATAGTAGACCCAACATTTATAACCTTCAACCATATGTTTTTGGGATTTCTTAAAAAAAATTCAAAAAAAAATATTTAAAAAAAATCTACTTTTCTTTTTTATTTTTTTAAAAGATATGTATCTTTGAAATTAAAATACATTTTTGATTTAAAATAAAAAAGAAAAAATGAGTATTTTTGAAAATATATATATATATATATTATATAAAAAATATATAGAACTTGTAAGATATTAAAAAAAAAATAAACAGCGACATATGTATAGTATAATTTTTTCTTATGTTATTAATATGTGTCATAAATACATTTTTTTTACTTCAAAAAAATGTGTCATAATAATAAAATAAAAAATCATATATATAATCACAATCACACGATAAAAATACAAAAAAAAAAAAAATCTAGCTCAGTCACGAGCAAAAATATATGAAGAAAAAATTTTCAGTATTATTATAAAATAGTGGACAGCACATTTCAAATACTCTTATATATATATATTTATATTTATATTTATAGTCCTAATGTCAATGTTAACAACAAAGGATATATATAGAACAATCAATCAATGAGGCACATATATGTCTCAATATTAAACAAAAAAACATCACAAAAACAAATTGGTTGTATGGCAATTAATTAAATTGTTCTTTCAAAAGCCTTGAATTTTATATAAATTGCACTTTAGAATGAAATCAACTTGGCAGGTTTAATACTAATGAGGCTCTCCATTTTTATCTTCTTTATAGCTCCAACTAGAGTTGTTTAATTAGTGGCCTTCCCAGCCCATTATTTCTCCATCAAAAAGTTCTTAATTTTTTTTTATCATCACATCGATATTAACTAATTAATTATTTTTTTTATTATTAATTAGAGTTATTTTTTTGGAATTTTTTTTTTGTAAAATTACTCTATATGTCAATTTTTTTTAAAAAATATTTCATTATTTTTATGTATTTTTAATATAATAAGTACATAGACATATTTAATATACTATATATTCTTATAGATTTTTTAATATATTTTTATCTATTTTTAAAAGTATATATCGAATATATATTTAGTATATTAAAAATATATCAAAAAAGTTAAATATTTAAAAAAATTAAAAACAATGCTATAAAGTGTAATTTGTTGTGAAAAATTTCGAACAAAGTCTGTCAAGAAGTTTTGCTCCGAATGTCTGTGGGCTTTGAAAATATCAAGAATCGAGTCTTCAGTTAATTAGGCCATGTAGACTCTCTCCACCATGTGATGGATGTTTGGGCTTTGAAAATGTCATTATTTACTTGGTGTACATCTCATAATCCTAACTAATACCTCAAAGCAGTCCTAATTTCAAATAATTTAGCAAAATTTTTTTTTTGAGTATTGTAGCTAGGGAAGAGGGGAATCCATCATGGATGGCTTAGGGAAGGTAAACTTGCATGCAATAATTTAGCAATATTAATATTATAGAAAAGATATATATATATATATATTTATTTATATAGGAGAAATTATATACTAAGATAGTGATTTTCATTAAGAGTCTTAGATGAAATGCACACTATTTAAATCATAAGAAGTGGGTATTTTTTTACAAAAATATAAAGGATTTACATATGTGATGGGTTGGAAAGAATTTAATTTCATATATATATATATATATATCATGTAAATTATGAAAAATTATGTATCACTTTATTCAAGTAGTTTGTTATTTCAACTAAAACTTCTAGTTAAAATCATGATTATATCATATAATTTCTCATTTATACAGTTATTAATTTGAAAAAGATTTAGCTGCAATTACTTAAGTTATCATAGTCTAATCCATCAGTATCATAGAAAAGATATATCATTGAAAATATTCTTTAATTTATACATTTACCTAATAAATCATATATATTTCCTTTACAGATTAAACAAATTATAGAATTAAAATAACAAGTAAAAAATTAAACCGCACAATGTTACAAAAAATATTTTTGAGATTATTATATTATTTTCAAAATATATTGAAACGTATTCATATTGTTTTCTTTGATTAATTATCATTATGGATAATAAAAAAGAAAAATTCTTAATAGTGTAAAATCGGTAATGCAAAATTACTTTAGATTTTGTTGTCTAACTGTTCTTGAAAATATAAATTAAACAATAATTGCTATATAATGAAGAAGGGCCATCTATTATCTAATTCCAATTATATTATGAGTTATTTTAATTTTTGACAAGTTGTTTAGAGCATCTTTCTTGGCAGACATTTTTATATTTATTTGGTAAAAGCATATTTCTAGTAATTAATTGTTAATTAGTTAAGGCATCTTTCTTGGATACTTAAAACATCAATAAGATTAGATTTTTCATGTTGGATATGTCAAGATTTTTCAATTAATTAATCCTAACATATATATATATATATTATCATATAATATGTAGAAAATTGTGGAAAGAAAGATTAATTTATATGCATTTACAAATTAAAAAATTAATATCTAAAAAATTTCAATTAAAAACTTAGTAATTTTGATTATTTTTTAATTAGTTTTGATTTATGTGAACTTTTTCTCTCTCAATTATTATTGTAAGATAGTTAAATGGAATGTAATAATTATTCAGTGTCCATAAAAAAAACTTTTAATTATTCAAGAAAAAAATATCATATTTTATATTCAACAACATTAAATCAATTAAACCAATTCATCAAATAACTGTAAGTTAATAAGACAACATAAGCAAACAAATTTTAACCATTTTAAATGCAATAACAAGTTTTTAAAAAAATGAAAAGAAAAGGAAAGTAGAGAATTAAAAAGATAAAAAATTATAAAATGAAATTAATTAGTTATATTTTTTATTTTTAATAATAACTTAAAGTGTAAAAAAAGTATTTATATATCGGATCAATTAATATGAAATTAAAGTTGAATTGAGATAGATTTTCACAATGTAATAATTTTAATAAAATTATATAACTTTTAACATATGATTCCATTTATTTAATAATGATTTATTTTTTAATTTCAATTATTTTAAATTTTAAAAGAAACAAATTTTAATAGAACATAAAAATTAATAAAATACAATTCTAACTTAGAATTTTAATTGACTTTTTAAAAGTGACATATATATAGTGTTAAAAAATTAGAGTCGCTGGTTAAAACTAATTAAAAAGAATTTTATCATTTTTATAATTATATTCAACTTACACTTAGAGTCCAATACAAATGTGACAATGACCAAACAACAAATCTCTACCTAAATTGATTTAAAATTTAATCTTATATCCTAAAATAAAAAATTCACAAAATTTAATATATTATCTAGATGAATTGAAAGTGACATCCATTAATAATAATAATGGCCAATTAATAATCTGAAAATGATTTGAAAACGAAATATTAAAGTAATTATAATTAATTTGCGTGTTTGAGGAACATTTTATTGAGTTTTGACTTTCATTTTGTTGTGCGTCTAATACCGTAATTAACAACTATGTGCTACCTTGTTAATTAGTAATTAGATAATTTAGTTTTCTACTTTTACATTCAAAACCCACACACACATATGATGAAAACAAAAATTGACCTTATAATTTTTTTTTCATAAATTTTGTTAGAAAAGGTTCATAATATTACAGATTAACTAGCTCGAAAAAATATAATCAAAGTTATTAATTTTTTTTGATAAATTTACAAAATCAAAATTTATTGTATATGCAAAACTTATTATTACAATATTATGAATTTATTATACACTAAATTCATACATGATAATTTTGTAAATTTATTATTAGATTATTAAATATTTTTGTAAATATAAAAAAAATTCTATTATAAAAAGTAAAATTTTTTGAAAAAACTAATAAGAGCATAATTTTCTAAAAAAATGATTAGGTATCCATTTTAAATTAATAGACATACTATTTTTTTAAATTTATCTCAAATTATAACTCATTGAATATTTAATAAATTAAATAAATTAGTTAATAATATAATAGAAAAAATGTAAATAAATTTACATTTTTAGTAAAAATAATTAAAATTTCTTAATTCTTATAAAATATAAAATGTAGCTATCAATTTGAAATGAAAAGAATATGTAAAAGGCAAATTACTAATACCATATAATTAAACATTGATAATTTAATTAAATACATTGTAAATGAGAAAGAAATAGTAGTAGTATTTCAAATTAATTACAAATTAATTTAATTTTAATGAGGATAAGCCTCAATAACAGAAGTTAAAGTGGGAATTTTAATAATATTATAACGAGAAAAGCCTCCTTGTTCTAATAATTTCTTCCATTCAAGCTCAGTTCTTTCTTTTCCACCAGAAGAATGTGCAATCATTAGCAGATCAAATATAAAACCAATATCATCAAATAAGTCATTTCCTTCATTCTTCAACACTATATCAACTATTATAATCTTTCCAGTTTCTTCAGGTATCGATTTTCGACAATTCTTTAATATCTTTATACAATCATCGTCACTCCAATCATGCATTATCCACTGTAATAATAAGATAATTTTGTTATTGTTTTTTAATTAATTATATATAAAGAGGGAGAACATTTATAATTCAAATTTGAAATCTAAATCAAAGCAAAATGTTCATGGCCACTAAATCAAGACTTGATGGTTTATCTTCGTTGTAACTGTAATTATTAATTAGGTTTTGAAAATAATTCAGTATCATTAAAATAAAAAATAATTAGTTAGTCAGTCATAATATTATTATTTAATGTAAATCAAGAAATATATTAATATGTGTCTCGTGTGTCAGACTAAAATGTTATTTATATTAATATTATGTATTTTATCCATTATATATTTTTTAATGTCATTATTGCTTACTTATCTAAATAAACTAATGTTATAATATCTCAATAATAATAATGGCGGTAGTGGTGTTGGTGGTAACAGCCTCTTATCAATAGTTTGGATTAATTTCGAAAGAAATTATTGTATGCATTATGACTAAAACTCAAACTCAAAATTTTAAAAACTGAAATTCAAACTCTAGTTCTCTTATTAAGTTAGTATTATATAATAGTTTTATGTGGTGTAAGAATTGTTTCAATTTATTTAGGAAAATTGCATAATTGCTTTCTATCTTAAAAGTAGAAAACCTATAGTGATTTATGTCTATATCTAATTAACTACGTTACATACATGAATTAATATCTATTAAAGGAGTATAATTACGATTTTTCAAAGCTTAATTATAACTATAAATGAATAAAAAACCAAAAAGCAAATTACATATAGAAAAAGACAACTACTAAGTTTTTCAATGTTTCATGATACTAAATTAATTTAAACAAAAAAAATATTTTGGTGCTCTAAATTGATAAAAGTATTTTTTTTTATTTCAAATTATAATTCATTTATTATTTTAATAATTTAGTTAATATAATAAATTTTTATTATATTCATATTTAGTGTTATTCATTAAATATATCTCATATTAAAGTAAGGTTATAATAAAAAAAATAGATATAAATTACTAATTTTTTTTAATTCTTATGAAATAAAGGTAATACCTATTATATTAATTGGGGATGAAAAGAAGAAGAAGAAGAAGAAGAATAGTAATAGTTATATTCTTTTACCCTAAAAAAAAAATTATATTCTTTAATTACCTTCATAATAACAACATCAGCATGTGGAATGGCTTTGAACATGTCACCACCAACGTGAGAAACACCATCATAAAACGGTGCCGTTCCAAGGACATGAGGCAAATCAAAGTTAATCCCATTGATGTGTGGATGAGATTTAACAATCTGAGCAATCAAATCACCAGTCCCGCCACCAACATCTACTATTGATTTCACACAACCAAACCCTTCACTGTACAATTCCAAAACAGCTTTTATAACAACTCTAGCAGTACAAGCCATGCCACCATTAAACATGGCATTGAACTCAGAATTTCTTGCAGCAAAATCCCAAATCTCATACCCATTTGCCTTCTCAAAAGCAAACCCACCTTCTTTCACACATTGGCTAAGAAAATTCCATGGATGAACTGTTAATGGGTGGTTCTCCATTAACAACATTGGAGCTAAGCTTGTCTCCGAATCATATAATAACCACTTTGAAACATTTGTTAACCCATAAAGAGTTTCTCCATTTTCTTGATGATGATGAGCTTTGAAGATGTTTCTGCGAACAAGTAATCTCATGATTCGAGTTAGATATGAGATGTCTGCAGAGTTTTTTGAAGGTGAAGAATCAATGGCAGAAAGCAACTGCGATAAGGAGATTGGTGACCCATGAGAGTTTATTATATCTGCTATACGTAACTCTACTGCACATTTTAATGCCATTGAGTCTGCAAATGCAAACATTAGTTGCCATAACTGTGCTTGACCTTTGAGCAGTTCTTCAGATTCTGCAAAATTTTTCATTTTTCAGTTTTATTTTTTGTTTCTCAGCTCTCTGTGATTCTGTCTCTCTTTCTCTTTTATAGAAAGAATTGCTGTAATTAGGAACTTAATATTAGGTTATTTATAAGCTTACAAAACATCTTTATCCGTTTATATAAAATTTTGATTATTTATAAGAGATTATGTGCCAGAAAATCATGTTAGGGCGTCTATTTCTAAGCACATGGTAGGTAAAGTCGCATGTGAAATTTTTTGATTTTCTAGAAGCTCATTAAATGATCAATTAATTGCTACATAATTATTATATCAATAATCCATTTGTTAATTACAATAATAGTCTGTTGATGCAACGCAAGCATTCAATCATCATAACGCAATTAATATTTCAACAAATAAAAGTTTGTTATGAAAGTATTCTTATAATTAATCTTTGCATCTTTATGAGAAAAATACAATATATTCGGTTGAATTTTACGTAAAAAATAATTTAAATTACTTGAGCACTTCATTAATTTTTTTTTTTTATAAGTTCTTTATAAGCAGGGCCCAATTGCCCTCCTTTAGTTACACCATATATATATATATATAAGTTTTTCTTTAAAATTAATTTTTAAATATTAATTATTTTAAAATTTAAATAATATTATTGAGTATTATAATCATTATTTAATTTAAAATTTAATTTATACATTTTATTTTATTTTATTATTTAATTTAAAATTTAATTTATAAAATTAATTTTATTATTTAATTTAAAATTTAATTTATAAATTTAATTTTATTATTTTAATAATTAAGTTAATTATTTTAATATTATATTAATAGATGAGACTCAAGCAGAGGCAAGTAAAAAGTTAAAATTATGGAGAAATATTTTAGAATATAAGGGTTTTAAGTTAAGTAGGACCAAAATTAAGTATATATATTGTAGATTTAATAGCGAGAACAGAGAAAGAGTCGAAATTATATTAGACGGAATAACAGTATCTCATAATGCTCATTTTAAATACATTGGCTCTATTCTTTAAGAAGATGGATGTTGTGAAGAAAATGTAAGTCATAAGATTAAAGCTGGTTGGATGAAGTGGAGGGGTTCTACAGGAGTTCTATGTGATCGAAAGATACCAATTAAATTAAAAGAAAAGTTCTACCGTACAATAATATGGCCTGCGATGATATATAGTAATAAGTGTTAAGCAGTAAAAGGATAACATATGAGTAAAATGCATGTTGCGAAATGAGAATGATAAGATGGATGCGTGGTCATACAATGATGGATAGAATCCGCAATGAATGCATTAGAGAAAAAATAGAGGTAACACTTATTAAAAATAAGATAAGAGACCATATATTAAGAAGGTTTGGCCATATAGAACAAAGATATAGCGATACGTCAGTTAGAATAATTAAACAAGTTAGAGTATATATAGTTAAGAGGGGTAGATGTAAACCTAAATTGACTTGGTCAAAGGTGGTTCAAAATGATCGTATGATGTTACATCTATCAGAAGAGATAACCTTAAATCGTACTGAGTGGAAAAGAAGAATTCATATAACCGACCCCAATTGACTTGAAATTAAGGCTTTGTTGAGTTGAGTTGAGTATTTTAAAATTAGATTATGACATGAATTGAGAATTTAAAGTTTTTTTAATTTTAATTAGGTTAATCATTTAGCATTTTGATTATAAATTTGGTTTATGAATTTTATAATTAGGTTAATTATTTTACAAAATAAAAAATATTTTAGCATATAAATTTATTAAAAAATAATTATTTTAAATGCATTCCTTAAAATCAGAGGCGGAGATAAAGGGGGTCCCATGGGGCCCTGTTCCCCCCTCAGTTAAAAATAAAAATTTTTTAGGTATATTTGAGAATGAATATTACATTGGTTGAGATGGAACAGCTTGGCCTTACTATATGAGAGTACGCAACTTCGATCCACGCTCCCAACATTTTTCATCCTTTTTTTTCCAATCTTTAAAACTGGGCCTTTTAATCAAGCCCATTACAAACAAACAAGATTTGTCAATGACTCTGCCCATTACAAACAAACAAGAATAACTTAATTGTGACTCTTTCTCTTCTTTCTCACGTTTCTTCTTCGTTAATTCCTTTTTTTTTTTTTTTCAGATAACAGTTTCTTCCTTTTTTCAATTTCATTCTTTCACCGATTGGCACCAGTTGATTTAATTGAACTCCAATCTCAACTTCAGAACTTCATTGTTGATGTGCGTTTGGATAAGAAATTTTCTGAATTGAAAGGAATTGGAGATCTCGCCAAAACTATGGTTGCTATAAAAAAGCATAAAGTTTTTCCTTTAGTGTATCTGTTAATCAAATTGGCATTGCTTTTACCAGTTGCTACAGCTACAGTGGAAAGAGCTTTCTCCGCAATGAAAATTATTAAGAGTTCACTTCGTAATAGCATGGGAGATGAGCTGCTAAATGATTGTTTAGTTACCTATATTGAAAGAGATGTATTTGCAAGTATTGACAATGAAACAATTATGAATAGATTTCAATCAATGAAAAATAGGCGAGGAATATTGTAATTTAATGTTTTAAATTTTCTTTGTATCCAACATTTTTCTTGTTTTATTTATTTTATTATAAATGTTATTTTTGTGAATTATAAATTTTAAGTTGAATTGGACCCCCTTTATCTAAAATCCTGGCTACGCCACTGCTTAAAATATCTCAAAAAACTATATAAATATATTTTAAAAAAATAATATATATTGTATAGTTTTTCAAAGTAATATTTAAATACTAAAATAAAGATAATAAAAATTTTAACATTTAAATATTTAGCATAAAAATAAAAGTAAATATATAAATTAATATAAAATATTTATATTAATTTTTTAATATAAAAATAAAATTAAATATAAATTTATTTGTAATTTTTTTGCTTAAAAATTTTACTCCCCTCATCTCATATAAGTATTGATTTTACCACTTTTTATAATCATGTACGTCAATTAGTGAATTAGCGTGTCATTTCATAGCTAAAATGCTCGGTTTTTTATCTGAATATGTGGAATATAACATAGGATTAATTTAATTTTCTTATTTTTTTTGTAAAAAAATAATGTTGAATTAACTCCTACACCTCTTTTTTTTTATGAAGAGAAACTCCCATGGGGGGGGGGTCTATGGCCCCCTCTTGGTTCCTATATACATATACATATATATACATGTATATATATATGTATATATATTAATTCTCTCCTAATTCATATGCATATGTATATCTATATTTATAAATACATAAATTAATAATACTTATATGATTATTTTATTGGTTTCTATATACATATACATATATATGTATATACAAATGTATATGTATAATTCTATATACATAAAATTAATAAAGCTTAAGTAATATAAAATTAATTTATAATATAATATAATATATAGTAGTTATCATATAAATTTATCAAAAATAATTAGTTTAAATATTTTTTTAAAAATATCTCAAAATATATATAAATATTATTTAAAAAATAATATATATTATGTAATTTTTGAAAATAAAATTTAGATATTGAAATAAAAAAATAAAAATTTCAATAGTTTATTATTTAATATAAAAATAAAATTGAATACAAATATTAATACCAATTATTTGTATTAATTTTTTAATATAAAAATAAAATTAAATATAAATTCGTATGTATTTTTTTTTGCTTGAAAATTTTGTCCCCCTTCGCCGGTGTCCTGATTTCGCCCCTGGAAACTCCTACACCTATTTATTATTTTTTAAAATTTTTTTATAGTTAAAAAAAAAAGGGAAATCTGGGGATTAGAAAATGAAAAAGATAAAACTAATGCAGAAAAATCAAATCTCAATTCTAATCACCACAAATATTTTCTACTAATACTTTTCCTTTTTCATTTCTTCATTTTTAATGTCAATTTTTCACTACGTAAACAACATATGTTTCTTTTATTTAAAGAATAATTAATTTTGTATCATGAAGTCATTAATGCGTAATGCGTATAAAGTTGACTAATAATAAAAAAAAATCAACAATTTTAATAATTGATAATATGTTGAAGAAAATGAAAATGTATCAACTTTCAAATTTAATTTTTGAAAAGACGAATTTTGACTAATGAATTCTATTAAAAAACCGTATCTGAAAAATATTATGTTGAATGCCGAATAGAATAATTTTAGAATATTATTTAACAATTTTGAAATGTATATGATTAGAAAAAGTGAAATTAATTTTAAAAATAAATTTTATGAATTCCAAATAATATTTGTAATAAAATTTAATCATCAGAAAAATCCTTAAAATTCTGCATTTGGTAAGTTTAATTCAAATATATAATATGTCATTTAAATTTGAACAACTTTCTCCCCTGTGTTGGATATATTAATAAATGTTACAAATTTAATTTCAATGTTTAATTAAAAAAAATTATAAATATAGATTAAACTGATAAAAACGATATTAATTTCGAGATCTTTTTGATGGTTAGGCCTTTTAATAAAATGTTTCTTAATAGCCATTAAAACAATAATATCAAACTCTAAATTGTTATATGGCTTTTAAGCCCTTTTGGCTGTACAAGGACTAAATTTGTTAATAAAGGATTAAAAGCACTTAACATATACAAAATTAATGAACTCCATGTTTGTACTCTACGGAGCTCAGCAATGAAATCACTAAAAAAAAATAGGATTTATACATATTTGATACAAAATAACTTCATAATAGATCTCTCCAGCACAAATTTCATCCCAAATTGGAGCCCATATGATATTATGGAATTCAAGAAGAGTCAATAATACTCTCCACAATTCAATTGGATAAACTTTTAATTTCAAGTTAATTGGAGTTGATTATAAGAGTTAGTAATAATAATAATATAAAAATGTTGTATATTCTATTGATACAATAAATTATATATTGACAAATCTTTTATTCTGTGGATATTTTCTAAAGATAACTTTCTTTTCAGTCGTGTTCTTGTTTCTTTTTTAAAACGGCAATTGAAGGAAAAGGGGGTAATTAATTACCTTCATGATTATAGCATCAACGTGTGAAATAGCTTCAAACATGTCACTACCAACATGAGAAACACCATCATAAAACGGTACCGTTTCAACAACATGAGGCAAGTCAAAGTTAATCCCATTGATGTGTGGATGAGATTTGACAATCTGAGCAATCAAATCACCAGTCACACCACCAAAGCCTACTATTGATTTCACACAACCAAACCCTTCACTATACAATTTTAAAATAGCTTTTATAGCAACTCTAGCAGAACAAGCCATGCCACCGTTAAACATGGCATTAAACTCAGAATTTCTCGCAGCAAAGCCCCAAATCTCATACCCATTTGCCTTCTCAAAAGCAAACCCACCTTCTTTCACACATTGGCTAAGAAAATTCCATGGATGAACTGTTAATGTGTGGTTCTCCATTAACAATATTGGAGCTAAGCTTGTCTCTGAATCATGCAATAACCACTTTGAAACATTTGTTAACCCATAAAGAGTTTCTCCATTTTCTTGGTGATGATGAGCTTTGAAGATGTTTCTGCGAACAAGTAGTCTCATTATTCAAGTTAGTTATGATATGTCTGCAGAGTTTGGATTCTTTTTCTTCACTTCGACGTGGGATTGAGAGAGGATGAGGAGAGTTTAGTTTCCTTCTTATATATCAATTTACAAGAGATTTAAAGAGGATTAAGAAGGTTTTACAAGAAATTTAAGTAAGTGTTTTTATTAAAGCTTATAGTTTTGAATATGTTTGATATAGTTAGAGAGAGAAAATATATTTTAATTGTTAGAATAAACAAAAATAAAGTTAGAATGATGATTATATATTGATTCATTGGTTGGATGATTGAAAATGGTATGATTGATAAATTTAGGGGTATGGATGAATACGTGTAAATTAGAGTTTTGGTGCGAATTGTTATAATTGTTGAAATGAATGAATTTAATATTGTTTTAATATGTACGAAATAGTTCTATGGTTAAAAATTAATTACGGATAAGTTTGGATAAGTTGAAATTTAAGATTTGGTCATGTGAAATTAGGATTTTGGAAGGAGAATAATATAACTGTTATAATAAGATGAATTAGTATTATTTTAATATAAATAATATGATTTTAAGGTTGGAAATGTGATATAGATAAGTTTTGGTGAAGTTCATGTTGATGGTTACATTATGTGAAATTTAAATTTTTGAAAGAGGTTTTCATAATTGTGGAAGTGAATTGTTTTAGTGTTATAGTAATTTATAAGTTATGTTTTTAAGATTAAATGTTAAAAATAAGATTGGTAGAATAAAGTTTAAATAAAATAGTGAATGGTGTAATTAGAGTATTAACGAGATTTTGATAAAAATTGAATAGATAATGGTAATTTGATAATCAATAAACATGTAAATGACTTTAAATAAGGAATATTACTTATTATTGAATTATACATGTACAAGTTAAAGTGATAAAAGAGGTAGAATTTAGAGTTTGTTTAGAAAAGAGAAAAGAGGTGAATTTTTTAAATGCAAATTGACAATATGTATGTAAAGCATTTGAAATATGAAAAAATCATATAGTCTATGCAATGTGGCATAGCTACGTGATAATATTACATTGGACATTTGCTCAATAAAAATTTAGATTTTTACCTGAAAGTATAGAAATTGAAAGATAAACTATTGTAGTATGAATATTTCAATAGTTATGTATATAATGCAATATTTACGAGTCATGCTAAAAATGATTAAAAAAATGTGAATTAAATAATGCAATAAGAAATAAGAAAGAAGATAGAAAGAAAAAAAATTATTAAAGAAATCTTTAGTAGAAAAATAATTAAAATATATAAAAAAGGAGGCAAACTGATTATGGGAAGTAGTGATCACTTAAAAAATGTAGATATTATAAAGAAGAATTGATTGTGAATTTATGCGAAATTTATTTAATGAGATAGAGTATGGAAGTTATTATGAGTGAGTTTATTACTTGAGAAATACGTAGAAATATATAAATATAGATGATAAATGAAAATATAACATGTGATAGTGATTATAGTTTGACATGATCACGAGAGATGTGAAAATGTTATTTACTAGTCATATTGTGTTTGTAACTAAAAAGATGATGAAATATATGATATATATTGAAAATATGAAAATTAAAAGTATTTCAACAAGAATGTAAAATGAAATATGTGTTTGTCTTGTATAGTATCTTGTGTAGAGAATTATTTTTAGTATTATATTATTTGTCTTTGGGCCAAACATTGGGAGTCGCTATTATTTGCCTTCGTGCCAGATGCGGGACATCACTATTATTTGCTTTCAGGCCAAACATTGGGCGTTACTATTATTTGCCTTCGGAGCTAAACACAGAGGTGTTAACAGGAGAGGTTGTGATACTTAGATCTCCGGTGTCGCGATAGACTATGATAATATCTCTAGAATTGAAATACTATATAAGCCCAACGTGTGTATTTATGATATGTTTATGTGTATATATGTGTTATGTTGTAAATGAAATGGTGTAATTGACATTATTATGTGATATTATGAATAAAGTAATGAGCATGTCAAAGAGAAAGCGATTATGAGATGGTGATTATGATATAAGATGATGACAAGTAGTTAGGAATTGTAAATGAGATTATAAAATGTGATCATGAATAAGATGATCACATGAGAAGTATGCAAATGAGAATGATAATGAAATTTATAATGTATATGTATATGCTTATATGTTAGAGTGTTGTTAATATATTTATGTATGATGTATAAAGTAAAAATTAACAAAAGTTTTATAAAAATATTGTAAAGCTATAAATTGAGAGATAGTGAAATAAATATATATAATATTTATTATTGTTTTTAAATATGTACTATTAAGCTTTTAAGCTTAGCGCAATAGTGTATATCGCGCAAGTAGAATAGTTGCTATCCAGAAAGAGAGTCAGACTGTGGTTGATACTTGGTAACTTAGGGTGCAGTAAGACCAACTATACCATTTGTATTCATGTGAAGTCATAATTTTAAGTATTTTGATTTATGTATATTGAATTATAACAATTGTGCTGGTCTATAAATATTTGGAATGGCAGTGCATATATATATACATTTACATTGATACTAAATTTTACTAAATAAAGTTTAAAGTATTGAGATTTAAATTTGTATTAATGAAGTGATGAGTTTGGGGAATGAATGAAATTATTGATGTTTTGAAAGTATTAAATTTTTATGTAGGTTGTGTGCTCGTTGTTTTGAGATTTATCCGAATTACAGATAAAACTCTGACGAATTTTTTCAGAGATTTTTCATTAAATTATGTATTTTTAGTTTATAAATTATTAATGGATATATTTTATTCATTTGTTAAAGTACAATATTTAAGTTGTAAAATATTCTCTTAAAATTATGAAAATTTGATGAGATTAAAAACTGTGATATTCTCGTACTGTATATATATATATATTTTAAATATATTAGATTTATATATTATATGTATATATAATATGAGGGTATCACATATTGTCAAACAATAGCTTTAGTTCGAAACCAATATACAAATATATTTCATGTGTCAATTTCTCACATTTTCATGCGATTCACCATATTTCATAATCATATTTAATACAACGTTATCATTTATCATTTTCACATTCCTCAACCAAATTAAATACATATAATATAACTCATTTTCACGCTGCAAACACAAAAGTTACAAATCATATTTTTGATACCAACACATAAGTTTATATATAATGTCACTTTGAAAAATAACAACATTCTTTAAAGTGAGGCAAAATGTACAATATCAATCATTTTTTTTTACTTTTCATAATGTACCATCACCCTTTATCATATCTACAATCATATTATGTATAAACTTATCACATTTTTCTTATTCACATACATATACATGTTACACATCACATTACATATTATGATTCATTTTTACATTCTTTTTATCACATTGCATGAACATGTTCATTTATCTTATCATATTCAAGTAACATACCATGTTTGAAACTACACACATTTTCATATAGAATGTTACTTTAAAGGATCATCAACACCCTTTAAAGTATGTCAATGTGAAATATGCCAAACATAAACATTCAAATTAACTATTAGCAAAATATGTAGTAATCTTATATAACTCTAGATTAAAGCCAGAAGCTCCCTCCAAATCTTACTTTACATAACCTCTAAATGTTTCCATTTAGATCACTTTGGCCTAAAAACATACAAACCACACAATACAATAAGCTAAATCATTTAACTAAAATCAATTCCATGTTAAATATCTATCAAACTATCATTATTTACATAATTTCTACTAAATCCCAATAAAATCATAATCTCACCACTTACTACCTTATCCATACTTCAACATAACCAACTCATTCCTATCATCCAATCATAAAATCATAAAATAACATTAAAACAACTCACTTTAACAATTAAGAATACTTCCATCAGAAACCCTAATTTCACATAACCTTCCCAAATCTCAATCATTTCTGCTAACCAACCTCAAAATCATTACATATACATAAAAACTACTTCAAAATAATCCATATTAACAAATATCAATACCTCAATAAAAAAATTCAAAATCTATATAATCTAAAATTTGGAGAAAAAGCTCTTAAATTAAAAAGAACTCTTACCTATTGTTGATAAATCTTTAAAACCACCTTAAATTCTTGGAAAATCCTATAAAATTTGATGTGATGATGAAGCAAAATTCCTTCTCTCTCTCTCTATAAAAATTGGCTCAAGTTTGAAGAAGGAAGAAGAAGGAAGAAATTTGACTTTTCTTACTTCTCTTCCTAACCACATATATATATTAATTAAATAATTATTAATTAACTAATATTTAAATATTAAATATTTAAGTCTTCCCATCCATAATTTATTTTAATTTTAAGTTATTTATATTTTTTTAAATAATAATTATATTTTTATCTTTCAATTTTGACTTTTGACTTTTAATTTTTATATTTTAGTGAAATATATATTTTATGTATATCTTACATATACATTAAATATACACTATTTATAATCCTCTTTCATCACTCTAATTACTTTTCATTTAATTATTTTATTGTATTTAAAAATTTTATGGGTGTAACAATTAGGCCTTTTAATAAAATATTTCTTAATAGCCATTAAAATAATAATATCAAACTCTAAGTTGTTCTATGGCTTTTTAAGCCCTTTTGGCTACAAAAATGACTAAGTTTGTTAATAAAGGATTAAAAGCATGGAACATAGACAAAGTCAATGAACTCCATGTTTGTACTCTACAGAGCTCAGCTACAAAATCACTAAAAAAAGTAGGGTTTATACATATATCATCAATTTAATATAAAATAACTCCAGTATAGATATGTTCAGCACAAATTTTATTTCAATTTAGAGTATATATGATATTATGGGATTTAAGATGAGTAGATAGTATTCAACTCAACTCAATCCAACAAAACCTTAGTTTCAAGTTAATTGGAGTCGAATATAAGAGTTGATAATAACAATAATATAAAAATACTGTATATTTTGTTGATACAATAGATTATATGCTGGCAAATCTTTATTCTATGAATATCTTTCTAAAGATAGCTTTTTCTCCAATTGTGTTCTTATTACTTTTAAGACCTCTTGCGAAAATAAAAAATACAGTTGACATGATATAACACTACAAGAAACACGCAATATATTGATGTGAAAATTCTATTATATATCTCATATTTAATATTACTTATTAAAAATATTTAAATAAATATGTAAAATATAATAGAAAAAAAATAAATAAATTTATATTTTTAATAAAATTAATTAATTTTTTTAATTTTTATAAAATATAAAATGTATTCATTAATTTAAAACGAAAAGAGTACATAAAAGGCAAATTACTAATGCCATATAATTAAAATAATTTAATTAAATACATTATTAATAAGAAAGAAATAGAATTTTTTTGAAATTAATAAATTACAAATTAATTTAATTTAATGAGGAAAAGCCTCAATGACAGAAGATAAAGTAGGAATTTTGATAATATTATAACGAGAAAAGCCTCCTTGTTTCAATAATTTCTTCCATTCAAGCTCAGTTCTTTCTTTTCCACCAGAGGAATGTGCAATCATTGTTAGATCAAATACCAATCCAGTATCATCAAATAAGTCATTTCCTTCCGGCTTCAACACAATATCAATTATTATAATCTTGCCTGTTTCTTCTGGTATTGATTTCCGGCAATTCCTCAGTATCTTTATACAATCTTCATCGCTCCAATCATGCATTATGCACTATAATAATAAGATAATTTTGTTATTATTATTACTTTTATTAATTATATGTAAATAAAGAAAATACTTAAAATTTAAATTCGAAACTAAACTAAAGCAATAATATTCTTCAATATCAAACTAAGACTTAGTGATTATTATTAGTATTAGTATTATTATTATTATTATTATTATTATTATTATTATTAATTAGGTTTTGAAAATGATTAGTCAATGATAATATTATTATTTATTGCAAATCAGAAAATATATTAATATATGTCATGTATGTCAAACAAAAATGTTACTTATATTATACGATATTGTGGATTTTATTCATTATATATTTTTTTAATGTCATTATTGCTTCTTTATCAAAATAGACTAATGTCATGTGTCACAATAATAATAATAGTGGTGGCAGTCTCCTATCAACATTATGAATTAATTCCAAAAAAAAAATTATTGCATATATATTATAACCAAAACTCGAATTCAAAATTTTTTAAAACTAAAATTTAAATTCATAATTTCTTATTTGAGTTAATTTTATATAATAATTTTATGTGGTATAAGAATGGTTTCAATTTATTTAGGAAAATTCCACAATTGCTTGCAAAATTACATAGAGAAAAAGAAAACTACTAAAGTAGTAAAATTAAGTTTTTCAATGTTTCATGATTCCATTCTAGACTTAATTCAAACCAATAATAATAATAATAATAATAATAATAATAATAATAATAATAATAATAATAATAATAATAATAATAATAATAATAATAATAATATTCTTACATCTTCTATTTCATTTGGAGTGTTTTGTAACAACAAAATATTCAAATCAAAATAATGATTAGTGATTATAAATTTTATAAAAGAATTTATAGTAATTTACTAAATTATTGATTTTTCAAGCATTCTCTTGTTGAATAAAAGCAAATTTTAAGCTTTTAATTAATACTAAATTGAATTTATAAAAGAGGTATTAAAAGTAAATTTTTGTTAAACAACAATTGAAGTAGGAGGTAGGAATTAGTTACCTTCATGATTACAACATCAGCATGTGGAATAGCTTCAAACATGTCACCACCAACATGAGAAACACCATCATAAAACGGTGCCGTTTCAACAACATGAGGCAAATCAAAGTTAATCCCATTGATGTGTGGATGAGATTTGACAATCTGAGCAATCAAATCACCAGTCCCACCACCGATATCTACTATTGATTTCACACAACCAAACCCTTCACTATACGATTTTAAAACAGCTTTTATAACAACTCTAGCAAAACAAGCCATGCCACCATTAAACATGGCATTAAACTCAGAATTTCTTGCAGCAAAGTCCCAAATCTCATATCCATTTGCCTTCTCAAAAGGAAACCCACCTTCTTTCACACATTGGCTAAGAAAATTCCATGGATGAACTGCAAATGTGTGGTTCCCCAATAACACCATTGGAGCTAAGCTTGTCTCTGAATCATGCAATAACCACTTTGAAACATTTGTTAACCCATAAAGAGTTTCTCCATTTTCTTGATGATGATGAGCTTTGAAGATGTTTCTGCGAACAAGTAATCTCATGATTCGAGTTAGATATGAGATGTCTGCAGAGTTCTTTGAAGGTGAAGAATCAATGGCAGAAAGTAACTGTGATATGGAGATTGGTGGCCCATGAGAGTTTATTATATCTGCTATGCGCAACTCTACTGCACATTTTAATGCCATTGAGTCTGCAAATGCAAACATTAGTTGCCATAATTGTGCTTGGCCTTTGAGCAGTTCTTCAGATTCTGCAAATTTTTTCATTTTTATGAGTTCTGTTATTTTTTCTCAGTTCTCTTTCTGTCTCTCTCTCTCTTTTTACAGAAAGAATTGATATTATTAGGAACTTAATTAGGTTATTTATAAGCATACCAAACATAGAGGGTGTTTCACCTAACCTACAAATTTAATATTTTATAAATTCTAAATTCAAACCGTGTTTGACATTGTTTCAGTTGTTTGGTTTTAACTTTTTGTTGGAACCATGATAGATAATAACATAAAATTTTAAATTTTTTTATTAAATAAAAATTAATTTTACAGTAAATATTAAATTTGTAAAATATGATTTTGATAATTTTTGTTTTGAGAAATATTTTATATTAATAAGACCCTTTTTATATTATAAAAATTAATATTTAGTGTTTGTCTGTTTTTTAAATTATTTATTTTTTAATAATTTAAATTTCAATAATTATGCTATAATTTTTAAAACTATAAAAAATATTTTTTAAAAATATAAAACAAAAAATAAAAATAATTTCTAGGTTTAAAAAAAAAAACTTAAAAATCTATAATCCGAACAAATACATTCTAAGTCTACACATTTATTTAGATAATCTTATATGAATTCACTTTATAAGCTAAAAAAATTTACAAGAATCAACTTATTTTTTTGATGCTTAAATATAATATTTGTTAAGTTTTTCTAATTTTAGAGCCCTAATTAACCCCATGATTTTCTCAGTGTTTGATAAAACGGCACACAAGACTGCATAACTATAGCATCTATATTTTTGTTTGAGAATAGAATATTACCATATTCACGTATCACCCTATAAGCTATCAGCCTTTTGTTGAGTTAATCGGAGTTCTGGGATTAAAAAATTTAAGAATGTATTAATGAGTTTATTTTTTAGAAATTTTTTTATGAAAAATAAAAAATAAAAGATAATGTTCACGTAGCCTAATTTTTTATAATTAAAAATAAAAAATAAATTTTCAATTTTGTAAAATTAAAAATTGGAAAACATTTTTTGTATGTTTTCCAAAGAAAACACTAGTTTTCTATAATCAGCTTTAAAATTTTTCAATTTTATTGTAATTGAATGGTACACAAAAATCAAGAAAATGATTAATTTTATAATGATTAATCTTTATAAATTTCAAAAAAAATCATTATAATTTTTTAAATACTATTTTCATTTTTCATTTTTTATTTATTTTCTTTCACTAATAAATAAAAAAATATTTAAATTTTTTTTAATTAATACTTCTTTGAATTTTTAAAACCGACATTTGAAGTAAAATTTTTTTTCTTACACTATACTTGAATTGAAACGAAATGAGCAATTAAAATTATTAATTTATCTTTAATTAATAGTTTTTAAATATTTATATTCTATTAACCTTTTCACTTGTTAATAATAACATTAAATATAAATGATAAATTATAAAAATAAGATTAAAATTTTCTCTTAATATTAGTGAACGTCAAATATTTAGAATAAAATTAAAATTTTAAAATAATATTTAAATTATTTTAGCACTTTATTAAATTCATTGTAAGTTCTTAATTTATAATTATCTATGTCGATTAGTCAGTCAGTTTATTCATTTTATTGCTAGAATAGTTCTCTTTTTTATATGATCATATGGAATAGATGGTTAATTTTATTTTCTTATTTTTTCCTAAAAAAATTAATGTTGAATTTACTCTCACATCTATTTATTATTTTATTTATTTATAGTTTAAAAGAAAGTGGGAAATTTCAAATTTGGCGCTTGGAAAATGAAAAAGATTAGTAGAAAACTATTTGTGGTGATTCTAAAAAAGAAAAGTATTAGTAGAAAACTATTCTAAAAAAGAAAAGTATTAGTAGAAAACTATTCTAAAAAAGAAAAGTATTAGTAGAAAACTAGAAAAGTACTAGTAGAAACCTACTTGTGGTGATTCTAAAAAAGAAAAGTATTAGTAGAAAACTATTTCACTACAAACATTTTTCTACTAATACTTTTCCTTTTTCCATTCTTCATTTTTAATTTCAACAGGAGCTTAAAAATTTTGGCTAGCTTCTTTGGTTGATTGTATAATTGGTGTTAAAATTTTATTGGTGAAAAAATTATATATATATATATTTAGTAGATGACGTAAATTTTATAATGAAAAAGTAATATAAATATATTAGGGTATTGTTAATAAATAGTAGAATTTGACGTTAATTTTAATAGTGAAAAAAGTAGTATAAATATAATAGGATATTATGAATAAAACATAAAATAAGGATAAAATAAGAAAAAAAAATTTGAACATCTCTTAACACCCCCAAAATTAGGTGTTAGGAATTATTCTAAAAAAATCAAGTTTTTTTTAACACTTTTCTAACTTTATAAAACTTTCTATCTTAATTTATTCTCCTTCAAAACAAATCGAGTTATCCTCTCTCTTTACCTGCCCCTCTTATACCAAGTGAAGGATTTAAAAATTTATCGAATGTGACTAATTTTTATAGAAAAAATTATAAATAAATTTATTAAATATTTAATATTACAATAGTTTAATGGCTAATTTATGCTATCAGAATAACTATACCTAAAAACTTATAATTACGTCACTTTGCAAAATTTGAAAACATTTCATTTCTCTTCCCATAAAAACTTTTCAATTTTTTTTTCTTATGTTATCAACCTCTACATGTCCTAGCAATTTTTTGTATTTAATTTTGCATCTTTTATTCTTTTATTTTTTTTATTAATTCCCAATTTATTTTTAATTGTGTTTTTTTTATTCTTTTATTTTATAATAAATCTAAATTTATTTTATTCTCTTTTAATCTATGAGTAAACATGATATATATAATATTTTATATAAAGTTTGGGAAATAATTTCTTATTTTTATAATTTTTCCATAAAAAATTATTTTTAATTTCCTTTAAATAAATATATATATATATTAAATAGAAAACTATTTTCCATTTTTAACAAATAAAACATATTTTCTAAATTTTTAAAATAAAAAATAATTTTCTATTTTTACTAAATAGATGTATTTTCTATAGAAAATAATACTTTAATTTTCTTAGAAAACTGAAAATAGAAAATAAAAAATTATTTTCCATAAATAAACATACTAAAAATTTTGAGGCTTAGTAGAAATTATTTTTTTTTAAAAAAAGAGAGAAAAATAGAGGAATATTCAAATAGTAGCAAAAGAAAATTTAATTATTCGACTTGATAAAATACGTATAGATTAGTTTCGGGATTGAAAAATCTAAGGCCACCTGCATCGCCAGGTGAAGTAGAGAAGGAGAAGTGGGAGTACACCGCGGCCGTGTGCTGCATCGCACGATAGAGTGGAGGGAGGAGTATCAGGCCGGCGCGAAGAAAGAGAAGCAGGCGGAGGAGTAGTAGTCCGTGGACTACTATATTAATTAACTCCTCTTGTCCAATAAAATTCTGTCACGTGGCAGTTTTTTTTTTTTAGAAAAAGAATATATATTTGATTTTTATGTGTTAAAAAGTCAAAAAATATTAATTTTTTTTTTGAAAATAAAGCAAATTTTTTTTTTACATAAATTGATAATATTTTTAAGATTTTGTTGTATATTTTTAATTTTATTAAATAATAAAAAATTATAATAATTATACATTTTATTTGTAAATTTTATTTATTTAATTAATATTTTTTAAATTTTACAATTATAATGACTACAAAAAATTAAATATTATTCATGCATATTTACATTAGTTGTAAATAGAATAATTAAAAATTTTAAACTAGGTTGAGAGACTTTTATTTTTCTAAAGAAATATAAATAATTAAAAATAATATTGCAATATGAACAAAATATTTAATTAGAAATATAAAAAGAAATATTTTAAAAATAATTAAATGAAAAATATGAATAATTTATCTTCTGAGTGTGTAAGATTTCACATGAGTATTATTTACTTTTGGTCAAAAAATTAAGCATGATGTGATTTATCATTTTTCTTTGTAGGATATGAGTCATCTTCACATTGGTGTTTCAGACTTCACATTGGTAATTTCTGCCTATAAAATATCACTCAACTCCAATCTTTTACCCACACCATTATCTCTCTTCTCTATTCTGCTTGTGCTTTTTCTTATTAGCAATTATATAGGTTTTTCATCTGCTCAATCAAATGGATCCAAATCACCCTCATTTTAATCAATGGTTCGAATCAAATTTCTCGAATGAATTTTCTCAAAATCCACCAAATCCAAATTTACCAACAGAAATTCCAACCAATCCAAATTTCTGTACGCAAATTCCAACAAATCCAAATTTTTCGCAAACATTATTTGCTCCCATACCAAGTTATCCTTACAACAATGCTTTTCAATTCACACAACAGTCTCAGTCACACCCAATCGGAGGTCCCCTTTCAAACTCTCCTATAACTGAAGAGAGTTTTAATCAAAATGAAGACCGTGAATCAATAAAAGAAAGTAAGAAAAAGAAAAATTGGACATGGGAAGAAGATACCATTTTGGTTAGTGCTTGGTTGAATACTTCAAATGATGCTATTGTAAACACCAACCAAACTCGTAATTCCTTTTGGCATAGGATTAAAGATTTAGTCCTTGAAGCCATGCCTCACATGTCATCACAAACGAAAGAATCACTTCGTAAGCGGTTCGAGTTGATTAGTTCATCGGCTATGGCTTGGGGTTCGTGCTATGAGGAAGCACAAAGAAATGCCCGAAGTGGTTGGAATGATGCAGATATTGAAAATCATGCATATGAAATATTCAACGCGAGATACAAAGGTCAGAAATCAAAACAGTATAAACAACATTGGGAAAAATTACTTCGTGACCAACCCAAATGGAAAGTTTTATACAACCAAGCAAACACCACTGTGGGTATTGGGAAGAGAAGTAAAATAAACGCTGAAGGAGCATATTCCACTTCATCAACTAGAGAAGGCAACCAACAAAATGACATTAAGGAAGCTCAATCACCAGCTCGCCCTGAAGGAATAAAGGCCGCCAAAAGAAAAGGTAAAGCAACTTCGTCATCCACAGTTACTAAACTATCATTTGATGTAGCCAGTTTGGCTCCACTTTCAGAAATGGCCACTGCTATAAAAGATTACACGGAAAGGCAGGAGCAAAGAGAACAGCAAAAAATGAAAGCAATTGAAAAAAAATTAGAGCAAGTGAGTATAAAACGGATATGAAAGTGATAATGAAGGATCCAATGTCAATTCAGGATGAGAAAATGAGAGAATGGCATATAAAGTACGCAGAACAACTTAGACAGAAGTGGGCCATGCCACCACTCTAAGTATGATTATATGTTTCCTATAAGTAGTTTGAAATTATGATTAATATGTAATCTTGTGTTTTCTTTTAATGATGTTATGTTTAATATATTAGGACTTTAAAATTAATGATTAGTATGTAATCTTGTGTAATATGTTAGTAGTTCAAAATTATGATTAACATGTAATCTTGTGTTTTCTTGTTATGTGTAATATGGATGCTTTAGTAACAATATTCTGAAGGACAATGAATTCCACATTGGATGCTTTAGTTTTGGTCAAAAAATATTAAAGTTGATGTGAGTTTTTCCTCTTTTCTATGGCCCATCTTCACATGCTTTAGTAACAATATTCTGAAGGACAATGAATTCCACATTGAATGCTTTAGTTTTGGTCAAAAAATATTAAAGTTGATGTGAGTTTTTCCTCTTTTCTGTGGCCCATCTTCACATGCTTTCGTAACAATATTCTGAAGGACAATGAATTCCACATTGGATGCTTTAGTTTTGGTAAAAAAATATTAAAGTTGATGTGAGTTTTCCCTCTTTTCTGTGGCCCATCTTCACATGGGCAATTAATAACTTCACATGGGTGTGATAGAGATGAAAAGGACCTCAAGTTTCTATAAATACCTATCCCAAATAACTCATTCACCACACAACTAAATATCATTCCTACAATATGTCATCCTCTTCTTCATCATCAGATTCTTCTTCCTTTTCGTTTAGTAGTTCTTCTAGTGATGAAGTTGCTAAATTAATCGAACAAGCTATAACCCACCCTGTGATGCGAGAGATACCTCATCAAATTAAAGAAGCAATTGAACAGTTTCAGACAACAACGTCGGCGTCCACTTCAAGACGACGGCGACGTAGATACATCGAAAGAAATCGTGAATTTGGCCATGAGCGACTATATGCCGATTACTTTGGCGAAAATCCGACGTATCCTGAACACGTATTTCGCTAAAGGTTTCGAATGAGAAGACATGTCTTTCTACAAATTGTTGAAATAGTTACTGCAATTGATCCATACTTTCAACAACGGCCTGATGCATTACAAAGAAATGGACTCTCACCGCTTCAAAAATGTACGGCTGCTATACGAATGTTAGCATATGGAGTTCCAGCTGATTCTATCGATGACTATGTGCGTATAGGCGCATCAACAGCACAGAAATGCTTAAAACGTTTCTGTCAAGCTATTTGTGGAGCTTTTAAAGATGAATATTTGCATCGACCTAACAATGATGACATTCGACGGCTAATGAATTACGCGGATCAACGTGGCTTTCCTGGAATGTTAGGAAGTATTGACTGCATGCATTGGAAATGAAAAAATTGTCCGACAGCTTGGAAGGGTCAGTACACAAGCGGATATAAAGGAACTCCCTCAATAATTCTAGAGGCGGTGGCAGGTCCTGATTTATGGATTTGGCATGCTTTCTTTGGGGTAGCCGGTTGTAACAATGATATTAATGTGTTGGACCGGTCACCCTTATTTGATAATGTGCTCAAAGGCATTGCTCCGGAGGTAAATTTCACTGTTAATGGAAATTCATATAGATCAGGGTATTATTTAGCTGACGGAATATATCCTGAATATGCCACGTTTGTGAAATCCATCCCCCATCCAACTGGTGCAAAGCGAAAGTTGTTTGCAGAACTACAAGAATCATATCGGAAAGATGTAGAACGAGCATTTGGGGTGTTGCAGGCTCGATTTACAATTGTTCGTGGCCCTGCACGCTTATATCATCAGAGTGATCTTAGTTATATCATGAGAGCGTGCATCATAATGCATAATATGATAGTTGAAGACGAGCGAGACACGTATGCCAATTTCGCTGACATTGCTGCATTTGACGAAGTTGATAACACACCTTCACAGCCAATTTTAGGTGAATCGAATTTACCTAGCTATGAAAATTACGTATAAAATTATACCCAAAATTCTATCGCACTCCGAAGTAGAGCAACTCATCGACAATTGCAAGCAGATTTGTTAGAGCATGTATGGAATTTCAATAATAATGCATAGTTTTATTTCAATTTAAGGAATTTAAGTTTAGATGTCATGTAATTCTGCAACTTTTATTTGGTTATTATTGTATTTTTTAATATTTAATGATGTTAGTGTTTTACTTGGTTATTATTATTATTTTTTTATTATTTTATTAGTATTTTGAATTAATGCAATTATAGTAATAAATTATTCTCTAAATTAATTAATAAAAATAATTTTAAATTAATTAATTAAATAAAAAAATAAATAATATTATATGTATGTAATTAATTATTGGTCACTATAATTTATTTAAGTAAATTTGTTAAGTTAAAATTATTTTTGGAATAGAAATATAAAATGTTTGATAATAAAAAAAAATCAAGTGGGTCCCATGCAGAATAGTATTAGTAGGACTTTGGGATGGAGGAAATATGGTGGAGTTGTGGAGGAGTAGTGTGCTGGGCCCATAAAAGCTGATGTGGAGAAGAGAGGTAGTTAGTAGTCCTTACTTTAGTAGTCCTTGGGATGCAGGTGGCCTAAAAGTTTGAAGGGGGAGAGAGAGAGAGAGAGAGAGAGAGAGAGAGAGAGAGAGAGGAATATTCAAATTGTAGCAAAAGAAAAATTAATTATTCAACTTGACGAGATGTATGGCTGAAATTGGAATCTGAATATATATATATTTTGGTAGAAACCCACAAAGAAATTTACACTCGGTACGGCAAATTTACTTTCCTTTTCTAAAACTACGGATCATAAATTTTTGTTTTTACGTTTTTATGTCACGCGGGCTCTTTTTCCTTATTTTTAAACTTTTATCACCATTTTTTAAATTTTTAAATTTAAATTTATATTGATATTTTTTTATTCATAAATATTATTTTTTTATTTATATATTATAAATGTATACATAAAAAATAAATATATAAATATATTATTAATATATATAATAAATATATATATAATATATATATAACATATATAAAAAATACTCAGTAAAATAAACATCTATTACATTCATTAAATAATATTTTATAATAAGACTCTTTTTTATTATAAAATTTAAATTTTATATTTGTCTATTTTTAAATTTTTTATTTTTAATAATTTAAATTTTAATAATTATAGCATAATATTTAAAAATATAAACATATTTTTAAAAAATATAAAACAAAAAATAAAAAATAGCTTCTAATTTAAAAAAAAGAAAGAAAAAAACTGAAAATTTATAACTTGAACGAGCACACTATAAGTCTATATATTTATTTATGCAGTTTTAAATGAATCTAATTTATAAGTTAAAAAAGAGTTATGAGAATTAACTTATTATTTTAATATTTATAAATATTCGACTAATTTAAGATAATTTGATCAAATAATTTATTATATTATTTTTTATTTATTTTAATAAATATATTTAATAATATAAATTTATATATTTTTTAATTATTTTAACAGTAAATATATTTATAAATTATTTTTTTATAAAATTTATTAATCATTTATAAATAATCAAAATAAATATATAATTATTTAAAATTTAAAATATTTATAAATCCACATCAGTTTATAAATAATTTTTATATATTTGACTAAATATTCTTATGATTCCGCGACAAATACATTTTCTTTTTTCTAATTGAATCTAATACCATAAATAATAACTAATAACATTTTGATTAATCCTCTTATAAATAATCAAAATGTTATTAGTCGTGTCTCACAGTCATGTTATGGCGTCTATTTCTAACAAACATTTCAGCTCACACGGTAGGTAAAGTCACAAGTGAATTTTTTTTATTTTCTAGAAGCTCATTTATTGATCAATTAATTTCTTGTTAATTATTATATCAATGATCAATTTGTTAAATTACAATAATAGAGTAAATCATCCTTTTTTAGTAAAAAAAAAACAATAATAGAGTATTTAATTATATCATAATCTCAACAAAATTGATAAAATAATCTTTTTAGATAAAAAATATTTTATTCGTTCATAAATAATTATTATTTTATGCGATAAATTTTGTTTATAAATAATTATTATTTAATAAAAATTAAGATTATTTTAGACTTTATTTTAAATTTATCTCTATATAATTATATATAATAAAATGAGTAATAAATTAAGAAGAATAGTATTTTAATAAAATAGTTATATAAAGTAGATTATTAAATAACTTTTTAATTTTTGTGTAAATTTTTAAATTGACAATTATTTGTGAACGGAGAGAGTATTATGTCTATTTGTAAATAATCTATGTAAAATAAAATATCGGCCCACTAAATTTTATTAATTAGTTGGTAAAATATTTTATCTAAGAAAGTAGAAAAAAATATTTTACTGTAAAAGAGGATTATAGAGTTCCATATTAAAAGACAATTATACTCTCTACTTTATAATATGGTAAACTAGAAAAGAGATATTATAAGCATAGTTTAAGTATTATTTAATTTTTTTAAATAAAATTGAATGGTAATTAAACAAATTGATATTTTTTCTAATTTATTTTTTCAGTATTTTATTATCTCTTTTAAATATGGTAATATAATTTTTTTTAAAAAAAATATAATATCGATAATATATTTTTATAAAATACATTGTCAATGATTAGTTTTTTCATTAATATGCCAAACTACCCATAAATGCAAAGCAAGCATTCAATCATCACGACTCAATTAATATTTCAACAAATAAAACTTTATTATGAAAGTATTCTTATAATTAATCTTTGGATCTTTATGAGAAAAATATGATATATATACTTGATTTATAATAAGTTAAATTATATATATAAATAATTTAAATTATTATAATTCTTTATTAAATTTATTATAAGTTTATAATAACGTAGATTAGTAAATTTGTGTGTTCATTTTATCACTGGAGTGATTAGTTTTTTTTAATCCCATCATGTGAAATAGAGGGTTAAGTTTATTTTCTTATTTTTTCTTAAAAATAATTAATGTTGAATTTACCCCTACACCTATTTATTATTTATTATTTAATTTTTTTTATAGTTTAGCAGAAAGTGGGAAGTTTGGGATTGGAAAATGAGAAAGATAAGCATTAGTGGAAAACTGTTGTGATTCATTAGAATTGAGATATGATTTTTCTGCGTTAGGCAATTAAGTTTACTTTTCCTTTCATTTTTAAATGTCAGTTTTGCAATATGTAAACAACATATGTTCATTGTATTTAAGAGCAATTAAGTTTGTATCATGAAGTCATTATTGCGTATAAAGTTGACTGATAATTGAAAAAAAATGAAGAAGTTTAATAATTAATAATATGTCGAAGAAATTTTCAAAAAAAAAAAAAATAATATGTCGAAGAAAATGAAAATGTATCAACTTCCTAATTTGATTTTTGAAAAGAAGAATTTTGAGTAATGAATTCTATTAAAAAACCTTATCAGAAAAATATTATGTTGAATGTCGAATAGAATAATTTTAGAATTTTATTTAACTATTTTGAAATGTAAATGATTAGAAAATGTGAAATTAATTTTAAAAATAAATTATATGAATTCTAAATAATATTTTTAATAAAATTTAATCATTAGAAAAATCCTCAAAATGCTTTAGTTTATCAGCATTTTTAGGATTTGGATATAATATTTTATCAACATAGACAACTCTTTCGTCTATGTTGGATTAAAAACCATATTTCAAGTTTTTTTTTGGCGCTCAGGCCTTCTAATAAAATATTTCTTAATAGCCATTCAAACAATAATATCAAATTTTAATTGTTGCTCTATGGCTCTTTGAGCCATTTTGGCTGCACAAAACTATGTTTGTTAATAAAGGATAAAAGCAATGGAACATATACAAAGTCAATTAACTCTATGTTTGTAGACTATAAAGCTCAGTTATAAAAATCACTAAAAAAAAAGTGGGGTTTTTACATATTAGCAGTTTGATACAAAATAACTCCAGAATAGATCTGTTTAGCACAAATTTCATCCCAGTTTGAAGCGTATATGATATTATGGCATTCGAGAGGAGCTGATAATAATTAACTCAACTCAACCCAACTCAATAAAACCTTAGTTCTAAGTTAATTGGGATTAACAACAGGAGTTAATAATAATATAATATATAAAAAATACTGTAAATTCTATTGATACAACAGATTATATGCTGGCAAATCTTTTATTCTATGTACATCTTCTAAAGATAGCTCTCTCTCCAATTGTGTTCTTGTTACTTTTAAGACCTCCTGCAAGAATGAAAAACACGGTTGACAGAATATTATAATACTACAAGAAACATGCGATAAACCAACAAACAAAACTTTAACAGAATTTTCAAATCCATCGATATATTGAAAAATTTTCTTAGTAATTTCATTTACAATCACTTAAGGACTACATGAATCAGTCAGCGATAACTTTGCCGGCGAAAAATTTAACATTAGTGCCGCAAGCATAAGAATGTTTATCAATTCATAAGTAATGCTTTACGTATGTTGGGATGATGAGAGTTTGCCGAGATATCTTTGACTGTTGTATCAATGTGATCATGTTATCAGTTTTAGGTGAAAAGTCATGTTAATAATCATTTCAAGAAGAAAATCTTAACGGGTAAACATCATGTTAGGTGGTGTTAGTCGATGAATGGTAAGCTACTCTCATCCCACACCAGGGAGCTGATGTAACAAGAAAATAGTGAGAGTTGGAGAGTCCTTGTAAGACGTTTATGCGAAAAACGAAAAAATGAAAAAGAAAAATGTCAGCATAATTTCTGTTTGTTTCTGATTTATGCTAAGAATGTTTTGCTTCCCATTTGAAAGCAAGAAATTCAAAAATTTCTTGAATGTTTACAGAAGATCTTTTACATTTTTATAGTTCCTGCAACTGAATGCAGCAGTAAAGAAAAGGAAAAAAAGCATGCATGAGTTTAAAAGCTTCTTTGAATGTAAAATTTAATAGAAACAAATAAAGAGAGAGAGAGAGAGAGGGAGAATACATTAAACTCCATATAAGATGCATGCATTGCAAGCCACTGGGCGTCCATCAGTTCGAAAGCTAAACAGTATAATACATCGAAGGCAGCTTCATCTTCTGAAATTGCAAATGTGCAATTATAAGAATATAATTTACTTAATCAGAAAAGAAAATATGGTTACATGAGCATAACACAGTTTAGATTGGTTGTCCCATTACCTCCCAGTAATTTAAGAAAATTGATTCCTGGAAGATTTTTCGGTTTTTCTGCGAAGGGGACATAAGGAATTATATTAGAAATGAAAATTACTTTTACATTAAAGGTTGTGTGCAACAAACAATGAGCATATTTAAACTGGATGGAGTTATTGAGAGACGTATCAATCTCTCAGAAGTTAAGTACTATGATAGTGGTGCATGGTAAGTACTTTAACTTCCTCTTCTCTAGGTCCTCAACTACACCCCGAAAAACCCATCCCCAACCTTCTGTGAAATAAATATTTCGCATATGCATACGAACCTGATTGCAAATCTAACATCTGGATCAACATAAATGAAACATTAATGCCAGCAACAGCAAATGGATATTCCCAAGTTGCTCGTTTGCCACCCTGCTTGAACAATAACCTACGAAAAGATACCTTCATTTTGCATTCATATAATTAGTAATAGTCAAAACTCACTTTCTGTGAAAATTCAGGTATCAGGGAATCTAGAAAAATATAATACAATAAGCTCTGGAGAAGAGGGACAAAAAGATATAAGGAATAGTTGCATAAATCATTGAAAGTGTAAAGAAGGCATACCGGATAAGTCCTGGCGAAAAAAAGCAAGTTTTCAAGAGAAATGAAACCACAACCCCTAAGGACAAAAGTCAACTCGTTATGAGAGATTATATCAGAATTACAAGATGCAGAATAGAATCAAGATATAGGACTAATGGACCCTTTCTCGTTTGATGTTCAAAACATGCCAAATGGACTAGTTAAAACTTCTATATCAGTATACTTCCATACATCATACTCAAGCAATACGATCTCTTTATCAATAAGAAACACAAAGAGACTGACCTTAATAATGAGAAAAACATAAAGACGTTTGCAGAACTTTACCTAAAGTCAGTTGATGGATTAGGACCTTGCCATCCCATCTCTTTCCACTGATCAGAGATCAAACCTTTCAGAGTAACATCAGGAAAGGCTGAATTCCACAATGATAAAAGAGCTTCCTGACAAAAAGAAATAAAAAAAATGAGTGAAGTGATATGGTAATAAATAAACAATTTGCATGGACTAGAAAATCAGGATTCAATTACATGACAGAACAAGGACATACAGATGAAAATGACATGAATTAATAGTTTATGAGTAACCTATTAATGATAGCTAGTATTCAGCATTAAATGTAGAGAACAAAAAATGCATTCCTAAATATTCATTTCACAGAAAAGAGTATCCTACAGCATCCTATTCATTGACTTTCTAAAAAATTTTGCAGAACCAAATGCATGATAGGCAGTAAAGATTAAAGGAAAATTATATCACAAGAATGAAGAAATTACTTGATGATCAGGACGAGTCTCGTCAAATGGTATTTGCAATCGCTCTTGAAGCTTTTTAAGTTTTTGTTCCTGAAAACAGTTAAAAAGCATAAAATTGCAAGTTCAATTTTCATTTGATATATGAGATTACAAAAAAGTTTGACATAAGACATATGACTAAATGCAATGTGGGACAGGATTATTTAATAAATTTACTAACCTGAAAAGGAGTCAAAGGCCTGTCAAGAAATTTCTCTTGTTTATTGGCTGAGCGATTGAAAAGCCCTCCTAACCATGCTCGTGGCCCGACCATAGCATCAGCTACAACCAGAAGAAAATGGAATTCAATCTAATGGTTCAGATTGCAATGGGTTACATTTTAAGCTTTTTTTTAACCTTATCGATATGTCCTTGAACTCTGAATATGTCATATTCAGAGTATTTTCATACCACAAATCTATTGTTTGCTCCCATCTCTACAGATTGAGACAGGGGAGAAGAAAACCAAACAAAAAAGTGAAGTAAATTACAGAAATCAAGTCATCAACACAATAGAAATATGAGTTTTTTATGAGTTATAAACCATATTGCTGTTGTCAATGAACTGTTTATCAAGATTTTCTAGCAGCTTTGCAAGAGATGTGTGTAAATTTGAGAATATTGAATCAAGGCAGTGCATGTAGTCGGTATATGGAATTCCAAGGTGTCAAGCTAAATACTTCTACTCATTACCAACCCAACAAAGAGTAAAACAAATCATAACTGTAGTCTTTACTACAAATTTAGTTGAACTAAAAATCCTTTGGTGTGATAAGAGCAGTCAAAAGATATAATACAACTTTATGATATTATATAAACAAAAGTGTTGTCTAAGAAATTTGAAAATTTTACTCACTAAAACATTGAGTTCCAACTCTTCACTTCCCTTCTCTGATCTCCAATAAACTTCATCCTCATCAACCTACATTTGAATTTTGAAATGAAATTTCGGTATTACCATCATACAAATGACTACATATTTTTGTCTAGCCAAAATCACAATCTTTTTTCACTTTGAAGGCAAATTTAATGCATATGCACAATATTTAGGCAATAAAGCAACAACTGGTGTCAAATACACAATATAAAACTAAAGAGTTAATCCACTGAGGAATGCAAAAAGAAAGACAATGCATATTATTATTGGGTTCTTGATAACAGGTAGCAACTAAGTATCCAAAAACTAATCAATTGATTGATACTAACAAAAAAAACGGAAAAAAGGAAAGCTGTTTAAGGAAGAATTGCATATGCAGGCAATAATCAATGGCAGGATTAAGAACATCCATTATGACAAATTATTTAGCTTAAGAATTACAAAACATCGGCAATAAGCACAAACTTTTTTTTTGCACAAATGGACACTTCTAACAGGTTCTAAACTATCAAGAGAAGTGAAAAATTTTACTCTGCGATGAGAAGAGCAAGAGGGAAAGCATTGTCTACTCTTCCTTAATCTCATGAGGTGGTGGCCAAAAATTAAAGTTTGAATCTTTTTGCTCTTTTTAACCGAAAGCAAAAGGCCAAAAGACAAAAAAGTGATGGAAAACAAATGGGGTGACATATAATTGCAACCAACCCATGCTCACCTATTATTCAACTCCCATGATAGTTTGAGAGAGACAGAGTCAAGAAATGCAATGATGGGTTATAACACAGAGATATAACCAGAAGCTAAGCGCAATTAATGGGATCTTTATGCATCTACTTTTCACTGCAAAAAAGCTAGTTCCATAAACAAAAAGATAGAAATCTTTGGGGAAAGTGGGGGCATTTGTCTCTCCAATGTAACAAGAAAATCAATCAAATTATACCCAGAAACAGAAATTTACATGAACACAACAAAAAGACTGAAACTTTTGGGGAAAGTGGGGGCATGTCTCTCCAATTTAACAACAATAACAATCAAATTTTACCCAGAAACAGAAATTTACATGAACACAGTTATGTAGAAAAGAATTAAAAAGTATACCTTTCATGCCATTTGCCATTCTCACAAATGGCATTATGATGATAGTGGTGGTGCTGGTGGTTGTGGTGGTGATGGGGTGGTTGATGTTAGGATGGTTAATGGGACAAACTAAATGTGGGGTCAGAAATGGGAATGAATGAAGATAATTGAATTGAAAGAATAGAGAAAGAAGAAGAAGAAGAAGAAGAAGAAGAAGACGGTAGAGAAGGAGAAGGATGGCCATCTTTCACAGAGATTTTCTTGGAATTTCCTACAAGCAATGGTTTTTTCCTTTTCAGGGAAGTGCCATTGAAGGCTATTTTTTGTCTTTGTATGCCTGTCATGACATGATCACTGACCAGCCAATTTCCTGTAATCTTGGCTATATGTTCGCTTACCTGTTAGATCAATTAGGCATTGCTCAATTTTAGCTCTCAGCTCTCCTTTAAGTTGATCAAGAAGTGTTTAAAATAAGATTGCTGGTTTTTGAAAAAAAGAAAAAGGAAAAACCCATTGTAATATATTTTGCTTCAGGGAATTTCAACCTCCAGACTCCAAGCAGAGTTACATAATCCTCGGTCTAACCTCCGAAATTATAATTTAATTTATGGTATATTGTTATATTGAATATAATTTTTAATATAATTTTTTAATATATTTTACTTTTGAAATTATATGTTTGATTGATTAAAATATATCAAAATAGTGAAATATTTAAAAAAAATTAAAAATATGCAGTGTAATTTTCTCAAATTATTAATTATCTTTTAAAGAAATATATTTGGGCTGTAGTTCCAATGCAGCCCAATTTTGGACAAATCTATGCCTAAGGCCTGAGAGACAAACTTCAGCCCATCTTAACCACTAGTGAGCTAACCACAAAGCTAAATGCTTTTGGTTTGGCTCAAAGCGTATAATTACTTCTTTTTTTCTGGAGGAAATTACAACATATATTACTTGTTGAGTTTTATTTTTATTTTACTGCTCTTACTTTTCTTTTATACTTTTAACCTTTTTTATTTTTTCATTTTTTTTCTCTCATACTTTTACAAAAATATGGTATTTATTTAATTTTCTTTTTTTTTTGTGGTCCTATTTGAGTGCTTAGGAAAAGAGACTCTTTACTTATATATGAATTAATTTTTATAGTTAAAGTCTGTTGACTTTTTATTGACTAATTTCTTCTGTATAAAAAAACTTTCACTAACATTTATCTTAGTTGTACTCAATTATTTGAATAAGTTATTTCTTTTGCCCTAAAGAAAAAATCTTCTATTTTATAAAAAAAATTCTACTTTTTCATTAAGATTATGTTTGGCTTAAGACATTTTTCATCAAATTTTGATTGAGAATTCATTAATTTCTATTATTATAATTAAGGACTGAATTTATGTTATCCTATAAAATAATATACTGTTAGTGATAAAATAGTAGTATATATAAGTATATATTAGTATATATGGATATATATTATATATAATTATATATATGTATACAAAAATGTGAATTATGTTATATATTAAGAAAAAAAATTAGACAATTTTATAGTATGTGTTGAAATTATTTTAAAAAATATAAATTAAATAAAATATATGAAAACATGTATATAAAATATAATTTAAAATTATTTAACATAAATTAGTTTTTAATTTAACTAATTATTTATTTTGTAACTATATAAAATAAATTAGTTTTTAATAACATAAATTAGTTATTTTGTAACTACATAAAATTTTAAAAATCAATTAAAGAGAAATATACGTTGGTATATATTAGTATATGTGAGTATATTTAGGTATATATTGATATATGAGGTATATATTAATATATATCGGTACATGTTACATATATTTTAATTAAAAAATAATATTTTTATGAATATATATGTGTTTTTTATAATATATGTGGATATATATCGATATATATTATATATACTTTAACTAAAAAAAATATTTTTGTAAATACTGGCTCCATTTTTTTAATAGTATATATGAATATATGTTGGTATATGCTACATATATTTTTACTAAATAATAACATTTTTATAAATACAAACTTCATATTTTTTATAGTATATTCGGAAATATGTTGGTATATGTCGATATATATTATATATATTTTAACTAAAGAAAAATAATATATGTCAGTATATATGAATATATATTGGTACATAACTATTTTATATTTTTATTTATATAGATATATATTACATATAATTAGATATACCGAAAAGAATAATAAAATATGTTAGTATATGTTACATATAACTAGATATATATTATAAAAAAATAATATTATATATATATAGATATATATATATATCGATATATGTTGGTATATATTAATATATATTATATATATTTTTATTAAAAAATAACAGTATATATAAATATATGTCGATATATATTAATATATATTATATATAATTTAACTAAAAATAATATTTTTATAAATTATAAGTTTCATATTTTTAATATTTAAGTCTTCGCCAAATTTTAAGAAGAATAATAATATATTTAGGTATATATTATATGTAACTAGATATATATTATTATATGTAGTTATATATAACATATATATATATAATAAATCAAATTAAAAAATTAATTTAAATTATAAAAATAAAGTTAATATTATTTTGGCTTTAATTTTAAGTGTTAGCTTCCATTGTATATTTTTTATAAATAAATTATAAAATGTCATTAGACACTTGCCAATCAGTGAAGAAGCCACTTAACGCTGTGTTTTGCTTGCCAAATGGTTAGTTATTCTTTTGATTGTCAGGTTTTTTTTTTTTTTTGGTGATTGTCAGGTTTATATATATATATATATATATATATAGTAAAGGTGGACGAAACCACCGCAATATTTATAAATATATCAAAACAAAGGAAAACCCATACAAACAGACTGAACAAAACCCAAATAAAATTGGGCAAAATTAAGCGTATCTAAAGTTGGGCATACTCAAACTATCAGTTAAAACTATACCTTTAATGATGTTTGGCAACAAAATAAAAGAGTCAAATAATCTGGAGAACTTGTTAACTCTACTGTATTGGGCAAGATAGTGCGCGGCCTTATTGCCTTCCCTGTATATATGATGAAAAGAAATAGTGCTAGAAAGAGAAGACAACCAATTGAAACAAGATGGCCAAAAACGTCTGTGCAATGATAGTGAGGCAATTATAGATTGAGCATCAGATTCAACCTGAATGTGAGTAAAACCTAAAGAAAGACATCACTTCAAGCCTTCATTGATAGCCATGAGTTCAGCTTCATAGGGATCAGAAGCATTGATTAAGAAGGCATAAGCAGAAATAAAATTGGCTTGATCATCTCTAATTAAAACACCAGCAGTAGAGATCAGAGGAGTGTGTGAAGCATCAATATTGACTTTAATAAATCCATGTTGCAGCTTTCTCCAAAAAACAAGCTTAGGCTTTAGCTTACCCAGACCAAATTTAATCGGTAAAAAGTCTGCAAAAGAAGGCAGAGGAGCAGCAAACTTTGCAGAAGAATAAACAACCCCCCAATGTAAAATAAATCTGTTAATCTGCAGATCAATACGAGAGGAAAAAAATTTCTGTCCACCCCAATAACAATTACAATATTCAGTCCATACAGTATAGAGGATAATTTGGGGGACCAATAAGCAAAGCTTACCTCTCGTTGTTGAGGACTTGCCATGAAGCCACCAAGTCATTAACTCTAGTTGGAGAGTTGTTTGCCTATCTCTATCAAAAGGTATGAGATGAGCTTTATAAAACTTCCAAATACCATTTATGGAATGACATTGGAGGAAAAGATTATTCACAGAAGCAGGCCCTTGATAGCAAAAAGGACAGCAAGAAGCTAAATGAACTCCAATATTCTGTAGCCGGATCGGGATAGGGACAGCTCCACGCAACAGTCTCCATGAAAAAACCGAAAATTTCTTTGGTATTACAGTATCCCATAAAGATTTGCACACAAGGGATGTACTCTTTCGAGGCCGCACCAGATCATAAGCCAAAGATAGTTTGAAACCGTGTCGATTGGAATCCGACCAAGCAATAGAATCATTATCAATAACAAAGTAATAACCATATAAATTATAAGCTTGACACAGCCTCTTCCAAGAATTAGAATCAGTTTGAAGATAAGTCATCTCACCCTTTCTAAAGTACTTCTGCCTCATATATTGTGACCATAAAGATCGTCCAGAATAAAACATCCAAATAAGTTTAAGAGAATAAGCCTCTTGAATGGCAGCCACAGACCTAATCCCGAGGCCCCCCTCCTCCGTTGGATACTGAAATTCCGAATATCGAATCCAGTGATGACGGTGCATGGAATCAGAACTCCAGAAAAAAGTAGCAAACTTGCGCTCAATAGTTCTGATAATAAATTTCGGAAGAAGCATTGCCCCCATAATATGTATGGGAATAGAACTTAGCACATGCTTGATTAGAACAAGACGGCCACCTGGAGAAAGAAAACGCTTCAACCAACCCTGTAATCTCATATCAATCTTTTTAAGTAACTCTTTGCAATATGTAGCTCTGTTGATGCCCTGATAAATAGGGGCCCCCAAATAAGTGAAAGGCAAAGAACTTTGTCTAATAAAGAGCAAATCTTCAAATTTTTTAACAGAAAGCAAAGGAACCTTTTTAGAGCAAAAGAAAGCACTTTTATCAAAGTTAATCAACTGACCATAAGAAGACTGATAATCTGACAGGAACTTCATGAAACTTTTAATAGACTTGACATCACCATTTATAAAAATGAGCAGATCGTCCGCAAAAGCTAAATGCGAAACAAGAGGACAATGGCGGTGAAGCTTGTATGGACTTATATAGCCAGCCAAAATTAGACTATTTAACCCTCTGGAGAATACCTCTGAAGCAAGAATAAATAATAAAGGAGAGAGAGGATCTCCTTGTTTAACTCCCCTTTCAGGCTGAAAGAAACCGTAGCTTATCCCATTAACCAAGATAGAAAGATGGGTCGAAGAAAGATTATTTATAATAAGATCAACAATTTTGCTCGAGAAACCAAACTTCAAAAGAAACTTCTTCAAAAAAAGACCAAGATACCCTGTCAAATGCTTTAGCCATGTCTAGTTTTATTGCCAGGTTGTGACCTCTTGTTTTCTTATCAATATCATGCATCATTTCATTAGCAAGCATGATTTGAGCATGAATCGATCTACCCTTCATAAATCCCACCTGTTCCTGAGAGATCAACTTGTCCAAGACAGGAGCAAATCTGTTAGCTAAAATACGAGTACATACCTTACTCACGAAAGAGGCTAAGCAGATAGGCCGGTATTGGTGATAAGAAGCAGGATTTTCCACCTTGGGTATAAGAACAATCTGCGCACTGCTAAAACCCAAAGGAATTGGAACACCAAGAAAAAACTCCTTTACAGCACTACAAACATCCCATCTAACAATGTCCCAGCAGTTCCTGAAAAAAAACACCATCAAATCCATCTGGGTCACGAGCGCTATTTGGATTAAGCTGCCAAACAGCCTCCTTAATCTCCCCATCATCAGGAATTACAATAATACTATTGTTATCCAAATAAGAAACAATAGAAGGCATATAAGAGAGAATGGAATCCAAATTAGAAATATCACCATCACTATCTTTAGAAAAAAGAGCACTAAAATGACGAACTGCTTCGGACCCCAAATCATTCTACTCAGTCAGACAGTTACCATTAAAATCAGTGATGGAAACAATTCTATGCAATTTCCGCCTCATTTTCACATAATTGTGATAAAATTTGGTGTTCTGATCACCATCCTGAATCCATGAGATATGAGCCTTCTGACGCCAGAAAATCTCTTCTAATTTTAATTTGTGAAGTAATTCAGATTGTTTATCCTGCCAACTTTTACAATTTTCCGGAGAATGATCGTTAATATAGGCTAATTCAGCTTCCTCAGAGGTTATCTCAGCCTGAGCAATATTATCAAATAAATGACCAAATTGTTCCTTGTTCCACTCTCTCAATCCCTTTTTCAGATCTTTCAACTTAACCACCAATCCCCTCATTCCTCCTCCATAGAAAGATGATGTCCAACAATGTCTAACAAAGTTCATAAAAGTGTTATGGGTTAACCGCATATGCTGAAACTTGAATTGCTTAGGAACCCTCTGATTGGCCATTGAACAAGATAATAGCATTGGAGAATGATCAGAAGAAGTTTTCCCCAAATGTCTGCTACTTATCACATCAAAAGAATCAAAAAAAGAAATGTTAGCAACTATCCGATCAAGCCTCTCCCAAACCCGACCGTTGGATCTAATTGCAGTCCAAGTGAATTCAGAACCTTGAAATGGAACATCAATAAGACAACATTCATCAACACATTCTATAAAATCTTGCATGCTAGATAAATCCAACGACCCATTACCGCAATATTCTGTCGGATACTTAATAATATTAAAATCTCCACCAACAAGCCAAGGCAAAGAACAAGATTTAGCATAATCACAGAGATTCTCCCATAAAGAATTCCGACTCACCCTTGAATGATAACCATATACAGCAGACAATCGAAAGCTAAAACCAGAAGAAAGAACCAAAACATCACAAGATAGTAATTATGGTAAATCACAGAAGCCACATAAAGAATATATATGATAATGCCACATAATCCATAACTTGTTATCTTGAGAACAAAAAACATCTCTAAAACCTAACTGAGAAGCAACAAAACTGGCCTTATTAACATTTACCATAGGCTCAATACAAATAAAAAGACCAATATTATAAGTATAAAGAAGTTTGTGTAATCTATTTAGTGAGGATGAAAGCTTCTAAATCGGTGATCATCTCTAATTCTTTGATTGAACATCAATACCCTTTGAAATGAATTTATTATTCTGTGAGGTTTATATATATATGTACATACATATGTCAATCAGTCCACTTTGCCATTTTAAATTTGGCGGAGACGCGGTGCACTGTTGCCGGTGCGTAGGGTCATAAAAAACAGTTTACGCATTTTTGCAAGTACAACTTATTATCAGCGTAAAATTGAAATTTTATTTTAAGGACCGTAAATTTAAAAATCATTTAAGATTTTTAGTTATTTTTGTAAATATCCCTTTTGTTTAAAAAAAAAATTCTATAATATATACATCACAAATTTGATAGACTTTATTTTCCATCTTCATTGCTTTCCCCTCTACGTACTATATATTTTTCCTTTGTCCTCATCAATTTCAAATTTTAAATTGAAATTATGTTAAACTATTCAATTCAAACAATCAATTACTATAAAAAATTAAAAAAGTTCAACTTATTTTGGAGAAAAAAAAATTAAAATCTGTAATTATATAAGTTGGTGAGAAAATATTTTAAATGACCGTAAAAGTAAACTAATGCTATTGCAAGCAGAACACAATTTTCACTATAAAAGAAAAAAAAAATTGTTCATATCAAAATGATTACAGCATCTCTCTGATTACACACACAAAAAAAAAAAAAGAAGGAAAAACTAAAATTGACAAAAACGAAAATCTAGCAAAAACAAAATTAGAGAACATAGATTATCCTAACTAGTCCTATAAGCTAGCACTAATATAGTTAGTTAAGGTTAATTAATTAAACGAAACCTAACTAATTAATAATTATATAAGTTTCATAATACAAGATCGTAGATTCAAAATCGATACAGAATAAGTAATAGACCTAAGATCAATTTTCGTCTTCATGGTACGGGGTAAGACTTGTTTTTACACATGCATTTATAAGCCATGGGACAAGTCTCAGCTTCTTCAAGTGATGAACAAACAAAGCTAACCATTACAAGTCTACAAGGTGAGCATGAGCCACATGCATGAGAGCAATCTGGCAAGCTTGATCCTGCTATTTGTACTGTGTCTTGTCCTCTTCTCTTTGTTGGCCTTACTTCCCTGTAAAAATTTGGATTTGCCACCATTACTCCTTCTCCATCTCTTGTGATCTTTGGCTGTACAGAGGAATGGTGATGTCCATGACCTGTTTAAAAATTCTAATTTAATTAGTTCAATGAGCGCCCAATAAAGAAAAAAGCATTAAATAGTATGTTTAAACTAGCTAGAAATTAGTATTAACCACCAAGTTGTGACTTAGTGGTAAAAGGCGAATAATCTGAATTCACAATGAATAGACCATAAAACACTCCCTCCACCCCTTAGGGTTAATATTTTATCAGAACGTAATAATATTGAACTAAAAAAAGATAAAAACAAACTAATTAAACAGAGAAACATACGTGTCCGTGGCCTGCCAATGTGTCTTGCAGATATGGAAGAAGGAAGGAGAAGAAGAGTGATGACTAATAATAAAGCAACATAACCAGTAGAACCCTTCATTTCTCTTTGATGAAAAGTCAAATTTCTTTTAGTAATAATTTGCCTAAAAAGCTTGTAGTAATATGCGTATATATATATGTATATATTGACAATGGTGAAGAAATATAGTTTGTGAGTAAAGTGTCTATATATAAATAAAAGGAAGAAGAGAGTGTATATATTGAAGCAAATCACGTGTAAGTATGGTGTTATATATGTATATATATGCAGAGAAAGGTGTAAAAATGGAAGGTCACATGAAAAAAGAGAACAAAAGGGAGTGTTGAAAGTAGTCACAGGAGAACTCAAGCTATAAATAAACCCTTTCTTAATATAAATATAAATATAAATACAAATATAAATAAATATATATATGTATATGTTAAATTTTATATGTATAGTATATGTAGAAATAGAAGAAATTGGAAGAATTTACTGAACATTCAAAGAACTTTTATTTTACGTGATCTTTCTGACTTGGAAAGTACTAAGACAATGTGTATTTATAAATGCATACATATAATATCGGAGGGATTTTCAAATTTTTTTGCTTGAATTTTTGAAAGAATAAAAAGATCATTTAATAAAAGCTATATATTTATATATATTTCTCTAATAATAATAATAAATTGGGTACTGAAGATTTAATGTGACTGCCATTAATGTTTTCTGAGCCTATGGTTTATAATATTGTCTTTCTATAGCTTAAGCTTTTTTGGACCACTTTCATATCTCATTCATGTTTACAGTTTAGTTTTTTCTTTTTGGCTTTTACACTTTACTATTGACTATTACTAAAAGTGAAGATATTTGTGTCTATAGCACACATTCAATTCCTTTTCCAATTCTCGAATTTGAAATCTTTCAATATGTATACATATTAATTCTTGAATTCGAAATCTTTTAATCTAAATATGGATATCGACCCTAATTTAAAAATTTTTTAATCTAAGTATAGATATCGACAATTCTCATATATATATAAATAAATATAAAATTGGACTTTCAAAATTAAAATTTTTCAATCTAAACATAAATATGGATGCTAAATTCTTAAATTGTCAACCTAAATATATAAATATTCACCCTCAAGTGTTTTAATGCATATTTATTAATAAGAAGTATTGAGTTTTAGCAAATATTATTTCTTGTAATGGTACCCTAATGTCTAACCCTATACAATAACATCTATAGTTTGGACATAGATTTAAATAATTGATGGTCCATATTTTTACTAATTAATTAAGGATGGTAATATAATTAATTGTTTGTGATCATAAAGCTAAGTTTCACCAATAAAATTTATCTGATTAATTTAAAGTAAGGACTAATTTGATTGGAAGTGTTCTTCTTTATTATATATACATTATTATCATTATTAATTGTTTCATCAATTTTTTACTTGTCCTACTACTTTACTGTTGAAGAATATAAATGAATTTTATATTTAAAAAGTATAATAAAATATAATGATATATAAGATGGTGTAGATTGAACCTTAACATAAGTCAATTAGTTTTATATTAAGATGAGGTTTCAAGTCTATTTATATGATCATTGTATATTTGGTCCAACACTTATAGAACTCATGTAGTTTCTACGTGTACAAGTTCTATGATTAAAAAAAGGATGGAGGAAATAATTGTTTACAATTAAGTCATTACTTCTATTTCAATAATTTAAATAATAATCAAATACCCAACACGTTTTTTCATTTCCTTTGTTTTTAAATTATTTTTTAAATATCCTCTCTTCTTTTTGTAACTAAATTTATATATTTATTAAAAAATTATAACAGTTATATGAATGATTAATGAATTATCTATTGAAATTCAAGGCAGAGTACATTAGGTTTATAATAAGTTTATGAGTAATATTAAACAAAATGGTTTAAATTATTTAAGTTGAATTATTTTTCTTATAATTAATTAATGTGTGATATATTTCACGTATTTCTTATAATTTAAGTTGAATTCATTACTCAAAAATCATAGGTTAGGGTGGATGGAGAAAGTCTGAAAGTTCGATTTAATTTTTGATCTTTGATTTAGGTTTGTTATTTCTCTTTTATTAATAGTATAATAATTTATCTACAAAAATTAATAATTTGAGCATATTTATCATCATTAGTTTTATATTTGTTAGTAATTTTAAACTAGTTATATATGTGTGTTTGTGTGTGTGTGTGTGATCTTCATTTGCATTCCACAGCTAGTAGCTATATATTTTTGGATACTCTTGGAAATTTCTATGACAATGACTGTGTTCTAGATATATATAAGCTTCATAAAATTTAGATTTATTATTTCATTTTTTAATTTCTTAATATATATATATATATAATAAACCTCATATAATTTTAGAGTTTCAAACTCTTGATTTTTTTATATCATTAAATAGAATATTTTATCCCACAATATATATGAAATTTTCTTATTATTATTAATTTATTTTTATTATATCAAAGAAAAATAAATTTAATAGAAAATATAATATCTCATATATTTTACTAAATACAGTCGATTAAGACATGTTAATTAATTAATTAGTGAAGGTCAAAGTTATTTTCTTAGTTTCTTCCCCCATTTAAATAAATTTGAACAGTTTCATTTCAGCTATCTAATTCAACATTTTACTAGTATTTAATATTTTGCCGGCTTTCATAAAATTCCACATGTTGCGTCTAATACATGTAGAAAATAAATAATATAATAATAAATTCAAAACTCAATTTTCTAGATATAATAATGTTTAACAAGGAACCCATATGGTCAATGGTCAATAAAAGGAGGCTTTACTTAATTACTGCTTCACATATATACTCACCTTTATAGACTTTTAATACAAAATAAATAATATTGGTTCTTAAATCTGTTTTTTTTTTTTTATAATTTCTTTAAAAATATCTTAAAAATAAAAAGATTTTCAAAAATATATTTTTTTAAATATTCACTTTTTTAACTTTTTAATTTAAGAAATATCTCAGTTTCAGAGATATACCTCTAATACATATTTAACATATTAAAAGTATATTCGATTTACAGATAAATTCATCTAATGTATATTAAACATATGTAAAAATTCTAAGGTTTGAAAATAAAAGTTAAAAAGGGGCCTATAATGTATTTCTTTATTATTTTTTTATCCATTGTACTTTTTCTATTAGTTGTAGAATTTTTTATGGTATTTTTTTAATGTATTTTATACTTTACATGTTTGAATTTTAGGTAAAAGAACCAATAAATGTTATATTTCAAACAGTAAATTATATTATTGGTATTATAAAATAAAAGTTATATATATTTTAATCATAGATAAAAAGCGATTGAATACTAATTTTAAATGATTTTTATTTATAATATCTAAATTGATAGATGTTTGAAAAGGTTATCATCGAATCCCAAATTAATACAAAAGAATTCTGTTCATGTTCCATTCATAATAATTTTTTTTTTCAAAAACTAGATTCTATGAAATGACAGAGAATTTTAAACTAAAAATAAATCTGGATTTCGTCAACAAAATCAATAATATTTTTTATATAAAGATATGAACAAAATTCAAAATAAATAAAAACTGACTAGATTAAATAATTTCTAAATATAAAAAAAAGCCAATAACTAATAATATTATAAGGGATCGCAACAGGATATAGATACTCAAAATAAAATTATAAGTCATTTAATAATTCTATTAATTAAAAAAATAATTGAGAAAATCTTATTTGCATTTCGAGATATAATTTTATCTGCAAGTGCATTTTTCCTGATCAATAGGCTTTGGATTAGTTTGTTTTTGAGTTGTAATACTAAAAAAAATTGAGAAAATCCCATTTAGTATATATTTTTAAGGATTATTTTTTATATATATAATTTACTTTGAAAGGATTGTTTGGTTAACTCTATGTCGTGCGCCCGCCAAGAAATAACGGTCAAAACTAGAATGATAATATAAAACAAAGAAAAAAATAATACTAATTTTCTTTTCTTTTCTTTTTCTATATATAATCTATGAAAAATTCTAAAATAAACTAGTTCATATTTCCCCTCATGAATTAGATCAATAACAAATTATTTTAAAAAAATTATTTATCAAATTACGGTTTATAATTAGTCTGTCCATGGAGCAGGTCCATAATAGAATTTTTTCTGATCAGAAAAACAATTCTTAATATCTCTCAAACTCAATTGATTATACTGATATAGCCATAGCCATGAACACACTTGTTCGAAGCTACACAACTACAAATTTCAATCGAAGATTAAATGGGTATGAGCCGTTGGATCAATACAATGAAATGAACAAAGTAAATCTTGGCCGTAGAACACCATCAACTAATAATTTTGGATATAGAATTGCAAGAGCTAAGCAAAGGCAGATTTTTCTGCAATCTTACAAATTAGCTTCAAGAAGCAAATTAAGAAGATCATCAAGGTCAGGGAAGCTAAAGAAAAAGGTGGTCAAGGTTAAAACAGTTGTAGTTTCATTTGTTTCTTTTCTTAGAGTTGGCGCTTCTTCAAGATCTTCTTGCTCTTCTAGATCAGCAATTTCTGCATCTTCTCGTATGAGAGTTAGCAAGTTTTGTGGGTAAATTACACTCTCGTCATCACAAATGTACTAATGCACGTTGTTATCCATGAGAGGTGTAATTTAACCCCTAAGTATCGAATATTGGAATTGTATTCAAGGCTAAAAAGTATGAATTCGAGTTTTAAGATTACTAAACAAGAAAAATCTATCTACTAAGAAGAAGAAAATGAAAATGGACTGTGCGTCATTCTTTTGAGTTAATGTAAATCTAATAATTAAGCAGTACTATAATTTCTGTGTGTGTATATATATATATATATTTTCTTTCTTTGTATATATAAAGGCTTATTGTAGCCATTAACAGGGCCGGTTAACAAGGGGTGCAACAAGTTCAATAGCACAGGGCCTCAAAAAATTATGGGGCCCAATAATATAAATCCAAACATGTTTATGCTTCCAATTAAGAAGATCGATATTAGCTTGAATTTGTATTGTGATATTATTTACAATTTAAACAAAGTAATAAATTTTTAATGCTTTATTTTGTAAAAATATTTTGAGATACTTGATTATTAAAATTGTGATTTTCCTATTAGGGGCCTAAATTTCAACGTAAGAACAGGGCCTCTTAAATGTTTAAGACGGCCCTGGCCATTAATATGGTAATTCAGTAATCAAATTTCATTTCATTGTGAAATAAATATTCTTTTTTATAAACATTAGAAATTTCTGATAAAAAGAAAAGAAATACATTTTTTGTTAGAATTTGATTAAATTTTTTAACTTCTTGGTGCTATGAGATACGTACACTCAACTGTTAGGCTATGAGTTCAAGAGTCATATTATGGCATATTATGGTTAGATCTTCCAAAATTAATATCTGTTTAGATCATACCAAAAATATCTTTCGACTCCATATGGATTAATTAGACCCACAAAAAAATAATATTTATAAAATATAACAATTTGTGATATTTTGTTAAGATGAATAAAAATAATTAATACTGTTAAACACCTCTACTAACCTTTCTAACAAATTTTTAAAGTTGTTCAAAACATGTTAATTGGTTGCAAAGCCCAAATGGGTTAATGTCTAAAATAGAAAAAACATAGTAAATGAAAAAACAGAGGAGGGCAAGCTATTGTTACATAACCACAAATATGTAACAATATCCTTCCATAACCAATGGAGAGAATTTGCTTTTCCATTTCTAAGATTTTTGGAGAGAAGAGAATAGCCTTTGTTTCTTCTTCTCCATTCTCTTGTGGAGTATCTATCTTCACCCTTAAACAATATCAATGGAAAATCCACCTCCATACCAACAAAAGTATGTCATGTTGAACAGTAATAATAATAATCATTTTTCTTCTTCAACTCTTAGACCTCCTCCTCAGAGGCGACATGTTCCAAGATACCATGATCATTCGAAATCGAATACAAGTTTTTGTCTGAAATGTGTTTGTTGTTGCTTTTGTTTCTTGTTTTTCCTAATCATCCTTTTAGCTGGTGCTGTTGTTGCTTTATACACTGTTCTTCAACCTGAAATGCCCCATTACAATGTTGATCATCTAAATGTAAATGCTTTCGATGTTCAACAAGATTTTAGCCTTTACACTGAGTTTGTTGTTACTGTTAAATCAGAAAATCCTAATCAACATATTGGGTTTAAATATGGGAAAAGTGGCTCTGTTATTGTAACTTACAGAGACTCTACTCTTTGTTCAGGTAAAGTTCCTGCCTTTTCACAACCCAACTCGAACACAACTATGATTCGAATTGTTCTGAAAGGAACAAGTGAGTTTGGCTCAGGACTTCAAGAATCTTTAATGAAAAACAAGAATACAGGAAAAATTCCTTTGCTTGTTCAAATTAAAGCCCCTGTTTCTGTTATTGTTCAAGATTTTATTTTAAGACAAGTTACAGTTTTGCTTAATTGTTCTTTGGTTGTTGACAACTTGTCTCCCAAAAAGAAAGCCAAGATTCTTTCAACTGAGTATCAGTATGCTGTTCAGGTTTAAAAAAAAATCTATTCATCTTTTTGGTTTGATTATTCAAATCGGTTCCAGAATGTCCGGGACCCAAGCTCAGCTCTAGACTAGGCTCTTGTTGGAGTTGGAATTTGTATATGTGGTGTTTCTTGACACAAATATATCATCTACTTACTATTTTTTTCACAAATTTAGAATGAGAAATGTTCATTTCTTAATTACATTCTTTTGCTTAATTAGGCCCTATATTTACAAACATATATTAACTAAATTGTTGAAGCTCTACGTGTTTCGATAATCTGTCTATGTTAAGAACTCTTTTCATTTTTATTATTGAGAGAATAAACTGCCAATAACTATATTTCTTCTTTTAAATAGTTTTTGCTTATCACAAAATTTATACAAATATCGTACCCCAATATCATCCTTCTCTCTTTTGCTGGAATTCTGAGTATAAATTCGTTTTTGATGATGAGCCTTAATAATATAGATGAATTTAATACAAAATTCATCTAAAACAATATGGTTTTAGTAGATACATTTAAATTTGTAATATCAAATAGCAAAGTTGACAACGAAGAATTACGAATTAATTTCATAAAATTTTATGAAATTTATTTATACCAAATATACTTTATCCTAATCCAACCCAATAATTTCAATGGTTATTAATTTTTATGTTCCGTATGAGTACAATTATTAAAATTCTTTAAATATGAATTTAAAGTTGACATAAAAATTTCATATGAAAGCATAACTTAGCATTAAAAAAAATGCTAAAAGATTTAGAAGCAAAAGCAGAATAACAAAGGCCAAAACAGCTTTAATCATAACATAATGTTATAACAATAACTTAGGAAAATTACAGCTTCCACCATTTTTTATAATATTTTATTCATTTTTACCAGAATTATTTTCACCATTTTATAACAAACTCATAATAAATATTTAATAAATACATATTTTTATTGCATTTAAAATATACTTTTTGTTAAGATTATTAGTTTTTTTAATTTTCAAAATTTATATTAGACTTGGCCACAGGCTTCAATTAGTGAAGAAATTTATGGATGAACATACCAATCCTTTTAAAAAAATTACTATTTTTAAAAGCTAAGTTTTGCCTATGGCAAGGTCTAATTTATATATAAAGTGATGGACATATATATAATTATGTATAATAATTAAAATTGTCTATTGTTTATTCTAAAAAACTCTCTTAGTCATTAATCTAGGGATGACATTGGGTCCTATCTGTTTATATAGGACGTGTATAATTTATAAAAGGTTTGGAAGGGTATGCACCCATAATGAGTTCAGATTGTATTTAAATATTTATTTTTAGATGTCTGCTATTTAAATCTGATTTTATATTTAAATTATATTTATTAAATTTAATTATATATTATTTAATAATGATATTATATTGTATGAAATTATTTTAATAAAATTGTATTAGTATTAAATATTTATTTATAATTATTTAATTGAGATAAGTATAATTTTATAATTTAAATTTTATAATATTTTTAAATTTTTATACTAAATAAATATTTAAATGAATTCGAATAGTAAATAAGTAATATTAAATAAGCATGAGACGGATATAAATATAATTATAATTGGATTTAATTACTAAGATTACAAAGCTCTTTTTATCGAATATCAACACAGCTGATACTTATGGCTTTTATGTTATATATTTAACTCCATTTTAAGATAGCATGCTTTGAATGAATTGAATTCTGTGTTTGTCTTCCGATGTCGGCCATGAGAATGACACAACCAGAGATTGCATTGCTAAATAGTACATTTAATTTGCTCATCCAATTTAATTAACATGGAAATTTTGCACCACTGAGTCGTAATGTTGAGATATAAATGTAATTTGGGCTTTTGATAAAAATACAAAAAAATTTAAAAATAATTTTAAATTTATCATATTTATAAAATATTTATAAAAATATCGAAATTTATAAAATATTTATCAAAATACTATATTTTCATAGTTTAAAATGATTTTATAATAAGTTTATCACGAGTTTATAAATTTTATATAGTTCATAATGAATTTATTATGAATTTATAATAAAATGACTAAAATATTCATGATAAAAAAATAAAAAATTTAAAAAATACGGCGGGATGTTATTTTCTCATATAAATTACTGTCCAAAGTTAATGGATGCGCTAATAAACCGGGCCGGCCCTGGAAAAAGCCCACATAATCTAGGGCAACGCATCCTAAGGATGACTGAAATATATATATATATGTATAGATATAGACAGCACAAAAAAAAAATGTAAACAACTAGAGAATATATATTATTTTTTTTATGTAATTTCAGTCAAAAGTATAATGAAACTTTGATTTTGCATAATTTTCTTTTAAACGTTATATTATTTTTTTAATATTTAATAGTAATAATGTGGTAAATTGTAGACAACAAAAAAATGTGGTAATGGTTCTACAATTCTTATCATTTAAGTTTTGATATCAATGCATGTAATTTTTTAGTAAATTTATGAATCGATTTATTTATAAAAAATAGTTTTGAGAGTAAATAATTTGTTTTGAAAATCATATTACTATCTTATTAAATTAACGGTAAAAGAAAGTGAATATATAGTAAATAAATTTTATTATTTTATCTATTGTTAGATCTAACATATAGGTTTAGTAATAATCTAATTACACTATATTATTATATTATAAAATTTAATTAGCATTATGATATTTTTTGATATATATAAGATTAACACATGGTAAATTATGGTATTAGTAACTACAAATTTAATATAATAAATAGATACTGAACATTAAAAAAATAATAATAATCCAGGCAGAAACATGGTTTCAGTGCAAGAAAACTCTAATCCTAATTAGTTTAGGATTAGGATTTGGTTTAACTCTAATCCTAATAGGATTAAGGATAAGATCGCAGAAAATCTGCCTTTGCTTGCTTAGCTCTTTCAACTCTATATCCAAAAAAAGTTGATGGGTGCTGTGCGGCCAAGATTTACAGTTGTTATTCTCATGGTATTGATCCAACACCTCGTACCCATTTAACCAGTGATTAAAATGTCCCCAGAACCTTACAGAAAGCTTTCTTTCAGTGCAAGTCCAATCCTATTATGTCTTAGGATTAGGAATTAGGCTAGCCTATATATATATAATGCCAGTGCAAAAACGATTTTCATTGTACTCTTAATTAGTTCTCTTAATAATTAAATTTTTTCTTCGTTAAATCTTTTCTTGGTTAGCCTGAGCTCTTTTGAATTAAGATTTCAACATGGAGGTTGATCACTATGTAGTTTTACGCTTGGCTTCTGGCGAAGAGGGGGCTAAGCTTTCAAAAACTGAAATAGCAACTGCATTTAGGAAGAAAGCTAAAGTATTGCATCCTGATAAGAGTGAAGACCCAAATGCCAATGCAGCTTTTCTAAAGCTTCAGCCTTCTTATAAGATTATGATAAACTAATTTTATAATTTATCTTAATATTATTTTATTATAAAAATATCACTCATAATTTATTCTTTAATATTATTTAAATACACATATTAATATCATACAGTAAATACTAAATTTTTTTTATTTAAATATAACTTATTTATTGTCCAACACGAAAATATAAATAATTCATAAACAGCTCAAAATAATAATTATGTAGGCCCGATCTTATCTATGTGCTGAACAACAAGAAAGAAGGAGTGTTCTACTGATTTATTCTCCAACAATATCTGAAATATTTATATATTAAAGGGTGAATTCAACAATAAAGTTTTTCTTATATAATTACTGGTATAAAATTTTATAATTACTGCATAATAAATTCTTCCTTAAAAGAATATAAAATTCGCAATATCATAGTAAAAAATTTAAATCATATAATTTCATACACTCAACATATATAGTCCATAGATAACATAATACCTTAGACACAAGTAAACATATATTTACTGACAACCTAAGGTTAAAATATAACATCTTAGGCAGTGATGATGCATAACAGTACCAAGAGCAAATATTTATGGTCATACACATATGCAGAGCTATTTTTAAAGGACGACCACCTAATATACGCTCCAAAAGCTATATGTATACTAAGCAATGTACCAAAGACAATATCATATCATAATCTGTCAATTTCTTTAACATCCTGTCATTACAGGAGTCTCTATTAAATATTTATTCAATTGTATCAATAATTAAAGTTCTGACAATTTGTCAGTGATTCTGGGTTCTAATTCCAACATGATGTCTAAAGCAAAAGAATCAGCGGCAATACCAAACCCACCACCTCCACCATTAGCGTCCAATCCAGCTCCAACTATGCTACCAAACCTGTTACCACCTGTCAATCATCATTCAAATAGAACAGAAGCCACTCCTCCCGTACCATCACCTAAAGGATCTATACTAGTACCACCAGTTCCCGCACCTTCTAAAGGATCTGAACCAAAGGGAGCTATACCACCACTTCCTATTCCACTTGGTGTGGCAAAGGCCTTGCGCGCAAAGAAAAATACCAAATTAAAGAGATCAAGCCATATGAGGCATTTGTACAGGCTTCTCAGAGGGAATGTGGAAGGGTCTAGTTCGCATGGTAAACCTTCTGAAGGAAGAAAGTCTATAATTGGAGGATCTGTAGGGGGAAATCAAGGAATGGCTGATGCACTGACAGAAATGACAAAAAGGTATGATTCCAATTACTGCTGCTTATAAAATACCAGACTAGAACATAACAATTATTGTCTTTGCTCACTAGAAATCGGTTTCTTATATGGTATCATAGATTAGCATATTTCCAACAGATTGAAGAGGATGTTAGGAACCATGCACAAATGATCATGGAGATCAAAGCTGCCATTAATTCCTTCCAAACTAAGGACATGAATGAGCTCGTTCAATTTCACATGTGGAGCAACATTTGGAGAAATTGACTGATGAGACACAGGTGACCAAGACCTGATAATACTCTTAGTGAATTGATGTTGTGACTATTTAATTTAGACAAGGTTCATTGCTAAGTTATTCTGTTGCTGACCCACAAAAACGAAAGCAAAGGGAAGGAATCGGGAAAAACTGTAACCTCCCTGGCTCCCACTCTAGAATTCTTTGCATGAAGAGATAAAAGAAAATACTCGTTCAATTCCTTGAAATGCAGGTGCTGGCAAGGTTTGAAGGGTTCCCCATAAAGAAGCTGGAAACATTGAGAACATCAACAACACTATATTTAAAACTGGATGAAATAACAACCAAACTGGAGAATGGAAAGTAACACCTCCTTTGGATCAGCAACTTGGCAAGGTTGAATCCTACTTTAACAAGGTGAGCTTTTCTAGACTTGTGAAAAGACATTAAAAAATTTCATGTCAGCCCTTTCTTTTCATCATTGATTCTGAGAATTACTTGCAAGCAGATAAAAGGAGAAACATAAATACTGGAAAAAAGCAAAGATGAAAAGTCTAAGCGGTTCCAGAGCAACAATATTCATTTTGATTTCAACATTTTGGTGAAAATTAAGGAATTAATGGTAGATGTTTCTTCTGGCTACTTGGAGGTTGCACTTAAGGTGATATTCATGTTTCTTACTTCATAGTTTATCTGCTAAGAAAAGTGGAAAAAGAGGAAAGATGGAGAAAAAGAGAAAATTATAACTTATCTCATTGGTTTTGACTTAAGAATGACTTCTGAACAGTGTTGAACCCTTTCATTTTTTGATCTAGGAACTGAAGGAATCAGAGGCAGCAGGGAGTGCAGAAAATGGGCAAAAACTTAACATCCAATTAAAGCCAAGCGCAAAGGTGCTTTGGAGGACCTTTCAGCTAGCATTTCAGGTCTATAGCTTTGCTGGTGGCCAAGATGATCGAGCTGATATATTGACCAGAGAACTAGCTCATGAAATAGAGACGGATCCTCAACCAAAGTGATGTTACACTGGGAAGCGTTACAATACCGTGCCCATACTAAGTATGCACAGTTAAAACTTAAAACCATGACCTATATTAAGTACTTATGACGTACCCTTTTTGAGTGATGTAAGTTGAAAGCTTAGAACCATATCTGCCTATTGTCATAAATAACTTTAAATTGCATCATTTATAAAAGAGACTTTCAATTATTGTTAGAACGTTTTATCAATAACAGAAGTGAGGAAAACACAAATTGTACTTCCATATTCAAGTTGTTTATTGTATCATCCCTTGTGCATGGTTTAGCAAGGCAAAAACTAAAACAAGTGACATCATTACTTAAGAAATGCGATATACGGCATCTAGATTACAGAGCTGAGAAACATTGATTATAAACCTATGATTCAGGAGGTAAACATGATAAAGCAATAGCTAAAAACCAACTTTGCCAGTACCAGTGTTGGTTTTTTCTAAGGTACATTCTAACCATTCTCTATAACACTCTCGAACTGGATGAAGTTCCATTAATCGGAACTATGAAGTTACAATGTCCCATAAAGGTTTGGACTTCAAAGAAACTTGCTCCCTCAGAACTTTGAAGTTTCCATCAATTTCTTCCTGGATCTGTTAACCATATTCAATTCAAAGTGATAAACTCTAGCTATTTCTAAACAAATGTTGGAAATTATTAGTAATTATGTGAAAAAATATTCCAAGCTATTACTCCATTCTAATTCCTGATTTCCTACAGAATTTCATAGCAAATCATATAATATAATGGCCATGGCTCTCCTTCACATATTGGCACCCACTGGTATTGAATATCTAATATTATACCAGTAAATGGCTGGGTACACAATGACAAAATTTATATCTTACATATGTTAAACTTCATCACTTTCATCGGTTTATGGGGTGCAGAAAATGACCCAAAATGAAATTAAGACAACTCAACTTAACTCAATAAAGCCTTAGTCCCTATTTAACTGGGTCGCTGGATGGATTTTCTTTTTCCACTATGATCAAAATTAAGAAATGATAAAAAGAAAATCCTCAGTGTAATTGTTAAATATATGAAACAAAAAAAAATGCAACTCTCACAAGCCTAATAACAAACACCTAAAAGATACCAACTTTCAAACCCAACAGAGAAAACGATAGAATTCAAGAAAAGGAAGCAATACCCACTTAAAAAAAATGGAATCTTGGTCGGATAATTGTGAACTAATCATTACAAAAACATTCTCTTTGTCGTACAGAAGCAGTAATAAAAGTATGAAAAATGAAAAAAAAATATAAAGTAGCTGTCAGAGTCAATGACTCACCTTTGTGTGTTCTTTGGCCTGTCATCATTAAGCTTTCCTCCATGCCTAAGCAAACCTTTCTGCACACACTTGCATGCCAATATCAAATATGCCATGCCACCAGTTGGTCACCTAAGGTGGGGTTGATTACCTGTTTCTTTGACTGCAGTGCTAACAACCACACAGTTCTTGTGCAGGTGTGTCTGAATTATTAAATTTCTCCTTTTTTTTTAATAGGGCTTTTGATAAAAAATATAAAAAAAATTAAAAATAAATTTAAATTTATCGTATTTATATAATATTTATCAAAATGTTAAAATTTATAAAATATTTATTAAAATATTAAATTTTTATTAATTTATATAAAGTTTAAATGAATTTATAATTAATTTACAGTGAATTTATAATAAGTTTATAAATTTTACACAGTTTGCAACGAGTTTATAATAAATTTATAATAAAATGATTAAAATATCTCTGATAAAAAAATAAATTTTTTTAAAAATACAGTGGAGAGTGTCATTTTTTTTAATACTGATTTAGACAGGGGTGGACAAAATAGTCCGAATTCGACTGGCTCAACTGCAATATTTAAACCAATTGAATCAATCGATTTCAATAAAATTGATCGAACCTGATAAAAATCAACAGAAACTAACCGAATCGAATAATATTGATCGATTTTTAAAAATAAAATTTTTTGACCTATTGTCAGTGATCAGATTAATTAACTTTTAATATTCGATCAACCCGACTAATACACATTTTTAAATTTAGGAGTATTAATTTTAAAAATTATTTGTTTTTATATATTTTTCTACTTTATGGATGTGAGATTATCCACAGGAAATATAGGAGTTCTAACAAGGATTCGAGGTCCTATTTATGAGGATTGATTTTGTCAAAAATAGACTCTCATTGTCTCATTCTATTTTTTGGTAAATAGATTCTGTAAATTCCCATATTCTAATTCATCAATAAATGATATGAATGGAATTTACATAGATTAAAGTAAAATTATAATTGATTACAGATATAAATACTTTAAAAATTATTATAAAGTGATTGCAACAGATCTCGTAATTAAAAATTCTAATATTAATTAAATTTGGCTACATATTAGAAATTCTTATTTTATTTTATATATAAGCAAATTTATCTCCCAAAACTCAATGATATTATAACAAATTCATAACATATTTAATTTAGTAGTTGCAATTAATCATCAAAATTTATTTGCTTATTGCTATCATCTTATCGCCAAATATTGTAGTGTCAAATATTACTAATAATTAAAATTTTAAATTTTAAATATTTGAATCATAATTTTAATCTGTCAAATATTGAATACAAAATTTGATCAAATACTCTTAAAAGTAGTTAGGAGTCAAATTTTAAGTGTTGATTCCCAATAATTAATCCAAATTATTTTCTAAAATTATTCAATTAAATTCCTCATAATTTTTAAATACTATTAATTTCTTGAACTTTAAAATTTTAAAATAAAATAATATTACTGAATTGAAAATTATAATTGACAAAATAAATTGTTCGACTTCTATATATATATTTGTAAATCTGTCTTTATTTTTGACTTGTAAAGCATTAAAATTTTAGATAAATTTATTTACCAACAAATATTTAACTCCAATTAATTTTTAAATTTGAATTGGATTAAATTAGAATCAGATTAACATTTATATCATCGTCTATAAACTACTCCTATAGAGTTTAAAGAAAATTACGTTTCTCATCAGATTTTTTCTTTTTAATTTTACTCGTTGTATTAAGATATTTTTGGTCATGTCATAGTATATAAATAAATTTTATACATACTATATGAATATAATAAATTTATAAAATAGTTAAAATTTTTGATAAATTTAAAAATACAGATAAGTTTTTATTTTTCAGCCAACTTTGTAAAAAACCCTAGACTTTAGCGAAAGTTTCCAAGTGAATCCAATTAGTCAATAGTGGAAGTTTCACTATATAGTACAATACTATCATCTATCATTTACTATAAATCCATGATCAAAATAACACAAATGGATCCAAAAGTCCTCTGTTTCCTCTGTTTTTCCACTATAACAATTTAACATATTCCTGCCCTTGCCATGTGTCCATGAAAGTGGAGCAGTTTTTTTCTCAACTGAAAGCAGAGCTTATAACTGTCTCATATCCACCATTTTTCAAACCCACTTTCTCCTAAAACTCCATAACTGCCATGTCCCATGTTGCTTGAGTTAGCCTTTCACCTTCTCCTAAAACTGCTCCCACCTGAAAAACTAAAACAAACCCAGTATTAATCTCATCTTCTTTGTCACTATAACATGTAATTAAGTTGCTAGTGAAGTAGTGATATATTTAGTTTCATATTAACTAATTGCTACTATAACTGTACACTTTGTTTTAAAGAAGCCAAAAGAAACAGAGTAAACTTTTGGAAGATGTTTGATATTTTGTTTGGGTGGAGAAAAGCATCTAAATGGTGAGTGTTTGATAATTTTAAGGTTGTTTTTTTAATGGGTTTTGTTGTTGTTGTTGTTGTTGTTGTTTATTAAAGGTTTGTGTTTGTATCTAATTTGGTTGCAGCAAGAAGCTGATCAAGCAAGTTCATTGCAGGCTCAAGCTATTGAAGACTAAAAGATTTTCAATTGTTAGGCAATTAAGAGAAGATGTAGCTCAGCTCATCAAGATTGGCTATGAAGAAATTGCCTTTAACAGGGTATATATTTAATTATAATACTCCACAGCCAAAAAAAAAAGAAAAGAAATTCCTAGCTTTTGTGTTAGCTTGAAATTAGTGTGTTGTTCTGTTTTTTCATTTACCATTTTCTCATTTTTCAGGCAGAGCAGCTCGTCCAAGATGAAAATGCAATGGCAATATATGAATTACTGGAAAATTTCTGTGAACTAATTATGGTCCATATATCATATATCCGCAGGCACAAGTATGTAACAAAGGGGAAATAATGAAAATCTTGCTTTGTTCCCTGTTTTATATTTGTGTGTTCTAATACCATCATCATCTTTCTTGGAATTTTTTGGGTATCAGGGACTGTCCCAATGATATCAATGAAGCAATTTCGACTCTTATATTTGCCTCTGCAAGATGTGGGGATTTGCCTGAGCTTATTGCCATTAGAAAGCTTTTTAGAGATCGTTATGGCCAGAGATTTGAAATGACAGCTCTTGAACTATTGCCTGGCAATCTTGTCAACTTCCAGGTTTTTTATGCTTTTTTGGCTTATATCAATCAATAAATAGAAGGGGAAATCTTTTTAAAGATTAGCAAATAATAAAAATTGGCACTTTTCAGGTAATAGAGAAATTGTCCATTAGATCAGTTCCTGATGATACGCAACAGAAATTGGTTGATGAGATAGCTAAAGATCACTGTCTGAGGCCAGATATTTTAGCACTTGAATGTACTTCAGAATTTCAGCAACAGGTATTTTCTGATGCTTGCTTTCTGTCAATGTGTAAATCATGAAGTTCAATTATTTGAAGTCCTTTTGTTCTGTGTAATCACAGGCGACGGAGCCGGGTGGATTTCAGGTACTAGATGCAGATGTATCACCTATTAGTACTTCCATTAGTTGCTCTATAGTCGAGCAATCTTCGCCAGAAACAATGGAGTCTCCATTCAATGGAAAAGAAAATAGAGTTGAGAATTTTTCTGAATTGGATTCTCTGCCTAAATCTGAAGCTGTTGCTTTAGGTACTAAAGAAATTCATCAGGTAACTTACAGGGCTTACATTGCTACCCCAGATCGAAACGAAGAGCAGCAGCGAAAGATGATAACATCTTCTTCAGAAAGTTTTCCACAGATTCCTGATGAAATGATTGTGTGTCTTGATGACATAGAAGAGGTTCAGCATTCGGTTTCCAAAGAAGGAATCTTTCTGCAGGATCAAAGCATTTTCAAGTTCAAATCACCTCATGATCTTCTGTCCAAAAGGGTAAAAAATGAAGATAGTTTTGATGTACAGTATATGGATAATGAATATGAATCGATGAGTGATTGTTCAAGCTCAAGTAGCCAAAGAAGAAGGAAAGCGAAATTGTCAAAGAATATGCCAAGGAGAAAATCGGTTTCTCAAGAAAATTCAACCGTGAAAGACAGTGAATGTGTAGTATATTATGACAAGCCAATCAAGAAAACTTCTTCAACTCCAAGATCCCATCTTCGCCAACGTTCTTCTAAAATTGGAGAATCAGATACAGAAATGGAATGGTATACTTTTCCTCATAGGCCAAGAAGGCGAAAAAGCTGTGAATTTTCTTCAAGAATACCAACAAAGCCTCCTTATTTTAGAGCCACGACAATGCCACAAGAAAGGTCTAAAGACAATGAAAAAGAAAATGTTCGAAGATCAAAGTCATTTCCCATTCAATCTCCTAACCATGTCCACCCCAAGTTGCCAGATTATGATGAGCTTGCTGCAACATTCATGGCTCTTAAGAAGCAGTATTTGCAGAGTAGACAGTGTTGACGCAATGCATAGGCTTAGTATGATTCATTTTTGTATTATTGGGTTCTTGAAATCTTGAAATTTAAAATATATTTGATCTTCCTTTGCTTCAAAAGTGGAAATCAACCTACAAATTAGGTGTCAATCAATCAATGACGCATTTTTCAGGATTACAGCAACAAAATTCAGTGTTTTCTGTAATTTAAGTGTTTGAAAAACTCTTTTCCAATATGCAAAATTATTGGGAGATAAATAATGCTATGGCCAAATTAACTGAATCTCACATATTCAAGTAATAAAAGTTAAAAAACTTGAGTTTTCAATTGTGAAAATGACCATTAAACCAAAGGCTTTATTGGTTGAAGTTTAATTAGTTTTTCTTTATTGGGTTCATGGAAAGTTCAAAGCACAGTGAAGCCGTATCTCAGCAAAAGCAAAGGCAAATGAAACAAGCCCATTGGATTTATTCAATTGAAAAGTAACTGGTGTTGGCCTTGGGTTTCTACAAGATGGAGAACTCTATGAGCAAATGGGATGTTAGAGTTCATTAATTTTGCAATGAATGTGAGCTCAGTTGATGACAGTGATATGAGTTCAAAAAAATTAGTTGATAAAGAGTCTTTTCAAGGCAATAATGAACTGGAATCAAGATAACTAGTTATAGTGCATTATATTTGGTTAAAGTTGTTATCTTTGTTGTACTAAATTAGCAACCACTTAATTACTTTGAGCTACTTCTGCAGATTACATAAATAAAAAGTCTAAATAGCTAAATGGCTTGTCTTTTTCTCTTAACTCATTCTTTACTTTAAACTGAAGAATTTCTAGAAGTTCAAATTCTGAATTGTAAAAGGTCCATTCTACCGATTATTTTTAGTATAATTTTTCGGCAAATTTTATTTACTTAATTATTTTTAGTAGAAATACCGAATAGAGATGTCTTTTCTGTTATTTTTATCTCTCGTTACATTTTTTTTTTCTTCATATATATTTCATATATATTTTATTTTATTTTTGACATTTTGTTATCTTTTTAGTAAATTTCTTGTTTATTGTATTAGAGTTTTGAGATACCTAAAAAACATATATAATGTAATTTTTTCGGACTGTGACGGTAGCTTTTAGAATCAATAAAATTTCAAAGAAATATTTTCTCTTTTTTTTTTCAAACTTTCAGAATTTTCAATTAAGCTTATTTTCCTAAATATTCATTGACTAAATAGAATTAATAGAAAAGTAATTTTATTTGTTCTTTTCTATAGCTACACATAGTTAAAATAAAGTAAAATAAATAGGTTAAATAGCTAGATGTCAAGGATTTTTACTAAAATATAGGAGCTCGTATTTATTTAAATATATTAATTAAAATTATAAATCAAAATTTAAATTTTTTTTATTTTTTTTAACATATTCTAGCCGAACCTAAACTTAAAATTTTGGTTTGGACAAAATTTATTTTGGCCACCATAATAATAATAATAATACAAGTCCTGCACTTCCTTCCACTTCACATATCAAGGTATGCCCTCCAGTGCTTCCAAATCCTTTGCCTTCTCAAATTTCTGGGAAGAGTGATGGCTGGAGAGTGCAGGGTTGGGTTTTAATCTTTGAAGGAGCAGCTATCGTTTTTGGTTTGGTCTGCTTGGAGGTTGGTTTGTGGTTATTGTTTTGTAGAGACAGAACCAGATTTGGAGGAGGACTATCTGTCCAATATGCTCTTCTTGAATATGCTTTTGGTGCTCCAGTTCAATTCCGGTATAAGGATCTTCACGGCGCAACGAAAGGGTTTAAAGATAAGCTTGGAACCGGAGGATTTGGGAGTGTCTATGAAGGGGTTCTAGGTAATGGTATGGTTGTTGCAGTGAAGCAACTTGAAGGAATTGAACAAGGTGAGAAACGGTTCAGAATGGAAGTTGCCACTATAAGCAGTACTCACCATTTGAATTTGGTGAGACTAATCGGTTTTTGCTCCGAAGGACGCCACAGAGTGTTAGTATATGAGTTTATGAAAAATGGGTCTCTTAATAAATTCCTTTTCCTTGCAAAAGATAATCAAATGGGGAAGTTGTTAAATTGGGACCAAAGATTTAGCATTGCACTTGGCACTGCCAAGGCCATCACTTACTTACATGAGGAATGTCATGACTGCATTGTTCATTGTGATGTAAAACCTGAAAACATTCTCTTGGATGCCAACTACACAGCTAAAGTCTCAGATTTTGGTCTTGCGAAGCTAATCAACACGAAAGAGCATAGGTACCGGACATTGACAAGCATTCGAGGCACTAGAGGATATTTAGCACCAGAATGGCTTGCAAACCTCTCCATAACACCAAAATCTGATATATATAGTTATGGTATGGTTTTGCTGGAGATAGTGAGTGGAAAAAGGAACTTTGAAATGTCTGCAGAAACAAATCTGAAGAAGTTTTCGGTATGGGCATACGAAGAGTTCCAGAAAGGTAACATAAGAGGAATTGTTGACACAAGACTATATGATTAAGAAGTGGATATGGAGCAACTAATGAGGGCAATTCAAGTAGTCTTTTGGTGCATCCAGGAGCAACCGTCGCAGCGCCCGAATATGGGAAAGGTTGTGCAGATGCTAGAAGGGGTTGTAGAGACTGATAGGCCTCCTGCCCTTCTGTTAGCAATGCCTACAGGTTCTACTAGTGGAAGCAGCAGCAGCATATATTTGAGCAGTAGCAATGTAGGCAATTTCTCTACAGTCTTAGCACCATTAGTTCCCACTTCATCTTCATAATTTCAAGTTTCAGGTTTTTCAACTTTTGTTTCTGAAGGAAATTTAGAAAAAGGATTTTTCTCTCTTTTACTATCATAAACTATGAACTTACTGATAACTCATTTTGTTTGTGAGATTTGTTTTATCAATTCAATTGTTAGTACCAATTTTTTTTTATTCTTTATTGAGTATATATATATATATATATATATGGGATGGCGAAAATCGGTTCTAGATTTATTGCTCGGAGTAGATCTATTACTCATATTTACTCTTAGATAGTGTCTCGATATGTTATAACTCCGAAGTCCATATATAGTGATAGAAGAGAAGTCTTGCACCCCCTAAACTAGCAATAGATTAAGTTTCACTCCTTCCATTTCCCATTAATGTGTTCCAAATGCATTTAATAAACAACAAATTAAATGAACGGCAATTTAAGCTTGAAAATAATAATAATAATAATAATAATAATAATAATAATAATAATAATAATAATAATAATAATAATAATAATAAAAACAATAAGTCCCCTTATTTTGAAGGTACTTCTTAGTAATAGGGTGGCCATTGAATGCAAAGTTGTCAACAATGACCTCTAAGCTTTGTCTCTTCCCATCAAAATGTTTTTGAAAATCTTAATTAAAAACTTGGGCTTTTGATAAAAATACAAAAAAAATTAAAAATAATTTTAAATTTACTATATTTATAAAATATTTATCAAAATACCAAAATTTATAAAATATTTATCAAAATATCAAATTTTTATTAATTTACAGAGAGTTTACAATGAGTTTATAATATGTTTATATTGAGTTTATAATTAGTTTATAAATTTTACGAGGTTTATAATGAGTTTATAATAAAATGACTAAAATATCTCTGATAAAAAAATAAAAATTTTTAAAAATATGATGAAGAGTGTCATTTTTCCTGTAAACTTTAATTTCCTTGGTGTTGGGCCCAACTTAGCTCATGGATCTTTTGAATGATATTTAAACACAATTAACATTCTCGTCTTCTAGATCGGAATTTAGAGTAAATTATAGGAGTAATTACAAATCTAATCTAACATAAAATTGTATTTTCAAAAATACTATAATATATTTTTTTAAAATTGCAAAAACAGTATTTTTAAAATTATAAATTTACGGAACAAAGGTGACAACTCAGACTTCAAAAACACGAAACTCATAAAATTATAAATATATTACCGTTTAATGAATATATGTAACATATACCATCATATACTACTGTTTAATGAAAGTATATGTAATATATATCATCATATACTTATATAGAATGTCAAAACATAAGATCTTTATTTATAAAAATGTTATTATTTAGTTAAAGTATATGTAATATATACTCATATATAATTATTTTCTATGAAGGTATATAAAGGTGTATGTAATATATATCTACATATAACTATTATCTTGGAAAAATAATATCAATATAGAATTCTTATATTTTAGTATCTATAGGTATATGGTAACTATAACTACATATATCTAATGTCTTTATAAAAAAATATCAGAATGCAACTGTAATATCAAGATATATGTAATATATACCTCAGTATACAGGTGTTATATCTCAATGTATAGCTGTAATAAAAACTTTCTTTCAAATATTTTATCAAATATTAGGTATGCATTTAGATTTAATAATAAAAAACTCTTCAATCATCATACTTAAAACTCAAAAATCAATAAAAAAAACAAAAAAAAGCATATATATTATATACTCTTATTTTATTTTATTTTTATTTATTAGTAGTTAATTAATCATCAAAAGAGTAGTTTTCATGATAATCATCTTCAGATTAGAGCAGGTTATTTCTGGAGAGTAGAACTGATACTTCAATAATTTATTGTATTTATTAAAATGAATGTCAACTATTCTTAGAGTTGAAAAGAATGAAAAAAGAAAAAAAAAATCTATTAGAAAGAAAGGAAAGAAAAAGAAGAAAAGAAAAATCTGTTACAAAAACGTATTGATATAAAGAAAAGAAAAAAGAAGATAAAAGATAGAGAAATTACTAAATATAAAACCAGAAAAAGATAAAAAAGAATAGCATATTAAACAGCATATTTTTTAAAATAAAAATAATGGATAACGTAAATTTAAAATATAAAAATTAAAAATTAAAAAAAATAAAATAAAATAGTAAAATTAAAAAAAAATTAAAAATAATATATTATGTAATTTTCTCTAAATTATATCTATCGTTGTTAAAAAATATACTAATACATTTTACCATTCTCAAAACTAATTTTATAACGATGATATTTCTTAAATTACGGTTTTTATAACAGTAAAATCTCTCACTCTATTTTTTGTCAACGCGGCTAACGAAAAGCTTTTTACATGGTTTATAGATATCCAATAGATTGAAGATGAAGTTCCAATCTGTTGCATATCTATAAACCATATAAAAAGGATGTTTATTATAAGAAATAAAGATGAATTACTCTCTCATTCTCAATTAAAAACAAAACATCCTTTTTATGTCATTGTATTCCAAAGGACAACCAATATATTAAAAGATCTGGAGAAATTTTAATATTTTACTGGAATTTATGTCTGTCCTGAACCATTAATTCAAATTTTCAACTCATAAATTGGATGGTAATAACTAGTCAATGACTGTGTGTATGTCCCATTTCCCATTAGAATTCAGAAACTTTTCAGTTTAATGAAAAAAAAAATTAAAGAAAAAAATCAAAGCATCTTAATTAGTTTTTCTAATATGTGCACTCAAGGCACATATAAAAGCAGCAATAAATACTTTAAATTCGTCGTAATTATTTCATAATATGTGTGTAATTATCTATCAATCATTTTTTAAAAAGTGAATTTTCTAACATGTACACTCAAAACACATATAAAGCAACGATACATACTTAAAATATGTTACAGTTAATTTTTAAAATGTATTCTCGGAGGCACATATTAAACTTTTAAGTTTAATAAAAAATAGAAAAAAATCAAAATATCTTTACTTTATGGACTTTTCTAATATATAACATAAGTGCACGTATTAAGCAATAATAAATATTTCAAATATATTTCATTCATTTTGTAATATGTGTAGCTTTTTTATTAATCACTTTAAAATAAGTAATTATAATAAATTTTAATAAAAATAAAAAATATATATATATATTAATAAAAAATTAAAGTATTTATTATTATTTAAGATAAGTTCAGAAAACACAAATCAAAAAAATTCATAGCTTATATATGCATATATAGTATACATTGTAGGAAAAAAAAACGTTTCGTTCACTCTCAAACTTCTGCAAAAGAAATCGTGTATGGTCCACCGTTAATTGTCTTCTTCAATTATATATATATATATATAGAAAGCATGTATGGTCCACCATTAATGGTCTTCGTCAATTGGTCCTCCATTAATGGATGTGGAGGAAGTGGAAAGAATGCTGAAACTTTTAAAGGTGCATTACCAAAATGGACCATTTTTATTGCCACTGCTTGTCATTACACACAACAAACAAACACTCAAAAAAAATGGGAGTTGTAATATTTATAATAGTCTCTTAATGTCTAAACCTTAACCTGCCAATATTTCATATGTTCTTCGACAAAATCTATGTTAAAAGCAACCAATGGCATCTTGAAAACTTAATCTTTTTGCCTTTTTGAGTCTGCCCAATTGCTTAATTAATCATGCACTTCCAAAACTTGCATCGTTATTAACTATTTATTTGACCGAATCTTCTTCCACAAGAGGAATAGTAATGTGCAAAATAATTTCCGTGTACTCCCCGCTTATTTCTACTATTGATAATGACAATAGTTTTAGTTTATAACTAATAATTAAGAGCCAATTAAATCGCAATTAAGCATGATTGTATTATTAATTAAATGCATATATACCTGATATCATTGGTTAAAAAGTTAATTACTATATATAGCTAAATGGCTTTAGTCTTTTCTCTCAACTCATTCTTTACTTTAAAATGAAGAATTTCTATATATGTTCAAATTCTTAATTGTTAGAGGTCTATTCTACCAATAGCACTGCTAGAAAATTAACAGTGTTTGACAAGACAAAGGGAAAAGGGATCTAACAATAGATCTTTTAGAGAAATAGAAAAGTTTAATAAAATCCAAACAGAAAGAAGAAATTTCCATGTCCAGATTTAGAGCCTGTTTTGAGTGAGCATATTAAAGTAGTTTATAAAATTTAAATTTAAACTGATATATTTATTTAGATAATATTATTAATTTATAAATTAAAATTTTTAATTTATTATTTTAATATTTATAAATACATAATTTATAAATTAATCTAACTAAATAATTATTATTTATTTTTTTAATAAATATTTTTAATAATATATATTAATTATTTTAACAATAAATATATTTATAAATTAGTTTTATTAAATAAATTAAATACTTATCATCACTTAAAAATATTTAAAATGACAATATAAAATTTTAAATACTTACCAACTCATACCAATGTATAAACAACGCTTATAAGCTCAGCCAAACACACTGTTATGTTCGACTAACATGAACAAGTCACCATTCATGAATTAGTAAACAAATGCAAATTGAGTGGAGACGTCGAATTCTAAGAGGTGAGAGCTCACACCAAGTTTTTAAATGCTATTCAATAATTCAATTCTCGTAAAACAATTATATATAATAAATATATATATACATGATCTTTTAACTACAATTAATAATCAAATCACACTCCCCACGAGCCATCTGTAAGTCCTGATTAAATCATTAATTTTAATCATTTTCCATTTGAAAATTTTGTTTGTAGATGTAAAACTTTGATTTATATCCCACAAATCCACCCAACAAACACAGAAATGAAAATGGTGATGACCCTTTTCAAGATTAATCAACAATCTCTGTTCTTGTTCTTTCTTTTTCTTCCTCTGTTACTGGCATCCATTGTTGCAGCGGCAGCAACAAATATTACATTTGGCTCAACTCTTTATGCTTCTGACACAACCCAATCATGGTCTTCTCCGAACAACGTTTTTTCCCTTGGATTTGCCCCAGTTAATCCCCCAACTACCCCTGTTTCATTTCTTGCTTCCATTTACTATTCTGATGGCCCCATTTGGACTGCAGGCATAACTCCTGTTGATTCAGCTGCTTCTTTTCACTTCCTTTCTAATGGAACTCTCCGTCTCCTTAATGGCTCTAGCTATATAGTTTGGGATTCTAACACAACAAATCTTGGAGTCTCCTCTGCTACTCTTGATGACTGGCAATTTAGTTCTGAATAATGAAACTACCATTGTGTGGTCCAGCTTTGATAACCCAATTGACACAATTGTTCCTTCACAGAATTTCACTATTGATAAGGTTTTGCGATCTGGGTTGTACTCATTTAATATGGGTTGTACTCATTTAATATTTCTAGCTTTGGTAATATAACTCTTCGATGGAATAATAGCATTAGATATTGGAGTAAAGGCTTGAATTCATCGTTTGATAGTGATCATGCAAGTTTAATTTCGCCTAATTTACAATTGCAAACTGTTGGAACTCTCTCTGTTTTTTATCAAAAATTACACCCGGTGGAGCTATTTTAGTATATAGTGATGATTATTCAGAAACTGATGATATATTACGGTTTCTGAAATTAGATAATGATGGAAATTTAAGGATTTATAGCTCTCAAAGAGGTAGTGGGGATATGGGAATTTGCAGTTACAATGATACAAGTCCAATTTGTGGGTGCCCATCTCAGAATTTCGAGCTGTTTGATCCACAGGATAGTAGAAATGGGTGTAGAAGGAAAATGGAGATTGAAGATTGTCCAGGAACTGCAACAATGATGGAGTTGGAGAATACTTTGCTTTTGACGTATCCTCCACATACCGGTTCTTCTGGTGATCCAGAATCAGAGTTTTTCAATGGAGCTGTATCATCTTGTAGATTGAATTGTCTCAGTAGTACTAGAACTTGTGAAGCTTCTACTTTATTAGCTGATGGAACAGGCCTGTGTTACCTCAAAAGGCCTGGTTTTATTACTGGTTATTCGAGTCCTGCACTTCCTTCCACTTCACATATAAAGGTTTGCCCCCCAGTACTTCCAAATCCTTCGCCTTCTTCTCAGGTTTCTGGGAAGAGTAATGGCTGGAGAGTGCAGGGTTGGGTTTTAATCATCGAAGGAGTAGCTATCGTTTTCCGTTTGGTCGGCTTGGAGGTTGGTTTGTGGTTGTGGTTTTGTAAAGACAACCAAATTTGGAGGACTATCTGCCCAATATGCTCTTCTTGAATATGCTTCTGGTGCTCCAGTTCAGTTCTGGTATAAGGATCTTCATGCCGCGATGAAAAGGTTTAAGGATAAGCTTGGAACTGGAGGATTTGGAGTGTATACAAAGGGGTTCTTGCTAATGGAATGGTTATTACAGTGAAGCACCTTGAAGGAATTGAACAAGGTGAGAAACAGTTCAAAATGGAAGTTGCCACTATAAGCAGTACTCACCATTTGAATTTGGTGAGACTGATCGGTTCTTGCTCCGAAGGACGCCATAGACTGCTGGTATATGAGTTTATGAAAAATGGGTCTCTTGATAAATTCCTTTTCCTTGAAGAAAATCAAGTGGGGAAATTGTTGAATTGGGGGCAAAGATTTAGCATTGCACTTGGCACTGCCAAGGCCATCACATACCTACATGAAGAATGTCATGACTACATTGTTCATTGTGATATAAAACCTGAAAACATTCTCTTGGATGCTAACTACATAGCTAAAGTCTCAGATTTCGGTCTTGCAAAGCTAATCAATGCGAAAGAGCATAGGTACCAGACATTGACAAGCATTCGAGGCACTAGAGGATATTTAGCACCAGAATGGCGTGCAAACCTTCCCATAACACCAAAATCTGATATTTATAGTTATGGTATAATTTTGCTGGAGATAGTGAGTGGAAAAAGAAACTTTGAAATGTCTGCAGAAACAAATATGAAGAAGTTTTTTATATGGGCTTATGAAGAATTTCAGAAAGATAATGTAAGAGGAATTGTTGACACGAGACTATATGATCAAGAAGTGGATATGGAGGAACTAATGAGGGTAATTCAAGTAGTCTTTTGGTGCATCCAGGAGCACCCGTCGCAGCGGCCGAATATGGGAAAGCTTGTGCAGATGCTAGAGGGAGTTGTAGAGATTGATAGACCTCCTGTCCTTCTGCTTGCAATGCCTGCAGGTTCTACCAGTGGAAGCAGCAGCAACATATATTTGAGCAGCAGCAACGTAAGCAATTTCTCTATAGTCTCACCACCATTACTTCCCACTTCATCTTCATCATTTCAATTTCAAGTTTTTCAACTTCTGTTTCTGAAGGAAATTTAGAAAGAGTATGCATATATGGGGAAGTGAGAATTGATTACAGATCTATTATCCATAAAAATATGTACGTGCCAATATTTTTTTATAACTCTTGAAATCCATATATGGTGATAGAAGAAAAGTCTTGCACTACCTAAACTATCAACAAATTAAAGTTTCATAAGTTAATTACGCTCATCGTTCTTAATATTTCCCCCCTTTTCCTATTAAAATTTTTAAATTTTATTTTATAAAGATAAAATCTCTAAATTTTTAATTTTATTTTAATAAAATTACTAATCTGTTTTTCAGCAACCAAAGCGTGACATGGCAGCTACATATAGTCATTTTGATCAATTCCATCTCATTTCATACATATGTTTGAGAAATTAAGAAGAGAATAGATAATTTTAGATATGCTGAAATAAGTAATTTTTGATTTGCTAAAAAGATATGGGTGAAAAATAAGGTGGAATTGATTTTTTTTTTTTTTGCCACATAGCAATATATAGCTACCACATTAAATCTTTGCTGTCAGAAAATGGTCACAATGATTTTATTGTGACAAAATTAAAATTTTAAAAATTTTATTTTTAAAAAATAAAGTTTAGAGATTTTCATGGAATAAGAAAAAAAGATGAGGGATTTTAATGGTATGAGAGGATTTAATTCCATTAATATGAGTTCCAAAATGAATTTAATAAACAACAAATTTGAATTGTTCGCTAAATTAGCTTAAGAATAGGAAATAAAATAAATAAAGGGCAATTAAGGTTGAAACAATTATAATAATAACAACAACAACGACAACTACAACAATAGTACCCCTTTATTTTGAAGGTAATAATAGTTATTAATAGGGTGGCCATTGAATGTCAAGCTGTCAACGATGACCTCTAATTAAGCTTTGTCTCTTGCCATCAAAACGTTTTGAAAACTTCAATTTTAAACTTTAGTTTATAGAGGAAATTAAACCATATACTATATTTTTAATTTTAATTTTATTATCATTAATTTTTTTTACTTTTAATTTTTAAAATTTAAATTTTTAAGTTTTTTTTTATATTTCTTTTTTATAAAAATACGGTAGCATCTATTTTACATTTTTGCTCCTTTTCATTTTTCTCTTTCTTTGTCTCACTTAGCATTATGGCTATGATGCAATCATTATTAGCCGATGTTTTAATAATTACTATTAGTACTAGTATTTTCTCTTCTTTTTCTTTAAGTTCTTGATTTTTTTTTTATTGTAAAGGCTTCTTATTGGATGATTGTGAAGCAAATGGAGCTAGCATAAAAAGTATATATATATATATATATATATATATATTTCCACGTTGAAACTCTACATTGGGTGGAAGTATAATTATTTTAGGGACCACATCATCGTTATTTTAAGTATAAAGATTTTTTTTCTTTTTTTACTATTCTTTTTAAGTATAATGTATTAGAAAGAATAATAAATCACTTAAAATAAGAACTTGAGGTATATATAAAAATATAATTTAATGAGTTAAACAAATTTATATGCTCATCACTAATATCATATTTTTGCAAAAAAAAAGTTACATAAAAATAAAAATAAAAATTATTTTTAACCACCTATAATTGAAAAAAGTTTTAATATTTAAGGTAGTTTTATAAAAACCCTTTTTTTTGCAAAATTATTAGGAAAAAGTCTAAAATATTAAAATTTATCAACTCAGAAAATATTATCAAATTTGGTAGAATTTTTTTAATTAATTTATAAATTTATCAATTCTATATTAAAAATTTATCATGAATTTATTATATAATAATTTTGTAAGCTTTATTATTATTTTATATTTATTTATTTATTTGCAATTATTAATATTAAAGTCATTTTTAAAATTAAAATATTTAGATTTGAATGAAAGTTAAATGACTTTTATAATTTTATAATTAGCTATTAATTAATTAATTATGTAATTAAGTTTAAATAATATATTATATAAAAGCGTATCAATTAAAATAGTTTATATTATTTAAATTTTTTTAATATTTTTAACTAAAGAATGGTATAAGTGAATATATGCAAATATATGTTCCATATATTTTAATTAAAGACTATTATATATAGGTATATATAAGTATATTTACATATATTTCAACTAAAAAAATGATATAGATATATGTTATATATATTTTAATTAAATAATGATATATTTTAGGTATATGTTCACATATACTTTAATTAAAGAATGGTATACATAAAGAATTATATTTATAGATATATTTATGTATGTATTACATATACATGCTTGAATTAAAAAAAATAATATATGTGGATATATGTAGGTATATATTATATATATTTTAAATAAAAAATATTATTTATAAATATATGCGGGTGTATATTATATATATTTTAACTAAATAAGGCATATATGGATATATATATATATATATATATAGGTATGTGTAATATATATTTTAATTAAAGAATGTTATTTATAGATAGATGTTGATATATGGTACATATATTTTAACTAAAAAAATAATATTTATAAATATATAATGTTATGTATAGGTAGATGTTGATATATGGTGCATATATTTTAGCTAAAAAATAATATTTATAAATATATATAAGTATATATTGCATATACTTTAACTAAATAATGATATATGCGGATATACTTAGATACATATTATATATACGTTAACTTCATAATGATATTTGTAGGTATATATGTGTATATATGATATATATTTTAACTAGAAAATAGTATATGTAGATATATATAAATATATGACATATATATATTAATCAAAAATGATATATATATAGACATATATTATATATATTTTAACTAAAAAATATTATTTATAGGAATATATTGATATATATTATATATATCTTAACTAAAAAATAATATATATTATATATACTAGTCAAATTTAAAAGAATATATAAAAGTAATATGCGTTTTGTTATATGTTGATATATTATTTATATAATAATATTATCAATATATACATATTAAATTTTAAAATAATAAAAATATAAAATTATTATATATTTAATTATATATTGGTATATATTATTTATAAGTAGATAATTAATATAAATATTTTTATTTAATATTTTAAAAAATTTAATTTAAATTTTTTAAAAAAATTTAATATAAATAATATAAACAGTAAAAAATAAATATACTAAAAAATAAAAAATAAATAAAAATCTCAAAAAAATATATAATAAAAAAAATAAAATCACAGCCATTAATATCCAAAAAATTAGAAAAAAATTAATGACTTGATGTATTATAGGTACACAGAATTCAAGATTAAAATAAATAGATATAAATTTAAGAAATATTGAAAAAGCTTTTTTTTTTAAAAATGATAGATAGGATCACCGCCACGACATCAACATATCACACTCATTGTACGAAAGTTGTATTTTTTTTAATTATGAAACAGTGAAAGTCGTAAAATTGAAAAAAAAAAATTAGGCAAAGTATTTTTGAACTTGATCTTCTTTTTAAGGTTAGTTTCGTAAAAGATCCTAGTTTATATGATCTTGGGCCCAGTGTATTTCATAGACCTTTTCAATGACACCTGCAGCCCAAATAACATTTTGGTCTTCTAAAAATTTAGAGTAAATAATAAGAGATTTACGTAACTACACAATAAAAATATACAAAATTAAAATAAAATTTTAAAAATATTCCATAATTTACTAAAATAATTTTTTTTTCTAAAAATACTTCTTTCCTTATTACAATCAATATTTACTTTAATTTTTATTTTTTAAAAATTTCATTATTAAATAAAAATATTCTAATAAAATAATAAAAGTTAATATTTTAAATTATTTTTCATCATATAAAAATTAAATTTTTTTATAAATAAAATAATTTTAATTTTAAATATAAAAAAATAAAAAAAAATAAAAGCAAAATAAACTATATAAAAATATAATAATAAAAATTATTAAATTTATTTTTAAATAAATTTTACATATTATATATATGAAAAAAAATAAAAAAAAATTACGCATAATTTCATTTTGTGGATGTGTAGTATATATATTATAGATGTATTATACATGTTTCATGGATATTGTAAATATGTCATAGATATTATGTGTATGTTATGTATTTATTATTTACTTTGTGTGTATTTTAAAATTAAATAAATATTAAAAATATTATATAGATATGCTGTAAATTTGTTATTGATATATTATTGATGTGTTCTAGATATGTTGTAGATGCAATTTATACTGTTGAGTATATATTTTTGTATATATTATGTATATATTTATTTTTTTATATGTGTATATTAAAAATATGACATTAATTTTTAAAAAAAAAATATAGCAAAAAAAGTTTACAAAAATAAAAAAGAAAAAAGAACTCCATACGGGTAAATTTATAAATAAAAAGGCGGTTTTCCCTATAAGTAAAAAAAAGCTACTTCGAATACAGTATTTTTGAAATTTGCAAAGTTCTATCAGATATCTAGTGTAATATTCTCTAAATTATATATATCGTTTCTTAAAAATTTATTAATGTGCTTTATTATTTTTAAAGTTTAATTTCTAGTAATAAAATGAGAAATTTTATTATGTGCCTAGTCCATGTCTTTACTCATTAACCAAGCTAATCAAAAATTTTAATTTAAATTATAATATTTTAAAAGAATAATTTTAATTAATTTTTATTTTAATATCATATTTTTAATTGGCTTGATGTATAAATGAGGATTTAAATTAGAATTTTTGTGTAATAAAATATCTCAAGTTGTTGTATGATAATGATTTGTAGATATGCAATAGATTGAAGATGAAGAGGCAATCTATTGCATATCTATAAACTCCCTTATTCTCAATTAAAAATAAATTTGCCTTCCCTTGTTATAAATATATATATATATATATATATTTATAAATCATCCTTTTTATGTTCTGTTCTTGCAAAGGACAGAGAAATTTTTAATATCTATAATGGAATTTATGTCTGTCCTTAACCATTAATTCAAAATTTCAACTCATTAATTGGTGGTAATAGCTAGTCTATATGTCCCATTTCCCATTAGAATTTATAAATTTTTTAGTTTAATTAAAAAAAATCAAAGCAACTTAATTAGTTTTTCTAATATATATTCTCAGAGCACCTATTAAATAGCAATAAATACTTTAAATTCATCATAATTATTTTATAATATGTGTAATTTTCTTACCAATCATTTTGAAAAAAAAAAATCTAACATGTACACTCAAGACACATATTAAGCAACAATACTTAAAATATGTTACAATCAATTTTTAACATGTATCTCGAGTCACTCTTTCCAGTTTAATTAAAAAAATAGAAAAAATTAAAATATCATAACTTTATGAATTTTTTTTAATGAGTAACCACACATATTATTCAGCAATAAATATTTCAAATTTATTTCATTTATTTTATAATATGTGTAATTGTTTTATTAATCACTTTGAAATAAGTAATTACAATAAATTTTAATAAAAATAAAATATATAGTAATAAAAAAATTAAGGTATTTATTATTATTTAACATAAGTTGTGAAAGCACATGCAAGAAAAATCCTTAGTTTATATATGCATATATAGTATATATTGTAGAAAAAAGCGTTTCGTGCACTCTCAAACTCCTGCAAAAGAAAGCGTGTATGGTCCACCATTAATGGTCTTCTTCAATTATATATATATATTGATGGAGGAAGTGGAAAGAATACTGAAACTTTTAAAGGTGCATTACCAAAATGGACCATTTTTATTGCCACTGCTTGTCATTATACACAACAAACAAACACTAAAAAAACAAATGGGATTTGACTTGTCTTATTTATAATAATCTCTTAATGTCTAAACCTTAACCTACCAATATTTCATGTGTTCTTCGACAGCAACCAATGGCATCTTGAAAAATTGATCTTTGCCCTTTTTGAGCCTGCCCAATTGCTTAATTTATCCTGCACTTCTAAAACTTGCATCAGTATTAACTATTTATTTGACCTAATTTTGATCAATGGCCTATGCTAGCTTTTTTTAAATGATAAATTTTCATAGTTAACTTAAACAGATAAAAAAAATTATAAAAAAATGTAAATAAAATATATATATATATATATATACTTTAAAAATTATAAAAAAAAATGTATTACATATATGTTGAATATGTATATAACTGGCCCTGGGATCGTAAGTCTAAGAAGCTGAACGTCTATAACAACTTATCCTAACAAGTAATCAAGGAAGAAAAAAAAATATTAGTAGTCTACAAATATATATATATATATATTTACACACACATACAAACAATTATAAAAAAAAAACCCACAATACAAAAAAAAACAATTTTATGTTATTTTTTAATATTTAATAATAAATGAACAAATAAAATTGAATGGACTACTGCAACCAAATTTCGAGACCAATCCTAAATATATATTAAGTACATGTTGAGTATATATTGCATATGTATATATAATAAAAATAAAAAAAATATTAATGTAAATTAAAAATTGTAAAGTTAAAAAAAACAACATAAATGATATTTTAAAGAAAATATTTTATATAATTTTTTCATGACAATTAATATAATTATCTGGGTCAGTTATAGGTTTGTAGCGAATGTTCTTCTTCCACAAGAGCCATGCAGTGATGTGAAATCATTTCCGTGTACTCCCCACTTACTTCTACTATTGATAATGACATTAGTTTTAGTTTATAACTAATAATTAAGAGCCAATTAAATTCTAAGCATGATTGTATTATTAAATATATATATACTTGATATGATTAATTAAGGGATTGATTACTTATAGGATTTATTAAATATATATATACTTGATATGATTGATTAAGGAATTAATTACTTTATTATTATTATTATTATTATTATTTCAAATATGGTTCTGGTTCATATAATTTGGCAGGTTTATATATATATTTAAACAATCAATTTTATCATCATCATCATCATCATCATTATTATTATTATTATTATATACTTCTTTATATTTTGAAAGATGGTTTATATAATTTGGCAGGTTTATATATATTTAATGCTTTCAGCACAATCAATTTTATTTCTATTAGATTAGAACGCTACATAGACTCGAACAAACCCTAATCTATATTAGATGAAATTAATTAATATAAAAAAATAAGTTTATTGTTCAATTGACAAAAAAAAATTAAATCGAAAAATACAATATTTTATAGTCTTAAAAAGGAGTTAAACATGCTCTTAATCAATCAAGATATCATGCTAATCAATTAAACGTGGTCCTTAAGATATTAAGTGATGCTCTTTCCCAAAGGTATACAATTCTTATTTTAATTTATTTTCTACTTTTTTCAAATATCTAATAGTAAAGTTGAAAAAATGTATCTTGCGTTATCATTATATATTGATGACGAATTACATGCAGAAAAAAGATTATTTATTAAAAGTTATTTACCTGCTAAATCAGTATTAAATTAATCGATATAGTTTAACTGATTAATTCATACAAATTAATTAAATTTAATTTTGATATTAAATAAAAAATTTGATCAATTTTGAATTATTTCGATTTAGTTCTAATAACTATACGATAAATATATACTATGATTAAGTTGAACTTGTTTAGTTGAAAATCAATCAACAATTAATTAAAAACAATAATTCTTTCCATGAAATGATTTACATGAAAGCATGTTATGTATAAGTAGTAGTGAACCTCCTTGTCAAGCCCTAGCTAGCTATCTTGCACATGATGGTGCCATGGAAATTATATTGTCAAAGAAGGCCAATAATTTAGTGTCACACTCATGCATGCTCCCATTTACATATGCACACCCATAGATATTGAAAATGTCAAAAAAAATCCTTTCAGTCTCACCAAAAACCCTAATGACGTATTTATGCATGTGTCCCTTACAACTTTATTGTTGTGTGTAAAGAAAGGCAAAGAATTGAAAGAAACAGAAGGTTTGGTGATATTATTGCATGGTGGAAGTGACTCTCAAAGTTTGTCTTTATGTTTTCTTCAATGTTTCTAAAGGATTAATTCCCATTAGTGATTTTAGTGTATATAACTAATTATTTTTTCAGTATTGATATGAAAGAGATAATGAATTGATTTTAAATTTATTATTTAAGAAAATATATATAAATTAAAATAATTGTTTTTTTAGTATTAATATAAAAAAGATAATAAATCAATTTTAAATTTATTATTAAGAGAATATATATTTATTATTAAATTATATTATGTATATATTAAAATAATTATTCTCAATTAATAAATTTAAAATAGTTAATATGTATACTAATATCTTAATAAAATTTAGTAAATTTTGTTATTAGAATATTTTTATTTATATATGACTTTCTTATTCGCATTCATATTCTATAAACTTATGAGCCTTTCTACGCTTCTAAAAAAAATAATAAAACCATTAATTTAAATATTTAAAATAAGGGGTTAATTTTAAAAAATATATAGCCAATGAGATTTTTCTTCTATAGATATTAATGGAGCCACAACGCTGGAATGATAACCACGTGTCCCTAACTTAATCGTGCTGTTGCCAACGTCAAAGGAAAGTTATTTTGTCTTTATCCACTTATTTAAGTTGTTGGGCCTCCTAGATTTTTTTTTTCTTTTTGGGGCCTCCTAGATATTTCTTGCTTCTTTGAATATATATATATATATATATATATATATTAAAGAGAAAATAAAGTTGAAAATATTTTTAAATTATAATAATATTAGATCTTAAATATATTTTAATAATAATATAATTCTTTTATCATGTGTTTGTTTTTTAACAAAATATATATGAAATTCTAAATTTATATTATTTAGTCTCTTTATTTTTAAAATTTTTAATTTAATAACTATTTAACTTTATAAATTCATATTTTTTAAAATATATAAAAATAAATTCACTAAATTATACCGAATCACACTAAATTATTAATATATTTATATATAAATATAATAGATAAAAAAATAAATATTTATTAATATAAATATTTATTAATATAAAATAGATAAATATATTAATAAAATAGTTAAAATAAAATTTTAAAAAATAAAATAACTAAATATTATAAATTTAAGAGATTATATATATATATTTGTCCTTTTAAAAATAATATTGGTTAGTGCCAAAGCATGTTTTTATAGAAACCAAAGAGAAATTAATTAAAAGTTTCAATTTTTATTAATTTATTTTTAGTATTGATATGGAAAGATAAAAATAATTTTATATTTTTTATAAAAAAAATAATATTTATTATTAAACTGTATCTTTATTATTAATATATATATATATATATATATTGTTAGATTTTATTCTGATATGTAAATTTTAATTTTGACTATATTTTTTAATACTCAAACCATAATAATTAATACATATATAATATGAAATTTTAAATTTCTAATTATCATATAAATATTATTATAATCTCATTACTTACTAATTTAGTTTATCATATAAAAATTAGAACAATAAATATATTCCATATAATTTAAATTTATATACATATATGACATAAAACAAAATGATAAAATTAGAAAATAAACTTATTGTGTATTTAGGTATCATAATATATATGATGAATTTAATACCGTTGATTTAATTAATAACTACACTTTGATAACCAAAAAAATTCATTTCAGTTTATTAAAATTGATTTTTTAATGACGATAATTTTCTATTTTTTTATTGTAAATATATATATATATATATATAGACTTTGGAGGAAAAAATAATTATAAAAAAATAGTATAAGAGGTGGATGAGTGGACCACCGACACGTGCCGATTATCACCGACTTTCAAAGATGTTTATTGACTTTGCAAAGCCAAATTTGTAAACGAGTTTTGATTGAAATGAAATCAATCCCTTCCACCGAAAGTGGAATAATATTAATCCTCAATTTTGTCAAACACATTATCCTCAATTCTTTCTCTATTCTAATCCAACATTTCCACAAATTATATAATATAATCGTAATTTTAATTAAAAAATTTAATAAAATAATAAATTATTCAAATCATAATATTTAATTATTTTTTATAAAAATATAAATACATAAAAATTATAAAATATATATATATATATCAACTTTGTGATTTAACAATTTTATCTACTTTTATTAAAACTTTTAATTAGAATCACGGTTATATAATTTTCATTCCATTTGTTCTCGTTTTAATAAAAGACTTTAACCTTAATCGATTTTTTCTATTTATTTTTCTCTTTCTCAAATTATATATAACTTTCGCAGATTATATATATATATATATATATATAATTGATATAAAAAAATCCCATGTTAATTAATTATAAGAAATATATAAAAAAAAACTTATAATAGGTAAAATATGTCAATCAAAATAATTTAAAGCATGTTGTGTTGTAATTCTAAATTTGTTAGACGTTCAAAATTTAATTTTGACTTGTTTTCCATTTTTTAAAATTTAATATTTTTTTTTATGTTCGAATATTAAGTTTATTATTTAGTCAATCCGTCATAATTTCGATTTTATTTATTATATATTTTATAAATTATTGACATATCTGTATCGACATATATTGTAATTATATTTATTATGAACTTATATTAACTTTTGTTTCAATTATAAGTATAGGAATATTTCATTAATTAGTTAAGAAATTAAGAAAGAGCATTCTGCATGAAAATGGATGTCACACTTGACCAAAATTAATAGAATGTAAAGCTTTAAGAATACTGAAATTCAATTGGCTAAAATTTAATATATATAAAATAGAATTAATTAGTCAATTAAATAATATTCTAGTTGATGTGTGATATATTTTTATAGAACAAAAAACTCTTAAATACTTTTATTATAGTCTTTATAGATTAAACTCTTTTTAGAATGACTTCGCATATTCTACTTTCGAAAACTTAATTAGAGAGAAGTTCAAAGAATTTCAATAAAATCATTATTAGATATATACATATATAAATTGAAAAATAAAAAAAACTAATCAATTAGTTTTTATTTATCAATATATAAATTATAATTTTTAGCAATAATAGACGGAGCATGAACATTGAATAAATATCTAAGTTAATGATATTTAAATTATAAACTATAATCATTCGGTTATGACATTTAATTTAATAATCTAATTCGATTATACTTTATTTTTTATATTTCAACTTTAATTCAATCATTATTTTATAAAAATTAAAAATTTTAATTTAATTATATTCATTTAAGCGAGTGCTAAACTCCAATGGGTATGATAAATCTTTATATATATATATATGTTTAATTTATATTTATAGTGGGCAAAGATAAATACTATTGCCTAGTACTAGTCAACAGTATATTATACAAATACAAGTACCAATGCATGTAATATATATATATATATCATATTATATATAGCCTTTGTCACCATCCAATTATATTATGCCATATCAATTATACGAACACAAATAAACATTTTGTAACTATAAATATCTATCAATATAATATTACATATATGCCCATTTATATAGGTAAAATATATATATAATTTCATGATCTTTATTATATTTAGTAATTATACTCTCTAAATTTTTATGTTAATTACTTTATTTTTTATATTTATTTATTATTAACAGATATTTATATTAATTAATATTAATTATTTTAACTTTTATATTTATATATTTTATACTAAATATATACTTCAAAAATTCGATATAATTTAATATAACTCAACGAATTTTTATTTTTAAGTTAAAAAATATAAATTTAGGAGACCATATAATTAAATTAAAAATTTATAAAAATAAAATAACTAAATCTGATAAATTCAGAGGAGGCTATATATTTATTTAGCCATTTATATATTATCATTTTTCGTCACATTCTAAATTTTAATTGTAAAATAAATAAGGATTATCTTATAACCTCTTATAGTTTAACTTAAAAACTTTGTTTTGCATAGGTTTTTGCAATTCATTAGTTGGTTAGTCGCTATGTTAGCCTTTGGCAATTGAAAATTTTATGATGATTAAAATTTTTAATATTTTAACATTTCAAGTTGAATAATATTCAAATCGAAGAGCTGAATCACTCATTTTATATGTATCTTTACACTCACATTAATTTAAAATTCATGTTAAAGGTTCAATTGATTTTAATCATCATATTAGCTCAGTTGAACAACTAAGAGATAAATTAGGATTTATAAAGGCGGTTTGATGGCTCATATGGATTTTTGCTGTTTGATCTATGATTTGCTTTGAAAATTTTTTAGCAAGAATTATTCTAGTTATTGAATTAGATTCATTGCTTATAACAGGGACTACTTTAGTGTTTTATTTTTAATATATTCGATCTATGCTTCCTCTTCAGTGGAAAATTATCATTCAATATATTTTTAAATCAATCAATATGTATGTTCATACTTTAATAAAGGTTGGATAAACTTAAGCAGCTCGGTTATTAATATGTCTCAGTAATACCTAGTTTTCTTATTTGTATTATTTAGTGTAACAACGAAAGAAAATTATACTATCAACTATGTAATTATAGTCTGACTTCCCTTTAAATATATGAAAATTTTTATTTACTATTAAATTTTAAACGCTTCTTTTATGAATTAAAAATAAATAAGAAAAAAATTAAACAAGAAAAAATATCTCATAATAATAAAAGTAAACAATAAAAGAAAAATATCCAAAATTCACCACATGAACACGGTTATTAATTATCAAGGCCGTCTTAAATATTTAAGGGGCCCTGTTCTTAGAGAAAAACAGAATAAATTAGACCCTATTCCTAAAAAAAAATTGTAAAACCTACTATTAAAACCTACTAATAGTAGGCATAAAACCTACTATTAAAAAAAAATTGAAGCCCTATATAAACTGGAGACTTGCAGTATTCCACTTTACACGGGGCCTTCACCGGCCCTATTAACGATGATGCCAAAATACAACAACAAGAAAAGTGGGAAGAAATGGAAATTGGAGCGGAGGCAACGAAATTAGAAAGAACAAAGCGTGTAGGGTCCAATCAAAACCAACCAACCAACCAGTGGACTTATACAAATTCTCTTACTTTCTCAAGCTCTCCTCTGCAAATCTTTTCTTACATATAAAACCAAATCGCCCCTGCAATTCGTCTACTTCGACAAGTGAGAAAAAGAAGAGAAAAAAAATCTGAACTTTTTCTTACATATAAACAGTCTGTCTCCCCTGTTTTCTTCTCCTCTTGGCTTGTTTGTTCAACTCCATTGAAGCTTAGAGTAGTAAAGCTATTTATAGTTCATCATCATCTTCATCAACAACAATTCTATTTGGATTTTTCTTTGGCCTGCTCGCTCTCTCTTTCTTTCTCAGTATTGGTTAGCAAGAGATTTGAGATGGTTTGCTCAAGATTTGACACTTTTGGTATCCGATTCTGTTTTTACTTCAATCGGATTATCAGCTATTAAATTCCATACCAGATTCTCAAATTTAGAATCTTTTGATAAAATTTGGATCTGGGTATTTTGAATTTTTTTAAATACATTTGATTCTGATCGTTTTACTTTTCTTTTTCTTCCATTTTCTTGGTGACCCATCTCGATGTTCATTTGCTTATTATAAGAAAAAATTTAGAGAGAGCGAGCAGGTAAATTAATTATCTTTTTGCTATAAATATTAATGGCTACAGCTAAAAATAACCCAGGAAAATCCGAGAAAGGTGGTGTTATTGATGAAACTCATAAGATTATTAGACAAGATTGGGAGCTTGAAAAGGGTAAAGCCGATATTAGCTTCCGTGAGAGGCAGCAATGGAAGCCAGTTTTTGGTGAAGCTTCCATGGTAGATAGGCCTCTTAAGAAGATCTGCAGCCCTGAACGTCAAGACCCAATTCAATTCTCTGCATCTTTAGCTCATAATAGCACACCTTTCTCTGTTTCTTCAATCTCTGCTTCTACTCTGTCTTTACATCCATCTTCTTCTTCTTCTTCTTCTTCTTCTGCTTCTTCTGGTTCATCAAGACTCTTATTTCCTTTTGCTTTTGAAGGGTCTAATAATATTAATCAACCTATTCAAATCCCTCACCAGTTTAGAACCAACCCTTCTTTACCTTATTACCGTCCAACACTTCAAAATCAACAACAACAACAAATGATATCTTTTGGTCAAAACCAGCAACAAAGCATTGCTTATCCTCCATTTTTTGCTGGAGAATCACCAGCATTGGCACACCACCATCAACAACTGCTGTCTAGCTATTGGAGTGATTCATTAAACTTAAGTCCAAGAGGGAGAATGATGATGATGATGAACAACAGAGTAGGGCCAGATGGAAGGCCATTGTTTAGGCCACCACCAATTCAGCCAATAAACACAACAAAACTTTACAGGGGAGTTAGGCAAAGACATTGGGGGAAATGGGTAGCTGAGATTCGTCTCCCTCGCAATAGGACTCGCCTTTGGCTTGGCACATTTGACACAGCTGAAGATGCTGCTTTAGCCTATGATCGTGAGGCTTTCAAGTTGAGAGGAGAGAATGCAAGGCTAAATTTCCCTGAACTTTTCCTTAATAAAGATAAACCAACTTCCACAGCTCCAACTTCTACAGTTTCATCTCCATTGGAGACTCCTAATCAGACTTCATCCCCCCAAAAAGGCCCTGACTTGTCGCCGCCATCAATGCTACCTCCTCCACCACAGCAGCCTCAAGAGGACAATCCTGACAATGATTCAGAAATGGGTTCAAGTGGAGCTACAGTGAGTGATGATATTCAGGACATTCAGGCGGCAGCCGCAGCAGCAGCAGAGGGGTCTAGTGGAGGAGAAGGCGTATTGGGGTCTCAAGAATTGGTATGGGGAGACATGGCAGAAGCTTGGTTCAATTCAATTCCAGCAGGATGGGGACCAGGAAGTCCTGTATGGGATGATTTGGACACCACTAATAATCTGTTATTGCAATCACATCTTCCTTTTGCCAATCCAAATCAACAACAACAGGACAATTTGGCCTCTGCTTCTGCTTCTTCTTCTTCCTCCTCTTGTCCTATGAAGCCTTTCTTTTGGAAGGATCAAGATTGACAAAATTTCCCGAACTCCCATGGTGGTCTTTCTCTCTTGTTCTTATTTTTAGTACTTTTATAGATTTTTTTAGGAAACCAACTTGTGACTCTTATTAAATCTCATCATCATCGAGCCTAACTTTCTTCTCAGTGGTTGCAGATTTTTCACAAACAACCTGTGAACTCTATTGGAGCTTTACTACTTATCTTTTAATCAACATTCCAAAGCTTCGAAAACCCTTCTTTTAGTTTCTTTCTTCTACAAGTATTTTCCATTGAAAAGCTTCATACTTTTTCTTTTTCTTCTTTCCCTCTTTTCTAAACTCTCCTTTCACTTCATCTTCTCCAAAAGGGCTGCATATTTACCAGGCCTTTCCTTTACTATTCATCACGCATTTTCCATTTTTCTAGCGTTAAGTTACTCTTAAGGTAGCAATTTCATGTTCTGAGATGTTATTTCGTGGCTGTTTATGGTTTGTTTACAGATGTAGTAGTAAATTTAGTACAGGACCAGCATGGTTGGAGACAGTTTTGTGATCTCCCTCTCAATTGGTCTGTCTTAATATATATATATATATATATTTCCAGCACAAGCTCTGTTTTTCTGCTTGGAGATTGGAATCAAAATGTTTTGTAATTTTTGTACATTTGGTGGGGTTTGTTTTGTTCTGTTTGCTTATTATTATCTTTAATATTATATCTCCCTTTTCATCAACATTTATAGTTATCATAGATTATGAAAATTTGCACTATCATTATTATGTTACATTTTTTTGAACTATTAATGAGGGAAAGAACAATCATCCTAAAATCTATTATTCCGGAGAATATATGCTTATCACTATACCGTGATTCAATTTTGTGACTATATTAATTTTCAAGCATGATAACTGATCCTGTTTTGGTTTAAAAAAAATTGTATTTTCTTTATTATTGTAAATCTTTTTTTTTCTCTTTTCAATATGCCTCCCAACATATTGAAAGCATGAAAGCTTCAAATATAGGTTGTCAAATTGAAAAAAGGGTGAAAAGAAAGAACTTTACTTTTAATGATTGATAAAAATTCTAATTTTATAATTCAAAAAATCAACAATTATTCATTTATTTTCATGGATCAATTGTATGGAAAATGATACTTTCTTACTTTAAATTAAATATAGAAGAATTATAAGGTTCAATAATGTTGCTAAAAAAATAATATTAGAGTTATCTCTAGAGTTACAAGGTTTCAAGTTTAAACCTTCTCATGGGAGCTAAATTTATTTAAAAGAAAAAAAAACAACGGAAAAATAAATGATTCTTGATTGCAATTTGAATTTCAACAAATTTTGATTCTAAATTTATTGTGTAGGAGAATATATACTTTTTACTGTCTTTTTTTTACCATTTTATTACTCTCTAAAATGCCAATTTTCTTTTATTTTTTTTCATTGAAATGCTTGTTCTTCTACATAATTATAGGATGGATAATAATATATTAATAAATAATTTGATTGTAAAAGTAAAAATAAAAATAAAAATCAATTAGTCAAAGTTGTAATTTGATATAATCAACACATAAATTATACCAATAAATATTGTACATGTGTTGCTTTATCAATATAATTATATTTTTATTTATAAAACAGCCCTATTTCAAATTAAATTAAATGTATTCTGTCTTATATTATTATTTATTAGTCGCACTTTATTTTCTTCAATAAAAATTTTTCGATCTATTAAAAATAATAAAAACAATCGATCCGTAGAATTTACAAATTTAGTGGGGTTCAAAGCAGAAAGACAACAAGCATATTCTACACAATATAATAACAAAAATAGAATTTGCATTATTCACAATTAACTCTTAATCAAAGTATCTCCAAATTTAGAAATATGACAAAGACAAATTTTTTTTTTTTTGTAATTCCATTATATACAGGGGCGAAGGCACGTTGAAGGAAAGGGGCAGTTGCCCCCTTCCCTTTTTGAAAAAATATATATATATATATATAATATTTTTTAAGATTTTTTAAATTATTTATTAATTTTTTAAAAAAATTTAAATTGCTTCCCTCTTTTTTTTTAATTTTTACAAAAAGTAAAAAAAAATATAATAAATTATTTATTCTATAGCAATAGTTCTCATTTAAAAAATTGATAAAATATTAATAATATACAAATACAAAAAAAATATAAAAAAAAGAATAAAATTTTCAACTAAATTAATTTGAACACATTTAATGAATTAAAGAACTCATTTATTTTAATTATTTTTTAAGAAATTATATTTATTATTTAATTTTTTTCTCTTTATTTTATTTTTATTATGAATATTTTTTTTATAATTAAACTCATATATATTAATATTTTTTTATTAATTAATTTTTTAATAATAAAAAAATATATTATTAATAAATTAATAAATTTATAAAATACTATTAAAATAAAATGAGAGATAAATAATTACGAGAAAGCTAAATTTTTTAAAAAAAAATTCGCCCCCTTTATTCCAAAGCCTGATTTCACCTATGATTATATAAATATTTTTAAAATTAAAAATCTCATATTCAATATCTAGTCGAGATAATTTAAAATTTTATTATAAGCGAGTTAAATAAAAGGTAAGAAGTAAAAGATTAATTAGCCAAAAAAATCAGCCACTAAATAAACATCACGATAAATATGATAAATTATAACATTTCAATTGCAAAAATATATAATCTATTAAAAAAATAGAAACATTTTGATTAATTTTTCACCTAAAATATAATGTTACGTCAATTTCTTTACCAAACCTTTTTTCATACTAAAAAAACACCACAATAAAAATTAAATAGTACTTCTTTATCAACAAAATTATCATTTGCATCTCGAAAAATATAATTTTATTAACAACAGAACAACTTTTTCCCTAATAATTATGGGAATTAAACATATTTAAATTTTGATTAAATGGGCCATTGACTAGTTGATAATGAAATGTGTCATGAGGGGCCAAGGAGCAGCCGTCCCATGAGATCATCTCTTATATTTCTTATTTGCGACGGCACGATAACGATGAAAAACTGTGATTACAAAATGATAATTTTTAATTAGTCGATATGACAATTTTTTTTAAAAATAATAATTTAATTAATGATTAGGTTAATAAAGTAAAAAAAAATATCTAAGAAATAGTGGAGAAGACAGCCATTGATTAATTAATAATAATTAATTAAGTTGAATTTGTTGTTGCTATCCTTTCTTTAAACCAAACCCAATAATTTTCTAATGTCATGGTGTTGCTGCTTTCATTTTCTCTCAATTAATTAAATATTCAACTCATTTGTTTGGGCCTGCAAGTCATTCTATTCCTATATGTTATCAAGAAGCTTTCCTTATTAAAAAAACAAAAAAAAAACACCCAACTTATCGATAAGGTCATCGTGGACTAACTTATAAATTCAGCAAGTTTTTTTTGTTGGTAAGATGTATATTTTTTATAGTAACTATATTAAAACAAAACTATAAAATGAAATTTAGAGTTTAATCATAATAAAATATCTCTTTTTCGAATTTTACTAAATACTTTATTGATGAGATGATAAAAAATCTTAATATATGATTTATGTCTTAAATATAATTAGTCTTACACCTAAACCAAATAGATATAAAAAAAATAATATTATAAAGAAAGATTATATTGGCCATCTCCGCTGAATTATCTTTTCTATACATATATGCCTTTAATGAACAATCCAGTAAAAAGTCATCAAAACTTTTTAATATTTTTAATCAAGAATTTAGAAAGAAAATTACATAATTAAATAAGATTTAAGTTGTAGTTAGTCTGTATTACAAATAAGATTTTATTTATGGTATAAAATTTATTTGTTTAATCCAATTAATAGCATTAGGATTGAAAAAAATTGATAATAATTTTTTACATTATAATTTTTATACTTATATTCCTTATATCTTTTAGTTTAATAAAAAATAATTATTCGCATCAAAAATAAAATTTCGTAACTAAAAGAATTTATTTATAATTTAATATAAATGAATTCTAATCATTAAAATGTTTAACAAATTTATTATGTTAATTAAGTATGGTCACATGAAATAGATTCCTTATATATCCATTAATAAAAGGTTAATTAAGTATTATTTGATTTTTTTTTTTGGATTTGAATTTCGGCAGCTTCTCAAGATGATGGGTGAGTGCTCAGAATATTCACCAAATATTCTGCAAAGAAAAAACAAATTTAGAAAGAAAATTGCATAAAAACTTAATTTGTGCAATATAGTATTGGACTAATTAAATTAAAAATTTAAAACTAAGTTGATGGTCAATATATATTTTTTTCACGTTACATGTTCAATGCATTGATTTGCCAATAGGAACACAATATTTCTTTTGTTTTAACCAACTTAAAATATACATATACATATAACAAATTAAAATTTAATTTCCTTAATAAAAAACAATTCCCTTAATTTAACCTAATAATAATATAAAATTACATAAGAAACTCCACAAATGTTACATAATAATAATAATAATAATAATAATAATGATAATAATAATAATAATATAAAATTATATATAAAAATTCAGCAACTTCATTAGTTATGTGTATTTTGTGTACTTTAAAATTATATAATTTTATTTATACACTATAAATATAGTTTTTGATATATTAATAAAATTTTATTTTATATTAAAAAATAATAATATACTTTTAGACAATAATAAACATTTAAATTTCAATTTTCAAATCTTCTTATGCTAAGAAATATTTTCTCCTCCTATTGCCTTCTTTTTTTTATTTTTTTTTATCATTTGTATTTTTCCTGAGTTTTTAGATGATGTAGGAATTCTTAATATATGGTTTTTTTTAATAATTTTATAATTTTAATATTCTAGCCTTGGTTATAACTTTCTTATATTATTCAATCATATTTATAAGTTTCAAAGAAAATAATTTTATTAACTTTCAATTGGTAAAGTTTTATCGATATATTTCTTGAATTTTTAAGTCACCTCTTTTTACTAATTTTATATGGAGAGAAAAAAATACCTAAAACTTAAGTTTAAAATTTAAAAGGAAATAATAGGCCAAAATTTTTTAATATATGATTTTTTTGCAATATATTTATAATTTTAATATTCTAGCCATAATTGCTATTTCTCTATGTTGGCTAAGCATATGTATGAGTGTAAAAGGTAATAATTTTATTTAGCTTCCAAATAATTAAATTTTATATATACCCTTGGATTTTTATACATATTTTATGTAAATGTTTTTTCTTACTTGGGTTTCAAAGTGTACGTTATAATCATTGTATAATATTGGTCAAATTGCCATGTTTGAAATTGATAAAATAATAAGTAATTTTTTTTTATATCTTAGACAATTAGTTTAATTTGGGACTAATTGGACTAAATTATTTAACATTTTTTTATAAAATTACCACAAAAATCTCATAATATTATAAGTTTACTAACCCAAAAAAAAATTTATATTTATCAAAATTTTTTGATCAATATATAATTTTACCAGTTATATATATTATATGTAAAATTTATTTTAATTTTATTATACATATAATAAACAGTATTTTAAAAATTAAACGTGACTATTGGTCAAATCTGATCAAGAATTGAAATTGATTCAAAATAAAAATTTAAATTGAGAGAAATCCGTCAAGAACTATTAAAATTAGTGAAATCAGATCTATCTTATCAAATTGAATAGACATAAGTTTATAAATAGTTAATTTTTTAATAAAAATCAAAGGAAAAAAAAGAATATAAGATAAATAGTTAGATTAATGAAACTTATAATAAAATTTAAAATTTTTATTATACTATTATATTTGAATAAATTCAATTGAACAATAAATTAATTATTAATTCGGGGTTTAGTGTTCGATTCAATTTTAAAAGTAACGGTAATAACTTTTATAAATTTATTATCCACTTTTCTAGAATAACTACAAATCTCCAACAAATTAATCAAATTGAAACCTTATTGAGTCCAACCCAAAAATGCCATTAGGAGGACTCAATAGAGTCCAGCACATGCTGTCTTGTAGAAGAATGTGGAGATGGCCATGTATAATTCACTGTCAAATTGCAAGTTGATGACATGCAAAACATACCACAAAGAATCTGAATTTCACAATCTGATTGGATGATACAAATCCACGTGGCATATCTTGTCAGCAGTTTCTCTTATCAGACACAAAATCTTTAAACTTCTTCCTCAAAAAACCTCTAAAAATGGTAAAACAACACTTGCATTTGTCACAAACAAAATTTCAAGAAAATCTCAGAAAATTAAATGTTAAACTGTTTTCATGGCTTTCAAAGCAGCGTCTGTAAAGAGGTCAGAGCTTAATAGATTTCTTTGAATTCTAAGTTCTTCTGTTTTTTCTTTATCAGAAATCTGATTCTGTTGAGGCGTTTGTGTTGATAGGTATGTCTGATGCTTCTCTCAATGAGATTAAGATATGTTCCTTTGGAATTTCAGTTTCATTTCCAAATCACCTCAAAGCTGACTGCGACTTTCCTCTAATGAAGAGCAAGGTCAGTCTTTACTACCCTTTTCATCAAATCAATCTTTCAAGAATTAAAAATGGTGAAATGTAGTTTTGCAAGGCACAATTGTGAACTTCTGTAAAAGAGGTCTGTTGAAGTAAAAAGGGTCTGTTGAAATAAAGCGTGGGAGTTCATCAATTTAAGGCGGAATTAGTGAGAGATATATAAGTAAAAAACTGTAAAGCCATAGTTTTAAGGTTTTGGTTAAAGTATAGTGTTAAATCTATGAGTATATTTCTTTACTAGACTCATCAAGTATATTTCCCAGATGATTGAACTCTCCAAATTTTTACTTGAATTTCCCATGAATTGTTTGATTTCATAGTACAGAGGGTGTCCAAGCAAGGACAAGACCTGAAGAAAAAGAGAACAGAGCTGATTCTAATAGGAACTAATATGAAATGGGTTTGTCATTCGATAAAAATGATGTTAAACTAGTTTCTGAGCATATGCCAATTCAAGAACACATTTAGAATTTGATAATAGAATAGCGCAGCCATTTTCCATTATCTTAAAGATGTTTCTGATATCAATTTAAGCTACGTAACTGCAAAAACCTTCTTTTCATATACTTTTTCATAGGCAGTAGAAACAATGGAGTACTGAAATCAAATGCTACAATTTCATTGGTTGGATTAACAAAAAAAGTGACCTTATTTGCAAAATCATGATCCTCCATCTAGATTGCCCTCAAGAAGCAAACAAATGACCTGCATTTTTTTCCACATAATCATGCAGGAACTCAGAAAAAGAGAGACATTTATTGGAACCATTAAAGCCCAGACAGCTACAGCAACTCCGGAAATTGATAAAGCTGCACCAGAAGCAAAGAAAACATTGAGAAAGGGTGATGCTGTAATCACAGGAGCCTCATCTGGCTTGGGTTTGGCCACAACAAAGGCTTTAGCAGAAATTGGGCAGTGGAATGTAGTTATGGCATGTAGGAACTTCCTCAAGGCGGAGAGAGCAGCTAAAGCTGCTAGCATTGCTAAAGAGAACTACACTGTTATGCATCTTGACCTTGCCTCTCTTGAAAGTGTCCGGCAGTTTTCAGCTAATTTTCGCCGGTCAGGTATGCCACTTGATGTGTTGGTGTGTAATGCTGCTGTTTACTTGCCCACTGCCAAGGAGCCATCTTTTACAGCTGGAGGATTTGAACTCAGTGTTGGTACTAACCATCTTGGTCACTTTCTACTCGCACGGCTGCTGCTTGATAATTTGAAGCAATCAGAATACTCGTCCAAGCGACTCATTATTGTTGGCTCCATAATAGGTAGACTTGGCTCTCCGAACCCAACACTTGCAAGAAAATACTTTTGAGAGGAAAATATTTCTGGGCAAATGATGGCATTAAGGAAATTTAGACTACAAAGAAAACACAACACAAATACATTGGCTGGGAATGTAATCCCAAAGGCAAATCTTGGAGATCTGAGGGGTCTCGTGGGTGGGTTGAATGGACTAAACAGCTCACCGATGATAGATGGGGGAGAATTTGATGGTGCCAAAGCATACAAAGACAGCAAAGTCTGCAATATGTTCACAATGCAAGAATTCCACAGGTGCTACCATGAGGAGACCGGAATTACCTTTGCTTCTCTCTACCCTGGTTGCATTGCAGAAACTGGCTTGTTCAGAGAGCACATTCCCTTGTTCAGGCTTCTCTTTCCACCATTCCAAAAGTTCATTACTGAAGGATATGTTTCAGAAAAAGAAGCTGGGAAAAGACTTGCACAGGTCAGTTGATTAATTACAATAAAACCCATTACGCATGTAACCACACATCTAAGTTTATGCAAACCATTGATAATTCTGTATCAATTATCAAATATAACCTAACTCAACTCAACAAAACCTTACTCCCAAGTTAATTGGGTCGGCAACAACTATAAAATCTAAAATTGCATGTGAGCACACATCTAAGTTGTGTTTTTGCAAAACATTCATATAATTGTGCATCAAATACAATCTAAACAATGGTTTCTGTGATTTAGTTTGTAAGTGACCCAACCCTTGCAAAGTCAGGTGTTTACTGGAGCTGGAACAAGTATTCTTCTTCATTTGAAAATTGACCGTCACAAGAAGCCAGTGATGCAGAGAAGGCGAAAAAGCTATGGGACATTAGCGGAAAGCTAGTTGGGTTGGCATAAATGAGCACCAAAAGATTTCACTTCAGGCTTTTGTAAATGCAGATATTATTTGAAAGCCAATGAGATATAGTTTGCAAATGAAAGATTTCACTTCTTACTTCGCATTTACTATACTTACTAGGAATTAGAATGAGGTTTGCACACCTAGATATAGCCTATGAATAAGCGCATATTTCCTGCATAATAAATCCATGATTGATTTCCCCCTTCCCATACCAATATTCCGGAAAAAAAAAAGAAATGAGACTCAAAGTCATGCAACTCTACAATATATTTTAGCAGATTTGCAGCAAGGGCTTATTGCTAAAGAAGAAGCAAAAACAATGCAGCCTAGAACTGGTGCCTGTGAAAGTGGCAAAAAGAGAGAAAATGTGGGCTTACTCTTGCATCTCCTAAAACAACTAATATTTGCACAAAACAAATCTGCAGATTTCAACAACCTCCAGCAAATTTCGATAATCATTACATTGATCATCAAATTCAAAGCTAGATGAAAAGACCCGCCATTTTTATGATAATAAACACATGAAAATCCAGCTCCGTAATCTCTTTCACCATTAGAGGATATGATCATAGTCATCATATCAAAGATAAAATCCAGCACCTGGCTACAGCATTCAGGCTGGTTCAAAACATTGACAAGTGAATTGGCATCTAAGAGCAGGAATACACCAAGAAAGATCAGAAAGACTGGCACTACTTTCAAGAAGAAATATTAGAAAGATTGATCCTCCAACTAAACTCAACATACAAATCTGCATATTGAATTGGATGAATGGACAGTAAATAAAAAAAGATCTAAAAGCATTCAGTTCAATAAATAAAATCAGCAATACCAGATTCAATCACAAAAACAAAGTAGACTTGTCACCATAATTCTCAAGAGTCGATGTGAGCACAGAAAAGTGCAGTCGAAATTATACAAATACAGGGAAAGCTCATATGTGCAAATAAAATTTTCTATTAAGAAACTTAGAAGTGCAAAAAGAGTAACAGGAACTTTCTACAGGCTCATAAGCAACTGCTGTTTATTATTTTCAGCAGCATTCTCTTCCTTTCCTAGTGCAACAACCACTTTCTTCAGGATAGCTTCAGTTTGCTGATGAGCATTCTCCACAGCCTTTGAAATCGCCTGCCATTTCTCACCATGCTTTGGTTCTGCGGCAACGCACCTCTTTAACACATCCTTCTGGTTTTCCTCACTACCATGCTGAAGTTCAAATTTGTAATACAACGCCCAGAAATCCCCAGTATCTGGAGCAAGAGTAACTGCCCTGTTCAGCCAAGTTCTGGCCTTATCAACCTTCCTATCATGCCAGAACAACTTGGCCACAGCAGCAATAACATGAGGATCATGATCACATTTCTTGAGGGCATCCATACTTTTGCTTTTGCGCTGTGGACGGGGAACCATCTCAATTGATGCTGCCCACAATATGCCACTGATAGGACACTCCTGCAAAGCCTTTGCCATCAAGATGTCAGCTTCCTTTTTATTCCCATGCCTTAATTCAGCACGAACAGCAGCAAGCCATAGTTCAGGGTTTTGAGGATTCCTCTTCCTTGCCATGGTGAGTACTGCACGAGCTTTACTCAAGCCATTCATTTTTTCTTCAAGATTAGCAAGAGAAAGCCAAAGGGGAATGCAACTTGGGCAGTGCTTCAAGCCTGACTCATAAAATTCCTTGGCTTTCTCCAAGTGACCAAGCCGTTCCTCAAGCTGCCCAAGCATCAACCACAATTTGAAGAAAGACGGGAATCGCTTCAACCCTTCATCCAGCAACCTTCTCTCCTCCTCAGTATTACCCAATTCTCTCTCAACAATAGCAGATTTCATCCACACTCTTTCTGTACCACCCCTTTCTCTTGCCTTAGCCAGCAGCATTCTAGCTCTTTCAGGCTCATGATTCTCAAATTCAAGCTTAAATGCAGCAAGCCAAATCTCCTCAGAATTTGGTATAGCTGCATAAGCTTCTTGAAGAATTGCCCTAGCAGCAGGCACATCACCAGCAAGCCACTTTTCTTTAGCACCCATAAGCCATAGAACCTCAGCTTGTGGTCTATAAGTAACTGCCTTGCGCAACAAAGCATCAAGAGACTCCCTAGTCCCATGAGACTTCTCAAGCTGTGCTGCCTTAAGCCAAATACTCTTCTTGGTCAAAAACACAGTTAGTGCATGAGCATAAATAGCTCTGGCTGTCTCAATAGAGCCCCTCTTCTTACACTCCTCTGCATCTGCCACCCATGTTCTCTTCCTATCCTCTTCCTCCACTCCAATCCCAATTGTGTTCTTAATAATTGCTTGACAAGTCACAACAGAACCTGCCCTTTCAGCAGCCTCAGCCTCCTTCATCCATGCCTCCCTATCAATCACCAACCCTTCTCTCTGTAAAGCCCTGATACCTCTCTCAATAATCTTTCCCACCATTGACGTATTACCATTTGCCTCCTCCAACTTGGCAGCAGTTATCCATATAGCTGGTTCTTTAGATAACTTCTCCCTGGCCCTGTTCAACACCTTCTTCGCATTATCATACGTTTCTAATCTCGCCAATGCCAACCACAGTTCAACATGCAAAGGACAGCATTCTACTGCTCTATGAAGTAAAGTTCTTGCATTCTCCTCATTAGACAACTCCACAACAGCTTTCCACAACCTAACAGAATCAGGAATATGCTCCAAACCTTTCCTCAAAACCCTACTTTTATTCACATCATCATGTTCCAATTTTGCAGCCTGTAACCACAACTTGACAGAATTGGGTATACTCTTAACTCCCCTAGCTATAACTGCTTTAGCCTCATCGGGACTGGCCAGTCTACATGCCTCTAACCAAACATCCTCATTTTTTGGACATTCCTCACAGCCCTTTTGAATCAACTGTCTAGCTGCCTGAATCTTCCCAGCAACCTCTTCCAACCTTGCAGCAGCAATCCAACCAGGTGGGTGTTTTGGATTAGTCTGAATAACACTCTTTAGCAATAACCTTGCTTTCTTGATATCCGAAATCTCTGCATCACTAGTAATCTTCATACTCTTCAAATCAGTCAAATAACCTTTAGGATCCACCACAGTCAGCCCAGAAACAGAATCCGATAATCTATCTAACTTCAATGACAACACAGTTCCTCTACCTTCACCAACAGCAGTAAGGTCAGTGACTGGAGTCTGTGACCATGGAGTCTCAGTTCCGCCAGAAGCTCTGCTCTTGGGATCTAGAGCAGTAACATGCTCCTGTTCTTGCCTAGCCTTCTCGAGAAGGGTATCTGGAACAGGCACAAAGCTCTCAAATCTCCTCTTCTTGTTTCTCAACGAGTAATCACCAATATCCGGAATACTCTCCCACTCTGAAGCCGATAAAGTATACAACTTTCTCTTCAAATCAGCAAACTGCTCCGTAATCTTCGGATTCGAAGCTCTGTACTTCTCAATCTCCTCTTTCAACCTCGCTTCTCTCCGATCCTTTCTTCGTGAGTCCATCCTTTTATCAATTGCTTCCCAAACAGCATCGGCTTCTTTATCATCCTCATCGTATTCTGCCGAGGCAAACAACCCAACATCGTTCCCTTCAAATTCATCAAATTTCTGATTCTCATCATAACCCTTATCATCCCCATCATCCTCATCTTCTTCTTCGCCTCCTTTTCCTCGGCCACTCCCAATTCCAGCCACAGAACTCGCTGCTCCACCAATGGTAGTAGCAGATCGATCAGGAAGATCAGGAGCAGCACGGGCTGGACCAATATCGGACCGGGTAGTGAACCCAGTAGCACCACGACCGAGACCGGCGACATAGTTCGGCGGAGGCTTCGAATTTAGAAAATCAAGGCGAGGCTTTGGCGGACCACCAGGAGGTTGAGTACCACCAAAAAAAGGGATATATAAGGTAAGGGTAGAGTAAGGGCAAATACCCAGTTGGGATAGAAGAGCAAAATCGGAATTTTGGGTATTGTTGGGGCTAAAACATCGATTAAACGACGGCAACAAAAAGCGTTGGTGAGAAATTGGAATTTGAGATTGAGATTGAATATGGTGTTTAAGGGCGAAAAGAGTGGTAGTGTTAGGGTTTAGGTGAAACGACAAGGTTTTATTGTTCGGAGATTTGACGAAAACCATTTTTCCGGTGAGTACGGCAGCTTCTGGGCATACGATGGGGAGGAGACCTATTACGTAGGAGCAGAACTATTATTTTGTTGTTCGGTCGGTTACAGAAGTATATAGGCTGGACCAAAATTTAAGAGGAAAGTATTAAATAATGGGCTGGGCAATAATTCGACAAGTTATTAAGTTTTGGGCTTTTGGCCTTTTCCAATCTAGAAAATTTACTACATAGTGCACCTTTTTTAAAATTTTTTTTTTAAATACTCACTATTATCTTTTTTTAATATAAATCGTATTTTTACAACGAAATTGATATGGTTATAAAAACAGTAAAATTTTTTCTATTAAAATTTAATATAATTTTATATATTCATCATCTGTTTTAATATTTTTTTGATTAATATATATCAAGATTTTAGTGTGCTGAATATATATTAGATGTATATAATTCAAAATATATATTTTAAAATTAAGAAAATAATAATTTTTTTAAAAATATTTTTATTTTTTGAGTATTTTTCAAAAGATCCCTTTCTCATAGAAAACAATCTTTTTTTTTTTTTTAACTGTTCTCATAGAAAACAATCTGAGTCCTTATTTATTGGCATTCGTTTGACATTTAAAATTTAAGCATCGATATGTTGCCTTTGTGTCGGTGCAAAGTAACTCTCAGTAAAAATAAGATTTTTGTAATCAACAATGGAAAACAAAATAAATAAAAAGAAGATAATTTATATTTTTATTTGATTATTTAATTAAAATATAAAAAAATTAAATTTATAAAATTTATTTTTATTAATATATACTCTCATCATTCTAAGCTGATAAAGAATAGATTAATAACTTTTTAAACTATACTTTTTTATTTTTTATTTCTCTTTTTTCTCTAAATTAGTGAAAAAAAATTAAAATATTAGAGGGAAATCAAAATAAGTTATTTCTACTATTTTCTTTCATTTTCTTTTTTCTAATTATGTTTGATAAAAAAATAAATTTTCTATTATCTTTTTTAATTCATTTCCTCAAAATAAATAAAGACTAACTTTATATATCATAAAGTTATTTTATGAATTGAAATTAAAAATTGATAGCCAATAATAATAATAAATCCATGTGTTGTAATGGTATTTTTTGTTGCTTAAATAGAAGATAATGAATAATTGATGATGTCAAATTGCAATTAAAGAAAAAAAAAATGGCTTCAAGATAGTGCTCCCTGCGTATTACGTGAGTAATTTGCCAATTTGGTGGCTTTCAAACGTGTAATTGCACCCCAATTATCAAGCAATTTGTAGTGCCAAACCAAAACCCCACATCACGGCATTAATTATGGATCCTTAAATTATTTATAATTAATTACATTGTTGAATAAATTGGTATTCTTTATGTTGGTTTTATTATCCTATTCTCTGGGAATAAGTTATTTAGCGGATTTAGTGTCCATATGAGTTTATTTTTGCAGTTCTTATTCTTCTGCCGTAATGCCTATTTGCTTGGTTCTATCCGTTGTATATATGGCCTATATAAAGACTTCATTTGTTCAATAAAATATAATTAGCAGTAACAGTATTTTGGGTCTTCACATTTGAGTCTTTACATTTGTCTCTTGATTTCTAATTTTTATCAGTGTATCAGAGCAAGGTTGTCCATGTTTAAGGGTATAAAGGGCAGTGTGAGAGTGTAAAAGTCAGAAGTTTAAATCTTAGGGAAACACAGGGAAGTGAGATAGAGAGTTTGTCATTTTTTCCTCACTTTGATTTCTATTTTGCAGCAGCAACAGTGAACGATGGCCACAGAAAACTTTATGCAACCTGCAATTTCTCGCTTTGATGGTCATTACGATCATTGGAGCATGCTTATGGAGAATTTTTTGCGGTCTAAGGAGTATTGGCACGTTGTTTTCAACGGAACTGCAGAATCGGCTGCAAGTACGACAATGTCAGATGCACAAAGAACATAGCTAGAAGGACAGCGTTTGAAGGATCTTAAGGCGAAGAATTATCTTTTTCAAGCTATTGATCGCTCAATCTTGGAAACTATTCTCTGCAAGGACACCTCAAAGCAAATATGGGACTTCATGAAGAAGAAGTATCGAGGGAACATAAGAGTGAGGCGTGTGCAACTCCAAGCTCTTCGTAGAGATTTCGAAGTTCTCCAAATGAAGTCAGGAGAGTCAGTTTCAGAGTATTTTTCAAGGACAACAGCAATAGCGAATACGATGCGGAACTATGGAGAGAATCTACAAGATGTCACCATTGTTGAGAAGATCCTTCGATCAATGATATCCAAATTTAATTTTGTGATTTGTTCTATTGAAGAGTCTAAAGATATTAATACTCTTTCAATAGATGAATTGCAAAATTCCTTACTGGTTCATAAGCAGAAGATAACTCAGCAAGACAATGAAGAACAAGCATTGCAGACAGCAAAAAATGGATGGACAAACAAGCACAAAAATTGGCAAAGTCGTGATGCTCAAAATTCAACAGGACACAAACCAAAGTCAGCAGACAAATCTAAGGTTGAATGCTACCGTTGTCACAAGTATGATTATTATCGTTGGGAGTGCCGTGCCAATTTGAATCAATATCATGGAAAAAAGACTCACTTTGCAGAAAAAGAAGAAGAAGAAAAAGAAGTTTGTCCTCTCATGGCCCGTCATACTAAGGAGTAAACTCATTCAAATTTATGGTATCTTGATACGGGTTGTAGCAACCATATGAGTGGAGGCAGATATGTTTTTTCCTCTTTAGATGAATCATTCAGAGATAATGTAAAATTTAGAGATAACTCCAAAGTATCAGTCATGGGCAAAGGACAGGTAACGATTCAAACTAATGGCAATGCTACTCAAACTATATAAACTGTCCTTTTTGTTCCAAATTTAAAGTCCAATCTGTTGAGCATCGGTCAGCTACAAGAGAAAGGGCATGAGATTTCTATCAAAGACGGAGTATGCCGAATTCGAGATGCCAAATTGGGTTTAATTGCTCAAGTTACAATGACAGCAAATAGGATGTTTTGTCTCCATCTCAACAATATTAACCAAGTATGTTTTCAACAAAGTTAAAGGACATGGCTTGGTTGTGGAATTTTCGCTATGGCCATCTCAGTTTTGGTGGATTAAAGACCCTGCAATAAAAAAAGATGGTGATCAACCTCCCAGAATTTAAGTCTCCTTCAGGAATCTGTGAAGATTGTGTTGTTAGCAAATAACATCAAGATGTTTTTCAAAAAGGAAAATCATGGAGAGCAAAGAAGGTGTTGGAGCTTGTCCATTCTGACATATGTGGACCAATTACTCCTACTTCGAATGGTGCTAAATGTTATTTTATAACGTTCATTGAAGATTATAGTCGAAAGACTTAGATGTATTTTTTGCAGGTCAAATCTGAAGCACTTTCGTCTTTCTAAAGCTTTAAAGCAATAGTCGAAAAAGAAGTTGGCATGCCAATAAAGATTCTTCATAGTGATCATGGTGGATAATACAACTCACATAATTTTGTAAATTTTTATGAGATTCAAAAGTAGCTTACAACAGCTTATACGCCTCAGCAAAATGGCATTGCAAAAAGGAAGAATCGCACACTCTTAAACATGGTGCGATCCATCTTGGCAAGAAGTAGGATTCCAAGAAGTTTTTCACCAGAAGCTGTCCATTGGGGTATTCATGTATTAAACAGAAGTCCTACTTTTACAGTTCAGAATGTTACACCTGAAAAAGCTTAGAGTAGACATAGGCCAAGTGTTGAGCATTTTTGAATTTTCAATTGTATAGCATATGCCCATATACCATATCAAAAGAGAAGAAAGCTCGATGATAAGGGAGAAAAATGCATATTTCTTAGTGTTAGTGACTAGTCAAAGGCATATAAATTGTGCAATCCTATCACCAAGAAAATATGCATTAGTCGTGATGTGATTGTTGATGAAGAAGAATTCTGGCCATGGGAAGCCCAATATCAACAACAAATTACAGCAGATTTTGATGGGGAAAATGAAGACATAAGACAGCAGCAGCCCCCCTTTAATAAGTCACAACCAATATCGGATGAGCAACAACCAATTCTAGAAAATCCTCTAAGACCAGCTGGAGTTGAAGCCGATGCTGGAGTTGCAGCCAATGATGGACAACGACCTCAACGAGTTAGACGAAAACCTACATGGATGGATGACTACGATGTACCTGAGAATATTTCCTCTTCATTTAACCATTTTGCTCTTTTTTTAGATTATGATCCTATAACCTTTGAAGATGTTGTTAATGAGACAAAGTGGCAAAACGCTATGGATGTTGAAATAGCATCCATTGAAAGAAACAACACCTAAGAGTTGACAAATCTTCCAAAAGGGCAAAAGAGCATTGGTGTAAAGTGGGTGTACAAGACAAAGCTGAAGGAGAATGGAGCAGTTGAGAAGTACAAAGCATGCTTGATGGCTAAATGCTATAAATAAACATTTGGTATGGACTACCAAGAGGCTTTCGCTCCTATTGCGAGGCATGATACAATCAGATTGGTGATTGCATTGGCAGCTCAAAACTCATGTCCTATCTTTCAAATGGATGTGAATCAGCTTTCTTACATAGAGATTTAAAAGAAGAGGTATTTATTGATCAACCTCCTAGTTATATTCGAGTTGGAACTGAACGCAAAGTCTATAAATTAAAGAAAGCCTTATATGGATTAAAGCAAGCCCCACGGGCTTGGTATAGTCAAATTGAGGATTATTTTTTGAAGGAAGGGTTTCAAAAATGTTCATATGAACACACATTATTTGTTAAAATTGGTGGAGAAGGAAAAATGCTCATTATGTGTTTATATGTGGATGATTTACTTTACACTGGAAATGACAGTGCCATGTTTGAAAACTTTAAGAAATCCATGATGCGTGAATTTGAGATGCCTGATCTTGGAATGATGCATTACTTTCTTGGCTTCGAAGTAGTGTAATCTGTTGATGGAATATTTCTTTTTCAAATGAGCAATTGCAATCCCATTACCACACCATTAGAAGTTGGGATGAAACTTATGGAAAATCCTAAAGGAAAGAAGATTAATGGCACTTTTTACAAACAAATTGTGGGAAGCTTGATGTATTTGACAGCAACGAGACCTGGTATTATGCATGTTATAAGTCTAATTAGCAAGTACATAGAGAATCCAAGAGAACAACATCTCCTTGCTGCCAAAAGGATCCTACGATATTTGAAGGGTACTACAAATTTTGGACTATTTTACAAGAAGGGAAGCATAGCAGATTTAATTGGGTTTACTGATAGAGACTATGCTGGAGATATAGATGATCATAAGAGTACTTCCGTCTATGTTTTCACTTTCGGTTCTGCAGTAGTTTCATGGTCATCAAAGAAGCAGTCCATCATCACCTTGTTAACCACATAAGCTGAATTTGTTGTTGCAACAACCTGTGCTTGTCAAGTTGTATGGCTTAGAACAATTCTTGAAGAGTTGCATTTCAAGCTAAAGGAAGCCACTATAATTTATTGTGACAGTAACTCTGCAATTAGACTCTCTAAAAATCCTGTTCTTCATGGTAGAAGTAAACACATAGATGTAAAATATCATTACTTAAGGGAGCTCACAAAAGAATGAGTCATTGATGTGATTTTATTGCAGAAGTGAAGATCAGGTGACAGATTTATTTATAAAACCACTTAAGTTGCCTACGTTTCAAAAGCTCAGAAAGTTATTAGAAGTTTGCAGCTTGGAGAATTTGGTTTGAAGAAGTAAACTGAAAGTAAAACACTTTCAGTTTAAGGGAGGGTGTTGAATAAATTAGTATTCTTCACGTTGGTTTTATTGTCCTGTTCTTTGGGAATAAGTTATTTAGTGGATTTAGTGTCCATAGGGGGTTTGTTTTTGTAGTTTCTATTTTTCTGCAGTAATGCCTATTTGCTTGGTTCTATCCGTTATATATATGGCCTATATAAATGTTTCATTTGTTCAATAAAATACAATTAGCAGTAACAGTATTTTGGGTCTTCACATTTGAGTCTTTACATTTGTCTCTTGCCTTCTAATTTTTATCATACATTCCTTTTAAAACAAAATTCATTCGTTATCACATAGAGACGGTTTGACCGATAAAAATAGCTTGTAAGCTCTAAATTTAAATTATTATATTTATTTAGATAATTTTATTTTTTTTATTAGCTCTACTTATAAATTTTAAAAAATAAACTGGTGAAAAATAATTTATTATTTTAGTGCTTATAAATATTTAGCCTATAAATTAATTTGATTAAATAAATTATTATATTGTCTCTATTTATTTTAATAGATACTTTTGACAATATAAATTTATATTCTTTTTTTATTCACTTTAATCAATTTTATATTATTTTAATCATTTTAACAGTGAACTTGTGCTTATTAGCTATTTTTTAAAGAAGTCTGTTAAGAGTTTATAAGTTATTTACAAGCACTCAAAATAAACATATAATTGTTTTAAATTTTAAATATTATAAGTTCAAATTTATTTATAAATATTTAGTACTTATAAGCTAATTTTTATAAATTAACCCAAATATCATCATAGTCTAATAATAAATATATATTTCTTAAATAATAGATTTAAATGATATTTGGCTTACCATACAAACTAGTCAAATTAATTTATAAGTCCTAAATTTATACTAATATATTTATTTAATCAATTTTATGAGTTTATAATCTGAAAAAATAAGCTAGGATCAGTTTAATATTTTAGTACTTATAAAAATAAGACTTATAAGCTAATTTATCTAAATAATTTACTATATTATTCTTATTTATTTTAATAAATATTTTTAATTATATAATTTTATATAATTTAGTTATTTTAATAATAAATATATTTATAATTTATTTTTTACTAAATATTGAGTGGATATCAGTAACTGATAAATACTCAACAATTTTTCCTCCTTCCTTATAATATTAAAAAAGAGTTATTCATTTTGTCCTAGTAATCAAACTAAAACAAATCCTATGTGCATGCCTCCAAAATTGACCCAATAAATGAGTTATAATTCACCATTTTTTGTTAATTGTTGGATTTATTTTCTCTCTTTTAAGTAATGTAATTTGATTTTGATTTATATTTAAACATAATATCACTTAATTTTACATTATTAAATATTGTATTTTTATTTTTTTTAATGACGAATTTTATTTCAATTTATATTCGAATGTAAAATTATATTGAATTTCAAAAATATCTTTAATATTAGTAATTTGACAAGCAGTATGTTTTTGGATTCTTATACTTTCCATAATCCCTAATTTGAGGAATATAATATCTAAGATTCGTTTCTAATATTACCTTTATTAGATTCTGAAAAAAAAAATATTACCTTATTAGAATGTCTAAAAAAAGTATCTAACATAAATGAGGTCTAAAATTACTCAATATAAATATTGATATAAATTATGTTTTAAGTTAATATAAATTATTTATTATTTTATATCAAAAAGTAAAAAAGAATTAAAAATCGAATTATTTCAAATTAAAATTTTATTCAATAAAAATTATTTGAAAAAAAATATTATAATTGATTTAAAGATAATCAAAACCTTAATAAGCGAATAAGAAAATATAATTAACTATGTTAGTAATAATAACATTAAAATTATTAATGCATTAAAAAAAATTAAAAATATTAATTATTATATCTTAAAATATAAAGAAATGATATTTTAATAGTAAATCAAATTTACATCTTTTACCAACTTTATATTTCTAGAAATTTATTTAGCAATATACCATTGTCGTTACTGAATGCATTTCTTGAAAACTAATTAAAAAAAAGAAAAATAATATTACTTAAACCAAAAACAATCTTAAAATTCAAATTTGTTCATTAAAAAAATTCTTATTTATAATCAAATAGTTAGCATGTCCATTTACATAATTTTATACATTTTATAAATTTTCAAGGAATTAAAATTTTATAATTCTTGCTAAATAGAAATAGGCAAAAATACAAAATTAATTATTTTGCTATTATATATAATTAATGTATAAAAAATATAAATAATAAATAAGCTTTTTTTAAACATCTTTCATTCAATTATATATATGGATTATGAAAACAATGAAGAAAAAACAATTATAATAAAATCAAACGAATGATAAATAAATGTATACATATTACAATTAACAGTTTATTATAAATATAAAATGCTAAAACCCATATATTAAGTAATTAAAGCTAAGCTTTTTTTTGGTCAATAATTCATTTTATTGTCAAAAAATGATAAAACTAATATTAAAATTATTTTTACAAACATTTAAATAAATTTTAATTTACATATAAAATAATATAATAAAAATTTATTCTCACAGAGCGAGCTAATTTGTAGTTCAAATGAATCCTCAATGTTTGGAAACAAACAAAAAAAATCTATATTTTAACACAACTGTGCAGCTGTATCTTCCTTGAGATGTTAGGAGGTCAATGGTTTCTTGCTGATTCTTATCATTTTTAAATTTCCTAAATTTTGATGTAATAAAAATGTTAAATATTACATTATTAGCAAATGGAATTGCTTTGCTTGACGAAAAGAAAGACCCCACTTGGCAAAGACTTGTCTCCTTCCTCTTGTTCTTTCTATTTTCAGATCTAAAACACCCAATCCCTTGTTTCAGTCTGACATTTTTCCAGTCAAAACCCACCAAGATTACTTCTTTTGTTTCTGGGTAATTTGATTTATACAGGGAGAAGGAAGGAAAAGCAAAGATGGGCCTGGTGGGTGTCCAAGAAAATGGGAAAGGAGAGGTGGATATGTCTTTGGGAGGGAAGAACAAGTACAAGAGAATGGATTCTGATTTTATGGAGGATATTGATGATGCTTCACTTCATCATCACCGTCATCATCATCAACAACAAGATAAGAGTAGAAGTACTAGAAAATATGTTATTGCCTGTGCCATTTTTGCCTCTCTAAATTCTGTTCTTCTTGGATATGGTAAAAGTTCTTTCCTTTATACTTCTCATGAAGTAATAGCTTCTTATTTGACTGCTCATTTTCCCCCCTTTTCTTTTTCTGTTTCTTTTGTGCTTGGCAGTTGAATGTTGTTCTACTTCCTTTATTGGCAAATCCATGGTTTTTCTGGGAGTCTTTTTTGTTCCTTTTTTGGGATTATTTTGAATTACTAGCAAATTTACTTCAAATCGTACGAAAATTATTCTGAATTGTTATTATGGTTCATATATAATGATTTCAATAACCAAACTGTCTGAATTAACAATGTAGATTTGAACAATGACAATGTTGTTTCTGAGGCTCTTCCTCATGAAGTTATGATTGCGAAATTATGAATGAAAACATGTTTTTAGTTGTTGAATAAAGTAGTAATTAGAATTTCTGATAAGGTGAGTTGGAGGGTTGGTACACTTGGATATTTTATTTTGGTTATGATCCTGGCCACTCCATCATATCATAGTACAAAACTATTTATTTGGGTCTGTTATCATGATAAGAGGATCTGAATATTATAGTTTCAACTATCTCAATTATTTCCGAGTTTTTTTTATTAATTTTATTGTTGCACCAAACTGCTTTAGCAATTGCACTATTTTTATTATGGAGATCTCTTCCCTTTTTTTTGTTTGTTTGATTAAAATATAGTTATTAAAAACATTGTAATCTTCAGATGTAGGTGTTATGAGTGGAGCAATCATATTCATCCAAGAAGATCTTAAGATAACTGAGGTACAAGAAGAAGTTCTTGTTGGGTGTTTGAGCATTGTATCACTCTTTGGTAGTTTAGCTGGAGGAAGAACATCAGATGTTATTGGTAGAAAATGGACAATGGGCTTAGCTGCTGTAATTTTTCAAACTGGTGCAGCTATAATGACACTTGCACCTTCATTCCAAATACTAATGATAGGAAGACTTTTGGCTGGGATTGGAATTGGCTTTGGAGTTATGATTGCCCCTGTCTACATAGCTGAAATATCACCAACTGTTGCTAGAGGCTCTCTCACTTCCTTCCCTGAGATTTTCATAAATTTCGGAATTTTACTTGGTTATGTTTCGAATTATGCATTTAAAAATCTTTCAGTGCACACAGGCTGGAGGATAATGCTTGCTGTTGGAATTTTGCCCTCAGTCTTTATTGGAGCTGCACTTTTCATAATCCCCGAGTCACCAAGGTGGTTGGTTATGCAAGACAGAGTTGACGATGCAAGATCAGTGCTCTTGAAAACAAATGACAATGAGAGTGAGGTAGAAGAGAGACTTGAAGAAATAAAAAAGGCTGCTGAGATTACTAATGCAGACAAGTACGAGGATAAAGCCGTGTGGCGTGAATTGCTAAGCCCGTCTCCCGCGCTTCGCCGCATGTTGGTCACTGGCTTTGGGATTCAGTGCTTCCAACAGATCACAGGAATAGATGCAACTGTCTACTACAGCCCTGAAATCTTTAAAGGAGCTGGGGTTCAGGATAATTCAAAGCTTCTTGCTGCAACAGTTGCTGTGGGCATCTCAAAGACCTTTTTCATATTGGTTGCCATATTTCTAGTTGATAAACTTGGAAGAAAGCCCTTGCTTTATGTAAGCACAATTGGAATGACTATTTGTTTGTTCAGCTTGGGTTTGTCTCTCACATTCCTTGGAGAAGGACAGGTTGGGATTGCACTGTCGATTCTATTCGTTTGTGCAAATGTAGGTTTCTTTTCAGTGGGAATTGGTCCTATTTGTTGGGTTCTGACCTCAGAAATCTTCCCTCTAAGGCTGCGTGCTCAAGCAGCAGCGCTTGGGGCAGTCGGTAATAGGGTGTGTAGTGGATTGGTTGCTATGTCTTTCCTATCTGTCTCCCATGCAATCTCTGTGGGTGGAACTTTCTTGATATTTTCAGCCATATCAGCACTTTCTGTTCTCTTTGTTTATACCCTTGTACCAGAAACAAAAGGAAAGTCATTAGAACAGATTGAGCTTCTGTTTCAGAATGAACACCAATGGCAAGGTGGCGAAGTGGAGCTGGGAGATGTTGAGCATCTTGTGCAGAAAGAGTGATTCACTCTAGATTGAAAAGGCTAATTCAATTAGCCTTAGTCCTCCTACTTTTTGCCAGTGAGCAACTCATTATTATTGATGATGCAGTATTGGTTACATAGTTACAAGTGTTGGGTTGGCAACTGTATGTGTGTGCAACAAGAAGCATCTATCAGTTGGCAGCAATGGAGCATGAATGACATAAACTTGAGCTGCATGTCTGTAATCTGAGTGAGATGTATCCCCAGTGTTTGTTTTAATACATGAGAGCACATCTATTCTTATAGGATTGATTCACTTGAATTTTATGAGAAACTCAGATTGAGAAGAGAATTATAGAATGGAATTTTAGGCAGACTTATTTATTTTATTGTAACTATTGTTATCTGCAAGTAAATCTAAATAAACTTCACTACTCTGATGGAGGGAAGCTGAGACATTTGTGCAACAGAATTTATCATCATTTGGAAATTGCTCCCAGGATCTCCAACTCTAAGTTTGAGTTTGTTTTGGTTTGGTTGCTCCTTGTCTTGCTTAGAATCCCTGAGCATACGTGACAACTGTTACAATGGGAAGGAAGTAGTCAATTATAAGTCTATTATCCAGAAAAATTATACACTTAAACACTAGTTTGTGATTGCAACTTGATGTTTAAGTTAAATTCAGATTGATTAGAACCCCAGAAAATACATGGCAATAGTTACGATAGGGAGGAGGTAATCGATTCTAGATCTATTGCCTAAGAAAATTCTATAGTTATTGCTAGACTGCGTTTCAATTGAGAGTTGATGTTTAAGTTAAATTTGGATTTATTGTAGGTTGTGTGCTGAAGTGGTAATCTTTGATCCTGAACTTGAGCAATGTGAATATATAACCATGCCCTGTTCACTTTTTTTTCCCCATAATTAGTTGATAGCATATTGGATTATTTGATTGGTCTATTACTCTTGGGGAATTCTAAATGCAAAATTAATCATCAGATTATAATTGAACAAGACTACACTAACTTTTCCCAAAGCCCTAACTCAAAATGTTATTGTCATATTTGGTAGTGCATAAACTCAGCGTAGGCCCCTTGGTAATAAGATAAAATTATATATCTTATAAAAAATTTTAAGTGTTTTATTTTTTATTATAACTATAACTTTTAATTATTTTATAAAAATATATAATAAATTTATAATAATCTAATTATGAACTTACAAAATTATGATTTATACAATAAATACATAATAAATTTTATGTATGTAATATAAACTTTTTTTTGAAGCCACAATATAAACTTAAAAAACTTATAAATTAATAATTTTTTTTTGATAAATTTAATAATATTTTTCTGAGCCGGAAATATCTCTGATAATTTCATAAAAAAACCAAAAGAATTATGCTTTTAAAGATGGGCTAGCATAGCAGGCGGATGATATGAAAGGTCTAACTTTCCACCAAACCAATCAATACCGTGTCATTTTTCACCACACAAACATGTGTCCTAAGCATGGAAATATGAAATCATTTTGGCTTTTATCATCAAATTAATTCTTTTGTCTTGACATGTAACAAATGTTCTTACATTTCCCTTCTTAGATACCTATGTTCTTCACCCATCTCTAGTACTTGGAAGTTGCTTCTTTCTGAACCTCACTCACTTTCCCATGGAGCAAATCAAGCACACTCATGTACAAGTAAGGGGACTAAATCTACATGTGGCAGAGATTGGCACAGGTAATTTCTTAACTTAATAAATCTTAATCCCAAGTTATTTAAAGTCGACTGTATGAATTTTCTCTTATCACTCGAAAAGATTATGGTGGACTATATTTTCATAGAGATGTCAGATTATAATATCATTTTGAACAACTTTTTTAATAATTTTATGTCGCGTGCAGGTTCTAAGGTTGTGTTGTTCCTGCATGGATTTCCTGAAATTTGGTATACATGGAGGCACCAGATGATTGCTGTTGCAAAGGCTGGCTATAGAGCAATAGCTATTGATTATAGAGGCTATGGTCTTTCTGATCAGCCACCTGAGCCAGAGAAAGGGACTCATATGGACCTTGTTGATGATATTGTTGCCCTTCTTGACACTCTTGGTATCAGTAAGGTTAGTGGATTCATATTTCACCAAATCCATTGTTAATTTCGATTCAAATTAACGAAACAAGTGCTAATTTTGGTTAGATCATCACTTACAAAGGTCATTTAAAGAAATATATATATCAGGCTGGCTGCACATAGTTACCCACTTGCCTGATTTTGTTAATTAAAAATTTTAGTTATTCTATGGTAATCATGTAACTTTGTCTATGCATGAGTATTTTGTACATAGCCGGTCTTAAACCAGAAGAGTTGCAGTAAGTGATAATTAACATAAAGCTTTATCAAGTCTTATGGTATGGATTCAAATGATATAAACGTTGTTTCAGAGATAGGCAACCATAGCTCCAACTTCCCTGTTAGCATATTGTCTCCCTGATGATGGAGATGGTAAAATTACCTATTGATAAAGTGTATATATGCCAGGTTTTTCTAGTTGGAAAGGATTTTGGAGCTATACCAGTGAGTCTACTAGCAGTCCTCCATCCCAAGAGGGTGTCTGCTTTTGTAACACTAGGAGTTCCTTTCCTGTTACCAGGCATCAACGCTGTCCAAAATCATCTCATGCCAAAAGGTTTCTATATAACAAGGTGGCAGGTATATATTCTCACTTTCTTTTTGTTTTCTAAATCATTAGTTAGAGCATATCGAAACATAGCCTAACTTAAATATATATTCCTTTGGTCAATAAACCTAGAATCGATTTCTCCTCCCCATAATGTATCAAATGTTAAAAAAAATAAATCATTAGTTGTAAGTTTATTATTAAGTCCTGAAAACATCTACAACTCGCTGTAACTAATAATCCAGGAGCCAGGGAGAGCTGAAGCAGATTTTGGCAGGTTTGATGTTAAGACAGTAATAAAGAATATTTACATCCTCTTCTCTGGTACTGAGCCACCAACATCTAAAGATGATAATGAAGAAATTATGGATTTGGTTGATCCTTCTACTCCTCTACCACCATGGCTATCTGAAGAAGATTTTGAAGTTTATGCATCTTTATATGAAAAGTCTGGATTTCGTTTTGCATTACGGGTTCCATACAGGTATAATGCAAGAAAGAATTCTCTTTTTGAACATTTAAAAAAATGGTCTGAACCTATGAAGCATGGATATGGACACTGTAATTTTTTAAAAAATATAGACACGATATGTGTAGGATACGTTTATATTTATATTTATATTTAATTATAATATTTAATTATAAAATACATTAAGAGATAGCTATATGTTCAAAATAAATATACATTATTTCGTTTATATATAAATATGATCAAACAAGCAAAAAAATAAAGTTTTTACGAACCAAATTAGTAATTTACCAATATATTATGTAGATGAAATTTTATGATGAAAAGTTATAAATGCCTTAAAGGTGTCTATGAATGTGTTCATATTGTGTCCTTTGCATGTTCTATCTATGTTCTTTCCATTCCAAAATAACAAAAATAACACATATGGAGCTGTGTCCAACGGATCTCAAACATGTATCCATGTTTGGAAAGTGTGGCACAAACATTTCGCTCTGTTTAAAGTGTCGGTACTTTATAAGTCTAAGCTCTAAACTTCAATCTAAAGATTATTACTGTAAATCCTTAAACTTTAGTTAACTGATACTTATATGCAGGTCTATAAAAATAGACTCTGGAATAGCCAATCCTAAAGTTACATGTCCAGCATTGCTGATCATGGGTGAGAAGGACTATGTTCTGAAATTTGCAGGCATGGAGGATTACATAAGAGGTGGAAAAGTGAAGCAATTTGTGCCAGAGTTGCGTGTCATATTCATGGAAGAAGGAAATCACTTTGTTCATGAACAACTTTCATTGGAAGTGAATGAGCTTCTGCTCAACTTCCTCAACCAACATAGCAATTGAAGAGGAAGACCTATATATATAAGCTTCCATTTAAGGAAATAAAATGTAATTCATGAATGTCAAGTTGCTGAGAATTTAGGTTGTGTTTTCAGATATTAATCTGTTATCAATGCGTTCTTAAATGATTTGTGAAAATAAATAACAATTTGTGAAAATAAATAACAAGGTCTATTAGATTGAAAAAAATATATTTATCGTTGGGTCATGTCTCAATGTATATAAATAGACATGTATATATATATATATATATATATATAGAGAGAGAGAGAGAGAGAGAGAAGTGATACTTTCTAGGAGATTAAATTAATTTGAACTTATAATGACTAAAATGATGAATTGGGAATTAATCTAAGGTAAAAGTAAATAATTTCTTAAAAAATAGAAAAATCTCTATATATTATAATATCTAATCCAGAGCAGGATAAAGATCGGTGTATTAACTAAATGTTACAAATCCAATGTCTTTTATTAAATTAAAGCTTGTTGCCTCATTAGCTTGAGAAACACGTGACAAAAGAAAGAAAGAAAAATGTTGCTCAACCACCTACTTGCTAATTTTTGTCTATTTAATCATTTACTTCACTTGAGTTTCACCACTAACTCAAACATCTTCATTTACTAGCTTTCTCATTTTTTTACTCCCCAGTCATGGATCAAATCAAGCATTCTCATGTACAAGTAAATGGATTAAAACTCCATGTTGTAGAAATTAGAGCTGGTAATCAGTCCTAACTACCCAATACATTTCATTTCATTTCATTTTTTCAATTGTTTGTCTCATTTAACGTGAGTTGAGTTGTCTGGTCTCATTAAACTACATTTGGATGTGTTGTGTTTCAGGACCTCAGGTGGTGTTATTCTTGCATGGATTCCCAGAAATTTGGTATACCTGGAGGCATCAAATGATTGCTGCTGCCAGGGCGGAACCAGGTGGGGTCGGGTGGGACTGACGACCCCCCTGTCGGCTGCCGGACGTGTATTTTTAAAGGGTCATTTCTGCCAGCCGGAGCAATAAAGGTGGAGGCTCAGCTCCCTTAGCCTCCCTCTCCTCATTTTGCCCCCCTCTCCCTGAGAGGCTGGCTTCGCCACTGGCTGCTGCAAATAATGGTTATAGAGCAATAGCTATTGATTTCAGAGGCTATGGACTCTCTGATCAGCCACCTGAACCAGAGAAAGGCACTATCATGGACCTTGTTGATGATATTGTTGCCCTTCTTGACACTCTTGGCATTTCCAAGGTCGCTTTCATGCCACTATTTTCCCCTCTTTTTTTATATTGGTATTGATCTTTTTGGTAGTTTAATGACAATAATGTGGTAATTCAATCATTGGTAACAGGCTTATCTTGTCGCGAGGAGTGCCGGAGTTTTTCCAGCATACCTAATGGCAGTTCTCCACCCCAACAGGGTGGCTGCTTTTGTCGCACTAGGTATTCCTTTCATTCTACCAGGTCCTAATGGCATACAAACTCATCTTATGCCTAAGGGTTTCTACATAGCAAGGTGGCAGGTACAGCTCTTCTTTTCAGTTTCACCTCCTCAAGTTTTTAGAGTGATTAACTGGCTGTTAACTTTCATAGTTCTCCATTATAGGAGCCTGGGAGAGCTGAAGCAGACTTTGCCAGGCTAGATGTTAAGACAGTGATAAAGAACATTTACATTCTTTTCTCTGGCACTGAGCCACCGGTAGCTAAAGATGATAATGAAGAAATTATGGATTTGGTTGATACTTCCACTCCCCTACCACCATGGTTCTCAGAAGATCTAGAAGTTTATGCATCCCTGTATGAGAAATCTGGATTCCGTTTCGCGTTACAGGTTCCATACAGGTAGCAAAAATCTCCAAGTTTGAGCCTAAATTGATTCCTAAAATATGTAAATAATGTATCTAACTTGATCAACAAGGCACCTTAAAGCTTCAGCTTTTAACCCTGGAAAATCAATGTTCTGTTTCTCCTAAACAGAGCTTCAGTTGACACCTTAATACCATATCGATGTTTGGTATGGTTGATTTCCGCACAAATTTTCATACTTCTGTTTGGTGCCTTTTTGCAGGAATTTAAATGTAGAATCTGTTATTAAAGATCCAAAAATCACAATTCCATCATTGTTCATTATGGGTGAGAAGGACTTTTTTCTAAAGTTTCCAGGAATGGAGGATTACATAAGAGGTGGAAAAGTGAAGCAATTTGTGCCAGAGTTGAGTGTCATATTCATGGAAGAAGGCTATCACTTTGTTCATGAACAACTTCCACTGGAAGTGAATGCACTTCTGCTCAACTTCCTCAACCAACACAGTAATTGAAGAGGAAGATTATATATATAAGCTTCTATTTAAGGAAATAAAATGTCCATCATGAATGTCAACTTGCAGAGAATTTAGATTGTGTTTTCAGATATTAATTTTCCCTTTTTACTGTCATCAATGCCTTGCTAAATGATTTGTGAAAATAAATAACAGGGTGTATTATATTGGAAAAAATCATGGTTATAAAAACCGAACCGGACCGGCCGGTTCAACCCGGTTTTCTGGGAACCGGCAGCCCTTCCGGTTTGGTTCAACTATAAAAATCAGTTTATATGAAAAATCGGATAAAATTTAAAAAACCGGGTAAAAACCGGATTTTACATTAAACCGGTTAAAACCGGATTTTTCCCCAAAAATTTAAACTACACCATTTTTCACCAGGTAACTCTTCTTGTGCCTTTCGGTTTCTTAAACCTAATTTGATTTCATATTCACACACGAGAGTCAGACAGTCTCCCACCTTCAATTGCTCTGTTTCCTGGTATTTTTTCTTTAATCTTCTGTTGTACTTTTAAAGTTATGATTATGAATTGTTAGCCATTCGTTTTCTATTATCATTCACTTCACATTTTCTTAATTTTTTATTGTTTAACAACTGTGGGAAGCTTTAAAATAGATAAGGACAAAAGCTTTCTTTTTTTGTCCTTTATGATTGTTGTCCTTTTTTTGTCCTTTATGATTGTTGTCAATATGAAATTTTTTATCATAGTCAATGTGAAATTCAAGAATAAGAAAGTGATTTTCAACATATATTATATATATAATTGTTTATTATGAGAAAGTGCTTCCCTCTTTTTTGTCTTCTCTGCAACGTGTGTGTATATATATATATATAATGTATCTACAACTTTATGAGTAGTATAGTATGATTTTTGTTTGTGCTTTTTGTCTATGTAGAGTATATGTATGAGATTGATATGGAGATGAAGATGAAGATGAATAAAATGTTATATTATGTCTTAGACTTTTATGAGAGTTGAATTTTAGTGAATTATTATGTTATTTTATGTTAAACTTAATAATTGATGTTTATATGCTGTTTATTTTGTTATAAATTGATGCTAGTTTAGTGATTATTAATCTTATATTTATTATGTAATATAATTATAAAATATAATATGAAAAATCAAAATATTCGGTTCAACCGGTGAATACCGTAAAAAATCGGTAAAATCGCGTACCAGTAGCTAGTCCGGTATGATATCCAGTACGATTTTGATAACAATTGAAAAAATATACTTATCGCTAGTCTGTGCCTCGATATATATAAGTCAACTTGTCTTTGTGTGTATATATATATTCAGAACAAGACAAAATTGATACTTTTAAAGAGATTAAATTAAGAGTTAATTATCAAAAAATACTTAAACTTTACTTCGATGTTCACTTCTATCATAAATTTTTTTTAAAAAATTGGTAAGTAAATTTATTTTTTTTAATTTTATCGTTTTTGACAGATTAGATTTATTTTTATTAAATATTTTACATATGTCAGTTGAAGATATATGAACCAGCATTATAAAAAAGTAACGTCCGTTCTTTTTATTCTTTTAAAAAAATTAAGAAAATCTCAAACCAATAAGCATTACAAAATAATGCTGATTACAAAAACATAACTGGCGTTACAACTACCGAGCAACTTATTTTGTCATTCACTCTTTAACTAAACCAACCAAACACAAGAATTGTCTATTTCAATTTCTTAAATTTTATAAGTTATACTATCATTTGATTACCGAGCTCATATACTGAGCTCTCGAAGAAGATTGAACTTCGGTATTAGACACTAATACACACGTGATTTCTGCTAACACTCGTAAGAAGTAATCTCCTCTCCATTTTCTATAAACAAGGGACAAACCTTACAAGTAAAGGATCATTTTTCACTTTATTTGCATGTGTCTCTAACCTTGTCAGCTCCGAATTATCTGTTTATAAATTTTGATTTCATGCAGAAGTTTTACGTGTAATTCATTTTCGAAAAACAGAGTATATGTTTATCTTAGTTTTGGTTAAGAAATTTCGAAATCTGAATCTTCTAGCTCTTAGTTTGGTTTCCTTTCCTACATTTTAAATAATTCATCCGTCGTTCCTTAATTCAGATACAATCATAAGCTCTTTAAACATGAAAATTCCAGTATAATTAATTCACAATTTGTTTAAATCACGAGTGGTCCTCACCTCTGTTTTCTGTCCAGCCACCGACAGTGGCGGAGCCAGAACCTGGCTGAAGGGGGGGCTGAGGGAAAAACTGAGGTGCATGGCAGGGGGGTCCTGGCTGAAGGGGGGGCTGAGGGAAGCTGGGACTGAGGGACTGAGGGGCTGAGGGACACAGCTCGATCCCCGGTTAACATCTCCAGCGGCCGGCAGGGGGGGTCGTCAGCCCCCACACGACCCCACCTGCCTCCGCCCCTGGCCACCGAAACTCTCCTAAGCTCTCCTCTATTTCAGTTGAATCCTACACACATTTAACTTAAGATATATAGCATCTTTGCATATAAAATGGGCATTTGATAATTGAAAGATAAGAAACGAAATTGGAAAAGAAAAGCCTCTGCCTGTTATACAATCCCATTGTTTGGTTGATTTAGTTAAAGAACAAAGGACAAAGTAGGTTTTTTCTTTTAAAATAAGGAGCGTTACTTTTTTGCAACAAACGTTATTTAACGCCCATTTATTTTGAATTTTTTTTATAACGCTGTTTGTTTTTTTTTTTCAACTAACACGTCAATGAAATATCAAGTAAAAACAAATTCAACTAGTTAAAAGATAAAATTAAAAATAAAATTTACACATCAATTTGTTAAAAAAAATTATGATAGAAGTGAAAATCAAAATTAAGTTTCAGTATTTTTTATAATTAACTCTTAAATTAATTTAAGGTTATAATGACTAAAATGATGAATTTGGAATTAATCTAAAAAAAAAGTAAACAATTTCTTAAAAAATAGAAAAATCTCTATATAATATAATATCTAACCCAGAGTAGTATTAAATAAATGTTAGAAATCCAATATCTTTTATTAAATTAAAGTCTGTTGCCTTATTAGCTTGAGAAACACGTGACAAAAGAAAGAAAGAAAAATGTTGCTCAACCACCTACTTGCTAATTTTTGTCTATTTAATCATTTACTTCACTTGAGTTTCAGCACTAACTCCAACAACTTGAATTATTAGCTTTCTCATTTTGTCCTCTCCCAGCCATGGAACAGATCAAGCATTCTCATGTGCAAGTAAATGGATTAAAACTGCATGTTGCAGAGATTGGAGCTGGTAATTAGTCCCAATTACCAAATACATTTCATTTCAATTTCATTTTTTTTAAATTGTCTGCCTCATTTTTTCTAAAGATAATCCATTGTGGGTTTATTATCCAAAAAAATATATACTTGTTGCTAAACTGTATCGCGGTATACATTGTTGTCTCTTTTATCTACATGTGGGATTGATAGTAATGGAGTCTTGCAATGTGTTGTGCTTCAGGTCCTCAGGTGGTGTTATTCTTGCATGGATTCCCAGAAATTTGGTATACATGGAGGCATCAAATGATTGCTGTTGCAAATAATGGTTATAGAGCAGTAGCTATTGATTTCAGAGGCTATGGACTCTCTGATCAGCCACCTGAACCAGAGAAAGGCACTTTCATGGACCTTGTTGATGATATTGTTGCCCTTCTTGACACTCTTGGCAGCCCCAAGGTCTCTTGCCATGCCCACCATTTCCCCTCTTTTTTGATATTGTTGTTGATCTTTTTGGTAGTTTAATGACAAAAACGTGGTTACTCAATCATTGTTAACAGGCTTATCTTGTCGCTAAGGATGCCGGAGTTTTTCCGGCATACCTAATGGGCGTTCTTCACCCCAGCAGGGTGGCTGCTCTTGTCACATTAGGTATTCCTTTCATGCTACCAGGTCCTAATGGCATTCCAACTCATCTTATGCCTAAAGGTTTCTACATAGCAAGGTGGCAGGTACATCTCTTCTCAGCTTCACCTTCTCAAGTTTTTTACAGTAATTAACTCTGTTACCTTTCACAGTTCTCCATTAGTAAACTAATCTATAATTCCTATCTAACTATAGGAACCTGGAAGAGCTGAAGCAGACTTTGCCAGGCTAGATGTTAAGACTGTGATAAAGAATATTTACATTCTTTTCTCAGGCACAGAGCCACCAGTAGCTAAAGATGATAATGAAGAAATTATGGATTTGGTTGATCCTTCTACCCCTCTACCACCATGGTTCTCAGAAGAAGATCTAGAAGTTTATGCATCCCTGTATGAGAAGTCTGGATTCTGTTTCGCGTTACAGGTTCCATACAGGTAGTAAAAATCTCTAAGTTCGAGCCTAAATTGATTCCTAAAATATGTAAACAATATCTCACTTGATCAACTAGGCACCTTAAAGCTTCAGTTTTTAAGCCTGGAAAATCAATATTCTGCTTCTCCTAAAACAGAGCTTCACTTGACATCTTAATACCAAATCAATGTTTGATATGGTTGATTTCCAGACATATTTTCATAATTCTGTTTGGTACTTTATTTTCATACTGTTTGGTACTTTCTTGCAGGAATTTGAATGTAGAATCTGGAATTAAAGATCCAAAAATCACAGTTCCATCATTGTTCATTATGGGTGAGAAGGACTATGTCATGAAGTTTGTAGGTGTGGAGGATTACATACGGAGTGGAAAAGTGAAGGAATTTATGCCTAATCTGGAAATCGTCTTCATCGAAGACGGGAACCATTTTGTTCACGAGAAACTACCAGAGCAGGTGAATGAGCTGCTCATCAAGTTCCTCAACAACCACACCAGCTAAGGCTTTCCTGTGGTATCCGCTGAGAAAATAAAATGTCCTACATGCTGAAAGGTGAAAGCTGAGAAAAACGAGACTCGATGTAATGTCCTTGGAAATAAGAATTTTCCCTTTTAGTTTCGTCAGTTCTATATGCATAGCTTTAATTTTCCCTTCTATAGTGGGATCTATTGAACATGTAATGAAATGGAAAGCAGCATGCCAAAGGAAGAGTATGGAAACTATGGATATCAGAGTAGCACATCTAGGTGTGAATATGCAACATACAGCTAGTTCAATCCAATCAACACATAAAACTGTAGTTATTTCAAGAATTAAAACATACAAGAAGTTCACATTTTTATAGATAATAGTAGGTTAGATGAAGTCTAGGTGATAAACATGGCTGGTCAAGAGATGGTCAAACTCCTAAAGAACGACATGATTATGCATTCTAAAATCCTTTTCAAATGAATTTTCGATCCTACTGTGAACAACAGCTTATGATTCAATTTGCATATGAAGGAATACACACACCCGAATACCTTCAGTCAAGCAGGGATTAAAGCTAGAGACCAGAGCCAAAGATTACAACCACTAGATTTTGAAGGAGATACATAAGGTAATGATACGTCACCAATGGAATACTTTAATGGGAGCCAACCTCTTCCTTCATTTTTTGACTGGTCATACTTAGCTTTAGGCTTTGAAATTATTCATTCTGATACAAATAGCTAATATACGGACAATCTCAAAAAACGAACAAGATAGTAGGAAAATGAAAGTTCAAGATTCTGTATTAATAAAAAGTATAAGTTGTCTGTAAATGATTCCTTTGGACAGTAGCTAGGTGAAATTAGCAAAGAATTTCTAAGAGCTTATGCAGATAAATAAGATACTTCTCTTTTATATCCTATCCAGCAATAAAGAAACTGAATTTCCATATACTGATTCTTATCCTTCCCTCATCGTTATCCACCTCTACTCACTTCAGCTTCTTATTCTTCCCTTTTAGTCTCATAGATCAGGATTTTTATTAACTCATTTTGAAAAATAAAGTCGGATTAGTGATGGGGATACAAAAAATACACATGAAAGTAATAACTGCTAAATATACTAGCAATCATCTTCTTTTATGATAGGAAAGAATGATTATTTTAATTGCATTGTAGCTATATGGAAATTGTTCGCTAGACTTATAATTGAACAACACATAGTGATTTTATGAAAAAAAAAACTCCAAATACATATTCCTTTTACCTGCAAAATGAAATCAGTGTCCTTCAAAGCATACACATACTAGATAGTTCACTACACCTAGGCCTAACTGTAAGCAACATATGAAGAACATCAGATGCTAGAACAAAAATGAATGTTACATTCTCATATGTAACTCAAAATAACGTAAAGCAGGAGCAGTAATATTAGCATTCAACCCAAATTAAACTAACTACATAAAAAAACTTCATACAGAGTTTCAGTGTTCATAACCGGGGAATCTAGCATTGCTGGGTTCAATCACATCTAGAAAACGATAGGCCATACCTTCAGTCCCTTCAAACAGCGAGTAGGGGCTATCACCTCCATGCATCTCTCCTGCAGATATAAGTTTGTGACCTCTATCAAGTAGAAAGCTGGCAAATGCTTTCGCCCTGTATAAGAACTCTAGGTTGCCGGTCAATCGGTACAGTGTGAGGAATACATATGCGTTCCCACTGATGCCATGACAAATACCAACTCGCTTGAGCAGCCCACGGTTCCATACTACCTCTGATGCATCTATGGCTGCTTGCAGAAATTCATCATCTTCATAAACCTGAAAAAACACGTTTTTGGAAGACTTGAGGAGGAAAAAGAAGGAACTTGTATTTGTGTTGATACATGCTGGCTTGCTTAGTTGCAATATTCTCCAATCTAAATATTTGGAAAATAATTTCTACCATGAATTACTCACAGATTTTAGTTACACAAGTTAACACAACCAATTAAGAAACCCCTCAAAAGGGAATATCCAGTTTAATTAATTTGATAACAAGAAGATTTTGCCTTAGCTGCCTTAGCAAGTGTGAGGGCAATTCCAGGAGCTCCGTGGCACCAATGAACAAGAGCATCCCTCTTGTGATCTTCTTCGCTAGCGGGATAGTTTCCACTAGGAAATCGATTCTTGATCATGTATTTAAGAGTACCCTTGACATCCTCAACCTCATCAGCTTTAAGCTCCACATCCATCAAAACATGCATAATACCAGCCAACCCATGAGCAGCACCCCAATACCTCTCCCCATACCATTCATACATTAATGGGGGTCCTCCTTCCTTCGCCAATTCTCGTCCATGCTTGATAATTTCACTTGCTACTGCACGCTGCATTAATTGTACCCAAACATTACAGAACATCTTTAATAAAACATAAAAAGAAAATGTACAAGAAGTCATAATAAGAATCTCACAATAGTTAAAAGGAGGATAGTGCCGTCTCCTATATGTTTGTTCAAGAACAAACAAGCCCACAAGTATCCACTTTTTCCATATAATAACTCATCAGGATGATCTTTTGACAACTTAACCTGTTACATCATTCATAAATATATACGGAAAAAATGTTCACAAAATAAAGACACTAAATTTGAGCAAGAAAGGATTAAAAGAACCTCTCCAAATTGGTGGAGATAGTAATTTTGCAACTTTTCATCATTAGCATGCTTTGCTGCTACAGCCCCAAAAACACAAACACCAGCTCGTCCACATATAAAAGTAACATCCCTATTTATTATAAAAAAGATCACTTAAATTGAAGGGAAAAAAAAACCCACAGAGATAGATGAAATTATAGAGAAAAAAAGAGCACCTAGAAGCAAGAGAAACAGAATCACGAGTCTTAACAATCTGTAAACAGAGAAAGAGATCATTTCTATTGTTGGTAACTTAATAGGCTTTGAAAAGAAAGAAAGGAGTGCCAAGACTCCCACTAGAGTGAAGTCTTGCACGCTCTGCCCGCTTACTCCCCATGTTTCCAATACTATCTGAAACAAAACAACAAACATCTGGTGAACACATATAAAATTTCAGAAAATAAAAGAATCCCACAAAAGAAATTTATGTATATATATCAACAAGAAAGAGAAAAAAAAAGATGTTACAGTTTCTTTGAGATCCAAAGCAGCACGTTGAAATCTCTGAGAAAGAGAAGAGAAAGGCATAGAAAGAAGCTTCATAAGAGAATCTCCACTACTCTCTTCTTGATCTGATCGTTGAATTGGAATTGCTTTCATTTCTGATACAAAATCTGGCATTAAATCGGGAAAAAATCGATCAGCCATTTTCTTGTTTTTTCTTTTTATTTTTCCTTGTAAAGCTCCTAAATTTTCCCTCAGCGGCGAAGCATAAAAAGACAGAGTGGAGCTGAGTCCTAGTCCTTACACGTGGTAAAAAGCACCATGTCAACGTGGCAAGAGTTCCCAAAAAAGCTGTTAAAAAACAACAACGTTTATGGTGTTTTGTCACGTTTTGGATTTATAGTTATGGTGTGTTTCAATTTTCAAAGACAGAATTTTTATTTTTAAAATTATCGAAAGAAAGAGACTTTTTAGTTTTTTTTCATTCTCAAGAGATCCGAACACAACGATTTTGAAAGAGAAATTTCCTCAACTAACACCCGCCATTGCCACCACCCACCACCGCATAGTTAGAGAAAAAGGGTATTTACAGTTAGCATTTAACAATGGCGTCCGCCTTCGACTCGTTCAGTCACGGTGGAGAAGACTCCACCAGCAACATTCAAAATGACCACATGCCACCCAATTCCAGTCCTTTTGATTACGATGGCTATATGGGTTATGATCCCACATCACAGGAAGACGTTTTCTCTGGACACCCACCACCGCCACCACCCATCTCCGATGACTTTACCGTTGATCCTTCCAATGACTTTACCAATACAAACAACCCGCATTCTTCGGAAGTTTACGGGTTTGGGATGCCTGCGCAGAATCAGGAACTCGCTTCGCCTTTTGAGACCATGAGGATGCCTGAGACTGATGGGAATGCAAAAGGGTATGGAGAAGATGATAGCAGCTTTTTTGTCTCTGATGGACCGCTTCTGCCTGATCCAATTGAGATGCAGGAAGAAGGGTTCCAGCGGCGCGAGTGGCGCCGGTGAGTTTGTGTTCGTAGATTGGATTTTAGATGTTTTCATTCTTGATTTTAAGTTTGATTATTTGAGTTAGTTGAGTAACCAGGCATTTGAGATTTGAAAGATCAATTTTTTAAATAAATTTGTAGCTCTGTTCAATGTCTGAATTTTTTTTTAATGAACAAATCTAGGAGCAAGAAATTGCAGCCATTTTAGGATTGGCAATTCACAAAAAATGATACTCTTACTAACTTCTGTTTTTTACTTCTAATTTTGATATAATTGAATAGTATTTTATGGTTCTTTGGAAATTAAAGTTGGTTTTCCTTCTAATTATTGGAAGTTTCAGCTGATGAAATGAAGAATTGCCCTGCAGAGTGCAAACTTTGAAAACCAGTGGGAAGGGAAAGGCTTTTTACCTTTTGGACTAGTTTCAATATATAACTCAACTCAACGTTTATATCATTTGAATTTATATCATGAGATGCGACAATGTTTTATACTGGTTGGACTAGTTTCAAGATAAAATAATAATAAAGAAACTATCATTCGATTTGTATTGTTGTGGGATATTACTCTTGCTATTTTTATGTGCAACTTGTTTTATTTGAAATGGTAATCTTAGAAATTTAATTCCCTGATGCACACTTGATAATAAGAGGCAATGCCATTGCTTAACCTACTATTTTGTTTTCAAGTGCATATCTTTTGCGATATGTTCGTTAGAAGTTCAGATACTCAGGAATGTTTGAGATTGTTGTCTTTGTTTTTGCTGATCAAGTTTCCAGGATTTCGATGGTGGTGCTTTTATCTTCTTGAGCATCTTATTTCCAGCTACCTTTCTATTGTCTTGTGTAACAAAGGTTCGGCCAACAATGAACAAATAGTAATTGGTTATGACCATAGTGCAAGCTCATGCGGATATGCGCATTATTGTTATCAATGGAGTGTTCAATGATATGCTTTGCATGATCTTATTTGTATAAATTTAGAGTGAAAAAGGAATTCTTAAAGTCTATTTTTGTGTTTTTCCAGTAATTGAGGCATTTGTTGGTTGTATAACCTCTTATATCCATTTTCTGCAGGCAAAATGCTCTCCATCTTGAAGAAAAGGAGAACAGAGAGAAGGAGATGCGTAATCAAATCATCAATGAAGCTGAAGAATATAAAAGAGCATTTTATGAGAAAAGGCAGCTTAACTGCGAAACTAATAGGGCTCATAACAGAGAAAGAGAGAAGGTATGATCACACAATACAATTTCTATACGATCTTCATTTTTTCTTTTTTTGGCTTTATTGCTTGATAAAATGGCTGCATTTCTCTACAGCTGTACTTGGCTAACCAAGAGAAATTCCATAGAGAAGCGCACTTACATTATTGGAAAGCCATTGCGGAGATCATTCCTCGAGAGGTGCCAAATATTGAAAGGAGAGGCAGGAAAGATCCTGACAAGAAACCTTCCATTATGGTAATTCAGGGTCCAAAGCCTGGGAAACCCAGTGATCTTACAAGGATGAGGCAGATTTTTGCGAACCTGAAACAGAAACCCCCAGCTCATATGATGCCACCTCCTCCTGCCAAGGATGGCAAGGATGCGAAAGAAGGAAAAGATGGCAAGTCTGCAAAGGAAGGGAAAGACACCAAGGATGGGAAAGATAAAAAGGATGCCAAGGAAGGGAAAGATGGCAAGAACCCTAAGGAAGGGGCAGACGACAAGGCTGCAAAAGAAGGGGAAGATGACAAGGATACTAAGAAAGGGAAAGATGACAAGGATGCAGAGAAAGGGAAAGATGCCGAGATTGTAAAAACTTCTGCACCTACACCTACTGCAATGGCAGCAGCAGATGCTGCGGCCAATAATGCTGCTAAAGATGCTGCTGCCAATGGTGCAATTGATTTATCTGAACTGGATGTTCTTGCTGCTGTTGAGGGGGAGCAAGCTGATGCAATAAAATTAGCTACCGAGTGATGAGACACCGGCATTTTTCTTATTAATTTCTTTTCCTTCTTTGGTTACTTTGCTTAACCATTTTTTCCAAGAATAAGATCAGCATTATTGAACATTCTCAAGTCTGGCCTAGGTCGTTGTGGCTTGTGAGCTTCTTCCTAAATATAGGATTTTCTAAACTTTTACATGAACCAATTTTTTTTTTTTCACCTCTCTTTTGTAGCTTCCAATTTTGCCCAGATTCATTATCTAGATGAATTTAATCTGAGTTTTTCATTTAATTGTAATAAACTGGATATTTTGCCATTTTTAGCATTTGGAAATTTTAGATGTTGCATGCCTGTGTTCAAAGGGAGAGCCATAAACAGTTAAATACTGTATCTGAAAAGAAATAACAGAAACTATCCGAAACCCAGAACCTAACTAGGAAAGCTAAAAAAAACACAGTAGAACGGGCTACATACATGCATAATCATTATTAATCACCCATCAAGAATTGATGATACTATATATATATATTGGTAACAAGACAATATCTTCACAAGTAGACCTTCGATTCTCTTTGTGGACCAAACGGTAATGTCTTATCTCCGTGCTACTATCGAGCAGGATGTATTGATGGTACTATTATTTGTGAATTTATTGAAAAAGGAATCTAAAGTTTCAAACAGAAGCAATCCTTGACTGTAGTTCTAACTAATGGCATCATCATTACACTCCCAGCTGCAACAGAGTAGTTTCCAGCATCAACTTTACCAACAAAACAAGATGTGTAAATTTTTCATAATAATACAAAATAATATAAACTCTTGAGATTGCAAGTTAAAACTAGCAAAGGAAAGAAAAAGAATAGTGAGAGTCACAGAGGGTGGGGACACTGGTTCTGTTTGTATTTGCAGAGAATCATATGAATATCCCTTCTTCACATGATAAGAGAAAGTCCAGTGACTATCAGCTGGAATTTTGAATGTGAATGGGGCCATCTCCTCGTGCAGTCTTGGAGAAAAATTAGCAGAGCGCCCACAAAGCTAGTCTCTCTGTTGTTAGGCTGTTAAGCCTTTTTCTTGCATGTGAGTGTTAGCAAATAGATAACAGATATGATCCTCACACACAGCAACATATATGTATATATATTCACACATACAAATGGCACTTAGGATAACTAGTTCAAGTCTTTGGACATGATTGAAAGTAGCCATTTATATTCATTAGTATTTTACATTGATTTCCTTATATTATAATCTAATAGATCTGAAATATGAACCGGGTGTATAACCCTACTTATAAACTATCCAACCCAATAACTTTTTTTAGTTTAAAAATAAAAATTAAATAAAATTAATTTTTATTTCATCACTCAATTGATAATTTATTATCGATTGAGTCTACAGGAGAGATCATATACCTGATTCATATTAGAATTTTTTAAAATTTATTAATTTAGAAGCTTGGATAATATGCCCTATTCAAATACATAAATACTCAATAAAATTGATAATTGATAATTACAACTTTCATTCTGAATCATTTTTACCCAAATAAAATTAATAATTACAGGACTTATAAACTTACCTTGGATTTGGGGGGGTAATTAAGAAACCATGATGGTCTTCCAGGTATCCACAGAACAACAACTTAACTCATAACTAAGCACAGACAAGAATTGGGTCCATTTTTGCAGGAACCAATTTTTTTTTTTTTGTTTTCTAAAGAGTTATAGATTGGTAGGTAGCAGTGACCAATTACTTTAGCCATTATCAACTGCAAGTGAATAGTACAGCACAAGGTCCCACTTGTGCCAATAAAGACCAAGTAATAGCTACATGAGCAAACATAAAAATACAGGAAATTTTTTTAAAAAAATACTGTAAAAAATAAAATTATTTTTAAAAATATCCTTTTCTTTTAAAATATCACTTTCAAACTCTTAATTTTAAAATATCCACTTTTCAAAAATATATTACACTCTACTTTTAAAAATATAAAATTAATAGTATAATAACAAGGCCCGTATGCCAATAAAGACCCAAATAATTGCTGCATGGGCTAGCATAAAAATACAATGAAATTCTTTAAAAATACCCTTAAAAAAGTTATTTTCAAAATATTATTTTATTCTTTCAAAAATATTATTTTTCAACTCTTTTAATTTTAAAAATACCCCTTTTTTAGAGGTATGTTATACTACACTTTTAAAAATATACAGTTAATATATATTTTATATATTAAAAATATACCGAGACAGTAAAATATTTTTTAAAAAAAATTTAAAAAAATGACATATAATATAATTTTCTCAAAATACAAATTGATTAACATTAAAAACCCATAGGGCATGCATTGTACATAACCCACACAATACATTACAAATACTGAAATACAGTACACTATACGCTCTCTCTCCTTTGGAGAGGGCTACAACCTCTGATAAAACACGCACTTGCATAACAAAACAAATAAATAAAGAAGAAAAAAAAAGTGAACAAGAAAGAAGAAACTGTATTGGATATGCCTTAATATATGGAAATCCAATACCCTACTTTTCTTCTTCTAAAAAAACAACAAAAAAAGAACAAACACCAAATTTAACATTAATTGGATACTTTCTTTGTGAAAGGGACAAGTGTCTGTTTCTTGATTTTCTTGATTCTTGAATCTTGTTTCTCTGGTTTGCCAGAATTTTCAGAGTAAGAAGAAGAAGTGGAATCAATTATGGAAGAAATTGAGACGAGAAGTGTAAGTAGCCTTTGGAGACCAATTTCTAGGAATAACATCTCTAGCAGAAAGTGTTCTTCCTGTAGAAAGTGTAGTTAACTTCACTGAAAATGGTCCTCTCAATGGTCCTCCAATAATACACCAAGTTGCACCCCACAAGTGATTCATCTTTAGCCACTCACTGCCACCTGCCTGCCAAAACAAAACATATAATAATAATTATTATTAATAACAATAATATAAAAATCTTTGCTTTTCTACTTTCTGTATCTAAGTTTTGTAGCTTTTCCTCCATTAATAGTATGGAGAAAAAAGCTTAATTAGAAGATGGTGAAGTTTTAAGATTGTGGCCCCATTATTTCGAATAATTATATGCTACAACCGTTGTAGCAATAAATGCCTACAACGGACCAATGAGATTCTTACACGTAGATTAAATGCCTACAACGGACCAATGAGATTCTTACACGTAGATTAAATGATTCATTTCATTGGTCCGTTGTAGGCATTTATTGCTACAACGGTTGTAGCATATAATTATTCCATTATTTCACATGTCATATGCAATTAGTCAATGAAATAGTCATTGAAGATGATAAAATTGCTTTTCAGTGGGGCAGAGCATAGGTGGCTTTAATGTCGGGTTGAGGAGGAGGTTTTTTATCAAATCTGATTAAACATTAAAAAAAATGAACTCACACCAACAACAAACCGAATCGTTTATATTTTCAATCGTCCAAGTCAATTTCTGATTCAGTCGAATGATATCAGTTTCAAGCGGATTAGATTTTAATATTGAGCTCACATTTTTATATTATCAAATTAAATTTAATTAGATTGCAAGGTAAAACAAACACAAAACGACATCGTTTATAATATTATATAATATAATATAATAAACAACAGTATATATTTAATATTTTTTTTATTATTACAACCGAATAGATCTATGATTTATTTTTAAACTGATTGAACCCGTTTCATAAATTCGCTCTGCCTTACTTTTAAGCATATTGGCACACACCATCAGACAAACATGACACTACGAATATAAAATAATACAAGATAGTTTCTTTAATTAATTAGGCAAAGGGAATATTAAGGCAATATAATGTTTTCTTTATAAAGTGGCAAAAAAAAAAGAACATAATTAGCGGCTTAACAATGGAACATATCCGCAATAATAGGAATTTTCTACAATTCAACAACATACTAAAAATGATTATTAGTGTTAATTGCTTTTAATTTTTAGCACGTTTAGGCATGAAAGTTCTTTTTAGGTAAATGAGAAAGTGCAGGCTTTAGAACATGCACCAACAAGAAAGAAAGTAAACTAAATATTTTTTTAAGTATCTTTATTTTTTACGCTTTGTTGACTAGAGAAGCAACTGGTATCTCACCGGCCTAAAGAAAATGCCTTTTCCTTCTTTTGTTCTTTTAGTAATTAAGCTCTACTTCATGGTTCTAAAATAATTTTTTTCTTTGAGTATTGATAAGGAGAGGAGAAAATCGATTCTACGTTTCTTATTCTTATAAATATGCACTTACTACTAGTTTGTGTCTTAATGTGCCAAAAAAAATTATCATCAAAATTTCATGATTTTAAAAAATAACTTCATTATTGTTCGAGTAAGATTAATTGTTCTTTTACTCTTTTACTCGTAGAGATATATATAAATAAAATATTTAAAAATGAAGAAACATGTATATGTATATGTATATGTATATGTATATGTATATGTATATGTATATGTATATGTATATGTATATGTACTTACTTCTCTTATGTGCATGGATCCAACATCTCCATCACCATCTTCAAACTCAACAAGAAGGGATAGCCAATACTCTGTTGAGCCTTCATTTACATGGAAGGCAATATTCTTCCTTGGATATTTACATGGTGTCCTACAAACATTTAAAGCCCATGTTTAATTTAATAAAATAAATAAATAAATATACAAATATAAAACATAAACATTACATTACTAAAGTATTTATTAATAACAAAACAATAGTATCAAGAAGCAATTTTAGTAATTCCAAATGAAATATAACAAATGAAAAATTATCCAATAAACAAAAGATGACAAATTGAAAATGACGAAAACAAAAAACAGAGAGAGACCGTTAAAGTAAAGACAGGGAAAAAGTTTTTTCTATCAACATAATGAAACAGTTAAAATCCAAAAATATTAATTAACAGTATATTTTACATGATTAACCAATAACTGATTAACCATCTATTAACAATTTGATTTCGATTTATAATTTTTCTAAATCAAAATCAATAGCTTAATTTTTTTTTTTTTACTCGAGGTTCGGTTATTCGAACCATGAACAACCCTAATAACTATAGATAATTCTCTCTTCAGGTGTTAAATTTACCGGCGATAAATGACGGGGATCTCGCCTCGGTCCCTGATCGGGCCACTTTCACCTGCAATAGCCATGCGACCAAAGGCTGCACCACTTAAGTCAAAGTGGGTGCGACCATTGGCACAATAGCCACCAGGACATTCATCAGTTACAATTATAGTCACAGCTCTTCTTGAACATATGCTTCTGTCTAAACACCTAACTTTGTAGCAAGCCCCACACCCTTCTCCATTCTTAAATAGTATTGGACTCACCGCACCAACTCTGGCTCTTAATGGCTTCACATCCACCAGTGACCCGTACCCACATGCACCTCCTGCCCAAAAAAACAAACAACTACAATTAGCAAACCTTTTTTGGGGTTTTGTGAAAAATAAAAAATGGAAATTTGGGTTTTAATGAAAAAAAAAAGGAAATTTACAAAAATAATAAAAAAATACAAAAATACTGTATAACAAAAAAATATAAAATATTATGCATATATTAAAATTTTATAAAAGTACTGTACATATAGTGAAAATTTATAAAAATATTATATGTATTGAATATATTTTTAGTATATATTGAGTATAACTTTTTATATGCTGTAAAAATCTAAAAAATTGAAATAATATTTTGTGAAAAAAAAACTAGTAAAAATCAAATTTTAAAGAAAAAATAGTATTTCATATAATTTTCTCAAAAAAAAAAATTTTGTCTCTTTCAAATTTTTTATCAAAAATTTTTTATCCATTTATATAAATATATAATAAACTCGTAATAAATCTTTACTTACTAAAATAATATACATAATAAACTTCCTATATAAGTTTGTAATTTAAAAAAATTATTATAAATTTATAATATTTTTTTTGTCAATTTTGTAAAAAATCCTTTAAAAAAAAGAAACTTTACCAAATAAAATGTCATGTAGGTCCAAAAATTTGTAATCCATGCATTATTTGGAACTAGGAATTTGGTAAAAGCACAAAAAAAACTTTTACTAATTCTATTATTAACTGGGGATTTGTTTAGAAATTTCCTAGTTAATAATTATGAACTCGAGCGAGTTCTTGTGAGCCAACTCACTGAGTTTGACGAGAAGTAAAAAGAAAAAACACATATAGAAATTAACCATCTAGAAATAAGAGATCCGAACAGCAATGCCAAACAACTAATAATAGATAGAGAGAGCAAAAAAGTATTGGAGACCTACCGTCACTGCCATCGCCGTCAGGACTACCGTACCAGGTGGCGGTAGCCGGCTTCCAATGTAGGTCAATTAAACGGTGAGAAACTTGGCCGGAGACGATGGCCAAACACTTGAACAACACCAGAAAGACAAAAACCAGCAAAAACTGGCTGCGGCGGCGCTGCATTGTCAGTAGTAGTAGCTTACGAGGTAAAGCAAAAACAAAACAAACAAAAAGCAGCAGCCACCACCGCCGCCACTTCCGACCACCACCGCCGCCACTTCCGACCACCACCAACACTTCCGACCACTACCAGCAGTTCCGACCACCACTAGAAACAGTTAAAAAGAAGTGTTTGCCGACAGTGTTTTTTGTGTGTAGCTCTGCGTCAGGTTTAGTTTATTATATATATAGGACAAAGGGAAATAAAACGAAGCCTCTGTTTTTATTTGTTTGTTTATTTACCATTTAGCCTATTAGTTTTGGGTTTATTTAAGAATGATTGCCACTCTGATTTGGGGCCCACCGACGTTAAGGCGTTAATTCCGCTAACTGTACTTGTCTGTTAGGCATTGAAGTGTTTAAGGGCGTTTTAGTCATTTTAGAAATTAATAATTAATATTTTTTTTACCGTTATTGTTGGTTTTTTGTTTGTGTCTTCGGCTGCACATGGGAATGCGAAAGAGAGAGACAGGAAAAAGAAAAAGAATCGCTAGAAGCAATTTTGGAAGGTGAAACGATGTCGTTTTTTGTTCATCAATCAATGTGGTTTCTTCTCATTCTTGAATATGAAAGTGTTTAGCTGATTTTGTTGACATATGCACTCTTCTATTTCTTGATTCTTGAACTTAGTTCATCGTAAATTAAATATAAATTTTTAATCGGAGTCAGTGCGGAACAAGTTAAGTGGAATTGGATTGATTTTTGGATTCGATGGAATTCAAATAAATTCAAATAAAGAATAAAAATCTATACTCTATTCTGCCTAAATTTTTAAAATTTTAGCATAATCAAATTAATTTTAAGTTTAATCGGATCGGCTCAATTTTAATCATATTAATATTTAATATTTAAATTTTATATTTAAATTTATTTTAATATTATTAGGTTGGATTAGATAATAAAGTAAAATAAAAATAATATATTTATATATAAATATATAATAGTTGGTTAGTTTCAGGTTAAAATAAAAAAAATTAACTCAATTTAATCGACCGATCGAATTCAAAATTTTTTAAAATTATAAATTAGATTTTATATGTATGTACAATATAAATTGACCAAATTCAATCAAAAAATATATAATTCAGTCGGATTAAAAAAATGTATACACCCCTAATATTTAATATAATCTTCGTCTTATAAAAATTATCTTTTTTTTAACTCATATACAATTATTAAGATTAGTTGTAATCTCTTCATTTTATAAAAATTATTTTAAAATAAATAAAATATCTTTCATTAACTCATTAGTATTAAAATTATTATATTTTTATTTTATTAATTAATTTATTAATAATAATGTATAGTTGAAAAAACTAATTAACTTTTTTTGATCTTATAAAGTGATAATTTTAATGAGATCAATTTTTTTTTTAAATGTGACAATTTCAATAGAATAAAGAGAATATAATTTTCATATCTTCTGCCACATTTACAGAGAAGCAAACCGCATAGCACATTTCCTTACTTCATATGTGATTATGCATGCAAGTTTCTAATTGGAGTTCATGAGCTGACAGAGTCTCCTATTGTAGTAAATTATTATATTAGACATGGTATTTTACAGTTATTTACTTAAGATCAATGAGTTTATAGTTATTTGAGAGTTTTTTCACATTTGTAATAAAAAGAGAAGTGCAAAATATGTTCTATAAAAATATTTTAAATAAAAAATTAATTAACTAATTAATTAATAAGCTTAATGGGACGAAATAGTATAATACACGAAAGAATTATTATTAATACAAACGATTATATGTTTCAATATGTCAATGAATTTTGAATTAATGATATTGAAATTTGTTTTAAAAATATAAAAATTTTAAATTTTAATTTCAATTAACTCAAAATAAAAAATATTACATGCATTTATCTTAATTATAGTATATGAAAAATTGAAAACTTGACATTCATATTTCTTTAAAAGTGGACTATAAAGGAAGAGTGAATGATTGCCAAGTTTAAATTAGCTAATATGAGTCTGTCAAATGTCCCTTGTTTTTCTTATCAACTTCTGTGTGGTTTTGTGCAATACTTTCAACATGCTACAATTTCATGGATAGAAGCCGGAATTAGGCTTAAAAAATATTATATTTTTTAAAAATTATTTTTTCAAAAATTAATTCATCTCTCCGTAATTTTTTTGGTTAATTGAGATTTAAAGTATGATCAATAGTTAGACCTACTTATAGAAAGCTATTTAAATATATATATATATATATATAAATAAAAAATAGTGACCTAACATATCTCACAATTAATATATGGAATGTTATTTAATTTTTAGTGGTATTGTAAGTTTCTTTACAAAGATTTTTTCTTTTTTTGGGTTTTTGACAAAAATAAAAGATAAATTAAAAAAAAACTTAAATTTAGTATATTTATAAATTATTTATCAAAAAATAGTTTATAAAATATTTATCAAAATATCAGATTTTTATTAGTTTATAATGAGTTTATAATAAATATATCATGAGTTTATTATAAGTTTATAAATTTTATACAGTTGATAATAAATTTATTATAAATTTATAATTAAATAATTAAAATATTTTTAATAAAAAAATAAAAATTTTAAAAAATACTTATTAACGGTATAGAAGTGCTCGAGGAGAAGGAGCACAAAATTGTCATAAAATAATTGGCCTTTTGTGGCCCAAGGACACAAAATTTTCCTACCTCTATCTCTAGTGTTCGTGACCTTGTGTTTATTCCTTTTTTCCTATTTAATGACTCTGCCACGCAATTGGATATTTGGATAATGTATCAAATAAAAAACAAATATATGCACTATTCAATTTACAGGAAATGCCCACTAAAGAAAATTATTAAAACTCAACAAAATTTTAATTTAACAACATAAAAAATCATTTTTACAAGTGAAAAATTATAAATTTAGACTCTAATCAAACTCTAAATGTATTTTTTATCGATAAAATAAAAATAAATGTATCTCATTATTCCGTCTAAATGCACCTTCAAATATGTAATTTTAATGTTTCTCATTTTAAAACTAACAAGAAAATAACAATAATGAAAAAAAATTAAACAAGAAAAAATAACACAATTTTATATTTTTGCGTCAATGCAACTCTCGTTCATGGATATAGGGCGATGATAATTGAAAGTTTTAAGTCATCATCGCAAAATTTATTGAAAATCTTTCTTTTTCGAGTCTAACTCCTAAAATTTTGAATCATATCATGGAAGAATTCAAATCATACAACAAAACTACTTAAAAAAATTAAAGGTTTTACCTTTACTTCCACTAATTAATGATGTTGCTACATCCACTCAAGTTAAATTTTACATTAGTAACGTAATTAAATTAATGGAATAAGTAACAACTTTCAAAACTCAAGGGGGAAAAGATAAAAAAAAAAGGTTTTTTTTTTCCTTTTTATGTTTTTTTGGAGGGAAAGAAGCAATTTTTTCAATCTATTAAAACTCTTTTTTTCTTCTTTTAGTGAGATGGAATCTGTGACATGATCCAATGCAATGACCAGCAAATCTGGAAGATGATGCTGACTATGAAGGAAAGTCCAAAAATCTTTCTTTCTCCAACATTAATAGAATGAAAAATCTCCACAAATTTCAAAGATGGGATTTTGTATTAAAATTTCTACTTTGTCCTTAAGTTTGGACACTACATGTGACCTCTTTTTCCACAGCCCAACTTCTTTCTTTTAGTGGGTGTTTCTCAAAACTTAAAAGCTGGTCAAAATTGATTATAAGCAGTTTTTAGATTATAAGTTATTTATTTAAGTGTTTCTGAAAACTTAAATAGTAGATTATAATCTGATTTTAATCAGTTTTTTAAAAGTTGGGTTTTGCTACTTTTTTTTAAGCACTTATTTTTTAAACAGTTTTGACCAAGTAAAAGACCATACTATCCCTACCTAATCTTCAATATTTCAAATTTGCCCACCCTATACACTTTAGTTTCCATCAAAATTCTTTTATATTTCTTTTTAAATAAATTTTATTATTATTATTATTATTATTATTATTGCAAAATAAATTTTGAATTGACATTTAAAAAATTATTTTTATACAATAAATAAATTCAGGGACAGTTTGGTCATTTTGACAGTTTCTGCAATTAAAAACTGATTATAAGTTAATTTTACAGAAACAATTAACTGATTATAAACTGATTATTAATTAGTTTACAGAAACGCTTAACTGCTTATTTTTAATCTGATTATAATCTAAAAATCACTTATTCACAATAAGCTGAAAAGCTCCAGTTTTGAGAAACACCCTCTTAATATTAATACGTGAAGATAAATAATTGATTCTAAATATATTATGCAAAGCTGTCCATTTATCATCTTTTATTATTATTATTATTATTATTATTATTATTATTATTATTATTATTATCACATATATCAGTTGCAAAAGAACTTAATTAAATTAAATTTAGTTGCTGGTAAATTTCATAAAATACATCAATATGTGGTATAGTTTTGAATATTTGAGGAGGATATTTATTTTTTTTTCAAATCAATAATTAATATTAAATATTCATCTCAAATTGAGTAATAAATATTTTTTTCTCAAATTATAGTCAATTTATTATTTTAATAAGTTAATTAATATATTAAAAATTTATTATATTTATATTTAATGTTACTTCATAAAAATATTTAATAAAAATATTTCATATTAAAATAATATTATAATAGAAAAAATATATGTAAATTTTTATTTTTAACAAAAAAAATTATGTTTTTTTAGTTTTTATGTTTTTAATTTTTATAAAATGAAAGTGTGTCCATCAATTCAGATTGGATTAAATATTTGGAATATATATATATATTTTTTAATTTGAAGTATTATTTTCATATTTAAATGATTAATTGAAACTGATAATAATTTTTTTATCTCATATCTATTTTCATTTGCTTACACGTAGCTCTTTGCACATGCTTTAAATTCTAATGATAAGTTATTTTAAAACATTGATGATTGATTTTGGAAAGCTAAGTGTGATGAGAATTTAACCAATGTATAGTGATTAATTAAAATGAAGATTTGATTTTGAAGGAATCTTTAATTTAAAAAATAAAAACACAATTCTTCAATTAATTTCTACTTGAAAATCTCCATAAAAAACATCATTCAAAAAAAAAAGCCCATGAAATCAATTTTATTAAAAAAGATGGATTTTTTTTATAGAAAATTTGTATAAATAACTTAAAAAGGAAAAATTATATAAATTTTATATAAATAAAAAAATTTATGAAATTATAGTATATATTAAGTTCCATAATAAAGTCCACCAATAAAAAAATTCTAGATTTAAATCCAATACAAAAATGAAAAAAACAAGTATAAAGATGCATTTAATTAATAAAAAAAGTACTTTTTTCTATAAAAAAATAAAGAGATTGCTTTTAATTATTTTTTTAATTTATAAATAGGTAGTTACAGTTGGAGAAGATGTGAATCTATTCAGATTATTGCATAAACTGTCTAATTTGATTATAATAATCAATTAGGCAGTGTATGTGTCAACAAAATGAATACTCAAATCATGCTTTTGAAAAGCCAAATATCAAGAAAGTAAAAAAAAAAAAAGACTCAAATAAAGCCTGCTTTTAATTAATTAATTTTTGTAAATAATTACTTCTTTTTTATTATTATTATTATTATTATTATTATTATTATTATTATTATTATTAAAGCTATTTTTTAGTTTTATATTGGATTCTGCTTAAGTTGTCAACACGACTCTTTAATCTTTATAGGTTGTATGAGCTTCATGCTAGGGTGTTAAACGTTTATTTTTTTTTTTAGATATGAAAAAGGAATTAAAATTAAATGTCGTGATATTAATATTCTAATTTAAGATATTATAATTATGATAATAATTAAAATCTTATTCTTTGTTGTTTTATGATTTATTATAGTTTTATGATTTGTTATAATCTCATAATCTATGATGTAATTTAATTTCTTATTTGTTTTGATTTTTATTTTTATAATATAGTTTTTTAGGTAGTTTCATAGTTTAAATATTATGTATTTTTAAATTAACAAGTGGCTTTTCACGATTTTAAAATTTTATTTTTTTTAAATATTATTAACAAATTTTTTAGACACTGAATATATAGTTATAAAGTATTTTTAATTTTCATACTTTATTAAAATCTATAAAATATCTTTAAATTGAATAAAAAATTTTATATAATATCATAATTGCATAGAACTCAATCACAATAATAAAATAAATATGTTTTTATCAATATTACACCATCAATAGTGGCAAGTGTGGTTCAATTTATTTATTTTATCATTATTATTATTTTTCATGTATATGATTTTTTGGCCAAAGAATGTTTTGGTTTTATTACTTCAAATAAATTGAAAGACATACAGTCAAATAGAACATGTCCACTATTAATTGATTTCTGATAGAATATCTGATATCAATTGGGCATGAGCATTAAATGTGATGCTGCTGCACAAAGCCTAGACAGTCAAATTCTGCGTCGTGAACATTTGTGTTTTTTTTTTTCTTTTTAATAACATCTAATTAACTATAGATAAAGATTTAAATAGATATTTAAATTATATTTTAAATAATAATTAAATATTTAAATTTTTTATATTATTTAAATATTTTTTTATTAAAATATAGTTAAATAAATATAAATATATGATAAAAAAATTTAAATACATATAAAATATAAAATAAATAGTAATTAAATATTTAATTTTTAAATTATTTAATTTTTTTGTCAAAATATAGTCAAATAAATATAAATTAATATTTTAATATTATATATTTTATTGTAACTGAATGATATTTGACATGTATTAAAATTAGTATTATAGGGTGATATTACTATAATTATTATTATTATGTGCTATTATTATAAAATTTATGTTATTATTTTGATATTATTATTATAATTATTATTACTTAATTAAATCTCCACCACCATAAAAAAATAAAAAAAACAAAAATAATAAATAATAAATAGAAAAATAGAAAAAATAACAAATAAAAAATAGTTTCTATTAATATATATATAAATATATAATAATTTATATAATAATAAATAAAAACTATGGTTTTATCTATTAATTTATTATTTTTTATAAGAAAATAGTTTCTATTAATGCATATGAATATATATATATACATATAATAATTTATATAATAATACATAGAAATTATTATTTTATTTGTTAATTTATTTTTTATGAAAAAATCATTTTTATTAATTTTTAGATTTTATTATATAAAAATTTATTCTAATTTTCGCTATTATATTATGAGTTTCTATTTTTTATTTGTTAGTTTTTTATTTTTTATTTGTATTTTTTATTACTTTTTCTTATGGCAGTGCACATTTAATTAATTAAGTAATAATAATTATATTAATATCAAAATAATAACATAAATTTCACAATAACAACATTAAATAATAATTATAATAATACCAACTTATAATACCAGTTTTAATACACATCAAATATCATCCGATTTAATAAAATATATGATATTAAAGAATTAATTTTAATTTGTGTTTATTTGATCCTATTTTAATAAAAAAAAGTGTTTAAATGATTAAAAAAATTTAAGTATTTAATTGCTATTTAGACTATAATTTAAATATCTATTTGAATCTTTGACCCCGTATCTATAATTATTTGATACTATTTTAATAAAAAAAGTACTTAAGTGGTTAAAAAAAAATTAAGTGTTTAGTTATTATTTAAGTTATAATTTAAATGTCTATTTAAATATTTAATCAATTAATAACTAAACACGTCTCATAATAAAATTATAATTTTATTTAAATAATTAAGAATCTATTTAAATAGACAGTAATTTACATTTGTTTTCAAATACTTACTATTTTCCATATTAATAAAAGCACCTTTTATTTTATAAAGATTAAAAAAATTAACTATTTATATTAAAAAACTGAATTTATATTAATCTCCCGTGTCAACAAAATAGAATATATTTAAAAATGTTTAGATTAATATATCATAATAAAATTGTAATAATTTTATTATGAAATATGTTTAACTACTATTCCCAGTACGTATATTCTTTCTTTAACTCAAAAATTTTGTTGGCATGCGAATGATTTAACCAAAAAATAGATGAATTGCAGAAAGTTTACCCAGTTCAGATTAATTTACAAAACGTGCATAAGCTTGTGAATCATATACCAAACCTCAGATAAACTATAATTTGGGTGAAGAACTCATCACTATATACCATGGATGATGCTGTCATTAACTTTTGTTTGAATACAGATTCTGAGAACACAATTACAGACCGCCAAATCCACTAAAAGCATGATATTTTGATCCTCCTGACTTGCCATCACCTGTTTGCTGTATTCACCTGATTCAGGATAAAGAAAAAGATAAGCAATTCAGGTGGAACACTGCCAAAAGAGAGAGAGAGAGAGAGAGAGACTGAACATTTTTTTGACATTTAATACATTCTGAGGATGGGGAATTGATAGAATCGATTCCGCTAGAATTCTCTAGAGAGAGAGAGAGAGAGCGACTGAACATTTAAACATGAAAGAGATGAAAAAAAAAAAAAAACAGGACTTCATTTGATCATCAAATACTTCTGGGAAACATAGCTCCTACTTGCATTTGATTAGGCAAAAACTTTAAAAACAGCCAGGTCTTAAAAATCCCAAGTGACCGGAAATGGCATGACTTTACGAAGTAGTAGCTTTATGATTATCATTTCATAACTTTAGAACAATCAACAATGTGATTATAAATATATGCCAGAAAATTCTCAAGGCACCTGTTAGCTATTTGCATTAACCTGATTAGAGTTAAGTGGTAGACATTGGTAATTACAGCTCACTTGAGACGAGCTTGTGGCAAGTAATGTACGATTATGTGGACAAATATCTGAGATGATTTCTCCTATACTATGCAGAACATTGACTATAACTCTGAGGATGTGTAATGGGAAAACAAACAAGCCAATTAAAATTCTTGGCATTTTTGAAATCTATTTTTTGCCTCTGAATATTATTTTGTATCCCATACAGCCTCTTATTCCATAAGTTCACCCTGTGATAAAGACCAGACTAAAGCATAGAACTTCCTCACATAAGCTCATTAATACCTGAAAACCAGCATTCATTCAACTCTTTTATCTTAATCCAACAATAACAAATATGTGGAACCGGGGAACCAGATCTTTTTATCCCATCCATTTCCTATTCTTCAATAATTCATCCATTTTAATTTTACGGAACTTATTCAATTTGACTCTCTGGAAGAAAATCAAATCCTCAAAACCAAAAGCTCCATGTAATAGTCATACTTTTTTTTTCTTGAACCATATTCTTGCAAAAGATACCATGGAACACTTCTTGTCGCTAATTGTTATTAGCAATATAGATTTAATTATTTTGCAGATTATTAAAACCAAAAAATGAGATTGCTCTTTAGCAAACCTATAAGCAACACCAACATTAGAACAATTATGTGCAAATACCTTTTCATTAATCCTTATTCTCCAAGCATCACTTTTGGATCCAACAACAGGACTACCAACTACATAAGTAGGTGGGATAACTGCATTGTTTAGGAGTGGAACCCTGTCTGGAGCATATTCATCATCACTGTCATAATATTGTTGTGGCCCGAGAGCTTTGAGTATCAATGCTAGTAAGAACGACAGTCCCTGAAAATTAAAGGCATATGTGGTTAACAAGTTGAATGCACAGAGAAATCCCCCAGAGAAAGAAAGAAACAAAGAAAGAAACCTTCCAATTTTGAGAACAAATTCCTTATAATTTTAAAAGAAAAATCAATAAAAGTTAACCTAAGACTTGCCAAACCTACAGCTTATCTGTATGCTGCAGTTTCATTTTGTATATAGCCACACGGATAATTACCTTGCTCTGCAGACTTAAAATATCATTGCAATCACTTTAAACAATTAGTATAGTGAGGTTTGAGCCAAATAAATGTATCGCACATCGAATTAGATGATCCTATTTAACTTACAATCAGGCAAAAAACAACAAAACAATAAAAATAAATACTTTCCTATGCCGCAAGTGGCCATGCAATACTATAACCTTGATTTAGAGGATCACTTAAAAACAATCAACGGAGCAAGGCCTAAGCTAAACAAGCGCGTGGCACATGAATTAGAGAACACAAAACATTGTTTTTGGGGTTTTTTATAAAGATGAGGAATAGTTCTCAGGATAACTAATACTATCGTTCTCTACAGGTATTCTGAGGTTGAACACATTATATGATTTCTTTATCACAGAGCTCACATAAAAATGCCATTACGTAACCATATAAGGAAACCTATTCAACTTAATTCTGCTAATTTTGAATGATTCATACAGGTTGAGACTCATTCTTCACTTCAAATTCCTTGACAATGGGATGTCCAAAAAGTCAGAAAGTGAGAGAGAGAGAGAGACCTGTACAGACACAATTGACAAGCCTATCCATTTGCACATCTCAAAGTTTGACCTGATGAAATCTTTGAACTGATTAAAACTCCCGGATGGATCCTTTGGTAAGTCCTGATACCAAATTAGATACCATCAGCACAACAATCATACAAAATGATAATAGGTCTTTGTAGTAAATTGCCTTGTAACTTCAAAACTGATTGGACAGGAATTTAACAAAAAAAAATGAGTTGTTCCCCATGGAAATACCTCCTCCCAGTCACGGTTTAGAAATACATCAGCAGTTACCCCAACCTCCAGCATAAAGAGCAAGATGACAAAGAACATATACTGAATTCCGTAAAGGCCAAAACTTCATTGACATGTCGAGCATGAATAAGTAAACAACTCCATTGATAAAAAAAATTATGTTTTTTTAAGGAGCTAATTACAAATTCTACACTAAGAATTTGAGTGATTGCCAAAAGAGCTAGTATGTAAAACATTATCTGTGGTAAAAACCCTCAAAGCTTCCTTGTAGACAGAAGTAACACATATTTGAAAGTAAATGCTTTTTTCATTAACATGGATCACAATTAGTCCATCAAAGCAACATCCATTCCAATCAGAGCTATTAAAAAAAGGGCACAAAGTTTAATTTTTTGTAAAGAATTAAGTAAATTTGATCATGGTCAAGTATTCAAAATATTGTGAGGGTTCATTTTACAGGTGTGAAACTGATCGAGATTGTAGAGACTGAGAAAATGGATATAAATGCCAACATTAACACCAAAATGAAATACTTCACCATATTAAATTCTCACCTATCCAACTATGAGAATTAGTTGCACAATTCAACTAAGAAACTATAATGGAGGTAAGAGAATGTTATTCAACTTAATTGAGTTGAGAAAAGGATACTAGATAAAGGCAACAACCATTTGCAGTTTCTGCAGCAACATGACCTAAGCATGTAATCACACATAATGTAACCCCAAGGCCCAGAAAAACATAAATAAACCTGCATTCCATGAAGAGAAAAATGGCTTAGTTGCTTTTTAAGGATTCAAGAAGAAAGCATCAACATATAAGTTCACTTACGGCCAAAAAAAAAGTATCCTAAGTGTTTAAAAGCAAAATTTTCTTTTGACACACACAATATGAAAAGGCAAAAGAAGGTAATATATAAATAAACAGAAACAAAAGGTGGTGGGAAGTTGTTGCCTTGTTGGTCCACTGTAAAGGATCAGCACTCTCCAATAACCAGAAAAAAAGATAATATTTTTCAAACTAGCACTAAATATTCTCTTGATGAAAAAAAAAATAAATAAAGCATAGAATTAGCGGACTTTTATAGTAATGATGTTTTGATTGAAAACTATGCAAAATTTCCAAGAACCCACACACCCTTCAATCAACTGAAAATTCTAATCCTGAAAAGAATTTCATTATCTTCTGGCTCTATCTTTCCCTGACTATCAAATACAGTTAATATATGTAATCTACACCAATTCAGCAATCATATGAATATGAAAAACATATGATACCATATCTAACATAACAAATATCTAAGCATTCAAAGATTTGATTTCTGTTCCCCACATTTTAGAATTAAACCAAAATCAACCTATATAAAACTCTCCTTGTCCTGCAATTCATGCATTTACCCATCAACAAACCAAACAGAAAAAAGAAAAACTCACAAAGGAAACTTAAAAAAAAATCAGAAAGACATACCAGGGAGCAAGATAATCAGAATCATCAAAGGGCAAGTCACCCATTTCTTTTTGCCAAACCCTAACTAGCCAAACTCCATACAATATCATTCCCAAACCAACCATACCAATCAAAGAATTAAGCAATTTCAATATTGATTGAATGAAACTCCTCATTACCCTTCCCATTCTTTTTGATACCTAATAATAATAAACCCTCCAAAAACCCAAATTTTGATCAGCTTCACCCACAAAATGTAGAAAAGGCCTAAGCTTGCGAGTCTGGTACTTCAAAAGGTTAAATTTCAAGCAAAAAGAAGGTTTCTTTTTACGTTTTTTCTCTGATTTTTTTGCCAAATTAGCTGGTTTCACCATCTCCAACCTGGACTCTTCTATAATTTCACATACAGCCCTATTTTCTGTTTGGGAAAAATCCAAAAAAGCAATTAACCCCCGGTAAAATTACAGAATTTTAAAAATAAATAAAATACGTAATTTTATTAAATGTTTTTTAGAAAGGAAAGTACAACTAGTTGCTGTGGTGTAGTGGTTATCACGTTAGTCTTACACACTAAAGATCCCCAGTTCGATCCTGGGCAGCAACAGTCATCTATAATTTTAATTTTTAACTTCACAATCCTTAATTTTTTACTTGTTTGTAATAATATAAACCTGATAAACTTCAGAAATTGATTTTTCTCTTCATTAGATCTAGTTGTAGATGATTGTTTGTTTTTACTCTAGTTGTAGATGATTGTTTTTACTAGTCGTTCTGCAAATGCTGTGACAAAAATTTGGATAGAAGTTCTCCTCCCATGATTGTTGATGCACTGAATTTTGATATGCAATAAGATCTTCTATCATTTCAAAGAAAACCTGAAAATTTCTCTTTACATAAAATTCAAAATCACAATACAAGAATATTTTGTTCCAAATTGAACCTACAGTACAAGAAATTATTTTGGTTGAAACCTCAAGCTCTATTTGCAACTACTCAGAGTCAAACTCCAAGAACACTCTATAGGCATCTCTGTCAGGAGAGTAGTAACCTTGTAGCAAAGTATCAACTTGAAAACCAAGTTTCTTGTATAGATTCATGGCTGGATTCCTCAGGGGATCAACATGTAGTGATATGCGTTTGACCTTTCTTGATTTGCACTTATGAATTGCTGCTTTCAGCAATGCCACCCCATGTCCTTGTCTTCTATAATTCTCCTTCACTGTTCAACCAATAATAAGAACATACATGCGTTAGGGTACTTAGCTAAGACATGGGACTTGGTGCATCTCATGTTGAAAGTATGAGATTTCAATGTGGGATCATACAAAATTTTAGACTCTCCAACCCCTTGGTTTTTGGATGTGATTCTTTCAAAATTCATCATAATTGGTGTCAGATCAATCCACTTATGCGAACAACATGAAAAAAAAAATAGCATTTTTTGGAGTATGGTCCTCCTATGGTTCATGACAACATGTAAGAAATCGAATTTTTTTTCTCACTGCAATTCTAAGATACACAAAGATTCAATATTTTTACAAGAAATGGGTTTAGCAATCGCGATTAGACCAGAATTTCAGTAGTGAGGTGTTCTCAGAGTACTTTCGTCGAACCGGTGATGGGTGTTAACAAGAAAGTACAAGAAAGTAGAGTTGATATTTCTCAAACAACAATTTTCCGCATACCAAACAATTGCATCAAACACACTAGCAAGTCAGCAACTTGTTGCAGGAATTTTCCTGTTTCTTGTAGAAGAATAAGAAAATGAGCAATAAGCAAACAAAGAGCAAGAGATTGGAGAAGGGTTATGGAACCTGCAAGCTCAAGGATAGAAGCAAATGAAGCAGATGGCCAAGAATAAATAACATAACCAACAACTTCTCCTTTCAACTCCAAGTAAAGCAATTCAGAATCTTTCTTCTTCAGTTCTTCTTCTAAGGACCTAGAAGGTGATACATGTTCTGGGAATATCTTTCTCTCCATCTCCGCAATTTCTCCCATAACCTTAGCCCAGTCAGGTGAGTTTTTTTGGAGCTCCACAATGGCTTGGCTCTCCATGGCTTATGTGCAACGCTTCTATTTGGCTACTGTACTTAAATTTAGCTACTAGTTCTGTCTCTCTCTTAATTACTTGCTGAAGGAAACCTTCTTATGTTCAGAATGCAGCAACTTCTGCTTGGAGATTTAAAATTAGATTATATGAAGATTCAAGAAAAGATAAATAAAAAATTTAGTTGTTAAGTGGCCAATTCAAATATTATTTATTCACAAATAACCTAAAATTAAAAAAGAGAGTCTAGGGTACAAACACTCCTGCATTATAAAATTTGAGTCGTGAAAACGGTCTCTCGCAATCGAAAGAAAAGACCATATATAAAGATCCAATGGTTCAACTTTTTAAACTAAAACTATTTAAAATATGACATATCATTGTTAATATGATTAGAGCAAATACATCTCTTGTGGTTTTCCTCTGAACCATTGATAGCACAAGAAACAAAACTGCAACTTTCTTGACTAATAGAGCCTTTTTTTTACTCAATTAAGTAGCTAACTGAAACAAGTCACTGTGATATTGTTGTTTAGTCTCAAGTTGTTTTGATGTAATGAAGTGAAAGACTGAATCCACCTAAATGACGGAACATGTATAATGAATATCGACGAAGAAATCCGTTATGCTCAAAAGACCTGCATAAGCATATGACCACCTCATTTTGAGCATACCTATGAAATTTTCATGCTTTTTAAGTCTTGAATTTGGAAATTGTTATTCTTCCATCTTCTTGTTTTACAAGATAACACCTGGCTGCTCCCAAAACCTTATAGCTTCTCGTAAATTTCATGAGTGTAAATTGATGACATTTGCTTCTCAAACATAGATGGTGACTTCAAAACTAGTTCTTTGTTTTTGTTAATATTTGTGAAAGGATCGGTTTAATTCAACAATGAGAAAATCAAACTGAAAAATGCTCTATGCATAAAATTGAAAATCACAAAACAAGAATACTTTGTTCCGAATTGAATTCACAGTACAAAAATTGTTTTGGTTAAAACTTCAAGCTCTGTTGCAACTAGTCATAATCAAATTCCAAGAACATTCTATAGGCATTTCTGTCAGGAGAGTAGTAACCTTCTACCAAATTATCAACTTGAAAACCAAGTTTTTTGTATAGATTCATGGCTGGATTCTTCAAGGGATCAACATGTAGTGATATGCGATTGACATTTCTTGATTTGCACTTATGAATTGCTGCTTTCAGCAATGCCTCTCCATGTCCTTGTCTTCTATAATTCTCCTTCACTGTTCAACAAATAATAACATACATGTAAGAAATATAATTTTTGTCACTACACTTCAAAGTTCTAAGATATGCAACAAAAACTGTGTTTAGCGATCACTACTAGACAAGAAATTCAGCAGTCAAGTGTTCTCAGAGTACTTTGGTCGAACAGGTTATGGATATATCAAACACTTGCATCAATACGCTAGCAAGTCAGTAACTTGTTGCATGAATTTTCCTGTTTCTTGTAAAAGAACAAGAAAGTGGTGGGCAACAATGAAATTCTTGTAAAGCAAGAGATTAGAAAAGGGTTATGGAACCTGCAAGCTTAGTGATAGAAGCAAATAAAGAAGATGGCCGAGAATACATGATATAACCAACAACTTCTCCTTTCAACTCCAAGTAAAGCAACCCAGAATTCTGCTTTTTCAGTTCGTCATCAAAGGACCTAGAAAGTGATTCGTGTTTTGGAAATATCTTTCTCTCCATCTTCACAATTTCTCCTACAACCTTAGCCCAGTTAGGTGAGTTTCTTTGGAGCTCTACAATGACTTGGCTCCCCATGGCTACTCTTACTAAAATTTAGCTCGTAGCTCTTTCTTTCTCTTAATTATTTGCTAAAAAAAAGCCTCCTTCAATAAAATTCAATCAAAACATATAAAAAGATTTGCTTTTGTGCCCATTCCCACGGCAATCATAAATGCTAAGAAAAATAGGCCAGTAGAGATTTATTCTCGCTGAAAGTAAACGACAAAAGACAATACAAACGACAAGTTATGACTTCTGAGAGAAAGACTGTGGGAACGAACACCGTTTTATATTTCAAAAGTTAAGTAACAGTCTTTCTTTCGATATCTCCTTCTTCTCCATAATAACAATAATAAACTGAAAACAGAGGGCAACAGAAGATGTTACTGGCGCTTCGGCCAACGGTGGCTACTCTACCGGTCAAATATCACGGCGATTTCAACAAATCGAAGCTACTTCATTGCTTCTCCATATCTAATTCCAATCTTAGCTTTAAAGTTTCTCTTTCTTGTTATTGCATAAAAAAGAGGAGTACTGATAAACTCACTGAGGTACGTTTGATTTTCTTCTCGTATCATATGGAGGAGGGTTTGTTTTTGTCTTAGAAAGCTAACCCCTTCTAAATTTTTTGATATTTAAGAGGTATATCAAAATTGGAACTTTTTTGTGAGTGGCTTAGTGGGTTTAGTTTGTTTCCCATTGTTCTTTATATATTTTTTCCCGTTAAACTGTGGAAATGAGGCAACTTTTTCCTTGGTTATTATTGATTTTTGGGTAAAATGTAAGCAGGAATTTTCAGTGCTTTCATCAGACATTCCATGGGAAAGAGGAAGTACATGGAGTATTATGGCTATGTATATGTTCAATTTGCACATTCCTTTGGGTATTGGAGGCTTGTCTATAGTTGCCTATCTATTGCACCAACCGGCTCTTGATCCACAAACTGAGGTTAGTGTGTTATTTGGTTGCTGATATTAAATCAGCGTAACAAAGGAATGAGGGTTCATGAATCATGTAAATCTAACCATCACTAAACTAATGCTGGGTGTGGCTTTCTTTCATAATTGGTAGCATTGCATTTTTGATACATTTGAAGATAAAACTAATAACTTGCCAAATAAATTCTTAGAAGTAGAATTCATGTCACTAATATATATTGTTTCATAAACTTAGCCTTGTGTTGCAAATAACAACTGCATTCATCAAAGTCTATACCTTCCTCTTGTTACTACAGTACATAGGATTCATCCCCTTTCTTTTAATCTCAAAACTGAATTGAATTTTTTTTTTTTATTTAGTTGAACTACCAGTTATAAGATCACTGCCATTTGCATTTAGAGAGAAAAGAAAAAGGTTTGAGGGATTTTCGTTTAAGGAGTTACAGATTGTGTCTATCCATACCAAGGATGTGCATATATTTTAATGGTTCCAAGATTCATAACAAGTTTTTTCACTTAAGGGTCTGTTTGGGAAGACATATTTATTTTAATATAAATTATGTAAAATATTATATTAGAGGATATTCTAGTCATTTTATTTATTTAAACCAAATCATACTATCAAATAACTTAACAGTACCATACCATCTTTCCAAACATGGTTCACTGCCGGTACCATACCATACCATACTGGACTTATTAAACTATATATTATTAAACCATGCTGGAAGTACTCCCAAAGGGAGCTTAACTAGATATAACTCGTTTTATATTCATTGCAGTGCTGCAGGTAGACTTTGCCCATATCCATGGAATCACGAGATGATGTTTATTTTTCTTTTAATGCAGATATTATCACTGCTTGTTCTCCAAATTTTAGAACTGACCGGGGCTGTGCTTCTACTTAAGACCACTGCCAAGCCAGAACATAAGTTAATGAACTCTCTCAGATTTAACAAGTTACCAAAGGAGAGGAACTGGCTATTAACTTCAGCTCTAGGTTTAGGGTCTTTAATTTTATTGGTGTTCCTTACATCACTACTTGCTGATATAATAGTTGAGTCCAAGGTTAGTTTGTCTTCAATTATCATTTTATTTAAAATGCTTTCAAGGTTCATTTACATAACAATGTGGAAATACCGGATGAGGCTTTGTTCAGATTTTATTATGATGAGTTGGGTGTTGTGATTTTATATATAATATACACTTCCATTATTGTTTTCTAATATTCTTTTCCATTCCCTTCTTTGATAATTGCATGACATTTCGGAAATTGTAGGTCACTCGCTTAATTACATGTCATTCTTGATCTCATGGAAAAGGTTCATTTGTTATTAGAACCTATTCATGGTTAATATCTAATATACTCTATTTCTGCCTCATACTTGAATGATGCTGAAAAAAATTTTATGGGGTGTAGAGGTCGCATCTCAAACTGTATTGCAAGTTTGCAACTTTTTTCTTTTGCCTCAAGTATAGAAATTCATGGAATAGGTGCAGAACATTGATTGTCGTAAGCACTGAGATCTTTTTTTCTGATGATGCATGAGCAGAGAGACTTGTAAGTAATGAACAAGTATTGATTAAGGAGTAAATGATGGAAAGGAAAGTCTGATGTAAGAATTCACTATTATGCATCAAAACTGTTTGCATTGTGTATCTGAATCTAAAGGAACTAAATTGTGTGCTTGTGTTTTGATGGTATTTTAATTGTTTATAACTGCATTTTCATAATTTTTGAATTAAATCTAGTTTCTTAATGCACAAAGCATTTTTTAATGGTGCTTTGCATGGTTGCTCAGTTTCGATTGCATGTATTATTAGGTTCATCCTGTGGTATGGGTTATTTGTTTGACTTTAGAAAGCAGAATCCACAGTGCTATATGCATGGGATGCCAAAACATACATTATCACTAAGAGAAAAAGCATAGATTGCCTGCAGTTTGAGTCTTGATCAATTTATTGAATTGAAAAAAGTAAATTATTTACTTGAAATGCACTTAGAATATCATGTTCTATCTTTTCACTCCAATGATGAGCATCGAATCATTACTTTAAGTAACATCATATCACATATTTGTTCTGTAACCAATGCATGCTTTCCATAAATGTTTAATTCGAAGTCATCAGTCGCTGCACATGTTCTTGTCCTGAGATATGTTGATTAAAGATTATAATAGTTTTAGCCAACTTGAGTTCTAAAATGTGTACACATCTTAATGGGTTCTTATTGAAATGTTCTTAGGCTGCGAACAATCCAATTCTGAAGGAGATTCTTCTGAGTAACAACATATCGAAAACTGTCTGCGTTCTCGTTTACTGTCTTGTCACTCCTCTACTAGAAGAAATAGTTTACAGAGGGTTTCTGTTGAGATCTCTTGCCTCCTCAATGAACTGGCGGAGAGCAGTTTTTGTTAGTTCAGCTGTTTTTAGTGCAGCTCACTTTTCTGGTGAGAATTTTTTACTGTTGTTTATAATTGGATGTGTTCTTGGATGCTGTTACTGTTGGACTGGAAACTTGAGTTCTTCTATAGCAGTACATTCCTTGTACAATGCTGTGACGCTGATAATTACTTTTGTATCTTAAGTATGAAGTTGAAAACATTTCATTTTGTTTGTTTGTTTCTTTCTTTGCTTAGAGTTGTTTCGAAGTAACTTTCTTTATGCAGAACAGATCCTCAACAGCACCGTCACCTTCCAATAATTATCTGCCACCCGTTTGTTTTCTATGCATACTATATGTGAAAAATCAACTATTGAACCAATAATTATGTATATTGAACCTTATTGTTTTTAGTTTTACTCTTTTGGGTTCAATTTGATTCTGACAAAACTAATATCTAGTTCATAATCACTTTTTACCTTGAAATGAAGGATATCTAAAGCAAGGTGAATATTATAGGTTAAGCTCTCTGCCTAGTACACTATCATAATACCACTGAACCTGCTTATGATTTTTTGAGTTTATTTATATATAGAGAGAAGGAATCAATCATAGATCTATTGATCAAACAAATATGAAATTACCATTAGGTAGTACCTCATAGCGCAAAGCAAATTTTTTGGAGCCGGCCTATCTGTATAGATTGATACGGATTCAGTCGGTTTAGAAATAAGTCACAAGTCATTTCAGTTTTAATAATAAAAAAAATCGGATATATATGATTGATCATATTTGAATAATTTTTTTTGTCTGAATCTAAATTCTATTGGCTCATTTACAATTATATATAAAATATGTACATATGTTAAATCACATTATTTTTATTTTGTTTTATCCTCCTAATCGGACTGAACTCGACTCAACAATATTAAAAATGAAACTAAACATAAAAATTTAATGTCAAAACTCAAACCGTATGAATTCAAATTTTTTATAAAAAAATTTTTTTAATTCGATTTTTAGTAGAGTTGAAAAAAGCATTATTAGACAAGGTTTCCCATGAAGCTGCCCACATGGATGTGATGACTTTTTAAGGAGACAAATTTAGCTTCATGTAATAATTTCTCTTTTGAAGAATTGATTTTCTCTTAGCTTTTTGTCACCCTTCATGGCCTATTGTCATCAAGTCTTTTTCTTTGTGATACCTTACCATATAATAATAATAATAATAATAATAATAATAATACCCGCTGGGATAGTTCAGCGGGCTAGCACCCAACCCACTAGGGGAAGGTGCGGGATTCGATCTCCCAAAATATTTTCTGGGGATCGAATTTTTTTTTAAATAATAATAATAATAATAATAATAATAATAATGCTTTCCAATTTCACCATTAAGGTCTATAATTGCTCCATCTCTTGTAATTTTCCAAACAAATTCTTTAAAAAAATGAAAATTTCTGCTTGGATTCATAGTCAACACTTGACTTATTCACAATTTTAAAAATCAATTATTGAGCTTAATATATATATATACGGTTAAATTATGCTTCAGTATATATCAATTTTAATTTTTTTTTATATTAGAGTGTTTTTAATATAAGTTTAAAAGATTAAATTTAATAAATAAAACAAATAGCAAATTCATCCACCAAGCAAAACCATTTTGTAAATTATATGTATATCAATATTAACTTAATTACACATATTAGATAATTAATTTATACTTTCTATCCTACCTGGAACCAACCAATTGGGCATTAATAAAAAATCAAAGGTGGGGCCCAAAGGACGTAAAATGAAATTAAATATAAGCGGTCCATGTGGGTTCACTTTGGAAACAGATTGATAGCTTATTTATTAGCTTAAGCTGTCCCGCAATGAACGGATATGATCACGACAATAAATTCAAAAAGAAAGACGTGTTAACCATTTGATCTTTGACACGTATACAAATTATGGTGGGATCCACGTGGAAACACCCACTTAAAAATTAAATAAAATAAATAAAGAAATAAATTTCCATTATCATATTCTTTCTTGTGCTAATGCTAGCCTAGAAACACCTTACTTTTAAGTAATTTTTTTAAAAATATCGTTTAATAAATATTTTAATTTTTATTAAAATAGATATTAATTTTATTATAATTTATTATAATCACTTTAAAAAATTATTAAGAAAAAAATATATATTATATAATCACTTTAAAAAATTATTAAGAAAAAAATTATATATTATAAAATTATTAAATAAATTTTAATTAAAATAAAATACAACTTAACAAAAAAATAAAATAAATTATTGCTTAACAGGTAATAATATCACGTTCATTAATATATTTTTAAATAAAATATTTAAATTATAATAAATATTTAAATTTTTATTAAAATATATATAATTTTCGTTGAAAAATTAACCTTAAAAATTATACATTATAAATTATTACAATAAAAACAAAATATATTTTAATAAAAAATAAAATATTTATTTCCGCGTGAATACGACTACGACACCTATTTTTTTTAAACCACCTATAAACATTTTTTGTCTATATAATTCAGGTCTTTTTTCTCTCTCTCTAGATTCGAGTTATTGTTTTTCTTGATACTCTCTGTTTCTTTCTTTCTCTCTCTCTCTCTCTCTAAAAGGTTGAAAATCAAGAATGGCTGGTTTTGAAAAACAGGTGAAGGAGAGAGCTAAAGATCTCAAGATTTTGTTCCAGAAAGGAGTCAAGATTGTTGGTGAATCTTGCAAGAAAGGCTGGAACAAAGTTAAACATTTTAAACGTTAGATTTTTGTTTTCTTTTTTTTTTAAAAACTTATTATTATTATTGTTCTATAAATCTATCATGTTTTGAGACTATTATCAGATGATTTTGATTTTCAGATTTTGATTTTGATGTAATTAAAGAGTTTTTTTTTTGTTTACTTATTTATTTGTGTGGTGTTTGTTCTTCATTTTGTTTTTTTTAATATAAATTATAATTGAGTTTCTTTTTTTATCTCTTACTTTGCTGGTGTTTGTTTTTTATTATATCAGTTTTGTGAAAGGTTTAGGATTTTAATTTTTTTTTTTACTTGGTAATGAAGTTTTAGAATTATCAAATTAGATCTTTCATCGATGATTATCCAAGAATATAGTTTATAATCGTTTAAGGGTAAAAAAAAATTAATATAATATATTTTAATTAATTTAAAATTAAAATTTAGTTAAATTAAGTTAGGTCTCGTCAACTAGATTTTTTGATTATTTGTACATTTCATCAAGAAAACACATGCTTGGTGAACATGGGATTTGAAGGGAAATTCTTTTTATAAGAATTCATTTCTTTAAACAAAGAATAATATTCTAATGATTAAATAAAAAAAATAACAGAAAATCATGTAATATATTTTAATAAAGAGAAATATTCAATGAGATTTATCTAGTGTTGTTTGAAATTTTAAATTTGAATGTGTTAATAAAAAGTTGAAGGAAATTGTTCTTTTCAAAAAGAAATTTTTAATTGTATATTTAAAGTTTAGACAGTCTTTGCTTTTTGTAAAGATTATATTTGTAAATTAAAGTTCAACTCTTTTGGTTTCCTCCTTGCTGCCCTCCATTTCTGTCCAAAACAAAAGGGTATGCATGTTTGGTTTTTTTAAAAAATATCTAAAAATAAAATATTTTTAAGAAATATATTTAAGTTTTAGAGATATACATTTAATATATATTTAATATATTAAAAATAAACTAAAACACTGAAATTTTTTAAAAAATTAAAAAAATTGACGTATATAGTGTAATTTTTTTTTTCATATATTTTGAACTTTGAAAGAAAAAAGAGCCGAGGGAAATTGAGTTATTTTTTGGCGTCAAATAGATGGTTGCATCAAAAATATCCCAAAGGATCATTCTTTCTTTTAGTTTTTGAATGTTTCTCTGATTCATTGATATATAATACTCCGAATTCTCGTTACTAATACATAGTTGCATCAAAAATATCCCAAAGAATCATTCTTTCTTTTAGTTTTTGAATGTTTCTCTGATTCATCAATATATAATATTCTGAATCCTCGTTACTAATACAATCCAAATTATCTCTGGACAATCAAAAGATTAGATAGAACAAATATTAATTCACAGCCAAGGCAATCATCGATCTATCTACTTCTTATTCTTCATTGATGCAACAAGGCATCAAAGAACAATCACAACTAATATTAATGGTTGTCAAAAGAACATGGTTATGCAGAATATTAGTTCAAGCATCTTATTCAGACTAAAAAGTAGATATTCAGCCACCCTCTAACGCGGAGTAATAAAAACACAATATTTGGAAAATAGTCAGACCAAGCCTTCTTTTTTATACTAATATAAAAGTTTAAACTGACATTCAAAAACAAATATAGTTCAAAATTCTGTCAACCAGTTTGGTGTAAGCCCGAAAACAATAGTTAAAGAAAGCAACAACTAGCACTAAGCCAATAATAACTCACTTCAGCATCACAGACAAAATTCCAAAAGCTTCTATGCAACAGTTTGGGCTGCAGCAAGCCTCTTTCGGGCCTCTTCGATGATCGACAACTTGATACCCTTGCCCTTGGGGAGAGACACCCATGGTTTCGTCCCCTTTCCAATTATGAAGACATTGCCCAAGCGAGTAGCAAATTCATGACCAGTAGCATCTTGAACGTGGATGGTTTCAAAGCTTCCCTTATGTTTCTCTCTGTTCTTGATGACTCCAACTCGCCCCCTATTTCTACCTCCAGTGACCATGACAACGTTACCCACATCAAACTTGATGAAATCAGTAATTTTGTTACTCTCTAGGTCTAGCTTGATGGTATCATTAGCCTTGATGAGTGGATCTGGGTAGCGGATGGTGCGGCCATCATAGGTATTAAGGTATGGGATACCTTTCTGCCCAAATTGGACAGATCGAACTTTGCAAAGCTTAAACTGCATAGCATTATAAACCATCAATGACACCACAAAGGCAAGGCAATAAACCTCAAAGAAGAAAAAAGAAAAATACAAATTTTACTTATACAACTCATGATATTTCAAAGCATTAGTGCCCAAAGAAGTCATAAGCATGATAAAACTGAGCATTTTAAATAACAAAAATTAGCAGTGAAAATGCAAAAGTAACAACCTTTGCTTCATCATCCCTGATGGAATGGAGACGAAAACGACCCTTGGTGTCATAAAGGAGCCTGAAGTTCTCATTGGTCTTTGGAATTGACACAACATCTATTAACAAAGTCAAAAGAAAAATGCAAGCTTCATAAGTTATAGCTGGCCAAAGATGTGGCAGAACCTACGGCCAGCCACCTCAAGAGAGGAAAATGAAAGGGAAAACAGAGGAAAAGAAAAGAGGTAAGGATTAAGGGACAAACCCATGAAACCAGCAGGGTAGGTTTTATCAGTTCTAACCTTCCCATCAACAAGAACATGACGCTGCATCAAAATAGCAATAACTTCACGGTATGTGAGGGCATATTTCAACCTGTTTCGTAAAATAAGGATCAAAGGCAAGCATTCCCTTGACTTATGAGGTCCAGATGATGGCTTGGGAGCCTGCAGAACAACAACCAACGTACACATAAAGCAGGGGAAGCCAGGCAACGAAACTAAACAAGGAAAAAGCTAGTATACAAGAAATAAATAAAAATAATAAAGGCATAGATTAGCCATCATACAAATGCACCACCAAGCTTGTCAAGCATCCAATGTTTTGGGGCATTTAGCCTCTTCAAGTGCTTCTTCAATCCTCTGGCCTGTGATAACCAATTAGAAATAACAAATTAGAAATGCTACAATAAACAAAAAATAAAGACGCAAAGTTATATAACAAATCAAAATGAATAAAGGCGTGAACATTGAATAGATATGGATTTGAAATGCAAAAAGTGTATTTGAATTATAACCAATTAGAAATAACAAACTAAAAATCCCAATACCATGTTTCATAAACAATAAAAACAATGCTGTAAGTAACAAAAATAAAGACGCCCAAAGTTATATAACAAATCAAAATGAATAAAGGTCTGAACTTTGAATAGATATGGATTTGAAATGCAAAAGGGTGTTTGGATTATGGTAACGCAAATTCAAACCCAACATTCTTACATGTACTTATGAATCTCTACACAGAACTTTTAGTTATCAATGAGATTCAAATGTGAAAGCACAATGGCGATAATCGAACCGAAGTAAACTACTGAAAACTCAACTAAACTTACCATTCTCTAAGGGCTTTCTTCTTCTTCTTCGTTGCGTGAGCAGAAGCGCCGCTAAAAATATGATATGAGTGAATAGTTTAGGAGAAAAACCCTAAACAGCTTTTATAATTTTGCATTTTTCAATGGAAGTTCAGTTCAGCAAAGATACAGGCTTCAGCTGTCCCAAATTGGGCCTAAAATATAAAAAAGGCCAATATATGGGCCTAAAAACAGAATGAGAACAGAGAAATTTATAAAATAAATTATAAATAAAAATTATAAATATATTGTAAGTATAAAAAATATAAATATTCTATATAAATAAAAAATATATATAAAAATATAGTTTATTTTTTGTATATATTGAATATATATTCACTGTGTTTTTGATATAAATAGTCTATATCATAAAAATGTAAAAAAAATATTTTTACAAATCCAAAGTGTAAAATTGTAAAAATAAAATAAACTACAATAAAAATGAAGTTTTAAAGAAAAAAAAATATTTCATGTAATTTTTACATGAGAGCATATAATTTTTTTTTCTTTTGTAAGTTTTATTATATTTTCAATTGTAAATTGTATTATAATTTCATAAATTTTATAAACCTTATGAATTAATTTGTTTTATTCTTACCAATAAAATTCATTATGTAAAAACATAAATGAAAAGAATGATATCTATAACGTAAGAACAAAAAGCTTATGCCTTAGGAACAATCAATTCAAAATTAATTTTGATTTTGTAAAATTTGGTCATATCATTGGATCTATAGCTAATTATTTAAATTTTTGAAGGGCTTTTTTATCTTTACCATTAAGTTAGCTCGCTAAAAATTTATTAAAATTAAAATTACTAAAATAGATATTTCTTTTTAAATGATCCATTTACAAAACGACGTCCGACTGTGCTTTATAAAAACTCAATATTGTGATATATTAGTACTGCTTCTCTTATGTGAATTAAAATTTATTAATATTTCAAATATTATTTTATTTATGTAAAATTCTTTATATCAATGCCTATTTAAATCTTCACTTCAATTTATTTCAACTTGTACTTATAGTCTCAATTAAATTGAAAATAAAGCTAAAAAATTATAAATGTAAATAAATTTCAAATACATAATATATACCTTTAGCAATAAAATAAAAATGGAAAATCCATTAATATAATAAGATAATACAAATAATAAAATTTCACTTAATTGTGATTCAAGGAAAAAATCATAAATATAAGATAATAAAAAATTAATTAATCAACACAAACTATTTTTATTCTTTTTATATTAAATATTTTAAATATTCGAATCCGAAATTCGAATCTTCCCTTCTGCTCAAATTAATCAACACTGGTTCTAATAATTGATTTCTATGATCAACCTATACCGTTCATAATTACTACTCACATAAGGTCTATATATCCGACGGTAATAATTGATAACAACACTTTAAAGCATTACTCTCATGCTACACGGCATTATTAGTTCTTGGTCTGATCTAATCCAAAAACTTTTCATTAAGACGCGAATCTCGCGGTTCAATCAAAATTTTAAAATAACCAAATTTCGGTTAGAGTCGTTTTCATTTTCTCTCACAATTTTCTTTCATTTTCTCGTCGTTTCTCGCTTCCTTTTCTTTTCATACAAACAGCATCTGTATTGAATTTTCTGACTCTTTGTGCTCGCTTGCCAACAAATGGAGATGTCAATGGAGGATGCGTGCTCTTATACTCTTATGCTTTCCATGGCTCGCGTTTCACTTTCTGTGGCTGTACGGACTCGACGGTCTCTGCTGAATTCTCTTTTACAAACGACGTGACGAATATGTAAAGTTGGAATTTACTGAGCAATCTGGCTTAGTCTCGTTTCAAGTTTGTTTATTTTCTTCCTTTTTATCCATTTTCTTTTTTTAATATTCTGGACCGTGGAATTCCAATAATTTGAAGATATTTTAGGGTTTTGATTTTAGATTTTGGTGCTTTCAAGAGTTTATTTCATTTGCACGTTGGAATTTGGTGAATTTATGTGGCGAAATTTAGGTTTCTATCATGCTCTTTGTGTAATTTGAGCACCTTAAGGTTTCACATGGTCTCTGGAAGCTTTCTTTACGCTGTGGTTTTAAAGGGTTCCTATGTGTTTATTGAAATCTGACTTTTATGGTTGTATTTGATTCTTCATGTTTCCCTGCATTCTTTCACTCAAAAGATCAAAAAATTGAATTTGGAAATTTTAGTTTGAGGTAATCTTGGAAAAGGTCAATCTGATTTTCAATTAAAGTTTAGAATTTCTGTTTGTGCTGGAAGTTTTTGGATGGCGGGAACGTGGGAGTTAGGATTACCAGAGACAGGAGCTAGTAGTTTAAAGGAGCAATTGGCTAGAACTACTCTTCACAAAGTGAGATCGCAAGGGCATCCATATGTGGAGCTTCGTGAGGACAGGAGGAGGTTCATATTTTTTTGCACTTTGTGTCTTGCACCCTGTTATAATGATTCTGTGTTGCTTGATCACTTGAAAGGCAATCTTCACACTGAGAGGTTATCTGCTGCTAAGCTTACTCTTCTGAAGCCAAATCCATGGCCTTTTAGTGATGGTGTTCATTTCTTTCATAATTCGAGTGAGGATGAGCAACATTTAGCCATCACAAATGGTCATCAGAGTAGGTTGGAGTCTCGCTGCAATGGCAAGAATCTTGCTATTGTTAAGTATGGTGTAAACTTGAAGCCTGATGGCAACGGGCATGTTGGATGTAATAAGAGTTTGAATTGCAATGGAGGAACTTGTGGTTCCAGATGTACTTGTTAAGGAAGAAATTTCTGACTTGAAAGCTAGGTTTTTGGGTCCTGCACAAATTGCTGCAAGGTTTTGTGAGAAGGCAGATGGGTCAAATGAGATTAGCAGGATATGGTGTGAATGGTTGGGGGAAACTAGTCCTGGTGATGAGGAGAACAAGGTTTTGGATCATGACTTTGCTCTTGTGACTTTTTCTTATAATTATGATTTGTGAAGAAAGGGGTTGCTTGATGATGTCCTACACCAGAGTCAGATAATGGGGAGGGTACTAATAGGAAAAGAAAAAAATCATTTTCTGACCCTGAGGATACAAGTGATTCTTATGGCATTCAGTATGATTCATCTGGTGAAGAATCTGCAACTTCAAATGATTGCCCGTCTAGATTGCTGTTGGACCGATTTGATGATCAGCTTCTTCATTCAAGGTTTATATCAAGCAAGACCGTAAGGCGGGAGCTAAGACGTCAACATCGCATAGCAGCAGAAAGAATGTGTGACATATGTCAGCAAAAGATGCTTCCAGAGAAAGATGTAGCAACACTCGTGAACATGTCAACAGGAAAAGTTGCCTGCAGTAGCAGAAATATGAATGGGGTAAAAATTTCAAGACTACATATGGTTTCTTCAAGTTTATATCGATCTTTCTTGCATTGTGTTACATGTACAGTGTGTTCTCTTATACCGTCTGGGCTCTGAAAGATGTTTAACTAATTTGAATACAAGCAGAACATTCCAAACTTGTATAATACTTTTCAATATTTACAATGCAGGCATTTCATGTATTTCATACTTCCTGCCTCATTCACTGGATACTTCTTTGTGAGTATGAGATGTCTAGAAACCAATCAGGTAGTTTGAAGCCAAGACGGAGATCTAAGAGAAAGTCTGGAACTAAATCCAATAAAACAGGAAAAGATGGAAAGATGAGATCCTTGAAAGACCAAATTGATTCTGTGTTTTGCCCGGAGTGCCAGGGAACTGGTGCGAAGATTGAGGAAGATGAGCTTGAGATGCCAACTATCCCTCTTTCAGAGGTTTGCCTTTTCTTTTGGTGATGTGATTCAATTATTATTTGGTTATTCCTTCCCACAGTAGTCGATATTATGCTGGTGAAAATTTCAGGAATGCAGTCCTCAATTGAACAATCAATTAAGTGCACATATGTGCTATGTTGGCTTATGGATCTACAAGGATAAATAAAATTGTACTCAAATTTTCATAGTTTTGTTTGGTGGCATCTAAAGAGGTGTAATTATATTCAAAGATGATCTGGGAATTAGAAGCGAAGAGTGCTATTTTCAAGGGAATATCTAGATCTTCATTCTTAATCTCATGGTCTTTTTTTTTTTTTTTCAGATGTTCAAATACAAGATTAGAGTGAGTGATGGACGCAGAGCATGGATGAAAAATCCTGAAATGTTGAAGAATTGCTCTACTGGTTTTCATTTTCCTTCCCAATCAGAAGAAACTACTCAGGTATTCAGATCTCTACTTGCAACTTTTATTGATGAAGAAGAGGACTCATTTTGTTAAAATTTGATGTTGATTTCTTACCTGCAGGAAAAGGTGGTGCTACTCAAATTGCTGCATTTGTACAGAGCTGATGAGTAGTGCAGCTGCATTGCTAAACAAGCTCCAGTTGCCAAAGCCGCAATAATTCAATCTAGTTTCATTCTATCTCTAACAAAAAGGTCTGTAACCTTTTGTTAAATATGACCATGATAACAAGAAAACTGTGTGGTAGAAAGAGGTTTTACCAGGTAACATACTTCTATGGATATCTGTCTTGTATAACAATGAATAGATCTGTTATCTAACCGGTAGTGGTGAATACATGGTGTACATTGCTGACATTTGTCTGCTCTGTAAATGAATTGAAACGGTTAATTATGGATTGACTCTCAAAATGTTGAAATGTTCTACCATATACAACTTTATTTTGAGCTTATCTTTTGTTCATATGATAATTAAAATAATTGCTTGATGAGAATTTTTTTTTTTGAATGAATCATTATTTATTACATTATCAAGTCCATTCTAATCTGCTGGCCTTTTGCTGGCTTAAGGTTAATTATTTAACAGGAAAATATAGTGATGTACTTGATGGATGCGCACGTTATATTAATAGATGCGCATGTCAAAAAAGCTGAACATGAACCTTTAGATAAACTGAACATTTTAAGATAAAAATACTTTCCTTTTGCTGTGCTAGCTTTTAACGTTTATGAGGTCTTGCGGGGCAGGACAAATTTAAATTTCAGGCTCCGAAGGCACTGAGTGGCAACATAAATCATAACGTGTCAAACCATTTTTCTTTGTTAAATAATAAGAAAAATAATTAGTACTCTGAGCTTGTAAGCTTAAATTCATGAACCAGAAAACATTAACAGATAATTTTTTTCAGGTCAACTCATCAAAACTATATCATAATATATATACAAAACTCGAAAGTCAATGGTTTTACGCTTATACAGATGGTGACCTATTACCTATTCAGATAAAATCTTCACTAATTTCATACTATATAATTATATTATTAACATAAAATACTATATATTTAATTAAAATTTAATAATATAAATTATGTTATAAAATGGGTTTAGGTAATAGTTACTAAGAAATTAATATGCCCCTAAATTTATTACGAATAATAAAAGTACTATTTATATATATATATACATTAAAACTTATTTATAAAATACTGGTAGTTCATGTGAATTGATCGATCCGAATGGAGTACCAAAAATTACCCTGTTACCATCCCTACACATGGGTTATTCATACACTTATTACCGAAGGTAAGTGGCGGATCATTTCGCCGGCAGCAAAAAAGTTACCTGTACACCAATACCAAGTTGACAAGCCAAGCCAAGCCGGCCCACCTTTCATGCATGCAAATACCTGACCATTTCGCATCATCTATATTTATCACCTTATTATATATAAATATACTCAAAACCTCTCTCTCTCTCTCTCTATGTATATATCATAAAGCTCTATACAGTATAAAGTAAATAGCAGAAGCAATTAAATGGGGTACTCAAGTTCAGGCAGATCATGCAAGAGTTTGATGATCATATGTTTGCTGATTGCTTCAGTTATGGTTTGTGTTCTTTTTAGAAGTTCTCAAGCTCGGCCGCTACCACCACCACAGTCTCAGAAGATGAAGCTTTCAAGGTTCAGAAGCGAAAAAAATCATTCTTCATTCGAATCTAGAGTTAATATCTTGATGTCAATGCTACCTAAAGGACCTTTGCCACCATCTGGACCTAGTCCTGGAATCAACTAGCTAGCTAGCTAATTACCACTAGACCTGATCATGAGGCCTATCAATTCGGTCCGAAACTCGGTCTGCAACCAAGTCTAGTTATCAGTTATCTCAGTTTATCTGCCATTTTATGCAATTTTTCTCAAAGCTGGATATAAATAGAATTATATATATATATATATATATATGGGTGGAATTTATTTGTTTGTTCTATTCTTTGTTTTAGTGAATTTTCTTTTTCTTTATTATTTGTTATTGCAGTAGCAGTAGACATGGCTACAATCTTTTTTCTATTTTGTTCTTGAAGAGGATGACAATGGCAACATAATATTGTAAGAAATTGTGCTTTGATTAATGAAATAAATAGGGTTAGATTAATTAATTACTTGGATTTCATGTTTTATATATATATATATATATATATGCGCGGGCTATCAACAATAATAAATATTTTAATTTTTATTGAAGTGTGTTTTATTTTTTCAAAAATTTATAGTATGCATAAATTTTTTTATCAACTACTTGAAAAATGATTATAATAAATATTTAGTATTACTTATTACATGTAAAAAAACAAAACCAATAATCTTTTTTCCACTCATTTAGTTTTCTATAATTATTTTAAAAATAATTTCTTTCCTAAAAAAGCAAAGGGAAAAGAAAAGAAAATTGCATTTAAAATAATTTCTTTTGTAAAAACAAAGGAAAAAGAAAAAGAAAAGAAAATTGCAATTTGCAGCCTTTTTTTTTTTTAACTCAATGGCTAAAGGCCACATACCAGTGAGTGAGTGAACTCAGTGAGTCATGTTGAAATTCCTTATTCCTTAAACCCTAATTCACCTCACAAAAGCCAATCAATGACAGAAAATGGATATCATAAAGAGAAAAATGAAGCTTCATTTCTCCTACAAATTACTATTTCCGAATTCGATTCCAAATTCCCAAATCAACTTTTGTTCTAGGGCTTTAGTTTCGCTCTTCTCTAGTTTCGCTCTTCTCCGCTGCAACCGAAACCCAGTCTCACTCTTCTTCTTCTTCTTCTTCATCTTCTTCGTGTTCAATACCGTATGATTGGATTAAACGCATCAGAGACCCAGCAGCCTCAGTAATTCTAGTGCTCTAACTATGGGTCAATGATGGAAATTCTGTTGCGAAACCACAACTCATATACATCGCTGGCCTTCTCAAGAAATGTAGGCGCTTTAATCTTTAGAGGTACCTTTTCTCCTCTTTTTCCCTTCCTGGATTTCTTCTTTTTTCTGAAAATAGCTTAACCCAATTGCATAATCAAGTAAAAGTTTTATAATTCTTTTCTGGGTGTTCTTGATACAGTCGTGTTCTGAAATCTTAATGCTATTTGGGCGTTTTACTCATTTTAATTGAGATGCAAATGAATTATGTATTTAACCTATGATTATGAAGAAGTTTTACAATTTATTTTTGTATTTGTGATGCAATTTGTGGGCATGTTTGTAATTTTCACATTATAGAGGAACCCCTGAACTTTGTTTCATTTCATATTATAGATATCACAATGGATGACTGACCAAAGGGATATAACCTATCACCTGGAGATGCTGCATTTAGGTTGGATTTGATCGCAAAAGTTCATGACTTAGAAAAAGCAGAGGAATATTTTAACATTATCTCTGATACTTCAAGAGGCTACCTGGTTTATGGTGCTCTTTTGAACTGCTATACTCACACTAAGCAGTTAGAAAAAGCAGAGGCTTTCATGCAAAAGATGAAGGAGCTGGGCTTTTTAAAAGCTTCACTGCCTTACAATGCAATGCTAAGTCTCTATTCTTAGCTGGGTAAATATGAGAAAATGGACATTCTAATGCAAGAGATGCAAGAAAAGGAGATCAGTTGGGACCAGTACACATTCAAGATACGATTAAATGCGTATGCAGCTTCTTCTGACATTGAAGGAATGGAAAAACTTCTACTGAAGATGGAGGTGGATCCTCAAATCTGCATGGAATTCAACGCTTATATTGTGGCAGCTAATGGTTATTTGAAAGCTGGTCTAATTGAAAAAGCTTTAATGATGTTGAAAAGATCAGAGAAGTTAATTTGTCCTAACTCACGAAAGGTTGCTTATGAAGTTCTCCTTAATTTATATGCTGCTGCTGGGGATAAAGCCAAAGTGTATCGGGTTTGGGGTATATATAAGAAAAATGGGAGGTTCTTCAATTTAGGCTATTTGTGCATGATAACTTCATTGGTGAAGTTGGATGATATAGAGGGTGGTGAGAGGATATGGGAAGAGTGGGATTCTCGGAAGATAGCGTTTGACATTCATATTCCAATTGTGATGATCCAAGCCTATTCCAAAAAAGGTCTTTTGGAAAAAGCTGAGGCAATCATAAACAAGATAATAGAGAGTGGGATGAAGCCTAACGTTACCTCATGGGATCATTTGGCAACTGGATGTCATGCTGCTGGTCAGATGACAAAGGCAGTAGAAGCAATAAAGAAAGCAATTTCAGCAAGTAGACCATAGGAAGCCCAGCCTTCATAATTTGGAAGCATGTCTCAAGTATTTGACAGGTCAGGGAGAAGCAGAAGCAGCAGAAGAGCTGTTTAAGATGACTAAGGAGAATTGTTAATTTTCACCCAGTGTTTGTGATAGATTATCAAGTTGTATTAACAATTAGAACCTACTCAGCCTGTGCCAAGTAAAAGATGGGAAAATCCCCAATCAGGTTGCTAATGGAGAACTACCAACAACCTTGGAGCTCACAAAGGGAAGCTCTTAACCTGTGTGCTTTTTTTGCATGGTTCTTGCATTTCGTTTTATAGTGGCAGTGATTATATGTTACTGAATATTGCCATCTAGATCTAGTTGAGGTTTATTAGTATCATTTGTAAAGAGGAAGCCCTATCTATCTCTTCTGCCTATTCCCTACCATTTCTAATCATCAGTAGTTGACGAAGGATTTGAAGTTATCTGTTCTTGTAAATCATGAGACAGTCGTTGCAGTTCAATTGCTGATCAATGATTTGCTCCAAGGAAAATATGAATGCAGTTACCATTCAATTGCTGTGAATAGTAATTTTATGTTGAAGATGTCTTTTTTGCTTGAGAGCTCTGCTAATATTTTACCCTGTGTAGACTGTAGAGAATAGAATGATGAGACAATGCTAACCAATAGTTCATTGTATGTTAATCTTTTATTAGGTAATAGCTTTTCCTGAAGTCTTGTTCATTTTTCTCAACTTGGGTTGGGCCAGACAATTGATGAGGCTCAAATATTTGAAGCAGCTATTGTTATTGATGAGCAAAAGTGAACAAACGTTCGAGCACATTAACATTGTAAATTTATAAATTTTGCATAATTTATAATAAATTTATTATAAATTTATAATAAAACAATTAAAATATTTCTGCTAAAAAAGTAAAAATTTTAAAAAATATGGTTAAAGATATCATTTTTCCTAATATTTATAAAGAATAATTAGAAAATTGAACTAATCGTTTACTACGTTTTTTTAAACTCTTTTTTTTTGTTACATGTTAAAAATTTTTGAAGAGGAGAGACTTTTAGCCTGATAATTCAAAAATTTTAGACCTTACTTTTATTATTTTTAATATTTTCACTGAATTTTTTGTGTAAACATCGTAATAATTGTAACAGCAAACTATTTGATCAAATGCGTACATACTTTTTTCATATTGCATCAGAAATATTTTGCATATTTAGACTATATAACCATCTAATTGAAAAAAAAAAAAAAGGCAATCCCTCAAAAGTAACAATAAGAGATTCTTGTTTTGCCATAAATCACATGATATCAACCCAATAGCAAAAGATGAACTCGGTGATCCAAAACTGGTTGCTTGTGCACAAAATCAATTAAGATGTTAAATCAAAACCCAAGATTCCAAATGCAATGTTGTGTTTGAGATCATCTATGGCATTTATGGCATCATGATTCTCTTAGCTTGCCTTCTAGGATCTTGTACATCTCTTCATCATCTGGAAAATTCATCTTCATCTTATCTATAATCTCAGTAGCTGATTTTCCAGCAGCAGTATAAGTCTTAATTAACCTGTGATATATATCCCTTGTCAAAGGTTCTAAGTTCTTTAGTGACTTCATCATTTCCTCCATTCCCTCAACATCTCCTTGAGCTTCCAAATAATCCAAACAGCCAGACAAAATGACGGGATTTGGCTTCCATCCTTTTCTTACTAATATGGCTGTCTTCAACATCTCAACTGTTTTGGGCATTTGATTTTGTTGAAAATAACCTGTTGCCATTACACTCCAAGTGCCCGCAAAAGGTGTTCTTCCCTCTACAGCTTTCTCTATAGCTGCTTCAGCCTTCTTGAAAAGGCCCTTTTTGCAATAAGCAGCAAGAAGTGCATTTAGCACACGAAAGTCATATAGTGCATCGGGACTCCCACTCAAAGATCTTTTCAGCACCCTCCACATCATCCAGCTTCGAGAGGGATGATATCATGCGGCAAAATGATATATCTGTAAACTTAAGTAATGGCTTGTACGTATTCCAAACCCGGTAAACCTCCTCTTTTTTACCAGCCTCTGCATATAGAGTGAGAAGAAAATCAAATGCTGGTGTCTTCCCATCACGAGGCAACATTCCCTCCATTTTCCTTAACATTGTTAGAGTTGTCTCAATCGACCCAACTTTCAGATATCCACTTGCAGCCAATGAATACACTTTATAGCCAAGACAAAGTTGGGGATTCTCTTCTATTAGATGCAAGATTCTTTCCATCTCAGAAATGTTAGATGCAGTAATATAACTGGCCATTAGGTTCACCATTGTGAACTTGTCTTTACGAATTTCATTTCTTTTCATTTCCTGTATCAATATCTCAATTTTCTCAAAGTCTCCTGCTTTAGTGTAAAGGTTAATTAGTAAGTTGTAAGGAAAACTTGATTTTGCCATTCCCCTCTCTTTCATTTCCTGCATAAATGCCTCAGCTTTCTCAACAAAATTTTCTTGCACATAGCTATTGAGGAGAGCACCATATACAGGGTAAGTTTTTAACTTATCTGAAAGTTTCTTGAAATAGTTTTCTGCTTGTGCAGGTCCATAAACTCTATGGATTAAGTTCAACCGAACTGCAGCATCACTGGGTGATAATGTCAAATACGGACGATCAGTCATCCAATTTGATATCTGCATAAAAAAAAGGAGAAGAAAGATCAGGAACAGGAAATAGGATTATATAAGCATAAAGGAACAATTTAATCATTTATCATGGTTGCATGCGAGAGAAAAATGATTCATGCAGATAACTACCAAGAAATTTGGGACTAAGGACATAGTTAATTATTGAAGGTGAAATGCTCAACAACTCATCTAACATCATGATATGGTCCTTCAAAGTCTAGCAAAAACAGATTGAATCATTTTTTGAGACACTTGAATTAATCATATGATACTCCTTACACCTACTACATTGCACATAAAGCAGCATATTAATATTTTTGTACCTGTAATGAGTAAACAGTATTAAATTGAAGACTTAAAGTTAATCCAGGATTAAATAATGTTACAACCTTGTGAAAATTTTCAAAATTTGACAGATGGAAACAACAATTTACACATTAAAATTAGTAATCTTTAGTTACAAAGCTCAATTAAATTAAAAGATTTGGAAATTCATAATCAAGAATTAACTAAACCTTTCAAAAAAAAAGCAGTAGTACAAAAGGATGCAGAATTTATCCATTCAAATGACCGTATAGAGAACACCAAAAAGGAATTATAAAACTCTTACTTGATTATGCAATTTAGTCAAGTTATTTTCAGAAAAAAAAAAAGTGGAGAAGAGGAACCTCTAAAACATGATTAAAACGCCTATAATTCTTGAGAAGGCCAATGAGGTATTGAGTTGTGGTTTCCCAATAGAGTTTCCATCATTGGCCCATTGTTCGAGCACTGGAACTACTGAGGCTGCTGGGTCTGTTATGCCTTTAATCTGATCGAACAGCACTGAATCCGTTCAAGAAAAACGGCGAGACTGGATTTGGGTTGCAGTGAAGAAGAGTGAAGCTAAAACCCTAGGACAAAAATTGATTTGGGAATTTGGAATCGAATTGGGAAATAGTAATTTGGAGGAGAAATGAAGGTTCATTTTTCTCTTTAATATTCCCATTTTCTGCCAATGATTTGGGTCTTGAAAGGTGAAAATAGGGTTTTAGCAATTTTTATTTGATGGGTTTTTAATATCGCCATAAGCTAGTATTCATTTAATTTGTCAATCTAATTAGAATGCTATTATTGTATTATACAATTTTTGGTAAAAAAAAATTATCACAAATTTTATGAATTTGTATACTTCCATGGATAATTTAATAATTGTACATAATTCTGATTTTTCTTTTTTACTAATCAATCTTTTGAAGTCAACTAGAGTTCTTCTAATTTTAATCAAACTCTAGCATAACCCCAATTTTTAGTAATAAAGTCAAATTCTTTTAAAAATAAATGGAGTGATAAAGAAATAAAAATTAAATGTAATTTATCATATATCTACAATTTCAATAAAATCTATTTTATAATTTAATAGATAAACAAAATTATTATAGATAAACTGTAATTTTACTTATTTTTTATTATTTTACTCTTTATTTTTTATTAGTATTATTTCTTTTTAACTTTTACTCTTTCTGTTAATTATTATTTTATTTTAATTTATTATTTTTTTTTATAAATTTGCACTTTATTATTATGTATCTTTTTTAAAATTTTTATTCTTTTCAATAATTTAATTATATATTATTGTTAAATTTTAAATTTTATATATTTTACCTCCGAAATTTTTCAATTATATAAATTGAAGAATATTTAATATTTTTTTATTAATTTTTACAATAAATAATAAGATTTAAACTTTATTTACTTTAATAGAATTTATATTTTATATATTTAATTATATTGAAAAATAAACTAACATTAACAAACTTTAAAATAGTAAGAAAATTGATAGACGACTTAAATTAGAACATGCTAAATAAAATTGATAACACACAATGTAAAAAAATTTTCTTAAGAGCTTACAAAAATAATATTTGAAAAATCATAAAATGATTACATCATTTATTTATTTACACTCAATTCATAATATCTTAAAATAATTATATTAATATTTTACTTATTTATACTTAATTAATAATATTTTATTCTTAATTTTTGATATATTTTTCTCTTCATTTAAAAAATAGGCTTAATACATCTATTGCCCTATGTACTTGACAACCGTTTACTTATTTACACTCAATTCATAATATCTTATAATAATTATATTAATATTTTACTTATTTATACTCAATTAATAATATTTTATTCTTAATTTTTAATTTATTTTTCTCCTCATTTAAAAAAAATAGGCTTAATACATTTATTGCCCTCTGAACTTGACAACCATTTCCTTTTTTATACTCAATTCATAATATCTTATAACAATTATATTAATATTTTACTTATTTATACTCAATTAATAATATTTTATTCTTAATTTTTGATTTATTTTTTCATTTAAAAAAATAGACTTAATACATTTTATTGCTCTTTGAACTTGACAACTTTAGTCATTTTGCTCTCTCTACTATTCGATTAATCATTTTGTTCCTTAAACTTACTAGTAAATTGCAAAAGAAATTAAATGGGGTACTCAAGTTTAGGCAGATCGTGCAAGAGTTTGATGATCATATTTTTGTTGATTGCTTAAGTTATAGTTTATGTTCTTTTCAGAAGTTTTCAAGCTTGGTCACAGCCACCACCACAGTCTCAAAGATAAAGCTTTCAAGGTTCAGAAAGTGAAAAAAATAAGCATTCTTCATTTGAATCTAGAATTAATATTTTGATGTCATTGCTACCTAAAGGACTTTTGCCACCATCTGAACCTAGTTATGGAATCAACTAGCTAGTTATCACTAGAATTGGTCATGAGGGCTGTCAGTTTGGTCCAAAACTCGGTTTGCAATCAAGTGTAGTTAGTGGTGAAAATAGAGACTCTCCAATGAGAAAGAAAAGGGAAGGGAGGGAATTTCCACGGGACTGGTGGCTGACTTTGTCGGCTACTGGTCTGTACTATCGGTGGGCGTGGGGTGGGGAGTGGGAGCAAAGGGGCTGGGGGAGGGGCTGGAACACGTAATTCAAAAATCAAGCGTTATTTTTTTAAATTCATCCCTAACAAAAACGACGCCGTTTTGTTAGGGCTGAATTAAATATTTTTTTAAGTCCCTGGTGAAACGGCGTCGTTTCGCTAAGGGCTTAAAAAAAATTAAATAAGTCTCTAATAAAACGATATCATTTCGTCAATGACTTAATAAAATAAAATTAAAAATTTACAGCGAGAGATTGTCTCTATGTAATCTCAGTGGGGGGCTAAAATTACACAACAGTTATTGGCAGTCAGTATCCACCCTTCTGCCCATTGGTGGGGGGATCGGATTATCCCTCGTAACCTTCTAGTTCTACTCCTAATTACAGATGTCGGTTATCTCAACTTATTTACCATTTTATGCATTTTTTTCTCAAGTTATACTAGCTAGATATAAATAAAATTATATATATATATACATGTGAGCGGAATTTATTTGTTTGTTTTAGTGAATTTTCTTCGGCAACTACTTCTTTTTCTTTATTATTTGTTATTGCAGTTGCTGTAGACATGGCTACAATCTTTTTTCTATTTTGTTCTCGTAGAGGATGGCAATGGCAATATAATATTGTAAGAAATTATGCTTTGATTAATGAAATAAATAGGGTTAGATTAATTAATTACTTGTATTTCATGTTATTTATATGCGTGTGTCATAAGCAATAATAAATATTTTAATTTTTATTTAATTTTTATTAATATGTGTTTTATTTTTCAAAAATTTATAATATGCATAAATTTTTTATCAATTACTTAAAAAATAATTATAATAAGTATTTATTATTACTTATTATGCGTAAAAAAACAAAACTAATAATCTTTTTTTCACTCATTTAATTTTATATAATTATTTTAAAAATAATTTCTTTCCTAAAAAAACAAAGGGAAAGGAAAAGAAAATTGCGTTAAAAATAATTCTTTCCTAAAAACAAAGGGAAAAAAAAAAAGGAAAAGAAAATTGCATTTTGCAGCTTTTTTTTTTAACTCAATGGCCAAAGGCCACATACCAGTGAGTGAGTGAACTCAGTGTCATGTTGAAATTCCTTATTTCTTAAACCCTAACCTCACCTCCCAAAATCCAATCAATGACAGAAAATGGAAATCTTAAAGAGAGAAATGAAGCTTCATTTCTCCTCCAAATTACTATTTCCCAATTCTATTTCAAATTCCCAAATCAAATTTTCTTCTAGGGTTTAGCTTCACTCTTCTCCACTGCAACCCAAACCCAATCTCACTCTTCTTCTTCTTCATATTTAGTGCTGTACGATTGGATCAAAAGCATAAGAGACCCAGCAGCCTCAGTAATTCCAGTGCTCGAGCAGTGGGTCAATGACGGAAACTCTATTGGGAAATCACAACTCATTTACCTCATTGACCTTCTCAAGAAATTTAAGCGCTTTAATCATGCTTTAGAGGTCCCCTTTCTCTTCTTTTTCCCTTTCTGCATTTGTTCTTTTTTTTTTTCTGAAAATAAAAGTTTCATAATTCTTTTTTGGGTGTTCTTGATACAGTCATTTAAATAGATAAATTCTGCATCTTTTATACTTTTTTTTGAATGGTTTAATTAATTCTTGATTATGAATTTCGAAATTCTTTTACTTAACTGAGCTTTGTAATTAAAGATTAGTAATTTTATTGTGTAATTTGTTGTTTCCGTCTATCAAATATTGAAAATTTTCACAAGGTTGTAACAGTGTTTAATCCTTGATTAACTTTATGTTTTCTATTCAAGTGTCTCAAAGAATGATTCGATCTGTTTTTGCTAGTCTTTTGAAGGACCAACTATTTCAATGGCTTTAGTCATTGATGGCTTCAATGTTGACCAGGGTTTGTTTCAGTATATTCAACCATAATATTGAAGCCTTATTGATGCAGGCTTCAACATTATGTCCTTAGTACCACATTTCTTGGTTGTATCTGGATGAATCATTGTTCTCTGGCATGCGACCGTGATAAATGATTTAATAGTTCCTTTCTGATTATATAATCGCATTTTCTGTTCTTGATTTTAATTTTCCTTTTTTATGCAGATATCAAATTGGATGACTGATTGTCAGTATTTGACATTATCACCCAGTGATGCTGCAGTTCGGTTGAACTTAATCCATAGAGTTAATGGGCCTGCACAAGCAGAAAACCACTTCAGGAAACTTTCAGATAAGTTAAAAACTTACCATGTGTATGGTGCTCTTCTCAGTAGCTATGTGCAAGAAAATTTTGTTGAAAAAGCCGAGGCAATTATGCAGGAAATGAGAGAGAAGGGAATGACAAAATCAACTTTTCCTTACAACATACTAATTAACCTTTACACTAAAGCAGGAGACTTTGAGAAAATTGAGATATTGATACAGGAAATGAACAGAAATGGAATTCGTGGAGACAAGTACACTATGGTGAGCCTAATGGCCAGTTATATTGCTGCATCTAACATTTCCAGGATGGAAAGAATCTTGAATCTGATAGAAGAGAATCCCCAGCTTAGTCTTGGCTGGAGTGTGTATTCATTAGCTGCAAGTGGGTAACTGAAAGTTGTGTCAATCGAGACAGCTTTAACAATGTTTAAGAAAATTGAGCGAATGATTCCCCATAATGGAAAGTCATCAGCATTTGATTATCTCCTCACTCAATATGCTGAAGCTGGTAAAAAGGATGAGGTTTACCGAGTTTGGAATACACACAAGCCATTGCATGGACTTACAGGGAAGTCGTTTTGCCACATGATATTATCCCTTTCGAAGCTGGATGATATTGAGGGTGCTGAAAAGATCTTTCAGGAGTGGGAGTCCCGGTGCACCATGTATGACTTTCGTGTGGTAAATGCACTTCTTATTGCTTATTGCAAAAAGGGCCTTTTCAAGAAGGCTGAAGCAGCTATAGAGAAAGCCATAGAGGGAAGAACACCTTATGCAAGCACATGGATTGTAATGGCAACAGGTTATTTAGAACAAAATCAAATGCCTAAGGCAGTTAAGATGTTGAAGAAAGCTCTATTAGTATCAAGAAAAGGCTGGAAGCCAAATCCGACCACTTCGACTGCCTGTTCGGATTACTTGGAAGCTCAGGAGATGCTGAAGGAATGGAGGAAATGATGAAGTCATTGAAGAACTTAGAACCTTTGACAAAGTATATATATCACAGGTTAATTAGGACTTATATTGCTGCTGGAAAATCAACTACTGAGATTATTGATAAGATGAAGATGCATAATTTTCCAGCTGATGAAGAGATGGACAAGATCCTGGAAGCCTACTCAAACTCCCTGCATTCAGGTAAGAGAGTCAATTATGCCAAAAATGCCATAGATTATCTCAAACACTACTTTGCTTTTTGGAATCTTTGGTCTTGATATAACATCTTAATTGATTTTCTGCACAAGCAACCAGTTTGGATTACTCAGTTCCATCTTTTGCTATTGGGTTGACATTATAGGAAGTATTGACAAAACAAAAGACTTCTTATTGTTGACTTATAATTAAAGTGACTGCCTTTTTTATTTTGTAAATTAGATGGTTATATATTATCTATAACCATGCAATACATTTGTTATCGTGGAAAGTTTGCCTGGAAAAGAATTGTTATATGTGTAAAAGAATTTGCCTTTTATATTATCGATAACAACTCATCTTAATTGAGATGTAAATGAGGAATTATATATGTGTTTAATTTATGATATGAAGTTTTACCTTTTACATTCTCTTTTATAAAATGGTTGTATTGACTAGAATTTAATTATTCTACTATAAGACTCAATTTTATTAAATGAAATGCATATAAATGGAATTAAGCACCTAGACCGTTATCGATTCTGTGTTTTGGTCCAAATTGACACCATGTGTCTAGCCCGAAGGAAAATCATAATAATTGTTCAAAAGCTAGCCTCGAAAGCAAATCATATTACTGTGATGTCAAGCGTCTAGCTCCGAAAGCAAATCAAGTAATTACTCAAAAGCTAGCTCCGAAGGCAAACAACGAGGATAACCTCATAGGCATGCCGCCAAACACAGAACTCTGAAAATTGAATAACATACTAGGCACACAATTATTTCATATTTTCTATTATCAATTTCTTTCTCAATTTCTATAATCACTTGGGCACATTACCTCTTTTCTCATTATCAATTAGGCACATTGCCACATTTTCTCAATTTTCTCATTCATTTCAATGTTATATCATTTCATTTCATCATTTCTCAACAAATCATCAAAATATATCACATTTTAAATTAAAGCACATTACCCAAATAATTTGAGTATTTTCACATAATATATATATAAATCACATTTTACTTAATTTAGCCATTAACAATGGCTTTTCATAATGCATTTAATGCATACATGGTATTACACATGTCATAGTACATTATTCATGCATGTTCAATGCATTAAGTAATTTAACACATTTTTCAACCAAAATGTATTAAGCCCAAATGTAATGCAAACATAATCAATTTATTCAAAGTTTGTACTTACCTCTAAAAACTCCCAAATGCAAGCCACAAATCATACTCCAACTCCTCTTTCAACTTGCCCTTCAATACTTGGATTGGATAAATCAATTCTCCTTAATGCTTATACCAAATGTGATTATAAATAATCATTTAGTATCACATTTAAAGGCATTTTTAATCTTAAACTATAATTAAACATTATATACTCTTAACGCAAGGGTAAAAACCATAGATGAAAGACAAGAAAAAGAGTTATTTTGAGCAAATTCTTCGAGTGCCATGCCCAACGACACAGGCGTATCAATGACCAAGCCATTTGTCCACCTTACAGAAGCTTTGACACGTCCAACGATGTGGGCGTATCACTACCCGTGTCATTAGTCTTGTATTACAGTAGCTACAACACATTCAATAATATATTCGTGTCACTGGATGTGTCAGGCTAAATCTCTGCTTATCAATACATAATTGTCACATTTCCAAAGTCTATCACTCTTTTCCATACTTTGAAAAAAATCTCTTTTGCAAAACCCTAAATCACCACTTCCATTTTCAAACTCTATTCAACCTCAACCAAATCCATCATTTAACTTTAAAATACTTGTTTATGTATCAAAACAATTCATTTAGAATCAAATTGTACAATTAAATTACATGATTCTAAAAATTCTATTCTCTCATAACCCTAAATTCTCTCTCTTCACCAATCTTTACTCAAACTTAACTATTTCTTCAATCCAACCTTAAAATTATTGTTAACTACTTAAAATAACTCCATTTATACCCAAAATAGACAATTAAAACATACTATCACAACAAGTCAAACTTCACATATTTACATCTTTAAGAAAATTTAAGAAAATAAGTTGGAAACTTACTAATTCAAATGAAAATCACTAAATCTTCACTTGAAACCTTGAAAATCTTTCAACTTTGGAAGCTTGGAAGAAGCAAAAATTCTCTCTTGGTGGCTATAGAAAAATCGGCACAAGGAAGAAGAAGAAGAAAAAGAAGACCAAAGTAATTTTCTTTTTCTTTTCACTTTCAATTTTCACCTTACATATATATTATTTAATTATATTTTTATTTATTTATTTATTTAATTAAAACCCCAAAATATCATCTTCTACTAAAAATAACTTATTTTTGAATTATTTAAATAATTTTAAATTTTTAAAATTTATTTACCAAAATACCATTGAAACTTTGACATTTGACTTTTGTTGACTTTATATATGTTATGTATATTTTATATATATATATCACATATATATTTTACTTTTTCACTTAAAATTTCTTTATTTTTCATTTAAAATTATTTATTTAATTTATCTAATTAAATTTTAATTTATTTTATTTAATTTTTAAAAATTTCGGATGTTACATGATATCTGGATGATATTGACGATGTTGAAAAGATCTTTGAGGAGTGTCCCAATGCACTATCTATGACTTTCGTGTGCTAAATTCACTTTTCATTGCTTATTACAACAAGGGGCTCTTCGAGAAGGCTGAAGCAGCTATAGAGAAAGCTGTGGAGGGAAGAACACCTTATGCCAGCTCATATGATCTAATGGCAACAGGTTATTTAAAACACAATCATCTAAGGCAGTTGAGATGCTGAAAAAAGCCATATTAGTTTCAAGAAAAGGCTGGAGGCCAAATCCCACCACTTTGACTGCTTGTTTGGATTACTTGGAAACTCAAGGGGATGTTGAAGGAATAGTGGAAATTATGAAGTTCTTAAAGAACTCGGAACCTTCAAAAAGGGATGTGTATACTATCATAGGTTAATTAGTACTTGTACTGCTGAGGGAAAATCAGCTACTGAGATTATTAATAAGATGAAGAAGCATAATTTTCCAGATGATGAAGAGATGTACAAGATCCTAGAAGACAAGTTTATAGCTTATTGAAACTCCCTTAATTCAGCAAAGAGTCCTCGATGCCATAGATGATCTCAAACACCGCATTGCATTTGGAGTCTTGGGTCTTGAGATAACATCTTAATTGATCTTCTGCGAAAGCAACCAGTTTTGGATCACTGAGTTCTTTTTCTTTGCTATTGCGTTGATATAATATGAATTATGACAAAACAAGAGATCTCTTGACACAGGGCCTTATTAGATGGTTATATATTGTCTAAATATGCAAAATATTTATTTGTTAAACAATCTTTCTGAGACCTGCAAAGTTTAAGGTTTATTTAGTTTTTTTTTCCTTGATGTAGGCATGCATTGGAGGTAGGATTGGGTTTTCCGATTTTTATTATTTATTGTAATGAATAATGTTTAAAAAAAATTAAAAAATATATTTTATCTTATAGTTAAATCTTTTTTTGGACGCAATCTTATATTTATATCTTACCTAAGTATATGTTGCTACCTAATATATTAATTATAAATACACATACCTTAACATTGATATATGACTCAAGTTTAACTTTCATCTTTTAATATTCCAAAATCTTGAAATATTATATATTACTTTATTAAATGTTATTACTAGAGACCATGCAACATCCATTTAAAAATAAATTACAATATGTTAATTATAATTATAATATTCCCTCTGTTTCAAATACATAAACTCTTTTTTTTTCATCTGTTTTAAATTATAGATAACTTACTATAGCCGTCATGTTAAATTTTTATAATATTTTTATTTGATATATCTATTAAATATATTTCATGCTAAAATAAAAATATAATTGTAAAAACACATATAAATTTATAATTCTAATAAGAATAATTATTTTTATTAATCTTTATGAAATGAGAAGTGAGTTTATCTATTTAGGACAAAGAAAATATAATTTAACAATAAATATATATACTTTCGTAATAGATTCAAAATAAAATTTTCCTTTCCATATTGATTACTGTGTGATAATTTATATATTAAATGATAAAATAAATTATTCAATATGTATCAAATTAGATGTATTTTTTTTACCATAAATCTAATTTTTCAATAAGATTCAATGTACAAAATTTTGCCATTTTTCATATGTAAATATAATACTCCATCTATTTCACTTTTGTTGTCGTTTTAGGAATAATTACATACTTAAAAATAACCATTAATAATTATAAATTTAATATTTTACTTAATTACTCTTTCAGGTAATTCTCTCATTTCAATTATTAATCTTATCTTATAAGAGAAAAAGTAATAATTGAAGTGGAATAATTTTTTTTTTCTTAAATGATACTTGAAGTGAAATGAAAAGAGTATAATAATATGTCTAATAAAAATCATTTTTATTATATCATAAAATAAAAATTTCAATATGTATTAATTAGATTTAAAATTAGTCATTTCGAGATTTTAGATTTTTAACTTATATTTCAATCAATTAATAAGATTTTCATATTTTTTAAAATAATATATAATTTATTATAAACCATAAAATGAGACATTTAAAATTAGAAATGGAAGAAAATTCATCTATTCATTAAATTATAGCTCTCTCAAACTCACATATGAGCTATAATATTTGCAGAACAGCGAGAATAAAAAAATATTATTTTTGATATTATATTTAATATTTTTGCATAAATTGCAGGAATTTATTGGAGCTAGACTGGGCTAGATTTATTCATAACTCGCAATTTGGTTCAAGTATATGTCTTGGGCCTAATGGCATAACCAGGGGCGAAGCCAGGCTTTAGGATAAAGGGGGGCGAATTTTTTTTTACAAATTTTAGCTTTTTCGTAATTATTTATCTCTCATTTTATTTTAATAGTATTTTATAAATTTATTAATTTATTAATAATATATTTTTATTATTAAAAAATTAATTAATAAAAAAATATTAATATATATTGACAGAATTTTAAATTTATAAATTTTTTCATAATAAAAATAAAATAAAGAGAAAAAAATTAAATAATAAATATAATTTTTTAAAAAATAATTAAAATAAATGAGTTCTTTAATTCATTAAATGTGTTCAAATTAATTTAGTTGAAAAATTTATAAATTTGTTCAAATTAATTTAGTTGAAAATTTTATACTTTTTTTTATTTTTTTTTGCATTTGTATATATTAATATTTTGTCAATTTTTTAAAAGAGAACTATTGCTATAGAATAAATAATTTATTATATTTTTCTTACTTCTTGTAAAAATTAAAAAAAAAGAGGGGGGCAATTTAAATTTTTTTAAAAAAATTAATAAAAAATTTTAAAAAATATTATATATATATATATATATATTTTTTTTCAAAAAGGGAAGGGGGGCAACTGCCCCTTCCCTTCAACGTAAAATCGCCCCTGGGCATAACCCTAAGCCCCACTTTGGGCTAGTAGGGATCTTTATTTTTTTATCTTTATAAAAATATTAGAAAAAAAATTTTAAATTTAACGAATATTTAAAAATATTTATAGATTTATTAAAATTTATATTTTTTTATAAAAATATCAGATTTAAATAGTTTATTTTAAATTTACATATAAATTTATTATGAGTTTATAATAAAATTATTAAAATATCACTGATAAAAATAAAAAAAATTATAAATATGGTAGAGAGTTTAATTATTCTTTTTTTTTTGCTTTTTTTCTTTTTGTAATAATTTTTTTCTTTTTTTTTCTTACAGTATATATGAAGGGTATAGCAATATATAATATATAATATTACATATTATAAATAGTTTTTTATATATAATAAATAATATCTCAGACATAGCCAAGTTTCGAGATATTATTTCTTAAATTTTAGAGGGTGTTTCTCAAAACTAGAGCTTTTCAGCTTATTGTGAATAAGTGATTTTTAGATTATAATCAGATTAAAAATAAGTAGTTAAGAGTTTCTGTAAACTAGTTAATAATCAGTTGATAACCAGTTTATAATCAGTTAAGTATTTCTGTAAAATCAGCTTATAATCAGTTTTTAATTGCAAAAACTGTCAAAATGATCAAACTGTCCCTGAGTTTATTTATTGTATAAAAATAATTTTTTAAATGTCAATTCAAAATTTATTTTGCAATAATAATAATAATAATAAAATTTATTTAATAATAATAATAATTTATTTAATAAAATTTATTTGATAATAATAATAATTTATTTTTTAAAATTTATTTTGCAATAATAATAATAATTTTGCAATAATAATAATAATAATAATAAAATTTATTTAATAAAATTTATTTGATAATAATAATAATAAAATTTATTTAATAATAATAATTTATTTAATAAAATTTATTTAGAATATTGAAAATTAGGTAGGGATAGTATGATCTTTTATTTGGTCAAAACTGCTTAAAAAATAAGTGCTTAAAAAATAGTAGCAAAACCCAACTTTTAAAAAAATAATTAAAATCAGATTATAATCTACTATTTAAATTTTTAGAAACACTTAAATAAACAACTTATAATTTAAAAATTGCTTATAATCAGTTTTGACCAGCTTTTAAGTTTTGAAAAACACATTCTTAATGCTATCTGAACATTTTATCACCATAATAAAGATGTAAGTAAAAAACTATATAAGGGTCAATATGCCATAGTGGAATGATAATTTTTAAGTTTTGATACAATTAGCATGGCATGATCAAATTTTTAAATTGATAGAAAAAAAAACAATTAGATATTTATTAATCAGTTATCAATCATCAAGATAAATACGAAATTACTTAAATTTTAAATACTTAATTTATAAGCACCTAGGCACAATCCAATTAGCATGTCTAGACGCTACCCATCAAACAAAAATTTGAGTTATATTTGCTTTTTTTTTTCCTCTCAGGGTTTTTTTTTTCTCTGTACACCGCTGGTGTTTCATCTCAGTAACAGTTCTGAATCTAGGAGGCCAGCAAAAGCCTTAGATCCTCTTTTATTATTATTATTATTATTTGTGTGCGTTTATAGTTTATATTTTGGTGAATTTGGCTATAAATAGATTGGATCTTGCTTTCCTTTTGGGTATATGAGCTCTTCTTCTTCATGTTAACTCTATTAAGCATCTTACTGGTATGTTTTAAAGGATAGAGTATAGAATCAAAATCTATTGATGAAAACCATCATCAATTCAAGATCATTCATGTATGATCAAAATCTATTGATGAAAATCATCATCAATTCAAGATCATTCATGTTAAATCATCAAGAATAATTAAATAAAGCTGAAAGCGGAAGCGTACCTGAATCCATATAGAAGATCTGAATCCTTAGCCTTATGGTTTTGATATTCCAAATTGATGTGTTTGAGAGGTTTTTACTTTAGAGAAATTCTAAGCTCTTCAAACTTCTTCCTTATCTTATATATGATGGGATATATATAAGAAGAAACTCAAACACATAATTTGGGGACCATAACCCTAATATCTTTTGAAGACTACTTCTATTTCCAATTTAGCCCATCATAAAATTAGAAATTACATTAGAGTATCTACACATATAGACCCATACTTTATAACTTAAAAATATGCCCATAATTAACCTAAACCATATTAGATCACTTTAATATTTGGGCCAAACCTTTTATGATAGTATATATATGACATAAAATTATTTTAAGCTAATTTTATATTTAATGTATAAATATTAGTCCATATAAATAATCCAACAATCTCCCACTTAGACTATATTTGTACATAAATATAGCTTTACAACTTTATAATCTTACGCCATAATATAACCTTATGAGCTCAAACCTTATCTATCATAACCAAATGGTTTTCCGAACAATCTCGTCCATTAGCTATATCAATATAGAACCAAGGCATTATTTATTATAGTTACATCATAATAAAATTATCCTTGATCACATATACCAATATAACCAAATGACATAGATCAAGTATGGATGTGTAGCATGGAAATTACATGCAATGTGATCTAAACATGTCTATTTCCAATTTATCCTCCTAAAACCATGATGAAACCACATCATGCCAAATTCAAAGTGTGAATAAATTAAAAAAAAACTTTATTTCTGCAAAAAATTAAAGATAACATAACCAAAGTTTGTCTATTACAAGAAAGCATAATACAAAACTCCCACTAAAACTGAATTTCTTCAAATGACGTAACACCCATATGAGCAGTGTGCTCATGAAAGACCTTGGGTGGTAGTCCCTTAGTAAGCGGATCCACAATCATGGAGTTTGTACCAATATGCTCTATAGACAACTGTCCACTTTGAACTCTTTCTTTAACAACTAGGAATTTGATGTCTATGTGCTTTGACTTCGTCGAGCTCCTATTGTTATTGGAATATAAAACTGCTGATTTATTGTCACAAAATAACTTAAGTGATCTTTCAATATTATCCACAATTCGCAGCCCAGTGACAAAATTTCGCAGCCATATTCCATGATTAGATGCTTCATAGCATGCTACAAATTCAGCTGCCATGGTGGAAGGAGCTACAAGTGACTGTTTAGCACTTTTCCAGGAAATAGCTCCACCAGCAAGCAGATAAATATAACCTAATGTAGACTTCTTGCTATCTTGGCATCCAGCAAAGTCGGAATCTGAATATCCAAGAATCTCTAATTTATCCGACTTTCTATATGTGAGCATATGATGTTTTGTTCTCTGTAAGTACTGCATAACTCTTTTGGCTGCCTTCCAGTGATCCATTCATGGATTACTCAAATATCTGCCTAACATTCCATAAATGTACGCAATATCCGGACGCGTACAAACTTGTGCATACATCAGACTCCCTACTGCTGAAGCATAAGGAATCTTCTGCATTTCCTTTTCCTCAAAGATATTTTTAGGACACTAATCAAGACTAAACTTATCTCCTTTAGCCACAGGGGTATCTCCTGGTTTACAGTCTTGCATGCCAAATCTCTTTAGAACCTTTTCAATATAGGCCTTTTGTGATAATCCAAGTACACCTTGAGAACGATCTCGATGTATTTGGATTCCTAATACAAAAGATGCATTACCAAGATCTTTCATCTCAAAGTTCTTAGCTAGAAAACTCTTGGTTTCATGCAATAAACCTATATCATTACTGGCAAGCAATATGTCATCAACATATAAAACCATAAAAATATACTTACTCCCACTGAACTTATGGTATATACAATCATCAACCAAATTCACCTCAAAACCAAATGAGATGACAACTTGATGAAACTTGTAATACTATTGTCGAGAGACGCTTGTTTAAGTCCATAGATGGATTTCTTTAATTTGCAAACCATAGACTTTGCATCACTCGATACAAAATTTTCTGGTTGCACCATATAAATTGTTTCAAAATATGTAACTCAAGATCAAAATATGCCACTAAAGCCATTATAATCCTAAAAGAGTCTTTCGAGGAAACTGGAGAGAAAGTCTCTTTATAATCAATGCCTTCTTTCTGTGTAAAGCCCTTAGCAACAAGATGTGCTTTGTACCTCTCCACATTACCTTTCGAATCCCTCTTGGTTTTAAAAATCCATTTACAACCAATGGGTTTCGAACCTTCAGGCAATGGGACAAGATCCCATACGTCATTATCGCTCATGGACTTTATCTCTTCATTCATGGCATTAATGTACTTCTGAGAGTTAGGACTTTCCATGGCTTGATGAAAGTTGATTGGATCATCTTCCATCACTCCAATGTCAACCTCATGTTCTTGGAGAAATATAATATAATCATCTGGTATTGCATTCCTTCTTTCTCTAGTGGATCTTCTTAATGGCAATGTTTCTTGAGGTTGTAGAGTTTGTTCTTCTGGAACAATTTCTTGAACTTGAGTGGGAGATTCAATGACATTGTCTGGAATTGCATCTTGAACAATATCAGGTATGGAGTATTGTTCTTGATTATTGTCAAGAGCAATTAAAGGAATATTTACATATTCCTCTTCAAAGTCAAAGTCTTTAACTCTTTCTCCCCTTGCAAACTCAACATCCTCAAAAAATCAGGCATTTCCCGTCTCAAATATAGCCTTAGTTGTGGGATCATAAAATTTGTAACCCCTGGATCTTTCAGAATATCCAATAAAGTAACAACTGACAGTTCTTGAGTCCAGTTTCTTTTCATTTAGCTTGTAAGGCCTTGCCTCAGCTGGACATCCCCATATATGCAAATGCTTAAGACTAGGCTTTTTACCTGTCCAAAGCTCATATGGAGTTTTTGCAGTTGCCTTAGTTGGAACTTTGTTGAGTATATAAGCTGCAGTCCTTAAAGCCTCTCCCCAGAGTGATTCTGGTAAGGTAGAATGACTAATCATACTCCTTACCATATCCTTAAGTGTTCTGTTTCGTCTTTCAGCTACACCATTCATAGTAGGCGAACCTGGCATGGTGTACTGTGGGATGATACCGCTTTCCTCTAGGAATTTCGCAAATGGTCCTGGACACTGTTCACCTGAACCGTCATATCAACCATAGTATTCACCACCACGGTCAGATCTGACACTTTTAATCCTTTTGTTGAGTTGGTTCTCAACTTCAGCCTTATAACTTTTGAACATGTCCAGGGATTGCGATTTCTCATGTAAGAGATAAAGGTAGCCATATCGTGTAAAATCGTCTATGAACGAAATAAAGTATTGTTGTCCATTCCAAGAAGCCTTAGGGAAGACGTTTGATTTCCTGTTGGCACCAAATCTCCTCACATTTGTTTGTTTCCCCTTAATACAGTTTACACATACATCAAAATCTGAAAAATCAAGGGGATCAAGAATACCGTCAGACACAAGTCTCTCAATTCTCCTTTTAGAGATGTGACCTAGTCTCTTGTGCCATAACGAAGCTAAATTCTCATTTGTTAATTTGCGTTTTATGCCTATTGTATTAATAGACAAGGATTCATGAAATGAAGCAACTGTATCAATCATATATAGATTATCATAACCAGACAAAAGAACCGGAACCAAATAAATTTGAACTTTGAAAAAGACTAAATTTTCCATCTCCAAATGAACAAGAAAAACCAAATTTGTCCAATACAGAAACAGAAATCAAATTCCGTCTAAAAGACGGTACAACAAAAGTCTCATTCAAATCCAAATAAAATCCAGTTCTTAATAATAATCTAAATGTCCCAATTACTTCAACTTCAATCTCCTGTCCGTTGCCAACGTAGATGTATCTTTCAACATCATTAGGCTTTCGGTAACTCAGACAACCCTGCATAGACACACTGATGTGAGTTGTTGCACCAGAATCTATCCACCATGTGTGTCTAGGCACTGAAGTCAAATCAACCTCTGAACAAACAAAATTAAGAAGCTTACCCTTTTTCACACGCCATGCATGATAATTGGTACAATGCTTTTTCACATGACCTGGAGCACCACAGAAGAAACAAGTAATCTGATTTTGTTCCTTATTTTGTTTCTTTTGTGGCGCTTCTGCAGCTTCCTTATTTTTCTTTCTTTTATTGTCTTTCCTTTTGTCCTTAGAAGTGGAAGCTAAATGAGCACTTGATATCTTTTCTTGCTTCATTCTATCCTCTTCCTAAACACAGTGTGAGATGAGCTGATTAAGTGACCAAGATTCCTTTTGGCAATTATAACTCACCTTAAACTGGCGATACTGTGCTGGAAGAGATATCAAAACCAAATGCACTAACAAGTCCTCAGACAAGGTCAAGTTAAGTGCTTTTAACTTTGAAGCAAGATGTGACATTTCCATAATGTACTCCCTTATGTTTCCTTTACCTGTATACCTCATAGAGATAAGTTTTGCTAAGATTGTACTAGTTTCAGCCTTTTCATTCTTAGCAAATCTTTTCTCTATATCCTCAAGGAAACCCTTAGCTGTATCCTTGATCAGACATAGTGCCCCTGAAAGCTTCTGGAACAGCACGCTTAATGATTATAAGACTTATGCGATTAGACCTTTCCTACTTTTTCATCTCCCTCTTTTCCTCAGAGGTACTTTTATCAATAAGATCAGCGGGTTTCTGAACTCTTATCGCATAGTCCAGATCCATGACTCCGAGAGTGATAAGAACACTCTCTTGCCATGCCTTAAAATTTATGCCATTTAACATAGGAACCGAATTAATGTTGGCATAAATATTAGTTGCGGTAGCATTAACTGAATCCAAAACAAAACAAACAATCAATATACTAACATATTTCCAAAATATAACTGAAGTTGAATAATAAATTTAAATAATGGTAAAGCCCATCTCAAGATACCGGACGCTCCATTAATATTTCATCTTTGGACAAAATATTAACTTGCAAGTGGTACCTTGGCGTAGCAATTAAATATCGATGATAAATTAACATGCCAAACAATATATCCTCCTTTGGGCTGATTTATTGCTCACATGTAAAACCAAATAATCATCACATATTTATCACCACAAGAGCATATGTGATTATGTTGAATATAAACTTTCCTTTGAGCCAATTTATATTCACATTAATCACACACACTTAACTCTTTATATATTTTAAAATAAATTAATCTCCACTAAGTTCACTTTGGTGAGCCTTATTGTGTCAATCAATTTATCTCAATATATATATATATAATCTTTCCATTATTTAAATCTAAAATTCCCAAAATCCAAAATTAATTGATAAAATATAAATATATTTAATCAATGTCCAAACATGTCAAATACATCTTTTGCTAAATTTCAACATGTGGGGCTTGTACATAATTAAAGAAGAAAAATTAATGGGACCTATATGAGGAAAAATTTCAACACATAATAATTAATGGGACCCATATGAAGAAATATTTCAACACATGATAATTAATGAGATCCATATGAAGAAAAATTTCAACACATTATAATTAATGGGACCCATATGAAGGAAAAATTATACATATCCATAAACATATACTGTATAAATCACAACTCAATTTAATCAAAATTTTATCATAAATGAACCAAGTCTTAATCCATATCCAAAACAACAATAAAATAACTTGAATCTCAATGATTAAACATGAATAAGCTCTGATACTAATTGTAGAATCAAAATCTATTGATGAAAACCATCATCAATTCAAGATCATTCATGTATGATCAAAATCTATTGATGAAAATCATCATCAATTCAAGATCATTCATGTTAAATCATCAAGAATAATTAAATAAAGCTGAAAGCGGAAGCGTACTTGAATCCATATGGAAGATCTGAATCCTTAGCCTTATGGTTTTGATATTCCAAATTGATGTGTTTAAGAGGTTTTTACTTTTAGAGAAATTCTAAGCTCTTCAAACTTCTTCCTTATCTTATATATGATGGGATATATATAAGAAGAAACTCAAACACATAATTTGGGGACCATAACCCTAATATCTTTTGAAGACTACTTCTATTTCCAATTTAGCCCATCATAAAATTAGAAATTACATTAGAGTATCTACACATATAGACCCATACTTTATAACTTAAAAAGTATGCCTATAATTAACCTAAACCATATTAGATCACTTTAATATTTGGGCCAAACCTTTTATGATAGTATATATATGACATAAAATTATTTTAAGCTAATTTTATATTTAATGTATAAATATTAGTCCATATAAATAATCCAACACAGAGGAGAGCTTTGCTGGATTAATAAAGTCTCAAAGACCGATCAGGCGATGCTGAAGTAGTTTTATTAATTTTGGTGAGTCCTTAATCTCGATCTTACTGTGAAAAGAAATGATTTAATATTATTATCACTATGATATGTTGTTTTTTTTTTCTTGGGACTGCGTTGTATCCACTTTAAAGTTCAAAGTTTAATGAAAAAACTTTTTTTAAAATTTCAGATAAATTCTTTAATTCCAAGACGATAACCTAACCGCCTATTTATATTTTTGTTCAAAGCCTCTCAATTGTGAATAGTAATGGCTCCTACTCAGTTTTAGGCTAGCTCTCCTTCTAATTGGATCCTTCTTAATGATCGAGGCTATTGAGGTTATAAATCTCGATAAGCTATTTCAATATATTTATTTATTTCTTATTATTGCCTATTTATATTTGTTTATTTTTATTATGTGGGGCTTGAGAAAAGGTTTTGGACTCTAGCAATTTTACCCATCAAATAAAAGAGGCCTTAAAAACCTTCTTCAACCCTTAATTCTCTCTTCACAGTCATAAGTAAGACCTTTACGACTGAAACTTTCTCCGTTTTCTGATTATCGCTTTGATAGCTCAATCGCAATGAAGAAGTTTCTTCTGCAATCAAATCCAAATCTATGGCAACGGGGCCATCGAGTTTTATGGGCTCAGTTAATTTCCACATCGGCTTCAACTGACACTCTGTATCGAAGGATCTCTAGGGCAGGGAATCCTAAGATGTCGATGGTTCCAGTTCTCGAGCAATGGCTCGAGGAAGGCAACGATGTTAAGCTACCTGAGCTGCAAAAATTCATCAAGCAGCTTCGCCATCACAGCCGCTTCACGCACGCCCTTCAGGTCCTTCATTTATGCGATATCCACTTTCTTATGCTTACTCACTTAAGTTACCTGACTTATTGGGTTTGATTTGGGTATTTTGTTATTTCTAACATTGTTTCAATTCGTGCAAAATGTTTGCGTTTTTTAGTGGACGGTGCACTATCTAGACCTTATATACTGATGTGGGTTAAAAATTAAAATTTTGAAAATGATTTATTTTGTAATACTTCTTGGAAAGTTGGGTCTCGAACAAAAATAAAATGGAGACAAAGGATTTGTGTAGTCAATCCAACTAGTAATTATTAGGAACTGAGGTTTAATTGGTTGCATAATGAAGTTCAAAAATTTGAGGGTGGCTTTTTAGATTCATGTCTTCTGAGTTCTGTAGTTATGGTTAAGATGTAGTTTCCTAAATGAATATGAATCATTAATAGTTTTACAAGTTGGCAGGATTGTAGCTGTGAAGCATTTTGTGGGGAAGTTTAAACTTTTTTAACAATATTTATTGTGACACCCCTGGACCTTGTTTCGTTTCATATTATAGATATCACAATGGATGACTGACCAAAGGGGATATAACCAATCACCTGGAGATGTTGCAGTTCGGTTGGATTTGATCACTAAAGTTCGCGGCTTAGAAGAAGCAGAGAAATATTTTTACAGCATCTCTGACGCTTCAAGAGGCTATCAGGTTTATGGTGCTCTTTTGAATTGCTATGCTCACACTAAGCAGTTAGAAAAAAGCAGAGGCTCTCATGCAAAAGATGAAGGAGCTTGGGTTTATAAAAAATTCACTGCCTTACAATACAATGCTAACTCTCTATTCTCAGCTGGGTAAATATGAGAAACTGGACATCCTAATGCAAGAGATGCAAGAAAAGGGGATCAGTTGCGACTTGTACACATTCAACATCCGATTAAATGCGTATGTAGCTTCTTCTGACGTTGATGGAATGGAAAAACTTCTGATGAAAATGGAAGAGGATCCTGAAATCAGCATGGACTTCCATGCTTATGTTGTTGCAGCAAATGGATATTTGAAAGCTGGCCTAATTGAAAAAGCTTTAATGATGTTGAAGAGATCAGAGACGTTAATTCGTCCCATTTCGCAAAGAGTTGCTTATGAAACTCTCCTTTCTTTATATGCTGCTGCTGGGGATAAAGCTGAAGTCTATCGGATTTGGGATATATATAAGAAAAATGGGAGGTTCTTCAATTTAGGCTATTTGTGCATGATATCTTCATTGGTGAAGTTGGATGATATCGGTGGTGCTGAGAGAATCTGGGAAGAGTGGGATGCTGGAAAGACAGCGTGCGACATTCGAATTCCAAATGCGATGATCAAAGCCTATTCCAAAAAAGGTCTTTTCGAAAATGCTGAGGCAATCATAATCAAGATTACAGAGAGTGGGATGGAGCCTGATGCTGCATCATGGGATCGTTTGGCAACTGGATATCATATTGGTGGTCAGATGAAAAAGGCAGTAGAAGCAACCAAGAAAGCAATTTTAACAAGTAAACAAGTACAGAAGCCCCGCCTTTATAATTTGGAAACATGTCTTGAGTATCTGAAAGATCAAGGAGAAGTGGAAGCAGCAGAAGAGCTTTTGAAGATGACAAAGGAGAATTGTCATTTTTCACCAGGTGCTTATAATAGATTATCAAGTTGTATAGCAATGAACACCTCAACAACCTGTGCTAATGAACAGATGGAAAATCTATGATCAGGCTATTTGGACTGGATTCAATTATTTTCAATTAGCTGATAATAGGCTTTCAAAATTTATTCTTGTTTCATGTTAGGTTTCTCTTGCCCGATGATCCATGCTTTCAAGTGCTACAATATCAATCTTGAGTTCACGGGCAAGGGAAGCTCCTAAATTATGATAGACAAATTGCAGTGATTATTTGCTATTGAACAGCATAATGCCATTTAGTTGAGGTTTAGCAATTCAACTACTGATCTTGATTTATTCTAAGGAAGACATGAAGGCACTTACAATTCAATTGCTGTGATAGTAATTTTATGTTGAAGATGTCTGTTATGCTTTGAGAATATCATAATTCCTTTTGTAATATTATATTAAATTCATTTTTTCATGTCAATCAAATACAAGTTATTAGTTCAATCAAACAGGATGTCTAATAGGTTGTCACACGAATTTACTACGACGAGTTTAACTAAAACTATAGTTTAAATAATACCTAAAGTTATATATATATATATTTTTTAGGGAGAAAGTATGTTTTTGTCTCTCATATTTTAGCGTGGATACAGATTTACTTTTAAATAAAATTTAGGAACAAATATATTAGAATTTAAAAAAAACTGATATATTTGCTCCTCAATTAACGGAGCTGACTAACGAATTTATTTACGGAGAACGAATTTATTTTCTGTTAGATATATCTCACGTGTCTTTTTTAAGTAACAGTGGGCCCATTTTGTAAGTTAAAAAAGAATTTTTAATAGCACGGGCCCACTTTTTAACATAAAATAATATATTTATAAGAAAATAATTATTTATTTTAAACAAATAAAATAAAAATAAAAATACAAAAAATAAAGAACGAAGAAGCCAGATTTCTTCGAAGAAGAAACAACGATTAAATTCTCCACCAGAATTTGAGTTTTGGATGCTTCGAAACCCATCTTTTCTTGAACCGAATCTCCTCTCGTCTGATGAACTCTTTGTTTGTTGATGATGTTTTACTTCCTCTTCATTCATCTCCATTATAACCACCACTCTGACCAACCTGATTCTCAACTGCCACTGCCGCCACTCAACTCTCAAATTGAACCAGCTGCAGGACCCCAAATATCATATAACAACAAGAAATCAAAGAAAAGAAGAAAGAGAAAAAAGGTCAAAATGGAACGAGGAGTTGTAGTAGTTCAGTCGAGTTGAATATCAATATATGGCCATTTTCACGCTGTAGATCCGTCGGGCTGGAGTTCATCTGGGTCGGAGCAGCCCTGTTTGGCAGGTCCGGCGCGATGGAGCCAGACGTTCAGCTTCAAAGAACAGTAGTACTATTTACTCAGAGGCCGTGAATAAGAGTAGCGATTCTCAAAAAACAAGTACACGAAAGAGATGAGAGGTGTAGTGGTGAGATTCAAAATTGATGTCGTGTTTTATGAATTTTTGCCAATATTTGCTTGTGATAATATCTACGAATGCTTTTGTTGTGCATCCATGTATTTGATCCAAAAAGGAAGATGCTTTTATTGTGTATCCTTTGAGGCTAGCATTATTTTGATGTGCATATAAGGTGTTTGATAATATGTCAAAGAGAAGTACTATTACTTGGATTTGGATGATAAGTTAGCTTTAACAATTAGGTTGTTTATTTTTAAGAAAAGCATCAAGAACTGCGTCGACTGAAGGATGACCAAAAGAGTAAATCTTTCTTTTTGATTTCAAAAATGGAGAAGAAATCATGACAGCTAACAGAGCATCACATGGCAAGAACAAGTCTGCTTCTTTGTTGAAAAGACTTTGGCGTCTTTTTGTGGAACTTACTAATATTTGTTTCTTCATGTTTCTTTTTTTTTATAATTTGTGTTTATTTTTCTTTTATTTATTTTTTTTCTCATCCTTAGAAACAAAAGTAAAATTGAAAGAAAATTGAAAAAACTCATCTGCAGAAAATTAAAGATTATTTTTAATTTTTTTTATTAATTAAAGTTTATTAATTTAGTGAAATTCTTTAGTTAAGTTTTTAATTATTAAATTATTAAATTTATTGGTAAAGATAAAGAAAATTTTTAACTGATTGGTTAAGAGAGAGAAAATCAAGTTAAAAAATGCCCGTCACATGTGTGTTCCTGTTTCAATTCATTATAAAATTCAATTTTGTCAATTCATGGTGCCATGTCTGATATAACTAACAGAAAATAAATTCGTTAGTCAACTCCGTTAATAGATGGGCAAATATCAGTTTTTAAAAAAATTTTGATATATTTATTCTTAAAGTTTATTTTAAAATAAATATGTACTCAAACTAAAATATGGGGTAAAAACGTACATTTTCTCTATTTATTATTATTATTTAAACTAAAATAACAAAATTAAGTTTTATATCTATTTTTAAAAAAAATTGTTACAAAACTTATTTTGGCAATCTTACATTATCTTATCTAATATTTCTTTTTATTATTAAATTTTAAAGCTAAAATTTAAAATATATCTATTATCTATTTTATATTGACTTATATTTTTTTATTTTTATGTATTTTGAAAGATATTTTTTTAGTACATTTATATTTTGATATTATTTTTATTATAATTTTATTTTACAAATAATATTTTAATTAATTATATACAAATATATTATCATTTTAGGCCATAAATATTATATAAATTAAATAGATCATATCAAATTTTAATCATGTCAAATTTTATAATTTATACATTGTACATTTAAGTAATCCCATTATATATATATATGATAATCATATAATTTATTTAAATTTTATATTATATTTTTAATATAATTAATAAATAGATAATATTTATATTAACTCTAATCATATTATTACAATGAATCATTCGAACATAACTAGTTGACTCATTTTTGACAATTCCTATCTTCCATTCATCTAGAACATTGTATTAGCCAATTTTAATTTCCCCCATAATGATGAACTTCAAGAAGAAGGAGAATGGCCTATTTGGTAATTTCATCCATCAAATAAAAAGGGGTCTTTATAAAAATATAAATAAATAAATAAATTTTAAATTTATCATATTTTTTAAAATATTTATAAATTTATTAGTATTTATAATTTTTTATAAAAATATTAAATTTAGATAGTATTATGAATTTATTTTAGATTTATTATGAATTTAATATATATTTATTATAAGTTTATAAATTTATATAGTTTATTATAAATTTATTATAAATTTATTATAGAATAATTAAAATAATATTAATAAAAATATTTTAAAAAAATTATAAAAAATGACGGAGGCTAATTACCCCAATAAAATGGCCTTAAAACTCTTCCTGAGCCCTTGAAACCTTTGTTGAGTCTGAAAAAACCTCTCTGCTGAAAATTTCCCATTTTCTACATTTCTATTTGGTTAGGTCAATCACTATAACAATGAAGTTCCTTCTGCGATCAAATCCAAACCTCTGATGCTGAAATTTGCCCATTTTCTCTGATTTTCCTTGTGTCAATGAAGTTCCTTCTGCAATCAAATCCAAACCTTGGCAGCGTGACCATCGAGTTTTAAGGGCTCTGTTATTTTCCACATCGGCGCCAACAACTGATACTCTGTGTCGTAGCATCTTTAGCGCAAGAGATCCTGGCTTGTCGATGGTTCCAATTCTCGAGCAATGGCTCAAGGAAGGCAACGATATTAAGCTGCCTGAGCTGCATAAAATAGTCAAGCAGCTTCGCCATAACCGCCGCTTCACGCACGCCCTCCAGGTCCCTCATTTTATGATTTATCTACTTTTGTTATGTATACCCACTTGGACGCTTTGCCCTTTTTTGTATCTGGCATATTGGGTTTGATTGGGACTTGGGAATTTAGTTGTTTCTGAAATTGTTTCAACTGTGCCAAAAAAAGTTTGAATCTTTGAGTGGACAATCCACTTTCTAGACCTTATAATGATGTGGGTTTGAAAGGTTGAAAATGATTCGAGTAACAGCAATATAATGGAGACAAAGGATTCGTGTAACCCATCAACTAGTAATTTTTAGAAACTGAGCTTTAATTGTGTTCTCTTATGAAGTTTAAAATTTCGGTGGCTATGTCTGTTTCTGTGTCAACTTGTTGAACCCATGGGTTTGATTCTTGTGTTTCTGGTTAAGATCTAGTTCCTCAATGACTAAGTCATCCATTGTTTTACAAGTTGGAAGGATTGTATTTGTGAAGCAATGTCTGGGAAAGTTTTAACTTTCACAATATTTATTGTGAAGCCCCCTAAACCTTTTTCATTGCATATTATAGGTATCACAATGGATGACTCACCGAAGGGGCTATAACCTATCACCTGGATATGCTGCATTTCAGTTGGATTTGATCGCAAAAGTTCATGGCTTAGAAGAAGCAGAAAATATTTTAACAGCATCCCTGAGACTTCATGAAGCTACCGGGTTTATGATGCTCTTTTGAACTGCTATACTCACACTAAGCATTTAGAAAAAGCAGAGGCTCTCGTGCAAAAGATGAAAGAGCTGGGATGCAAGAGATGCAAGAAATGGGGATCAGTTGTGACCTGCAGACATTCAAAATTCAATTAAGTGCCTATGTAGCTTCTTCTGACATTGAGGGAATGGAAAAACTTCTACTGAAGATGGAAGTGGATCCTCAAATCAGCATGGACTTCTATGCTTTTGTTAATGCAGCCAAAGGATATTTAAAAGCTGGCCTATTTGAAAAAGCTTTAATGATGTTGAAGCGGTCAGAGAAGTTAATTCTTCCTAACTCAGAAGGGTTTGCTGATGAAACTCTCCTTACTTTATATGCTGCTGCTAGGGATAAAGCTGAAGTCTATCGTATTTGGGATCTATATAAGAAAAATGGGAGCTTCTTTAACTTAGGCTATTTGCAGATGATAACTTCATTGGTGAAATTGGATGATATAGATGGTGCTGAAAGGATCTGGGAAGAATGGGATGCTGGGAAGATAGAGTTTGACATTCGTATTCCGAATGCGATGATCAAAGCCTTTTGCAGAAAATGTCTTCAGGGAAAAGCTGAGGCAATCATAAACAAGATCATAAAGAGTGGGATTGAGCCTGATGCTTTCTCATGGGATCGTTTGGCAACTGGATATCATGTAGGTGGTGAGATGACAAAGGCAGTAGATGCAATAAAGAAAGCAATTTCAGCAAGTAGACTACATCAGAAGCCTAGCCTTCATAATTTGGAAGCATGTCTCAAATATTTGACAGATAAGGGAGATGTGGAAGCAGCAGAAGAGCTGTTGAAGATGACAAAGGAGAATTGTCGATTTTCACCCGGTGTTGGTGATAGATTATCAAGTTGTATGCACAATGAAAATCTAACAATCTGTGTCAATGAAAAGCAATGCTAATCAATAGTGCACTGAAATGTTATGATTTGGTGTTAATTAATATTCAAATGTTTATGTTTTTCTAGTGCTAGAAATGGTTTTCTCTTTTATTGCATTTCATACAATTCTTGAGATAATAGTACATTTTGTAGTTAAAGATTTTTGGATCTCGATGCAAAATAAGGCCAATGCTAAAGAGGAAACTACATATGTACAGTGCAAATTTGATGATTAAGAAGCAAGGTCTTGCTACCCAAGAAACAAAAGATAAATAAATGATGTTGACCATAATCCTTTTTTCTTTTAATCTTTTATTAATATAAATTAATTTAAAGAAAAGTTTTTAAAATGCTTTTATAGCTTTATATTCTGATGCAGAACAAAGAACTCTGGACTTTATAGAATAGTTTGATAGAAAACTGCTCTAGGAGCAGTTTGATAATTATTGTCAAAAGCTAAAGTTGCAATCTGGACATTCTATATGTCCAGTCCAAAGAAAAATAGGTCAACTAGTTAAGGTCACTGCCTCATGGTGAGGCCTGTCACTTTTTGGTCAAATTTCATCGTTTAGACTTCCGAAAACATATTTTACTATTATGACAGCTCAGGGCAAATTTTTATTTTCTTATATAGAGTTTTAGAGTCGAGGCTCCGTTTGAACATTTTGTCTATCTCATTAAATAATATCTTTTTTTATTTGTAATCTTATTTATTTTGACAGTTGTTACATTTTAAAATTTTTTCTTATTTGAAATTAAGATTTTTTTATAACTCTAATACTATATAATGTAATATTTAAGAAAATATAAACAGCTTTGAATAGTCAATAATATCTGTCACAGAGAAGTTTTCTCTCTGTCTACTTTTTTTAAAAAATTTGAACTAAACAGGAATAGGATTATTTAATCACTCGCTCAATTACTTCCGCTACATTATATTTTTTTTGAAATGTAGTTCATAATTATTAAGAGTGAAAAAAAATTATATAATTAATTTTGATTAAATTAACAGAAGTTTAAAATAATTTTACGATTTTATATATTTTTTTTGTGATGTAACCTACGATTATTAGGGTGAAAAAAGAGGCTATTGACTTAAAATTAAAATTAGTTGAGTTGAATTGAGTTAATTTGTGTTGGGGAAAGGCTTTTGCTCGAGCCTTTTCCATGCTATTTCTCAACTTAGGTTGGGCCTAGTTTAAAACGATTCAACACAATACCTAAAAGGGTGAACTCAGTGAGCTGAACTGAAATTCCTTATTTTCTCATAGTCAGTCTTAAACCCTACTTTCACCTCCCAAAACCCAATCATTGACAGAAAATAGAAATCATAAGGAGAAAAATGGAGCTTTATTTCTCATCCAAATTACTATTTCCTAATTCGCTTCCAAATTCCCAAATCAATTTTTGCTCTAGGGTTTTAGCTTCATTCTTCTCCACTGCAACCCAAACACAATCTTCTTCTTTTTCTTCTTCGTCAGATTCCGTACTGTTCGATCGGATTAAACGCATTACAGACCCAGCAGCCTCAGTAGTTCCAGTGCTCGAACAATGGGTCTGTGATGGAAACTCTATTGAGAAATCACAACTCGTATACCTCATTCGCCTTCTCAAGGATTTTAGGCATTTTAATCATGCTTTAGAGGCACCTTTCTTCTTTTGCTTTTTTCCCTTTCTGCATTTCTCCTTTTTTTGCATTTCTCCTTTTTTCTGACAATAGCTTTACTTAATTGCTCAATCAAGTAAGAGTTTCATAATTCTTTTTTGGGTGTTCTTGATAAATTATGCATCTTTTTGGAGGATTTTTTGGAATAGTTTAATTAATTCTTGATTATGAATTTCGAAATCATTTTATTTAACTAAGCTTTGTAACTAAATTTAGTAATGTTATGTGTAATTTGTTGTTTCCGTCTATCAAATGTTGAAAACTTTAAGAAGTTTGCAACAATATTCAATCCTGGATCAACTTTAAAAGTCCTCCGTTTATTACTGTTCACCATTGCAAGAAATATTATGCTGGTTCATGTGATTAATTCAAGTCTCAAAATAAATTATTAAAATGTTCCTTTATGTTCACAGAATCTTATTTCTTGTTCCTGATTTTTCTTCTTTTTATGTAGATATCAAATTGGATGACTGATCGTCGGTATTTGAAATAATCACCTAGAGATGTTGCAGTTCAATTGAACTTAATCCATAGAGTTTATGGACCTGTACAAGCAGAAAACTACTTCAGAAAACTTTCAAATAAGTTAAAAACTAACCTGGCATATGGTGCTCTTCTCAATAGCTATGTGCAAGAAAATTATGTTGAGAGAGCTGAGGCAATTATGCAGGAAATGAGAGAGATGGGAATGACAAAATCAACTTTTCCTTACAACATACTAATTAACCTTTACAATAAAACAGGAGACTTTGAGAAAATTGAGATATTGATGCAGGAAATGGAAAGAAATGGAATCCATCAGGACAAGTACAGAATGGTGATCCTAATGGCTAGTTATATTGCTGCAGCTAACATTTCGGGGATGGAAAGAATATTGAATCTGATAGAAGAGAATCCCCAACTTGGTTTTGGCTGGAGAGTGTATTCATTGGCTGCTAGTGGGTATCTGAAAGTTGAGTCGATTGAGACAGCTCCAACACTGTTAAGGAAAATGGAGGGATTGATGCTCCATCATGGGGAAAACAACTCAACTCAACTCAATAAAGCCTTAATCTCAAATCAATTGGGGTTGATTATATGAATTTTTTTTTCGCTCAGTACGATTTAAGGTTATCTCTTCTGATAGATGTAACATCATAAGATAATTTTGGATCACTTTTTACTAAGTCAATTTAGATCTACCCCTGTCTTTCTTAACTATATCTACTCTAACTTGTTCGGTTTTTCTAACCGGCGCATCGCTGGATTTTTATTTCACATGGTCAAACCATCTTAATATATGCTCTCTTATCTTATCCTCAATAGGTATTATACTTACTTTTTCTCTAATGCACTCATTGCGAATTCTATTCATCCTAGTATGACTACACATCTATCTTATCATTCTCATTTTCGCAATATGCATTTTACTCTGTGTTGTCCTTTGACTGCCCAACACTCACTACCATACATCATCGCAGGTCGTATTGCAGTAAGGTAGAACTTTTTTTTTAATTTAATTGGCATCTTTCGATCACATAGAACTCCTATAGCACCTATCCACTTCATCCAACTAGCTTTAATCCTATAACTTACATCTTCTTCACAACCCACATCTTCTTGAAGAATAGAGCCAAGGTATTTCAAATGAGTACTATGAGGTACTGTTATTCTGTCTAAAAAAATTTCGCCTCTTTCTCTATTCTCGCTATTAAATCTACAATACATATACTCAGTCTTAGTCCTACTTAGTTTAAAACTTTTAGATTCTAAAGTACTTCTCTACAACTTCAACTTTTGACTTATCCATGCTTGAGTCTCATCTATTAATACATTATTATCTGCAAACATCATATATCAAGGGATGTCATCCTGTATATGTCTTGTTACCAAGGCAAAAAGATAAAGGCTCAAAGTTGAACATTGATGTAATACAATATAAACGGAAAAATTCTTAGTATCCCCTCTCACAGTGCGGATACTGGTGATGGCTCCCTCATACATATCTTTCAAGATTTGGATATATCGTATAGATATTTCCCTACGCTCTAGGACCCACCATATAATTTCTTTAGGGACTCTATTATACGCATTTTTCAAGTCAATAAAAATCATATATAAGTTTTTATTCATCTCTCTATACTTTTTCATCAAATCTATTATAAAAAAATAGCTTCAATAGTTGATCGACCAGGCATAATGCCAAACTGATTTGGAGAGATACAAGTATTTAATCGCAAGCGGTATTCCACAACTCTTTCTCACAATTTCATAGTGTGACTCATAAGCTTTATATCTCTATAATTTGAGTAATTTTAAATAACTCTTTTATTCTTAAAAATAAATATCAAATTATTTGTCTCCATTCATTAGGTATTTTTTTTGTACTTAAGATCTTATAGAACAAAGATGTCAACCATGCAACTCATGTATCTCCCAAATATTTTCTCAACAGGTTTTACCAACTTTCATTGTCTTCTAAGCTTTCTTAATTTTTAAAAATTTATTCTGTCTAGTGTATTTCACATTTTTCTTTGATCTAACGTCTAAACCCTCAATATTACCACTATGATTATCATTAAGAAGTTTCTCAAAATAATCATCGTTCCTTAATATCTTCTTCTTGAACCAGAATTTTATTCTCTTTATTTTTAATGCACTTAACTTGGTTTAACTTGGTTTAAAAAGATGAGGTTTACTGACTTTGGAAAACATACAAGCCATTGCTTGAATTAAAAGATGTCATATTGCAACATGATATCATCCCTGTCGAAGCTGGATGATATTGAGGGTGCTGAAAATATTTTTTAGGAGTGGGAGTCCCAGTGCACCATATATGACTTTCGTGTGCTAAATAGGCTTCTTGCTGCTTATGGAAAAAAGGGACTTTTCAATAAAGCAGAAGCAGCTATAGAGAAAGCCGTAAAGGGTAGAACACCTTATACAGGCACATGGAGTGCAATGGCAACAAGTTATTTACATCATAATCAAATGTCCAAGGCAGTTGAGATGTTGAAGAGAGCCATATTAGTTTCAAGAAAAGGGTGGAGGCCAAATCCCACCACTGTGAATTGGGATCTTAATGGTCATCAAAAAATTGTTATTTTTTCAAAATGTTAATGTTATTTGAACTTTTTCCTTGAGATGCAAATGAAAAAGTACTAAATGTATTTAACCTATGATACGAAGAAGTTTCAGCATTTACAATTCTCTTTGCGTTGTTAAGTATGCTAACTAGCATTTAATTAATTCTAATATAAATTTAACTTGATGAAAATTATGAAAAAAGCCAACAATATGTCAAATTTGGATTTTTAATTTGGATTTTTGAGAAATTTATCAGAAAAGGCTCACAATATAATAAATTTATCAGGTCATAATAATACTATTAATATTAGTAGATTTTTTTTTATCGATTTTTAAATTTAATAGATTTTTATGGTACAGACTAAATTTATTTATTATGAGTTTATTAGGCACATAATAATTTTTAATAAATTATTATAAATTTATTATATATTTTTATAAAATATTCAAAAACTTATTAACAAATTTAAAAAATATAATAAAAATATAATTTCCGCTTTTAGTTTCTCCAGGATTATTCAAAATTTTTTTATAATATTCTTCACTAAAATTTTTATTTAGGTCTTAAGAAAAGGATATGGGCTCTTTAGCAATTTCACCAATAAAAGAAAAAAAAAAGTTTAAAATCTTCTTGAATTAAAATGTAGCGATAATTGGCAAAAAAAAAATATAGCGATAAATATATATATATATATATATTTAAAATAAAAAGCATATTTATTACTGAATTATATTTTTAACATATATAAATAGATATTTTATTAAATAATAAATTCAATATTGTTTTTTTTTCTTTTTGCTACAATAATACTCAATATAAACATATATATGCACATCCTTTTACTATAATTTCATAAAACATATAATATATTTTAATTTGTTATTTGATTTTAACTTTCATATTCATAATTGCAATGGTTAATAGAAATAAAAATAAAAATAAAAAATAACCATATTAACCAAACACACCCTTATTCTCTCCTCGCGCTCTGAGAAAAACTCTACACTGCTGAAAATTTCTCCATTTTCTGATTTTCACTTTGATTGCTCAATCACAATGAAGAAGTTTCTTCTGCAATTACAACAAGGCCATCGAGTTTTAAGGGCTCAGTTATTTTCCACATTAGCGCCAACTGACCCACTCTATCATAGAATTTCTATGGCAGAAGATCCTAAGTTGTCAATTGTTCCAATTCTCGAGCAATGGCTCGAGGAAGGCAAAGATGTCAAGCTACCTGAGCTGAAAAAAATCGCCAAGCAGCTTCGCCAGCACCGCCGCTTCACACACGCCCTCCAGGTCCCTCATTTATGATGTACCCACTTGGGCTTGTTGTGATATGAATGTTAATTTTTGTATTTTGGGTTTGATTGGGATTTGGGGTTTTAGTTTTCTCTGAAATTGTTTCAATTTCTGCAAAAAGTTTGCATTTTTGAGTGGGCAATGCACTTTCTAGACCTTATAATGATGTGGGTTAGAACTGTGAAAATGATTTTATTTCATTTGGCATCCTGGGCTTGATGGGGATTTGGAAATTTAGTTTTCTCTGAAATTGTTCCAACTTCTGCAAAAAGTTAGCATTTTTTTTAGTGAACAATGCACTTTCTAGACCTTATAATGATGTGGGTCTTGAACAAAAATGAAATGGAGATAAAAGGATTTGTGTAACTGATCCAACTAGTATTGATTAGGAACTGAGTTTTAATTGAGTTGAATTATGCAGTTTGAAATTTTGAGGGTGTCTTTTTCTGTTTCTATTTGAAATTGTTAGATTTATGACTCATCCAATGAATATGAGTCATACATTTTTCAACAAGTTGGCAGGATTGTATTTTTGAAACAGTTCTTGAGAAAGACTGTTACTTTTCACAATGTTTATTGTGAATCCTCTGAAACTTTTTCCATTCCATATTATAGATTTTGCAGTGGATGACTAACCGAAGGGGCTATTACCTGTCACCTGGAGATGCTGCATTACGGTTGGATTTGATCGCAAAAATTCATGGCTTAGAAGAAGCGGAAAAATATTTTAACAGCATCCCTGATACTTTAAGAGGCTACCAGGATTATGGTGCTCTTTTGTGCTGCTATACACGCACTAAGCATTTAGAAAAAGCAGAGACTGTCTTGCAAAAGATGAAGGAGCTGGGGTTTATAAAAGGTCCGCTGCCTTACAATTCAATTCTAAGACTATATTCTCAGCTGGGTAGATATGAGAAAATGGACATCCTAATGCAAGAGATGCAGGAACAGGGGATCAGTTGTAACATGTTCTCATTCAACATCCGATTAAATGCGTATGTAGCTTCTTCTGACATTGAGGGAATGGAAAAGCTTCTAATGAAGATGGAAGTGGATCCTGAACTCAGCATGGACTTCCATGCTTATGCTGTTGCAGCGCATGGTTATTTGAAAGCTGGCCTAATTGAAAAAGCTTCAGTGATGTTGAAGAGATCAGAAAAGTTAATTTATCGTAACTCGCGAAACTCTGCTTATGAAATTCTCCTTACTTTATATGCTGCTGCTGGGGATAAAACTGAAGTGTATCGTATTTGGGATATATATAAGAAAAATGGGAGGTTCTCCAATGTAGGTTATTTGTACATGTTAACTTCATTGGTGAAGTTGGATGATATAGATGGTGCTGAGAGGATCTGGGAAGAGTGGGATGCTGGGAAGATAGCTTATGACATTCGTATTCCAAATGCGATGATCAAAGCCTATTCAACAAAAGGTCTTCTGGAAAAGGCTGAGGCAATCATACACAAGATTATAGAGAGTGGGACGGAGCCTAATGCTACCTCATGGGATCATTTGACAACGGGATATTGTACCGGTGGTCAGATGACAAAGGCAGTAGAAGCAATTAAGAAAGAAATTTTAACAAATAAACAACTACGAAAGCCCAACCTTTTTAATTTGGAAGCATGTCTCGAGTATTTGAAAGATCAAGGAAAAGTAGAAGCAGCAGAAGAGCTTCTGAAGATGACTAAGGAGTATTGTCGTTTTTCGCCAGTTGCTTTTGATAGATTATCAAGTTGTATAGAAATGAAAACCTCAACAACCTCCGCTAATGAACAGATGGAAAATCTATGATCAGGCTATTAGTGGAGACCTAACATCAGTCTTGGAAGTTCACAGACAAGGGAAGCTTCTAAATTATGATAAGACTAACTCATGCACATTTCTGATGCTCTTTTAACTGCAGTGATTATTTGCTATTGAAACAGCAGATTGCCCCATCTAAGATCTAAAAGATGAAGCCCCATCACTCTTCTCTATTTCCCTGTTTCTAATCAATGGTAGTTGACTGGGTTGACAGAGAAGAAATCTATCTTTTCTTGTTAAATCATGAGATAGTTGCTGCAATTCAATTGCTAAGCAGTGATTTAATCTAAGAAAGATATGAAGGTAAGTTAATTTTATGTTGAAGATGTCTGATTTGCTTTGAGAGCTCTGCTAATATTTTACATGCTAGGGAAGGTTCATGAGCCCTGTGTACTGTGTAGAGAATTGAATGATGAAGCAATGCTGACCAATAGTTCACTGAATTGTTATGATTTGATATTAATATTAAATATTTAAGTGGATAAAAATAAGCAATTCAAGCGCCCTAAAATTTTCGAATCACACGCTCTAAGTTCAGCTCAGCAAATGTCCTAATAATTCAATTTTTAGTTTTAACATTTGTGTAAGAGAACGCACATAAAAATATAGAAAGCTAATAAGATTTTTTAAATAAGTACATGTGCTTCTTTAATTCTTTAATGAAAATAAAAAATTAAATAAAAAAAAAGAAAAAAGAGAAGTCTTTCTATTATATTGTTTTTTTTTTTGCCAATCCTTTCTATTATATTGTTTGGTGATGAGAAAAAGAAAAGAAAAGAGTATATATTTTCCTTTTTATTTTTCTAATTCCCTTCAGTTTAGCTTAAATTGGAGAGAAATATTTTAAAGATATAAAAAAAATTAAAAAATCAAAATTTCATTTTTTTTAATTATTGTCTAAGTTAAAAAAAAAACATTTCTTTTCTTGCATATTCATTTCCTTCAAAACAAAAAACCAACAATCTTCTATTAGCCAAAAGCTTTTACTGAAGCTTTGTCCATGTTTTTCTCAACTTGGGTTGGGCCTAGTCTAGACAGTTACTGATGAGGCTCAAATATTTAAAATGAAAATGAAAAAATTATTTCTCCCATAAATTATTGGAAAAATTATAAAAAAAATTTAGAAAAAAATTTATAAAAATATTATGCAAATAAAAAATTTATAAAATATTATATAAATAAAAAATTGCAAAAATATGATTTATTTTCAAAATATATTGAATATATTTTTTGTATATGTTGTAAAAATAAAAAAAAAAGAGTATTTTTGTAGAAAAAGTACAGCATAATTAAAATTTGAAAAAAAAACTGTAGTCTTTTATATAATTTCCTCTAAATTATTTTCTCAAATTCTAGAACACAAATTAATATTTATAAAGAATAATTAGAAATTGAATTAATTGTTTACTATAATGTTTTTTTAACTCTTTTTTTTTGTTATATATTAAAAATATTTAGAGAGTAAAGACTTTTAACTTGATTTTTCAACCTTAATTTGGTAGCAAATTGACAACATGCTTTCATTCAAAAGCACTCAAATTTAGACCTAAAAAGGAAAAGATGACATTACCAATTATATAATTGTTAGAAATAAATTATTTTTATTTATAATTGAGTTTTTATTCTTGTATATTTATCATAATAATAATTATATTATTATAGCTAAAATTATATTTTATAATTCAATTTAAATAATAAAAAGAAAGTCTTATCTTTTCATTTTGTTCGTTACTTCAAATATTATAAATATATTTTTTATTCACCCTTTTTTATTTTTCCTTCCTTCCCCACTCCATTTTCTTTTAATCCAAACAGAAATTTCAGAAAGAAAAAAAAAGGTGCATTTATAAAGAGGTGAAAGATTTCAATATTATCATATCATCAAATAACATTTTCTTGAACATTGACTATTTAATTTAATTTTTTTTTTTTTTTGTATATAACTACTTCCACACATGGTCAAACCTAGCTACTACAATATTTTACTTACAAGGAAGAACAATTCAAGTTGACATATTAAATCATGATTTTATTTTTTTTAAATATAAGAGCACTTGCCCACAAAAAATAATAATTGAACATATTTTATAATAAAATTATAATAATTTTATTGTGATACAGTGACCAATATATTCTCTCTCTCTCTCTCTCTCTCTCTCTCTCTCTCTCTCTCTCTCTCTCTCTCTCTATATATATATATATATATATATACCTATGCGAGAAGATGAAGCTATTCTCAACCATTATCTACAATTTTAATTAAAGTATGGAAAATGGTGTAAGTGAAGAAATTGTTATAATTAGAATTTCTAATTGGAATAACATATTAATAATATAGTAGTAACATGTGCTGTTTTATAAAATTATTAAAAAATACTTTTTTAACTTTAGATATTCCAAATTTGAAGACAAATAAATAAATGAATGAATGCCAAATTACAAGAAAATGATTAATTTTTTTCAAAAATTTATTAATTAATTAGATGAATAATAGGTAAGATATGCTCACCAAAACCTTAAGACATTTTATTATTCAAATTTAAACCCAGATTTTCTTTTCTCAATACAATTAGGCCACCCTCCATTAGTTATTTTACAAGGAAAAATAATGAAATATTTACATTTCAAGCATACCAATAATTAATTCATTAATAATAATAATAATAATAATAATAATAATAATATATTTTCATGGCAATTGTGAGCACATCATAGTGAAATTAAACTTCATAATCCAGTTTGCTAAAATTTCTCTTTCAGTTTTGGTATAAATTTGTCAAATTTCATTAGTACAAGCAAAGCTAAATTAATTTTGTATAAACTTAATTAAAACAAAGGAAAATTCTTATCTTTTTTTTTTGAGGCATATAGATACCTAATACTTCATAAATATTTGGGTTTGGTAAAATGTAGATATTATGCACTTAATGTGCGGCAAGACTTTATTATATATCAAAAACAATTTAAGTACATGGATATATTTTTTTTCAATGTTCTTAAAAAATATTGAAATTTATTTGTATAAAATTAATTGAATTATAATAAATTCAATATTCATTTAATTATAACTTGTTAAATTATTTTATTATTTTTTGATATGTAATCGATTCTCGATAATTATTTTTGGTTATTTTATTTTTAAGGATGTTAAATATCAATTTATCTGTCTTTCATTATATTGAAAAATTATATTTGACAAAAAAAATAGTAGTGTTAAATATTTTTTTTAATTGAGAATGCTATCTAGCATGCAATTTGGCTTGCATATGAATATAATGAATAGTTGAGATTGAAAATGAAAGGTTACCCAAACTATATATATATATATAGAGAGAGAGAGAGAGAGAGAATATATAGATATATTTTATTTTCATTAAAATTCATTACTCTCTTTATTTTACTAAAATTATCACTCTTGAAAAAAAAATTATCATACTAAATTTATCATTTTATGAAAGTTAAAAAAATTAATTAGCCTTTTTCAATTATACTTTTATTATTAATAAGTTAATTAATAAATTGAGAATATAATAATTTTAATAATAATAAATTAATTTTAAAAATATAATTATTATCTTAATAATTATGCACGAGGTAATATAATGATTATCATTTAGTTAAATGATTATGTTAATAATTTAGTTTTTTCAATTAATTTAGTTAAATGGATGATTTTAGTGGGATGGAGGTAAAACAATATGTACTTTTCTTATCAATTAAATAATTACAATAAATCTCAATGAAAATAAAACACATCATAATAAAAATTAAAATATTTATTATTATTTAACATGTGTTATCTTATTCTCATTAAAATTATCACTTTTGTAAAAAAAAATCACATTAATATTGTCATTTTATAAGATCAATAAAAATTAATTACTTTCTCTGCTCAATTTAAATATCGTTCTAGAGTTTTAATTTTATTTTAAAATATTTAACGTTCAACAATATCAAAATAAAATTTTAACATTGTATACTAATTTACCATTTATATTTAATGTTATTACAAATAAGTGAGAAAGTTAATAAGATGTAAATATTGGAGAGAGAGAGACCATTAATCAAGGGTAAATTAATAACTCTAATTAATCTCTTAATATGAATAAAATCTTTTAAAATGAGATTTATACTGAAATAGATGGAGTCAAGGCGGAACCATGATTTAAATGAAGAGGGATAATTTACATGTAAAAAATTATAAACGAATTTATATTAATTTTATTTTTATATTAAAAAATTAATATAAATAGTTAATATTGATATTTATATTCAATTTTATTTTTATATTAAATATTTTTATTTTAATTATTTTTATTTTAATATTTAAATATTACTTTAAAAAATTACATGATATATTATTTTTAAAATAATATGTATATGCATTTTTTGATATATTTCAAACAAGTATTTAGAGTAATTATTTTTTAATAAATTTATATGATATAATATTTTTTATAAAATAATTAAACTAATCACAAAATTTTAAACCCAATTTATAATTAAATTATAAAATAATTAACCTAAAAATTTTAAATTTTAATTTATAATCAAATTTTAAAATAATTAATCTAATTATCAAAATAATAAACTAAAACCTATAAATTAAATTTTAAATTAAATAATAATTATAAATAATTATAATATTCAATAATATTACTAAAACAAAAATTAAAAAACTAATTTAAAATTTTTAAAATAATTAATATTTAAAAATTAATTTAAATATATATATATACATAGATGGGGTGAAACCAAGGGAGGCAATTGATTCCCTATGGTCCGTCCACGGAGGAAGTAATTTTTTTAAAATTTTATTATTAATTAATTAATTAAGTGATAGTATAATAATTTTAATATTAATATATTAATAGAGTATATTTTAATTAGTTCAAAATAATTAATTTTATAGATGTAAACTGAAAATGAGGACAAATATATGTATTGGATATATATATATATATAATCCCATGTGATGTCACCTCATCACCTCTTATTAATGGGTGGAATTGAATTATAAAAGAAATTGTATTGTTTGTTGGCTCATCAAATCAGTGACCAATTTGAAGGGTAATTAAGCTTTAATTAAGTTCTAACTTTACAAGCTCAACTAACACTTTATTAAGTTTATTTATTTTTATTTTTAGGTCAATAGATAACAAGTTAACCTAATTGATTAATTAATTTCTCTACTTACTTGAAAGTAATAAATATATTTTTCTAAATTTTATTAAAAGATGCAAGTTCAACTCTCCAATACACACCACGAGTAGAAAGATTGATAGAAACACTTGGTTAACATAAAAAGAGGTGTCAAGTTCGATCCATAAAAATGTGTCAACTAATTTTCGTAAGTATAAAAGCACCGATGTTTTATGTGTGGAGACTTTTTATAAGTTCGTATTGAAGTGGAGATCTTAGTAGTAGATTGTTGGGCTAATCTCTTCGAAATTTACTTTGGTGGTCGGGCTCTGTTCTAAAAGATGATCGAGCTCCACCAATAATTTTTCATTAGCAAAAAAAAAAAGTTCTAACTCTCAAATTTTAATTGAGTATGTTTTCTGTATATAGTTTGATATTATTATAATTCCAACTCCAAGCAAGCTAAAGGAAGAAGTGCCCTCCTTACCAACTTAGCTCATGGAAAGCGACTAGTCGTTTAATCAAATACGCTGAAAGTGTGAGGCTTTAAGGTGTACCTTATCTTTGATGATAATGAAAAAAAAATGGTATCATATATAATTCAAGAAACAGGATAAAATGTCCATTTCAAGTGTTGTCAATTGTCATATTTCATTGTTGAAATGGCATTGCATATACCCAGATGAAATCAAAGTTTGGTTTGCAAAGATTGTAGCATTAGCAGTAAGCTTTAAGTGTAGTACTCTTTGCTGTCGAACCATCGTGTGATGCCAAACTCGAATTCAAAATCTTAATACATTAAATTTATAATAATAATAATAATAATAATAATAATAATAAACAATTGTATAACTAGACACGCTCTTCATACATAAATTTGGGATTTTAATCCTAGGTAAGATGAGTTTAAAATCATGAGCCTTTTCTATTATTTACTACATTCATCTCTTTTTCAATATAAAATTTTTCGCACTTAAATTCCAACAGAAAATTCAATTGTCAAGTTCAAGATAAGACTTAGTAATTAGAAATACCACTGGGCAGAATATACATGCAATGGCTAGAACATCCAATACATTAGGCTGATTCTGTGTATATATATATATATATATTGTGATTTTTTACAGGTATACATTTTAAGACGAAGATCTTCAGTTAAAATGAAAGAAAACATAAAAATACACAACAGAAAAGAAAAAAGCAGATCCTGCTGAGTGACTTATCAGCCTGCATAACATGCCTTCTTAGTCTAGGACTAGTACTCCCTGCAAGATTATATGAATCTGGGTAACTGTAAAGATTAGTTATCGAGTTGCCAAATACTCTTGCGTAAATCATTTCGCCAAACATTCCAATTACTGGATCAAACATGTTTCCAGCACCAACGCGAGGACCAAACACGGGTGAAGAAGAGTAACTTTGAGGCTGAGAATAGTATAGTTGAGGCTGATGAGAATAATTATCGTGATACATTTGCTGGGTTGGGCGAGCAGTAATACTTGTCGTGAAAGGTGATCTTGGGGAGTTGAATCCACAAGCAAGACCGAGAGGTCTTCGAGGAATGATTACGCCAAGATTGGAGGCCTTGCTCTTTGAAGGTCTAGTAGTTTGGCCTCGAACAAAGAGTGGAACTAATGTGCCTACAGAAACTTCAGCTTTGCATACAGGACATTGTTGCTGTGGTTCAAGATCATAATTTTCATTAGAGATGCTTTGCAAATGAAGCCATTTGTATATACAAGGCCAGCAGTAAAGGTGACCACAAAGCGTAACCACTGGCTCCTGCACTGAATCTAGACAAATATTGCAATCAAACCCACAAGGACTATCATCTGAGTCCAAACCAGCATCAGAGACCGATGACCAGCTCTCTACAGATGGTTTATCCTCTCCGATGTGATCATTTTCTTCTATATACTGCTCTGCAGCCATTCTATCCATTTCACTGCCAAGATCCAATAAAGCATAGAGATTAACCAAACAAAACTATTCGACCGAAAATAATTTACAATCATCTCTAGTACCAAAAACAATGTTAATTTATTCATCTGCAATATGAACAGAATCCAAGTACGGCTACTGCTAGAAAATTCTTTGATGTAAGCTTATAGCAGCATGAAAACATGGGTCACCAGACACAACCAGGCAAGTTGGTTTAAATTAATTGACATATCTGTCCCCACAGTTAGTTTCTTCAAACAAATCAAACTTAAATTATACAATTTGGAAACTTTCATAGAAACTTCACCAAAAGATTGAACAAGATTGTTCCTTCAGGGCTCAACCCTGGACAGGCGGTGAAAACTGCCAAGCTAGAGTACGGTAGGGGCAGAGAGAATTTCCAGTGGAGCAGTAAAATGCGTAGAGATCGGAAAGAACACCAACGACGAAAGCACTCTGATGGGCCGATAATGACACTGAGAGAGAAACCTAAGAGAGCGAATGAGATTAGATACCCCAATAGTCCTAGCCGTAAATGATGGATACTGGACGTTGTGCGTATCGACCTTCCGTAACTACAGTTAGCAGGGACTGGGGATCCATCCAATAAAAATCCAATAGCTTACTGACTTGCTTGGGTCATCTAAGAGGTAAGGCTCCCCGATCGACCCTAACTCTCATTCTAAAGAATTACGGAGCTTAAGGAATTCGCTAGCCTTTCAAGTTTACATGAGTTATTATTGTTTATTCTAAGACATTAAAGAAATCATCAATGCCATACAAGCAGATTGTGTGTAAATATTAACAAAGTTCGATATAGATAAAATATTTTTAAAAAAGTACAGTAATTTCAGGTTGACCTACTAAAGTCTGAATAAGAGTTGCAACAATCTACCTATTTGTGAGGCTTATAATTAATTTTCTTTATCTATGGAAAGGAAGCTTAGCATATTTTTGGTTGGTGAGCATTAGTCCAACTTAAAATCATCCAACAAAACTAATTAAACTTCTCAAAAATAACCACCACAAAAAGTTTACATGTTCCATCATTATACACATTTATATCTACTTTTCTATTTCAAGTTTCAACATTTAATAATAATTTTGCACATGTATGATGATGATCAAGAACTAACCATTAATTGTGGGAGTCTAGAAATGATATGAAATGAAGAACTAACCATTAATTCAAGCAAGTTTGTTTTTAAGATCATCAGAAAAACATTATGTTTCAACAATTCAATCAAATCTTAATAAGAATCCATCTCAGAACATGCACAAATTACATTGAAACAGCTGCAACTTTACTGATATTGGATAATTACTAGCAGAGTCAATTTGTTTTTTGTTCTTTTGGAGGGTTCAATATCTCCAATGGACTCAATCTAGAACACAACCATAACTCAAAAGAAGACAAGAAGACAGCTGGAAATGGCTTTGGGAAGGCAAACAACTCATTATGCAAGCTTTGAGAGATGATGGTTACGTCACTCTTATTCAAAAAAAGCCAAGATTTCTTAGGTAATTCAGATTACAGAAAAAAAAAAAAAAAAAAGAGAGAGACTTGTAATCACCGAGTGAGAATAAAAAAGGATTGAATAAGATAAGGAAAAAATGTAACTAACAAAACTTTATAAACATGATACCATCACATGGAAACAAAAATGAAAAAAAGAACCATAAAACTCCTAACCCAAATGTAAAAATTTTCAGGGAAAATTAGATTTCTTCAATAGAAAATGGTGATTTAAACCCTCCCCCACCTTATGCCACGCACCCACTCAGCTAGCCGCCAAAAATACTTGAAGAAAAACTAAAAATATGATAAGGGTTCTCATACTTTCTTCAAGCTTCATCATTTTGAAGCCATAATAGAAAAAAGAAAAGATCTTTATGATAAATCAATATCTGCAGAGACTTTCTATCTAGTCTAAAACAAACAGTGGGCCAGTGGCCCAAGCAATAATTCATAAACAAGGAATCAATTCTTTTCTTTTCCTTTTAGCAAAGTTGCTGCTTTAGATTATACCAAGAAACAAATAATCAAATTTAATTATAAATAAATATGGATAAGTTCACAAACACAACTCTCAGCTTAAGAACAGTCTTTAAATTTTTTTTTAACTATTAAAACAGAACAATTGCGATAATCCCAAGAACCCAACTTCATTAGAGACTTAAAAAAACATGTAAAAACTCAGTTCCATTAACAATTTCTAATTCTAAAACTCTCAAAAACTCAGAATCACCTACTCATTGAAACAAATAAACAAACAAACAAACAAAACCCAGGATCAAAACATTCTCTGTGCAATCAAAAAAAGAAATCCCATAAAACAATGAACTTTCAATAGTACAGGGTACAAAAACAAAACATACCAAGAACAGAGAAGTAAGTTTATATATTCGAGAATTGGCTAAAGAAGCTTTTTTTTCTTGAAGAAACAGAGGTAGCAGAGAAACGAAGGAGAGAGTAAGAAGAGCTATAAACAGAAGTGAAGTAAAGAAAGAGATTTGAAGAAAATGGCAGGGAGAAAGAGACGGTTGAGAGAGATGAGAAAGAAGAAGAAGAAGAGACTATTTATATAGAGACAAAGTTTTGCAATAACAACGAACAAAAGATAAAACATTAGCGCTTCTGGCACGCCCACTGCAAATTCTAAAAATATCTCTCTCTCTCTCTCTCTCTCTCTCATAGTGACGTGGCAAGCGTTGAGTGTTGCGCTGGTGACGGAGTTTTTCTCTTGTTGTTTAATTTAAAAATAAATATTTTTATTTATTGTTTTCATATTAGAATTTTTTATTTTTTTTTGAACACCATAATTTTTTAGTTAATATTTAATGTTTTAGTTAATTATTTAAAAATCTTATTTGTTTAATAGTCAATAGTTAATATTTTAGTTAATTATTTTCAGTTTCCATTTTTAACATGTTATTTTTCTTTTCTTTATTATTATTATTATTCAATTTATGTGTCCTTCTTAAATTAAAGAACAAAAAGGAAAAATATATGATATATGTTTCTCTTTTGTTATTTTCACTTTCTAATATTTTTCGAAAAATAAAAAAAAGAAATTAATAATATGGTTAAAACTTAAAAAAAATAAGAATTCTCCATGAAAGTTAAGTGCTTGTCATGACTATTATGTTAAACTTGTAAGAAGGTTAATATAATAGTCAATTGAGTAAATCGAAATCATTGTATCGAAATCATTGTCTTTCTTCATAAATAATATAATTTGCTATACTTTTCGTTATGAAATTTAAAAATATTATATCGTATATACATTAATACAATATATTTTAACTTATAATCCAATAAATGTATTTTAAATTATAAATTGTTGAAATCAATTATACATAATTGAAAATTAAGAAGATTTGTATTTATTCACTAAATATGTAAATCTGTTCCTCGAGCGAATATATATTTTACTTATGGATTATTTTTAGATTTGCAAAAAAATTATTTTTTATGTAAATTTAAAATAATTTAAGTAAATTAGTGATTTTTATAATATTATATTACATTAAGAGAAGGGGAGTCGATCTTAAATTTATAGTTAAGAGAATATATACTTATTATTGGATTATGGCTCAAGGTGCAAGTAAATTAGTAAATTTATTTTTATTTTATTTACTAAAATTTAAATCAAATGAAATATCTTTTTGTTTCAAAAATTATAGTTTTAACATTAATCAAATTCTTTTATTAAAATGTAAAAAATATTGAGATGTTGCCAAAACAAAAACAACTTGTGGGTTTTATTCTAAAAAATAAAATAAAAATAACATGCGGTTCATGACATCAATTTATACTATAGTCAAGCTGTGTTAACTTTAGGTTGTAGGTCTATTTTATTTATATTATTTCATATCATCACCCATATATTATTAATGCAATTGTTAAATCTGTTGCAAGTTTAATTCTTTATGAAATTATAAATATAAAATATAATTAAGACCTAAATAGATCAAAATTATAAATTAATTAAGTGATTAAGTAAGTTTTTAATTATTAAATTTATATCCTAGAGGTATAAATTGTGCTTTTATTAGTAAACAGTAAAAATGAAAATTCTATTTATTTATTAAGAAAATTACATCAAGTATTATTTTTTTTCAAAATATCATTTGCACTATTTTTTTATTTTGTAGTTTTATATTTATAAAAATATTTTTTTCGTTTATTTTGTTTATAATTTTCCTATATTAATAGACAAGAAGAAAAATTAATCTTAAATCTACTTTTTATAGTATATAAACTTATCTTTTGTATATTTTATTATTATTTTATTAATTATATGTGAAAAAATATTTAAAGCTTGAATTGAGACTTAAACGATACATTATTTGTTTCATTTTAAATGTCGTGTAAGAATAGTATATACAGACCAAGAAAATAATTAGTCAATAAAATTTTATTATAATTTACCTAAATGTCATTTCTCATATCTCATCTCTCATCTCATTTATTTTCTTTCAATAATTAATAAGAATAATATTATAACTTTTTAATTAATACTTTTTTTAATTTCTAATAGCGACATTTGAAGTGAAATAAAAAAAAATTTATTATATCACGCTTAAAATAAAATGGAGAGAGCAATAAATATACGCTTTTGACTATTAAATTAAAACTTGGTGATTATTAATTATCTAGTTATAAATCATTTAATTTTATAATCTTAATATATATATATATATTGTTTTTATCTGTGTATTTATTACGTGGGAAAAAACAAAAAATTATCCTAATTATAGGCTTGCTGGACAAGATGTACATATCGTGATTTTGAAGTTGCTCCGCTTGATCAAATTAAATTAAAACCTTATCCTAAGTTTAATTAAGCTGTTAAGATAAAGAAACACTTCACCTCTACGGCTCTTATAAATTCACAAATAAATCAAGATTTTTTCTATATAATATATATATAAATATATAAATCATAGTACTAAAAAAAAATTGATTGTGAAGTAGTAAGATGATATGTACTCAACACTAAAATATACGTGACTTGACTTGTATGTAAATAAATTATTTATTATTTTGCTCTCTTAATTTATTGCTTTTGGCATATATAGAAATTTATATTATAGGAATTAATGATTCGAATTTAGATATGAATGTATAAGATAAGTATATAGATTTAGATTTATTAGTTATTAATTAATTTAAAGATAATTAATTAAATATAATAATTTACATATTTAGAATATTAGATAAGTTTAAGTTTTATAATAAATGGAAAGTTATTAGATATCAGTGGCGGAGCCAGGTGGGGTTGGATGGGGCTGACGATCTCCCTGTCGACCGCCGGACATGTATTTAACCCTTAACCCCTCAACTTCAACCTCCCTCAGCCCCCTTTCTTTTTCTTTAGCCCCCCTCTCTCAAAGGGATTGGCTCCGTCACCGTTAGATATATATATTTAATGTTCCCGAAAAGACAAAAAATAAATTATATATCTAGGAGGATTTTTACGTAAAAATATTTTTTAATATAATTATTGCACAATTATTGTATTTGTGATTAGTTTGAATATAAAATATCATATTTGTGATTATTATTTTGTACTTCAAATTAAAATTAATTATTCGCTTTATGTAAATTATGAAATCTAATTATATAAATGATGAATATCGAAAAATTATTTTTTTCATATTTTTAGGATTGAAATAATTTTTTAATTAAAGATTAATCTCCTTATTTCTTATGAATTTCTTGTTATATTAAATTTTTTTATTTTTCTTTTTCTAATTTTCATAATTATTCTCTTTTAAAAACTTATATATAAATAGATATTATATTTTCCACAAATAAAGTCATAAATGTACAAATCCCAAAGGTACAAGACATTAAAATTACAATTGTCATAATTATAGATGAGATTAATTAAGCAAAATTAATTAATTAAGTTGATTAATTAGCTTGTTGAAAATCCAATTAAACATCAAAATTATCCTGGCATGATATTTTAGAATTGACTTACAATTTTCCGTAGATTATTCAAACAACTCGAATTAATTAATTCATTTTATGCTGTAAAATTTGAATATTTGTGGTTAATTATTCATATATATGTGTGGTGTGTGTGTGTGTCACATGTTACAAATTGGGAGTTGTAAGGAAGGTCTATTTGCATTAGTTAGACTATTTATAATACTAATTAGACTAATGATAATATTATCTTGTTATGTGTTCAATGATGAAAAAAAGGGGGAAATTTATTATTGTTGTTGTTATTGTTATTAATTTGAAATCTATTTATATGTATATGATGAAGCTGATCAATCATAAAATCAATAAATTTCTAATTTTGAATATCAAAATTTTAAATTTTTCATAATAATAATAATAATAATTAAAAAATCTCATATTTAAATTTAATTTTTTTTATCTATTGAAACCATTGAACCGATCATATCCATATTCTAATTAATAAATTTTATGCTATTATTACAAAATTTATTTTTTTGTTCCTTTTCCTTTAGATTTTAGAATATTTATTAATATAATATGTTTAGTCTAGTTATAGTTTCTAATTATATATGTGTGTGTGTTATATATACATATATGAAAAATAGATGGGATGAGATCTATATAATTTATATATTCTTGGAAATTAAAGAGTCTTAACAATTATTATACAATTAACTTACTCTAAATAAAAAAATAATAACAATCAACACATTGTAAATTTTGTAACATAATAATAATAATAATAATAATAATAATAATAATAATAATAATAATTGACCAGAAACGTGTGTTGCTTTTATTTAGATTTCGAGTTCGAATATAGTAATTCCCCATCTCCATAATTAATTGATCAAAATAATTAATCAAATAAATATAATAATATAAATAATAAATATAAATAATTATCATAAAAAAAGCCTACAAAAAGCAGGTTTTTAAATACCTTTCATATTAGCTTTGGTAAAACAAGAAAAATGTGAATTTATTATTATTATTATTATTATTATTATTATTATTATTATTGATGATGATGATGATAAAAAGTGGCAAATTAAAGACAATGATAATAAGAACAAGATAGTTCCCCTCAAAAAAAAAAAACAAGATAGTTGTATTGCCTTTTCATAATTCGGTGCTACCCCTTTTCATTTTTGGATCGCGTGCATTAATAAGAATTGAAAATTATTGAGATTTTTAAAAAATAAAAACAAAATAATTTTTAAAAAAATCCATTTTCCATTTTAAATTTTAAAAACATTTATTTTTCAGATATATGCAACTAACATATATTTAATATATTAAAATTATATATTATTTTCATACACATGGTACAAAAAATAAATAAATATAAAAGGGTATTTAAAAAAAAGTGAAAAAAGTATATAATGTAATTTTCTCAAAATTTTTCTAATAATTATAAATCTTGTATAATTCAGGGGAAAATAAATTATAAAATTAATAAAATTTAATTTTATTAATTAAAATTTTAGGTTTTATGAATTTTTATTTTTATGATAATTTAAATAATTATAGAAAAATATTTCTCTTATTAATAATATGAAAATTTTTATATTTAAATTTAATTTTTAAAACATTGCTGAAATCATTGAGTTCTAACTTCTTTTTTTTTTTTGCAATTTTAATCTTGCAACTCAAAAACATAACAATTGAAAACTTATTTCTATTTCTTGTTGATTCAAACGATTGAGTTGTGACCATTAATGCTATTATTATGAATCGAATTTTTAATATCAATACTATACATAGATAAAAGATTTTTCCACATTCCAATTTTTATTGAAACACATTTTAAAATTTGTTACAATCACTTTTTTAAAAAATAATTAATAAAAAAATTACACACATTATAAAATGATTATAATAAATTTCAATAAAAATCAAAATATTTATTACCACTGCATGACATATATTAGAAAAATCTATAGATAGAATCTACAACTAATTCCATATTTAGATATAATAACTAATAAAAAATAAAGGGTTTATCATAAAATAAATTTGTATTTGAATATCTTTTTTATGTTTATAATACAAATAAAATAACATAATTATATATAATTATAAATATGCAATTTGGATGGAGATTATTTTTTTAAAGAAAATATATACACGTATACATTCCATAAATGGAATGATTTTAATTATTAGGTTATGGATTACGAAAGGGAGATTGTCTACTTTCCATTTTTTCATGAAAATTTATCAAATATGATATGGGTGGATAACCATATATAACTAACCTAAAACAGAGACAATAAATTGAGCCACCTTCTTATATTTATTTATTTCCTCTACTTAATTTTTTAATTCATTTATTATTTGCCTTATTTTTTTCAATTCATTTAGATAAATATCTACCTAATTAATATCTATAGATATTTTATAATGTATCTCTATTTTTCTTAATTTATATAAAAGTAACTCGATGTGATTTAATATGAACCAATGCATTTATATTTATAGATTAAAAGAATTATGATTTAAAAGAGTTATATGTTTAAATTAAAAGTATGAAGAATAAATTAACTAAATAAATAAGGTTTAAAAGACTACATATGTATTGGGTTAATTTATATTAATCCAAAGAACATGTGCATGCACAACCATTTGCAATAAAAATTAGTTATTTTTTTTGTTCTTAATTATAATATTATGTAAACCTAAATATGATCTAATCCAATGTTATAAATATCCAAGTTTTTGTCCTTTTCTTGCTAATTATTAATTAATTATTTTATGTAAATGATAATCTCAAGAAATTAGCATATGTTCCACTCTCTAATTTGTGTATTTTCACCTCGTCAAGTTAATTTTAAATATACAAATGCATATAGTATAAAATTGTGTTTTCCATTGTGGTTAAAACACAATATTTTAAGAATAATATATCCATTAATTAAGATTTATTGGTTCTAATGCTTTTAATCAGTGAATAAAATATATCATTAAGAAGAGTAAAGAGTACATAAAATCATGAAAATATATATATAATAATTTTGAAATCTTATAATAAATTAATTAATATATTAAATTTCTATCATATTTATTTCTATCAAAAAAATTTCTATTATATTTATATTTAATGTTACTTGTTAAAAATATTTAGCAAATATATTTTATGCTAAAATAAGGATGTTCTAAAAAAATATTAATTTACATTTATGATAAAAAAAATACTTATTTTTTTAACATTTATAACATAAAAAGTGTGTCTATCAATTTTGAAATATGAAAAGTATATGATAAAAATTAATTACAAATTAGAGAAAAAAAAACTCAAAGATTGTTTAGTTATAAAATCAGAATTGAGAAAAAAATATATTATAAAAAATCTTATATTTAAATATGATTTTAAGTAATTAAAACTAAACCATCCTAGAAAGCATTGACCATATCAAGAAACCAAATCTATTGATATCTTTATGAATCTATAACTTTAAAATCATATTATATAGTAATTATCATATACTTATTTACTAATAAAAATTAAAATTATCAATATGGTTGACATTTTAATATTTTTTTAATAATTTTTATATATTAAATTGGGAAGGAAAAATTAACTTACTGCTAGGCTATGCTGTTTTGTGGTACAATATTTTTTTAATAATTGATATTTTGGGGCATGAGCTGTCTCAAGGATACAGTCAATGCTCCAATAACCGGCATGATAAGATATGATTTGATTAATCGAACTCCAAAGTTTTGATGTTATATATATATATTATATGTAGATATTTATTTTTTCTGCTCTCTCTCTTTTTTTTTAACATATAGTTCTAATTATTCTATTACTTTAATAAAAAAAATTACATTATAGAATTAATTATATCTAAATAACCCTTCTCACAATATTACTTAAAAAAATGCAATATAAGTTGTACAAATACGCACACAGTGAAAAAATAAAAAATAACACTAATCCCTTTCCTAAATTTATATCTTTTTATTAACTTTGTATAGTATATCAAACACACACTAATCCTTGAATTATTATTTCTTTATTAATAGGTCTTTTTAAATTTTTTAAATACTATTAATTTTATATTCACAATATTACCATCATGAACATGACTGAAATATACTTCAATATTTATTTTATTTTATTTTTCTAATTTTGGTCAAAATTTTTCGAGAAAGTAAGTCCTAAAAGTTTTATTAATTTCGATGTGATAGCTATTAGTTAACATTAAAAAAAAAACCTAAGTCAAAACAAGAAAATAAATTTTTTTTTACTTGATTGAGTTGTATATAATAAAATAATACTAGAATATACTTTATTTTTAATAAATAAAATATAAAATATATCATCATAAATTGTTTACTTCTAAAATTTTATTATTAATGAAAAGAAGGAATATATAATTACCTTATAATTATCTATATATGAATCTAGTCAAGGAATTATTAAGATAAAAAGTATTGCTTGACATATTAATTTTTTAATTTTTTTTAGTAATCTAATTAGTTATTTGTCTTATATAATATGATAAAAGAAATATATTGATATCTAATGTTGACATATATATTATTATAATTCATAAGATATGTTTCTTTGTATCTAAGAGGATACATGGTGTCTGACCAAAAGAAAAAAGAGGATGGTGGCAACATCATCATTATAATAAATTATATAATTATAATTAATATAACCATTAAAAGAAAGTAAACTCTAATATTAAATATGAATATAATTATTTTATAATTTATTAAGAATTAACTTATTTTCATTAATTTTTATTTATTTTAAATTTTTCTAATTATTTTGTACTGAAAAAGAATTTGATAATGAAAATAAAAATCCTAGAAAGTCTGAAAACTAAGAATCAAGTAATCAACCATTGGTAGATAGAAGCAAGAGAGGCAAAGTTACATGGTAGCCATCAGTTTCACATTTGTATTATTTTTTATTAATTATTATTATTATTATTATTATTATTATTATTTGCCTTTTTGAGTTATTAAACATAATTTTGTCCTGATTAGGTATTAATTTATAATTAATGTACCTTCTAAATAAATTTAATTTCTAATCTTATGTTATTATTTATTTATTTATATTTTGTAATATATTGTCTTCTTCTTCCTTAGAAGTTAAAGACTTTATGCAACTTTAATCATTGATTTAATATATTTTTGGAGACGATAGAATTAATTAACTGATTTAATATGTAGTCTTTTAATCATTATTTTCTAGAAGGCTTTGATAAATTAAGAGTAAAATTATTATCTTAAAAGTTTGAATTATTTTATATTTTTTACCCTATAAAGTGTTTACACATTAATCTGAAATTCTCTCTTCCATGAGTCTTTGTATTTATCTCTTCTTAATATTTAAAACTTGGATTTCAATTTTTTATTTTATTTAGATTTTTAATTAAAATTAAAATTAAATTATATAAAAAAATCAATAAATTTTTAATTAAAATTGTATTATATAAAGAATCGATCATTAAATGCAATTTTAGGACAAAAAAAATCATTAAATGCTACCGGTTTCAATTTTCAACGGAACATTAAATATGAAATCAGTTCTACCTTTGAATGATCATTAGATTTCAAATCAGTCAAAGAGTTTGACTGTTAGCCAATGGAGAAAAGATATCACAGAAAAATGCTGCAAAAAATACCCATCAATTTCTTGAAACATTTCTCGCATATTTTCTAAAATACTGCACTGGCTTTTTGTTTGTTGCATTTTTTTTTTCAACTTTTATGACTTGAAAGCTAAACAAGCAATAAGAGCATTGAAAATATGGCTCCAAGTCAATTACATTGAAATCAAGAGAGTAAAATCTTTGCAAAAAGAATGGAAATCAGAATAGCCCAAAAAACCAAAAAAAAAAAAAGTAGTATGCATCTCAAGTCTTTGCACGTGCACCATTTTTTCGAGTATTAGTGCAAGAAGAAGGAATCAACCATGAGTCTCATCCAAAAAAAAAATATTCTCTTGCTGCTAGATTATTTCTCAATATGCAGCACAATACCATTAGATAAGCAAGAACTGATAAAAAAAAATTTACAGTTCTAAATTTAGAACGATCATGAAAAGCAAGTTCAAGATAACAATGATACAGCTTTAGAAAAAGGAACTCGTGTCCTTAAGGTAGTAAACTCCAGTACTGAAACCATATATTGTAAACCTTGCAAATCCTTCTTAACAATAGCGAGAAGATACTATTTATTATAGTTTAAGCAAATATGTCACTGAAGATAAAAGATGGAAATACCCATAGTTATTAATAACGCAAGGAGATAAAATTTTCAAAATACCAAAAAAAGGGGAAAAACACAAAGAATATAAAACAGAAATCTTGGCAAGAAATTCCATTATCTTTCTCTACAAGAATTTCTCAATGGTAGTAGTTATTACCTTTCTCTACAAGAATTTCTCAATGGTGGTAGTTAATGTTGTTTTCGGCACAGCACCAATGACTGCATCTTTCTTCTCGCCATTGATAAAGACCATGATTGTTGGAATGCTTCGAATTCCATATTTGCTTGCAGTAGAGGGACTTTCATCAGTATTCAATTTAAAGAACTTCAGTTTTCCAGCATATTCTAGTGATAGTTCAGATACTACTGGATGGATCATTCGGCAGGGTCCACACCAAGGGGCCCAAAACTCTACCATGACAGGTCCATCTGCCTTGAGGACAAGTGATTTCCATGTTTTATCACTCACAGCAGGAACTGGAATTTGAAAGTCAAAGCAAAAGGTTAATTCAAATATTGTAAATGAAATTATCATGGTGCTCTTCATAGAAGAACTACATTACATGATAGATGATCAATTTACTTAAAGATTAATGATTTCATTTCAGAATCTAGAATCAAAATGTAAATATAACCATCGAAAGCACAACTAGAAGTTCTTAAATAAAGATCGTGCACGATAAAAACAATTCAATGTTAAAAAATACCAAACACTAACAAAATGACTTTGAAGCCATTGTGGTGGTAAGTAAATAAAAAAGAAAACTATATCCGAGGTTTTTGAATTACATTAGCCAACTAGTATAACAGTCACCCCAAAAATTTAATCATTAGCCAAGCTAATGGGCGAAACAATATTTCGTTACTGTTGCTCTAGAAGCCTCTTCAATTTCAGATATTGGGTTTTTTACTGGTGGTAATCCCCTTAACTTCTTCCTTTTTTACTTTATAGATCTATCATGTTCCCTCTTTTATCTAATACTCTTGATTTCTCTATGCCAATGACAACAACAGAATGGATCCGATACACTTTTTTGCGTCTGGTAAGAATACTTCCCCTTCCTATTCTCAAAAAAAAGGAGAGAGAGAGAGAGAGAGAGAGAGAGAGAGAGAGAGAGAGAGAGAGAGAGAGAGAGAGAGAGAATATGTTGTTCTCAAAATGAGAAATGGTGTTGAAGAATCTTTGAAGGTGCTGAACGAGCAGATTTCTAAGAGGCCAATTTCTCCTTTTTGAAGTTACTTATCAAGCTAGACATGCCTTTGCAGCTAACTTTGGAATCATGCTCCAGCCTGTTCAATAGACAAGAGAATTTATTCTTGGCCAGTTCATGATCCAGATAGATAGAAACAATCCACATTTTGTTGATTTTGGATTTCTAAGTGGCCCTCCCACCAAAAAGTCCAGTGGATGTCTTTCTTTGGTCATGCTTCCAGCATCACCAGCTTATCTTGAATCTTTTTATGGTTATGATGTACTAGATGCCTAAGTTCTTTGTGGTGGATCATAAATTTGTACGTTTTAATGGTTCTATACACCTTTTATTGGGAAAAGTTCCTCTTATGGTACAAATAGAAAAGGCCACTTCATAAGAAAATTCACAAATTGAATTTTCACACTTTCATGTATATACAGCAAAATACATAAAAGAAAAATAAGCTCTCTTCCATAAAAAAAAATGAAGGGAACCAGATATCATGAAATGAAGTTCCACTCGTGCAACCAATCAATGAGAAATCGAATTAAAAATGATATCCAGGGCACTCTTTTTTCATTCAATGCCTTCAACTTTTGGTTTTATCATATTTTATCCAAACCTAATGAAATTACTAACATTTATGACCAATTATCCAAAACTGGATAATCATATCACGAGGTGGAAAAATTATTAGTTCACAATAACTTCATTCAAGATTCAACCTGTAAAATTCACCTAAGCAAGCTCTACATACATAGATTCTTCTCCACTAAACTCCTTGAACTCTTATCCTCTATGGACTTCTACCTACAGGCTACAGCCACATCAATTTATTCAAAGCCAAGCTGTGCCACCTTGCTTTGGACCACACCTAATAAAATACAGTTCCAGTCAATCAAACCCTCCTCTACTTTTCCTTCTTTCACTACCTTCACTCGTTGCATAAACAAGATATTAGCTTAGGCAAACTTGTTGCAATATACCATCTTCACAGTATGTGAAATCTGACAAACAACGTTTTTATTGAACTTTACAGTGTAGATCATCCTTGACACTATTAAAACATTAAAAGCCAATCTGTTGAATTGAAGATACTTATTTTTCAGCTTCCTTGCCAACTTTTTCAGCTTACTTGCCAATGAGACTCAACTCAACTCAACAAAATCTTAACCCAAATTAATTAGGATGGGTTATATGGATTCCTTTTTTCTACTCTATACGATTTAACGGTTACATCTTCAGAGAGATGCAAAGCCGTATGATCTGAAAATTAAAAAAAATTTAACTAGCTTTTGCTTTCCAATAAGATAAACAATTAAAATACGAGTCCAAGCCACTACTACAGTTTGAGGTAATTACATTTAATTCAAAATGCAACCTTAAATAACAACGAAAATGGAAATGATAGCAGCTAATAGGCACAAACTAAAAATTGTTAAACTACCACTATAAACAAAAACATTTGAATTAAACTTTAATAACCCAATGAAACAAATCAATAAAACATTGAACTTTGCCGAAAACAACACCAAATAAGTAATAAAACTTAACAAATTAAAAAACTTACTATCAACAGTAGTCTCCTGAGCTTCACAGACAACGCGACCTCTGTTCCGTGGAGAAACCTTAACAGTTCTCGCACTGATCGAAACAAACGGTGATTGGGAAGAAGGGATTTGGATCCTCAAGCCATTGAATACCGGGAAGCGGCCGGAGAATGGAAGCGCAGCCGCCATTGGCGATGGGAGAGAGGAGTTGAGGCGAGAGGAAAAAGAGAAAGTAAGTATTGAAGAATGGAGATGTAAAGAAGAAGAAGAAGCCATGAAAGTAAGAATTGAAATTTGGGCAATGAGATTTGGTAAGGTTATTTATGGATACGTAGAGAGAAACTGAAAAAGATGAGACTTTTATAGTTATGAGAAGTGAATGTTTTAGATTTGGAAATTGGAGACAAGAGAGTGTCTGAAAGAGAGATGAATATGATGAAATGAGGTCAGTAAACATAGATCAAAACGGTGTCGTATAAGTTGGAATTAAATCAATCAAAATAATTTATATTTTATCAATAAATACTTTTAATCTAATAATGTTAATAATAATAACAATAATGATAATAATAATAAATGAGAATAGTATGAAATAATATAATGGGAAATATTTGTATATAATAATGTATAATAATATTTAGAGTGGATAGTGATTAGAATTTTTTTTTAAAAAAAAAAATGAATGGAAACATTAAATTGCTAATAAAAAAAATTTCATAAAATTATTAGATTATATATAATTTTATTTTCACTTAAATATCACTAAATTCTTAAACTAGTGATAAAATGAGATTACTCACTTGATATAAATTATAAAATTTCTTCAAAAAAATATTTTAAAAAATAAAAATATTTTAAAAATCTTTAAATACTTGCTTTTCAATTTTTAATTTCAAAAATAATCCTTTCATGATTATACAATTTTCAAAAATTTATATTAATCTTATTTAATATATTAAAATTATTTTAAAAGAATAAAAAAATAAAAAACGTGTCATATTTTATAATTTTTCCTAAATTTTTTAAAATATAAAAATATAAAAATACCTAAAAGAAGTAAAAAAAATTGTAAAAATATTATGCAAATAAAAAATATACAAAAATACTGTATAAATAAAAATTTTACAAAAAATATGATATATAAAAATTTTACAAAAAATATGATATACTTTCAATGCAGTTTTGGTGAATATTGAATATATGTTGAATAGATTTTTAGTGTTATAAAAATGTAAAATATTTTTTTAATAAAAAATTTTATAAACTAAGAAAATAATAAAAATGAAATTTTGAAAAAAAAAAAAGTATTTCATGTAATTTCTTGGAAATGAAACCCCATCTTATGGGCCACATAAACAGCCCAAGAGATGTACGCGAAATGTAATTGAACCCAAGTTTATTAATCTTTGGGCTAGAAGCATTTTTCAAAAAACGCTCCGTTTTGTTCATGGTAAAAAACCAAAAGCAGCGGGCGAAAAGCCCCACCAAAAACTCCATGTACACTGCCGCCAGCGGCACCACCGGGCCATCACATTGAAATTCTCTATTCGATCTTTCGCATTCTCCACCAAAACCCTCATGGAGTCTCCACCAATACGCCTGCAAGAGACCCTTTTGAGCTCTATTTCTTGTTCCCCTCCAGCAAAAGTTGTTGCCAAAGAAAGTGTTGATGGGTCTATAACGCAGCTGGAATGGCAATGATGGGGCACTACATCGCCAATACCAGCAAGGGTTTTGGAAGTCGTTGAAGATTTGAAGCTTTTGGAGAAAAAACTGATGCCCAGATGGTTTTTGGTGGTAGTGGTGGGAAAATTCAGGTAATTTGTTAAAATAATTTTGTTTGGTTGCTGAGAAAAGTACGGAAATGAAAATTAAAGTGACTTGCATTGCATGTGTTAGATACACAAAGAGGTTTTAGATATAAAATTTACAATGCAGTTCTTGACATTCATGATGTTGCTACTAAATTTCTTGTTAAAATTCATAAAGCATCTAAATTTTTTGTCCCCTCAATGATGTTGTTACTTGTTAAAGTCTCCTTTTTTGAAGCGAATGTAAAGGAACAGCATGTAGCTTTTGCATAATCATTGAATACCAATTCTATGAATTCATCTTTATGTACGTTTTATGCGTCCTTTAAGTCTAGGTTTCTCTTAACTCCCTTTTTTATTTAAAAGACATACTTTTTTTTTTCTTGTATCTTTGCATTTTGGAATTTTCTTATGTGATAAAGAATAAATTTTTAAGTGAAGAGGAAAAAGAAATATTATAAACAGAAGACTAAGATTTCCTTTCCACATATAAATTCAGCAAACAAAAGAAAATAAGATTCGACATTGTAAAGCACTCCATTTTCCTGGAACATTGAATTTTTTTTTATTAGTCATATTTGATTAGCAGAATTAGCTGGATCTGGTTCCTCCCGCCAGAAGTTTTCTCATTTATTCACTTCCTTCTGCTGTGTATGTCAGGGGGAACATAAAATTCAGGAGGACAAGAAACACAGGGCAAAATATGAGGCTTTAGGTGATTCTGAAGAAAAGCTCCAATTCTTTGCAGCTAGACAAATAGCATGTCGTATACTTGGAAGTAGAGATTATCTTTGCCAGAAGGTATATGATTACTTTTTGGTGGTACAGTTACTTGGTAAAAGATTATTGTACATGATATCTCTGTACATCTTTTGATTTGCAGTGTTGGCTTCCTCGGGAAGAAGATTGCATGTGTTCAAAAGTCAAGCACTCTTCTCTATGGCCTGGTATACGGTTCTGGTTGTATATGCATCCAAAGGTTAGAATATTTTACGATCATCTCTTATGCTATTTTTCCTGACTGATATAATGATTTAATTTATGATCAGCATCTGTCCGTCAACCTTTTTGCAGGATTTTTTACGACAAAACAATACTGGAAAACTATTATAGCAAGTAATTGGAGTTCAATCTGCTACTTTATGCCTCTTTGGTATCCCTGAACACGAGGAAATCATGTGGAATGCATTCAAGCTTGCAGGTCCTTTTTAACATATAAGCATGTTATATAGTTAAGGATGCAACGCAATTCGTCCGTGTCTGAAATTGCATTGCCTGCTATCAAGAATTTATGAATGTGTTGTTATATAATTTTCATCACTTCACAAGCCATTGTCTCCTATAGGATTGTTTAAATCACATTTGATGTTGTAAGCAAAAATGTTTGCATATATTAACAGGATGCTAGTGCAAACATCCACAGAGAATAGCTTTTGATATTTTGTTCTTCCTTGATAGATGCTGTAAGAAAAAGAAAGGGTTAACGGTTCCTTGAACTGATACCTGATATTTTGTGATCAGAGCTGCCAATCATTGGTCTATGAATACAATCAAAGCGAAAGTTATATTTCCTCCATATTTTTGATACATAATCATTAGTGATAATATTATAATCTGAAACTTTTATTATTGGATTTTATTTTTGGGTCAATATGCATTCGAGTTATCCTTTATTTTAAGCACTGAAATTGCTATTTCAGATTCCTAAACTTCCAGAATTCAATCTTTCGAGCCACTTTCTTCTGATTTTTCTGTGCGCCACTGCAGGAAAAGACAAGGTTTGGTGCCTTTACCCCAACAAGAATACAGTTACAAAGTCAGTTCATGATGCTTTTGGTCAAGGATTTTCAGTTGATATAGGGTGCTCTCCCCCTATGGTATCCATTGTCCTACATGCTTTTCTCTTTATGCTTATGCTGCAACTGCTGTATGTATTTGGAAATTCTTAGATTTGCAGAAGGATCGTGTATGTTGTTTAGTTTGTTTTCATCTTTTCCAGTTCATGTGAAGAAGAAAAAGAGCAGCATTATTGTGAGGGAAGGAAACATATGCCTATTCAGCTACTGAGAGCTGATAAAATTTAGAAATTAGGAATTATTTTAAGCAAATCAGATAGCACTTGGCTCGTTTGTGATGGACTTCTTATTATCTCAATTTGAAATCTCATCTTTTCCTTCAGTTCAACTAGGTGGTAAATTCTCATGTTGATTCTACTGCCCAGACACATGAAGACATAACTCTGAATTTTTTGTTGATTGATGGCACTTGGAGTAACTCTGCTGCAATGTTCAGGCATTTAAAGGTGTGTAAAGTATCTTTTCTGTTGCTTTTCTCTTGTTCTGTCTGCACTAAAATTGTCAGTCTATACACTTGGACAAAAATTTTACTATTTCATTTGGAAAGGTCTATCTGCTATTGTTAATGTTGCTTCTAGGAGCCAAGTTTACATTTTCATTGTCTGCGTGACATCATGGCTTTTCTGAGGGGGTAAAAAATCAAATAATGGTGAATCTGATGATATGCATCATTTCTTCATGTTAGAATGTGTGACATAGTGGCTTATTTTCATCAATATCAATATCTCAGTGCAATCAAAACAAAACTTGTTTTTATCATTCTAGCCAGGATATTGGATAGCTACATTCCTTCGATTCAAAGATGAAATTGTATGTGTATGTTAAGAATTCCTTTAGTTACATTAGCTATGCTCTTGTTAGCTTAGCTGCTGCTTCTATCTGTGTGTCAATTATATATTGGAAACTCCCACGCCAGTAATTTTCTTGTGTGAGCTATTTGAGACTTTACCTGGATACATATATTGTATGTGCAGGAGCGAACAAATTCAGTTTGGGGAGAGGAGGATCTTCATTGCATTTCCCTGGCCACTGGTGCATCTACAATGAACAAACTTCGGTGAGATTTATAGCATAGTCAAATCCTTTCTAAAGCCTATCATTTGTTTACCCAGTTACCTTATGTTGATGCCTTCTGCTCATACTAAATGTTACTAGTAACCATCACTGGTTTTGGAGGACAGGCCACAGCCATCATGGGATCGAACCTGTACAGCAGCAGCTGCCATCAGCCTCCTCTATGAGCTGCAATATCTTCCTCAGTTCAGCTCCTTTGAGTTGGATAAACAGGCTGCCACATTAGAGGATGCCTTAGTTGTTTTATTAGAAGCTCTAACAACTCGACGTCTTAGGATGGGCAGGTCAATAACCCGTAAAACTAGACACACTAACAATATCTGTTGAGGGCCAGCAAAGTGTTATATTTTACTGAGGTTCATTACATGCTTCATGTGAAATCTTTTCCATACCATTGATAAACATATGTTTTTTCATACCTTTTGTTCTGGCAACTGCTTCAATTATTGATCGTTTAATGATAATATCTAAATGGGGATCCACATGATGGGTGGAAAACATGCAAATGCAATGTTTTGGTTCTATTTGAAAGCACCAAATTGTATTTTGAAAGAAAATTCAGCTTGTTTTGTTTCTAGTTTTTGTCCCTTTATTTTTCCATTCCTGCATAAGCTTAAGCTTTCTCCTGAACTGACATTCAACCTAAACATTAACATATGTATATTCTTAATTACAGGTTAACATATTTTGGCATGAAGCTAATTTTAACTATTATCAAGGTCAGCAATCAAGTGATCAATGCATCAGGTTTGATTTTTATTGCTAAGTGGCATCGCATGGTGATCCTTTTGAGATGTGGTAGACATATTTTACTGTAGGCTCATCATAGAAAACTGTCATATTTCAGCTTATCTTTTGGGGAGAAAAAGCTGCTGTTTGTTGTGTAACTGCTTATGGTATATGGGATAAATTTGAGAAACACATTCTTTGTTAGAATTCTGAAAGAAACTATTGAACTGGATATGTATATCAGCTCTGAGACCGGTATGTGTCTACTCCGAAGAGACAACGATGAGCGTCTCAACCCTGATGACCAAGAATACCTGAAACTCAAGAGGGTAAAAATGTGTTGTACTGTCTTCTCTTTTAAACTTGAAAGTCAATTGAGTTCAGTTAGATCTCTAGCTGTACTCAATGATTGCAGCAATTTTGGCTCATTGCTTATGAATTTAGTCTTGACGTTCCTTCTTTTTGTAAAAATAACATAATCAGGGTGCTGATCAGTTGATACAAAACTGGTTCTGGCATCATATCCATTAATACTACTTGAATACCATGTTCTTGGTGATTCATGCTCGAACATTCTTGATGTTCATGGATGAGTTCTTTATTATTCTTTGGAAGTTAATCAAACCATTTAGCTTTAGCAATGGCCTTTGTGTTTAGATTGGAATCTTGAATGAAATTTGAGCTACAATTTATTTGGCTGCAAGCCTGCAAATCAGAGATTTAGGGTTTTGATAAACAATGTCGAACTAATTGAATACTGTTGCTGAGTTTTAGCTGTGAATAATAATATTAAAAGCATGCTTGAATTGGTTCATAAAAATTAAGCAAGATACTTTTTTAAAGGTTTTTTATATATAAAATTACTAGAAAAAGCTCAAAATATTATAAATTTATCATCCTAGAAAAATTTTATAAAATTTACTAGAAATTTTTGTTATCAATTTATAAATTTAGTTTATATTTTTCAAAATTGGCAAAAAATTCTCAATAGAAATATGATAAAAAGCATAATTATACTTTTTTAAAAAAGAAAAATCCAAATAAAAATTGAGAACTCAAATCAACTTTTAACCATCAAAAGTAAGAAAATTCACCCTATGACAGAAATCATTATGATGTTAATATTGAGGTTGAAATTGATTTTTGAAAAAACAAGCAACTCTAAATTCTAATTAACATAGTTAATCTTTCCTTTTTATATTTAGAATTTTTTTATATGTATAATAATAATTTTAGAAAATGAGCTGAGAAAAGTTAGATTTTATCTAACATGATTCATAAGTATTCCGATAATCCTTTTTTAAATAAAAAATTTATCAAATTTAAAATAACTTATTTTATAGTGCATTTGGTTACACAAAAATCCTAAGAAAGTTGACTACATAATCTTCATTTACTTGTTTTGCAAATGATTTATGTAAAATAAAATACTTGGCTCACTAAATTTTACCAACCAATTGCACTATAATATTACTTGAGGGAGTAGAAAAAAATATTTTAATAAGAAAGAAGATTAAATGGTATACATGTTAAAAGACAATCAGATATAATAAGAAAGATATTATATTGGTAGTTTAGGTATTGCTTAAGCTTTTCCTATAAAGTTGAATTACAACAAAATAAGTTAATATTTTTTTCAATTCACTTTCTCAATATTTTATTACATCTTCCAAACACGGTTAGTGCATATGCCCCTTAAGTTGGATTGGATGAAGAGAGCAAACAAAAATTTTGGAATAATATGGATGAACTTATGCGAGGGATTCCAAATGATGAAAATATTTTTATAAGATGAGACTTAAATGGACATATAAAAAAAAGACAAAGTATGTTTTGAGGAGGTACATGGAGGGTTGATTTTGCTTTAGCCTATGGTTTGATTCTGGCAAATACATATTTTATAAAAAGAGAATTCCATCTAGTGACCTTTAAAAGTGAAAAAAATAGAAGTCAGATTGACTTCATACTCACAAGAAAAGCCAATCGAACTCGATACAAGGATTGTAAGGTTATTCCAGGTGAGACTTTGACCTCTCAGAATAGGTTAGTGATTTTGGATATCAAGTTTAAGATGTTGACTAATAGGCTAAGGAGAAACAATATTCCTAAGATTAAGTGGTGGACTTTAAAAGGTGAAAAATAATTGTTGTTCAAGGATGAGTTGGTCAAAGCTGGAGGATGTGAGAAAAATGTGAGTCTGTCATCAAAAGATATGTGGATATGCATATCTACAACAATTAAAAGAGTAACTAGAAAGATTCTTGGAGAATCTAAAGGGTGTGGATATCCCTCGAAGGAGTCTTGGTGGTGGAATAAGAAAGTGCAAAAAGCGATAAGAAGTAAAAGAGAATGGTATAAGAGTTTGCCCAAGTGTAATAACGATGATGTTTTTTAGCAGTATAAACAAGCAAAAAAAGATGCTAAAAAGGCAGTTAGTTAAGCAATAGCACAATCTTTAGAGAGTTTGTATGAGAAATTTGAAATAAAGGAAGAGAAAAAAAGTTATCAATAAATTGGCTAAGATAAGGGAAAAGAAATGTCGTGATTTAAACCAAGTTAAGTGTATTAAAGATAAAGAGAATAAGATTTTGGTTCAAGAAGAGGATATTAAAGAACGATGAAAAAGTTATTTTGAGAAACTTCTTAATGAGAATCATAGTGGTAACATTGAGAGTTTAGATGTTAAGCCGGCGAAAAATATAAAATACACTAGATGAATTAGATTTTCGAAAGTTAAGAAAGATTTGAAGAGGATGAAAGTTGGTAAAATCTGTAGACCATATGGGATACCTATTGAGGTTTGAAAATATTTGAGAGATACATGAATTGCATGATTGACATCTTTGTTCAATAAGATATTAAGTATAAAGAAAATGTCTAATAAATAGAGACAAAGTAGTTTGATACCTATTTTTAAGAATAAAGAAGATATTCAGAATTGCTCAAATTATAGAGGTATAAAACTTATGAGTCACACTATGAAATTATGAGAGAGAGTTGTGGAACACCGTTTGCTGTTAGATACTTATATCTCCTCAAATCAGTTTGGCTTTATGCCTGGTCGATCAACTATGGAAACTATTTTTCTTATAAGAGATTTGATGAAAAAGTATAGAGAGATGAAGAAAGACTTACATATGATTTTTATTTACTTGGAAAAGGCGTATGATAAAGTCCCTAGAGAAATTTTATGGTGGGTTCTAGAGCGTAAGGAAATATCTATATGATATATTCAAGTCTTGAAAGATATGTATGAGGGAGTCATCACCAGTGTCCGCACTATGGGAGGGGATATTAAGGATTTTTTCATTTCTATTGGATTACACCAAGGTCCAGCTTTGAGCCCTTATCTTTTCACCTTGGTCATAGATGAGCTAACAAGATATATACAGGATGACATCCCTTGGTATATGATGTTTGCAGATGATATTGTATTAATAGATGAGACCCAAGCAAAGGTAAGTCAAAAGTTAGAGTTATGGAGAAACACTTTGGAATCTAAGGGTTTTAAGCTAAGTAGGACTAAGACTGAGTATATGCATTGTAGATTTAATAGCGAGAATAGAGAAAGAGGCGAAATTACTTTAGACGGAATAACAGTACCTCATAGTACTTATTTTAAATACCTTGGCTCTATTATCCAAGAAGATGAGGGTTGTGAAGAAGATGTAAATCATAGGGTTAAAGCTGGTTGGATGAAGTGGAGGGGTACTATAGGAGTTCTATATGATCGAAAGATGCCAATTAAATTAAAATGAAAGTTTTACCGCACTGCAATACGGTCTGCGATGATATATGGTAGTGAGTGTTGGGCAGTAAAAGGACAACACATGAGTAAAATGCATGTTGCGAAAATGAGAATGATAAGATGGATGTGTGATCTTACTAGGATGGATAAAATCCGCAATGAGTACATTAGAGAAAAAATGGGGGTAACATCTATTGAGGATAGGGTAAGAGAGCATAGATTGAGATGGTTTGGCCATATGAAATGAAGACCTAGCGATACGCCGGTTATAAAAACGAATAAGTTAAAGTAGATATAACTAAGTGAGACAGAGGTAGGTCTAAACTGATTTGGTCAAAGGTGGTCTAAAATGATCTTATGATGTTATATTTATCAAAAGAGATAACCCTAAATCGTATTGAGTTGAAAAGAAGAATCTATATAGACGACTCCAATTGATTTGGGATTAAGACTTTGTTGAGTTCCAAATACGGTAATAAAATGTTTCTCAATAAAATATAATTCCAATAATACACCTCTATAAAATATATTTTCAATAATAAATTTTTTCAATAATTTACCAAACACATAATTCGTGAAACGATTATCATCTTCATATTAATGTTATCATTAATTTTTTTTCTTTTTTACAGATTGAAAAAGGAGTAATAAAACAAACAATAAAAGAAAGAAAAATCTGTTTTCGAAATTTGACATTGTCCTTAACCAATATTCATGCAACAATTTCCTCTCTTCCCCATTTGTTTATCTGTTTGTTTTTTGTCTAAAAATGGAAAAGAAAAAAAAAACAGAGTCCAAAATCCATTTTTGGCCAAAAGAAAATAATGATGGAAAAAAAAAATTTGAACAAAAAACATTTGAGATCAAATTTAGATCTCCATATGGGAAAAATTTTTTAAAAAATTTCAAAAACAATGGCTTGTAATTATAATTCATTGCTTTATCTAATTTTCTTCTTTCTTCTAATTCGATTAGCCATCTCTTCCTCTGTTATTTCCTGTAATAATCCTCTGTTTTAACTCTGTTTCTTTGTTTTGTTTTAATTTTAATTATGTAAATTTGCTCATTAATTTTCGCATTCTTTTTTAAACCCAGATGATGTTCTTAATCCTCATTCATATTCGGGTCGTGCCCTTCTTCAAGCCAAGAAAGGTAAGTCTTTTAATATATATTTCTCTTCTTTTTGCTGCAATTTTCTTGTTCTTGGGAAAATGGAAATTGGGATTTTTCTTGCTGAATTCTGGATTTGATTTATGAATGCTAATTAAGAAAGTTAGAGCTTCATTTAATGTTAAATGTATGAAATCAGCCAACGAAGATTAGATTCTGGAAAATGCTGGTCAAAAAATCGATCATGAATCTATTATTTGATAAAATATGTATTTACTACTAGATTATGTCTAAAAATTCCATTGATTGATTAAGTTTCAATTTCTTCTAATTCCATAGTTTAAATTCCATAATATCTTATGCTAATAAGAATATATGGAAAATAAGTGTCTCATATCAATTAAATACAAAATATGTAAATGACAAAATATAGAACGAATTCTTCAATTTCAACACTCTCAAATTTCTATTGAAAATTCGACTTGTTAACCTTATATCTCATAAATTTGGACTTTGTTTGCTCGACGATGGACTTTCAAATATTTGGTCTTCATAAGATACACAATGTCTCTCTAATTTTCAATTCATTTTCCATTTCTTTCCCTTTTAAAATTGATTGTTTTATTTCTTATGATGATCACAGCTTGCAATATAAGTTTTGAGAACATGGACTACACAGTGATAACAAGCAAGTGCAAAGGGCCACAATACCCAGCAAAGACATGTTGTGGAGCTTTGAAAGATTTTGCTTGCCCATTTGCAGAAACTCTAAATGACAGAACAAACAACTGTGCAGAAACAATGTTTAGTTACATTAATCTTTATGGCAAATACCCACCTGGTTTGTTTGCTAATGAATGCAGAGAAGGCCAACAAGGTCTAGATTGCACTAACATTACTTCTTCTTCTTCTTCTTCAATTCAATCTTCATTGTTCATTTCCACTTCTGGAGTTCTTCTTCTAGGGTTATACAATTTGCAGCTCATTTAGATGATCAAGAAATTCAAGATTTTTCACTCAAATTGTTGTTGTGGTTATTATTATCTTTCATTTACTAAATTATGTTATAGTTTTGTATTTTGAAACTGTAGTTGCCTCAAGATTACTTGTTATTGTTGTTTCTCATAATCTATTTCTTAATTTGTGCATATATACTAAATTTATATTCCTTTATTAATTTAATTGCATAAATTATGTCTATGCATGACTTTCTTTTTATGTATATAACTAATCTCAATAAAAAAAAAAGAGTTGCAGTAAGTTACAGACAGTATAAAATTTTATCATATCTGGTGGATTAAGATGATATAAACATTGAGTGGAGTACAATTAATTACATGAATGAAGGATAAACACTACAAGAATTTAGTGATTTACCTGATGGCAAAAATCGTCAGCAACTACAAAAATTCTATACGCAAAAACATCAGTTCCCAATAATTTCACCGGTAGATAATTTACCAGTAGAAAAAAAAATGCTCGATAAATACTGTCTTTTTGCCGAGAACAGTATGGTCTTAATCTTATCAGTTAAGAATACAGTTAGACTTGTTTATATATCGAATTATGAATCTCAATCCGTAACAGATTAAATATATTGAAACCTTTATAAAATTCAATGATTTACTAATTGAAAAATATCCAATTCAAGAACATATCTACGTAGAAGTAATTATTTTCTTTAAAACATTTCAAGAGACTTGTCTGGTTGTCCCCAGGGGCGGAGGCCGGTGGGGTCGGGTGGGGACTGACGACCCCCTGTCGGGCGCCGGACATGTAAATCTTCAGCCCTCAGCCCCTCAGTTTCAGCCACCATCAGCTTCCTCTCAGCCTCTCAGCAGCTCAGCTCCCTCAGCCCTCAGTAGCTCAGCCCCCTCTTTCAGAGTTTCTGGCTCCGCCACTAGTTGTCCCCATGTATTTATATATAAGAAACCAAGTGGATAAGAACATGGGGTTGGGCAATTGGATATTCTGATCTTTAGCTATTTAATTGTCTACTACTATAAATTAAAGATTCTGGTGTTTACATAAATGTTTTCTGTTCTCTCTTTTATTAGTCTTTTCATTTGGCCAAAATTGCAATTCTAATAATAGTAAAAACCTTTCTATTTTGTCATGTAATAACACTTACTTGTGCTACCAGCAAAATCCTTTTTTTTTTATTAGGAGAAAAAAAATTAAAATAGAACCATGCATAATTAAAAGATATTATGGAATCGATCTTCCCAAAAGTATATATATATATATATATATATATTTATTTATCTTTAAATTGTGTCTCAATCTACATCATAATATAATGTTAAATATATAAATATACTTTTTCAATAATAGTGATCATATTCGTAGAAAAACATTTGTAATTTTAAAAATATTACCTGTAGAAGAAAAAACTAAATATTATGAAATTGATCGTTCAAGATAATATATATTTATTTTTCGACTCTATTTCGGCCGTATTATTATATAATATTAAATACATGATATACATTTTCAATAGTGGTAATTATATTCATAGAAGAACAAATGTAATTTTAAAAATATTCTCTACAAAAAGAATATTAATGTTGTGAGGACTAATTAAATAAATATTAATTATTATTACTTAAATAATGGATGTCACTCATTAATTTGTTTATTTGTGTTTGGACAAAAGTAATTTATGGGTTTAATTTCAGAAAATTAAGCTTGTGTTTTTATTTTATTGGAAGGAGGTGAATGAAATACTTGTGGATGCAATCCAATGGTTAAAAACAAAGTAAATAATTATTTTCTCTTAAATTTGGCTAGAATTGGAATTTTGCTGAATTTCTTTATTCTTTTGAAGAAGAATATACCAATGGATCAAATTCCAATATCCCATTTTATCTTTTTAGGAAAGCTATTGGAGCATAAATTTAATGGTGCATACTAAACTCACAAGAAAAAAAAAGAAAAGAAAAGAAAATTAATGTTGAATTAATTATAAAAATGAAAATTATTTAAAATTACTCAATCCATTCTAAATTGATAAACATATTTTTTTATTTTGTTTTAAATAATAATATATTTCTTAATGAAATTTTTCTATTTTTTTTAAAGAAATTAATTTTTATTATTATAAAATATAAAATATGTCTATCAATTGCAAACAGATAAAATAATTAACTTTATTTTTTAAAATAAATATTAAAATTCTAATTTTTATTGATATAAGCAACCTCTCATGATCTCATCTTGTCTTGTGTAAAATTAGGATTTTCATCTCAAAACATATGCCTCAAATCAAGCAATCATTTCATTGCCAAGTGGCAATTCAGTTATTCAAGCAACGCCAAGTCAACGTAAAAACGTAACGTGGTAAAAAATTAAAAAAAAACAAAACAAAACACAAACCAGACAAAAACTTTTAACCTTAAAAAGGATATATTTCTAGTGTGTGCACAGTTACAAAATTGGACTCAAAACATTTCATTTTTCTGCTAATCATTTCAAAGCAACAAAAAACAGAAAATTAAAGCCCTTATAATTTCTTCTTTTTCTTTCTTTTTTTTCCTTTTCATCGAAATACAAAAAAAAAAGGAAAAAAAAAACATGGGCAATTAGAATTAGTGATCACGGTGATGATGAAGTTCTGAAAACCAGATGGAGAATAATTTCATCTGTGAGCAGTGACCAGAGTTTCAATGAACCTTAACCCATCAAATCTTGGAGCAAATTTATCTGTAGAAGATGATCTTTGTTGATCTTTGTTTAAGTTGGCCTCCTGCAAGAAAAATTTGAACAATTTTTAGAAAACCCAAATGATCAATCACAAGAAATTTGAATTTAATTTGATGGAGAAGTCAGAAATTTTAAACCCAAGAAAATTTATCTAGATAATGCCCAGAACAGGGGGGCTCAAAATCAAGGGAGTAAAAACAAAAACCAAATTAATCCTCAAGAAAATTTATGGGATTTAAAAAGAAGATTAGTCTAAATAATATAGAATTAAATCCGCAATAATTAATTAAAAATCAGAGCTTATCTCAAAATATGAATTGCCTAATTGAAAAACAGAGGATAACAATGTAATAAGATAAGAAAAACAGAGAAATGCAAAAACAGCAAGAAAAAGGCATGAATTTTTGTCAAAACATAAAGAAAATCATAAAAAAAATTTTCTTTTCAATGCTTACCTCATGAGAAAGCTGCAAATTAGAATTACAGGTAAAGCTTGAGTTAAGATTAGATGAAGAGGAAGAAGCAGATATGGCAGTAGCAGAAGCAGCAGCCATAGAAGCAGCAAAGAAACCAGATTTCTTCATTGTTTAAAGATGGGAGATAGCGAATTCGAATTCCCGGGAATCTTCAAGAAAATGGGTTTGCTTCTGTTTGTTTTCTGGTAAAAAGAGAGAAAATTAAAAGGGGATTGAATGATGAAGTCGTTGCTGAGAATAATATATATAGAGAGAGAGAGAGAGAGCTGACATTTGGTCAGTTGTAACTTGGAATATTTATGCGGCAACTATGCCCTTCTGTTTCTAGCTATTAAATTTACATTCTTGACTTTTTGAATTTCTGCTCCAAAATTATTTTTTTTATTATTAAAATATCATGTTTTTAAAAAACGAATTATCTTGTTTTCAACCATTAAATTATTTTTGAGTAGTTATGAAAATTGAAGATTTATTTCTGAGTCTATTATTAAAAATAATATGAATCTTTCATTGCATTATATTTTGATATGCTTAAGAAATAAAAAAAAATGTCAATACTTATTATTAAACAGCAATAAATACTCTAATTTTTATTAAAATTTTGTAATAATTTTATATTAATTATCTTAAAATTGACTCTAATATATTTAAATGAAAATAAATTTATGCCAATAAAAATTAGAGTATTTTTTACTTGTTAAAAAAATGCAATATGGCACATATTAATAGTATCCTAAAAATATTTTCTTTCTTTACACTAAAATAATATATTTTGATAATTTTTAAAGGCATTTAATTTTTTGAAATATTAAATTTTTAAAAAATATATTATTGATTTTCTGCTATGAAAACTTAATTATTGTATCAAAAAATAGTGAATATGCATTATTTTAGTCAACAAAATTAATTAATTTAAACTTAGACATCAAATAAAGTCATATTCAAACTTGGCTTGCCCAAGTTTTTAAAACAAATAGTGACATTGTGTTGGTTATTAGAGAAAAAAAGTAGTAGATATTGATATTCATTTAATTTTTTATATTACTTGTATGGTTATGATATTAATTATTGAATATAATGGGAAAGAGTATAGTTCATATAGAGATTAAAATTTTTATTTAATTATGTTAAAATTATTGTGATTTGAATATGTGGAGTAGAAATTCATTTTTTTCTAAATGTTTTGCATATAAAATAATTCTTAGACTTTTATATTAGGAAGTAGAAATTTCATTTTTAGATAATTATTAATTCATCAAATATTTAATTCAATAATATTAGAGTCACTTTTAAAATTATTTAAATTACATTACTAATCTAATGGTATTGATCCAACTTTAAGAGTAGAGGTATTAATTAATGAATTGTGAAATTTAAAATAATAAATAATAATTTACTTAATATATCATTTATTTAAAATTTTTTATTTTTTATAATATATAAATATGAAATAAGGTATTAATTAGGAAATAAATAATATACTTATTTTTATAAGGTATACTTATTTTCGAAAATTAGAAATATGATATAATTTTATATATATGAAATTTTGGGGTTAATTTATAAATTAGGCAATAATAATTTGACTTGAAAATAAATTGGAAGGGCAAACTTGTAAAAGAGGAATTTTATTCTAGAATGTAGTGAGGGGCAAAATGGTAATAATAAGATTGAAAAAAGGTTATTTTTCGCGGCATGTCGATATAGATCTCTTCGAGATGACTTGTTCAAGAATTAGTCGCGATAGGCTGATTTACTTCAAGCCGCAGGCAATTATATCTGGACATGTGTATGGTTCTTATGGCACCACACAAGCACTCAACTTTCACAAAATTGTTTTTTAAAGGATTATTTAGAAAAAGAGAAAAAAGCCTAGAATTATTTTTTATTTAATAAATGAGAAGAAACAAAAAAAATATTTAATAATAATTTTTTTCATTTATTTGGAAACAGTTTTAGAAGAAACAGAAATAATGTTATTATTTAATAATAGACATCGCATTATTTCATCATTTGATGTATTATTGTTTTAAGAATATTTATTTATATTAAATAGTTAATTTTTTTCCTATTTCCAACTATTTTTTTCCTATTTCCAACTAATTTAGGGAAGAAATTTGGTGAGTGCTTATGTTTTTCCTCATTTTAAATTAAATATATATATATATATTATTTTCATTTTATTTTTCATTTAGCTCTCCTACCCACTTTTTTTGATTTATTATTTTATGATTAACACTCAAGAATAAAAGGCATCTCATAATAAATCATATGGTAAAGAATTTACCCAAAAAAAAAAAACAAAAAGAAAATCAATTATCCCTTGATTTTAAAAAAATATATTTTCAAGTAAAGTAAATCATTAATAATATAAATAGATAAAGTCCAAATAAGAACTAAATCTTAAACTTTTTGACTTTAAAATTGAAATTTTGATGAGTACAGAAAATACATATGTGAACTTGAGAAACACACACACACACATATATATATATATCATAATATATGTATTTTTGGACCATACTTAGTCCGGCCAACCTAATAAATTCTTCCAAGATATTTTGATCCTTAAAATCTTTTTTGTTTTTATTTATAAATTGGGGCACCAAATTTTGATAATTTATATTACATAGCAACCTATATTTAATTTTAAATAATAAATTTATAATCAAAATTTTATCTATATTTAAAAATATTGAATTTTATATTATTTCAATCAAATTTATAATAATACTAACCAAATTTACATTATATTTATAATTGTTCTTTGAATATTAAATATACTAACTTAAGAAAATATTGAAAAATTTAAATTAGTCATATTAACTTTATGATCTATGATACACTTTAGAGTGCAAAAGAGCAATAAATTAAAGTTAGTTATTAAAAGAAAAATTAATTAAAAAAAAGGACAAATCAATAGCAAACTCAGATTGAAAACCACAATCTTAATAAATATTTTAATTCAAAATTGCAAAAATTTAAGTCTTGGAGGAGATGGATCTTCATGTTCCTATTGATAAGGAAGTGTTTTTCGAAACAGACAAAAAAATAAATTAAGATTACATGCCAATAACGGCATTTTGCGTAAGAAAACCACAAAAAACATATATATATATATATATATATCCTAGTTAGTTTCTTAATTAAAATACTTCCAATGAATGACCTCCCAAGAAAACCCACTCCTAAAAATGACAAGAACTTCTTATCATATAATAATATATTTTATTTGTCTCATTAAAATTAAAATTATTATTTTTATTAAATAAAAATTATTATTTTTTAATTATTTTTTATTGTTAATAAATTAATTAATAAGATAAGAGTATAGTGAATATATTTTAATTAATTTAAAATAATTTTTATGAAATAAAAAAATATGATTTTTTTTAGCCTGAAATAAAAAAAATATGATGATTATTTTAATTTTGATACATGAATTAAAAGGAATAATTTGAGTGGAATCGTGGTGTAATTAATAAATAATTAAAAATAATAAAAGTAGTGGTTGACAATACAGTTAGTAAAACACGTGGCATGAACCCAGATGAGTGATCGTCTTCAATGTCAGCTGGCTGAGGGTGACCATATGAAAAATGGAGAAAGATCACCAGTAGTTTTCCTCGTTGCTCATGCCAACAAATTACACTTCGAATTTGTGCTATTTTGTATATGTAGCAAAGCTATCTTAGCTAGAACAACAGAGTTATGCTAAATTTTGTTAAGCAAAAGACGTAGTCAACTGTTTTTTTTTAATAAATTTTAACTCTTGTTTTTTTAATAAAAAAAATTAAAAAAAAAACACTAGGCAATGACTACCTTCTACAAATAAAATCTAACTCCAACTAGAAAAAATCGATTCATATAAATAAAATAAAAAATAAATTATCTAAATTAATTAATACAAAATTATTTTAATATAATTAAATGTCTTAAGTAATATTTAAATATATAGTTACTTTAAAATTTAGTGAAGAGAATTTTATTAAGAATAAGTAAAAAAAATTAAAATTTGACCGATTCGATCATCATCCGATTAATCCGATCGATTAAGTCGATATAAATAATTAAATAGATCAATTTTAATTTATATATTTTTTAATAAAATCTATCGAATTTGATAAAAAAAAATAAACAAAATCGACCCATAATGATCAATTTTTAAAAATATTTTTCAAATTACTATTAAGTAGTCAGGTCAGTCGAATCATAAAATTCAACCAATACTCGTATCTAAATTTTATCATTCATATAGTCCTACCTAAATACAAAAAAATATATATAATTAAATTAATCTGTAAAAATTATTTTTTTATAAATTAATAATTTATTTTTTCTATATTCTTAATAATTATACATTAAAAATTATTTTTCATAAATTAATACTTTATTTTTCTATATTCCTAATAATTATATATTAAACACTACTTATCATATAGCGAGATTAATTAAGAATTAAAGAAATATTTAATAACTTTATTAGATTTGCTTATAAATGAAATATGAGTATAAAACATATCAACTTTTTTCATAAATTCTATAATTTTATTTTTTCACAAATTAGTAATGGGAATTCAATATATATATATATCATTTTTTTTATTTATTTTTTTGCTTTCTTTTTTTTTTCTTATCTCTTTGATGTCTTTCAATGTAGTGAAGATATTGAACAATTCTTTTTTAAACACCCAATAAGTTTAAAAAAACAGACATATGCAATTCTTTTTTATTTTTTATATGTAACTTTGACAATTATTGAGAAATTTTTAGTAATGATTTTAAAAATATTGATGATCAACTTGAAACTCATTAATCTTCTATCTAATCCAATCAAAGTTGTTTGACAACTCATCTAATTACATTATTGTCCCTAATTTCTTTTTATAATTAATTGAAAATATAATAAAAAATCATATTATAGTGAGAAATTACATAACATATATATATACATATATAATATAGTTGTGAAATCAAACAAATATTCACTAAGCGTTTGTGGGTGCACTGTGATCTCATCATCCTAAAAGTTAAACAAATTCATAGCCAATAAAGCATTCAACTTTATCTCAAACTTGAAAAATATCCTTTTCTAGTCAACTCAATATAATATTAAATAATAATTTATAATAATAAATAATTAATGTAATACAGAATTTATGAATCAAATATTACATTTAAAAATACACATAAACGTATATTAGAGTTTCTTTAATTGTGATATTGTGATTGGTTCATTTGGCATAATAATACCATCAACATATTTATTGTCATGTATAAATTTATCAAACTTGCTTGTAGTTTTTTCATCATAATGTATAAAAAAAATTCCAATTAAAGAGATGTATCTGGAAAGTATTTATGGAATTTTTAAATTTTTTTTATTAAGAAATAACAAATAAAACACATATAGATAGAAAATAATGATCATAATAAAATTATGAAATTTTATAATTTAAACTTTAAAAAATTTTAAATTATAAATGTAAAGAGTAGTCGACATTTTATTTTACCTATATAAAAAAATTACGTCTCATAGATGTAGTCAAATTTATATTCTTAATTTCCCTCTTATATTTGATTTGTTAAAAATTTCGATTAAAAAAAATTATTGAGTGATACTTTTTAAAAAATTATTAAAATATAATCATAAATTTAATAATTATTTTATAAATATTTTTATTTAAAATGTATAGTATAATATTTTCAATGAAATATAGTAATATATTATGTATTCTTTAATATATTAAATTATATTATTTATCTATATATAGTTAATCAATTTAATATAAAACAAAAGTGACAAAATCTATAAATTGGAAATTATGCAGTTGTTTTGTCATGTAAATATATAAAAGTTAGGTGTTTATTATATAATTAATATAATACCTTGAATTATTTAATAATTATTTAACTACCCAACTATTTGCATCGACTTCGATTTAATACGTCTGAGAGGTCAATATTGGATTTGTTTGCTCCTCAAAAATATGTGTTTGCTATTAATAAATTATTACTATTAGTTTGCTTTAAAATAATATTTTTTTTATTTTTTTTTTGCCAAAAAAAAATTTTGGAATACCCATACAATCAGTATTAATGAGCCCTTTTATATTATTGGGTAAAGATTGAAAGCTAGAGAAATTAAAGAAAGTATGTGTTATCCTCTCCATATGTGCAAGTTTATGGGCAATATGATTTTTCTTTCTAAATATATGAGTGATACGCGAACCTGTGGATTGAAGGAAGCTCGAGATTTCAGCTGAAATGCCATGGAAATCCGGCGGTCTCCATTGATGAAAAATGTCGGCAGCTTGAAGTGAAACTGTTTCGATATGGATGGAAGAGTAACCAAGATTTAAGCACCAATCAATAACGACTTTAATGGCTGTGATCTCTACAGATAGAGGAGTAGAAGCTCGAATAGGGAAGTAACAAGCTGCCACAAAATTTTCAAACGAATTTTGAATCACCGCTCCTCCAGCCGAGAATAATGGCGTGAAAGGCATCGACGTTAACCTTAAAAGGATGAGCCAATGGCAAACGCCAGTAGACTAGGGAAGGTTTGCGCTGCATTGATCTAAAACCCGCTGACAGTAACACCATTAGCGAATCAAACCTCTTTTTAGCAAATTTTCGAGCTTAGTTGATAATTCCCCAATTATATATAGAATGGAAGATGCTGGTGCGAATGTTGGAGATCAAGAAGTCCCTATCTCTCCATGTGAAATTACAAAAAGCACACCATATGTGCCATAATATTACCTGCGGAATAAATCTTTGAAGCAAGCCCAACAGGGATTTGGGCTTTGTAACCAACCACCATTTCATAATTTCTAACCTTAATGATGAACAAGTAACATTGAAACTCAAAACATAACCGCCAAAGAATCTCCAAATTTTTTGAATATGAGAACACAAGTAAAAAGTATGATCCAAAGAGCTTTCGGCAGAGAGGCAAAAAGGGCAACAAGAAGGGCCCGAAATACTGATTAGTTGCGGCAGATCATGTAATGGCAGCGCCTTATGAAACACACTCCAGGTGAAAAAAGAAATCTTTAAAGGGAATAGATTATCCCATAGCATGGAAAAGGATAATGTTACACTCTTGTGTTTACGCACCCATTCATGAATGGAAGAGAAAGGAACGCTAACATCACCTTCATCATTAATAGCCGGCAAAATTTCATTAGCTGCTTTAAAATAATATATATATATATATATATATATTCACATGCATCACTATTAATAAATTGGATTTATTTATTTATTTAGATTTATTAGATCTATTAATGAATTATTTATAGATGTTTGATATAGCATGAAATGTTTGTCCATGTGGCTAGCAATAATAATCATATATTGCAAAAATCACATATTATAATAGTGAAATCAACATCTCTTATGGTTTTTATTTTCTTTTAAAAATAAAGACAACAATTATTGTGAATATTTTCGTTTTTTTATTAATTAAATTTTTTTTAGTAAAATTCGAGAAAATTATATTATTTATCACTTTTTTAATTTTTTTTAAATATCATATAGTTTTTATATATGTTTTATATATAATACAGTTTTGAATATGAAATATATTTTTACTATGCTAAATATATATTATATGTATATATCTAAAAGTGAGATAATTTGAGAATTGAAGGTTGAAAATAGATATTTTTGAACATACATTTTTTTGTTTTTTTGGATACTTTAAGAAAAATTACTACAATTCAAGTGTATGGTTCATAAATTTTATATTTCATTTACTATTAATTATATATTTTATTTTTATGTAAGATAATTTTCTTTTCTAACACAATAATGAATCAAAGCCTCAAAGCCAAATCTACACTTTCTTGATTATGTCCTCCATTTTTCTGCCTCATGAAGCACTACATAAATAAAATAAATAAATCCAACAATTTCTTTTTTAAAAAAATTGTATTTTCTGAGTGTTGTATTCAAACATATATAAACCATTGGAAGTGCGGGTCAGAGAATAAAGGTTGGTAAAAAGATTAATTAGACTAAGACAAAAGTTAAAATATTCGGTCACCATACACTTTCTCACAAAATTATTCCACCAGAGAAATGAATATTCCCGAAATTCTTATATTTTAGAACTAAAATAAGAGAAAAAAATTAAAAGAAAAATATTTTTAATATATATTTTTTAAAAAAAAATATTTTTAATATATTTTTAATATATGACATATATATCGCTAAAAGTAGAACATACTTTTAATATATTAAATATATATTAGACGTATATATTAAAAAAGGGTAATTTTAAAATTAAAAGTTAAAAAGTGAGTAGATATTTTTAAAAATAATTTTATTGTTTTTTTTGGGCAATTTTGAAGAAATCTCAAAAGTTAATTCCAATATTATATTTCTAAAACTTTTGGTCCACAAAAAGAATAAACTCCATCAATATAAAGATTGGTTGTTACTATCACAAAAAAAAAAAGATTGGTTGCTGATTGGGCTATTTATAAACAAAAGCCTATTCTCACACACCCAGCCCACTTATAAAACACAACTGAACAAAAATGCAAAATTGCAAATACAGAAGAATAAATAAACATAAATGGGGATGCCTTTATTACCAAATTATTCTCTTAGATCCTCAATGTGGTTGATCATTACACTTTGACATGATGTTCAGCAATGGAAATTATTTGGGTCCATGACGAATCTCTTAGTTTGTTTGGCATTAAGAGTGAATCTGCTCTTAAGGGGGAAAACATAGGATTGTGCATATTTTCCGAATCTAACCGAACTAAATGATTCCAAACGGATTCATTCAGTTCAAAATGCATATTTGAGCAAAATCGGTTGAGATTTTTTAATTGAAGACGGATTCAATTGATCATTGGACTGAGGTTTTACATATGTATACATATATTTGATCTGGATCGATCAGGTTAAATCTGAACATGACCAATATGCAACCCTAAAAAGAACATCTCAAGGTGTTTTTACCTATTATATTTGCTGTAAATCAGAATGCCCGTGGTCTCGTGAGATTGTCTGATTCCTTGTCAAACCACAAGAATGGGGAGTGATTATCCCTACTCCCAAGTTCTATTCTTGAAGTTATTCACCAAGAGTTCAATGAATAATATATTAATTTCCGAAAAAAGAAAAGATGGAACTTACCAAAAAAACAAACTTTAATGACCTATAATTAACATTTTCAAGATGCCTCTGTTTCTCCCAATAGAAGTTCCAGCAACAATGTCAAATAGACTCTTACTAGTTCATGATAATCAGTCCCAACTATGACAATCCAGCTAGAAATGCCGTACTGTTTCATGCTTTCAGTATATGCATATAATTCTAGCTATTCAAGAATTGTCCAAAATTGTTCAGAGTTATAGCTAATCTCAAAATTGTGTGCAACAAAACCTATGCGAAAAAAAAGATTCAGAGATCTAATGCAGACAGTCAAACTTTGGGGGCTGTAGGCATGCTATGAGACTTAAAGAGAGTAAAACCCAGAAGTATACTTGATCGAAATCGAATAGAAGCACTGGATTGCCAGAAATACTGTACCATGCTAATGGATTGAAGTTCTGAGACCATAAAAATGCATAGTCTTTCTGTCTAAGATAGGTCTATAAACTAAACTTCAATTGCCTAGACATTTTGCATTACATTTGCTAGCATTTTTACAAGAAAATGAATTCCAAAAAAATCTATAGAGTTGAGGTATAGTTCGTAACTATGCATTTTTTTACTTCATTTTGTTTTCCACTTGATTTCCTTTCAGCACAAATGGTCTGGTAGCCCTAAATGCACTCAAGTTTATCAACTAATGTTTGCATGTATACATTCTTGCTTTCCATGATACCTTGATCCTTTCATATGAATACCTATGAGCCAATTTTATGATTAAAACATATTCATGCATGGTGCAGGTGAGGCATCTTTAATGGTTCTCCAATCATCTATGAACAACAAAATGGTTCTCCAATCATCAAACCACACAATTACAACAAAAGAGAACAGAAACGCAGAAACACACAAAAGAATTGATAATTCCATCAACGTCTAGTCACTAATATGGCAAAATTTACCCAAATTTCTATATCAAATGATCCTCTATTCTGTAGCCTAAACGGAAACACCATTAATATCAGCAGAAGAAGAACGATAAAATGTTCTCTATCCTCTCATAAATCAATCCAAATAGCAGCAGCAGCAGCAGAAGAAAAAATTTAAAGAAAAAAATTTAGCTTCTTTATTCAGATTTCTTGAAACGCAGTAAAATCAAATTACCAATAGAAAAGCTACATTCATTACCTTTCATTTGAAGACTAGATGGAATCGACAAACCCACTACTAAGCAATCTTTCCACATACTTCCCAAAATATCTACCTCCCAATTGACTTTCTGCCCAACTTTCTTCAGAGGAATCACCACTTTCTGCTGAGTATAAGCCACCAGCATAAAATTGAAGCAACCATCTTTATCAAACACATCCACCACAGTCGAACTAGTCCCATCCACAGCAATAAACCCCTTTGGAACAATATATCTCAATAACCCCTCCACTTTCACCTTCACCCACAGTGAATCCCCTTATGGCTCCTTCTCCACTATCTCTCCTGTGCCATCGACATGGCCCTGCACAAAATGCCCACCCAAACGACTTGTCGGCTGTACTGCCCTCTCCAAGTTTACCAGCGATCCAGGCTCCAGCTCTATAAGAGACGCTTTCCTCAGTGTTTCTGGGGATAATCCAACAGTGAACTCTGGAGTTTTGACAAAAAAAAAAGGTCTCTTTTTTAACACTGGACACGGAAGGCTGTTTTCGAAAACTGGTTATTAGAGTTTAAGAAAGTCTCGTATTATATATGAGAGTTCTGGTATTTTTTTGAATTAAAAAATATACTCTCAAATTAAGTATGGAGTACAAAGTATTAATCAGAATAATTACCCACCAACTAACAATTTAATGACAGATTAAATATACTCTCATACTCAATTTGAGAGTACAGAGAGAGAAATACAAAAGGTCCAACTATAAGATGACACGTCATTAGTCATCAGAACTCTCATACTCAGTATGAGATTTAAGTTTAACGTGAAAGCTTTTGACCTAAACTCTCATACGGAGTTTGAGAGTTTCTATACTCTCATACTAAGTTTGAGACTTTTGTGGGAAAAAAAACAAAGTAGCCTGCACGTAGCCTGACAATGCAGCACGTGAAAGATTCTACCCTAAACTCTCATATATAGTTTGAGAGTTTCTTTACTCTCATATCCAGTTTGAGAGTTTCTATACTCTCATACCAAGTTTGAGACTTTTGTGAGAAAAAAGACAAAGTAGCCTGGAGAAAAAAATTAATAAAATGTTACACCACTTTCACTTTGTACTGGAGAAATTATTTGTACATGAACATGTTTCTTTGTATTTCGCACGTGTGACCAAAATCGGTAATAAATTAAAATTATGAATAATTTTTTAATTAATTAATTCGTTTAAAAAATTATTATTTTCATTTAAATCGGTAAATGTATTTTTTATTTCATAAAAATTAATCATTTTTATTAAAATATAAATTTATATATACATTTTTATTACATTCTTATTTTAATATGAAAATATATTTATTAAATATTTTTAACATATACGTTAAATATAAATAAAAATAGATATTCAATATATCTATTTGAGATAAATAAAAAAGTATGCCTCTATATTTTGATTTTCACATTATTTAATTATTTAATTTGTTTTCTCACTTTTTCTTTTAAAAAAAATAAAAAATAAAAACAATTAAAATCTTATTTTCAAATTGCCTATATCTTTAGAATTTTTTTCTCTCTAATTCGATATTTTTTGGAGCTTAAGCTTCGTCATTATGTTCATCGGAATTTGTAAGCTCTTTCTTTCTCTCCTCATCATTCATCATTATATGAACCCCCATCACCATCACCATGATTTGCACGAGTATTTATATCTGATTTTCTTTTATTTTCATTCCTTTAATTTTGGGTGAATTATTATTTTTATTTGCTTTGTTTTTTCATATTTTATTTTTCCATTTTTCTTATTCCTCTTATCTTTATTTTTTCAGGTCTTGTGTGCTTTAATTTTTCGTTTTCCATATTTTCTTTAATTTTCGTTTGCTTTTGTCATATATGATAATAAATTTTCATTTGCTTTCTTATATATGATATATATGAATTCAATTATAGTAGTGATTTGAATTACTTTAATTTGAACTTTTTAATTGCTGGGATCAAAAATTTAAATTTAGTTGAGAAGTTGAGTTAAAATGAAAACTTTAATTATAAAAAGTATTTTAATTTTTCTTATAGTATTTTAATGGTGAAAATAGACAGAATTGTTGAATTATCTTCTTTTTAATACAAAATAAATTTTTATTAATATTTAATAATTATATTTACGAGAGATAAATAAAAATAATTTTAAAATATATAATATATATAGTTGATGAAGTTACTGAATATTCTTAAATTTTTTCAGATGGAAACAATGAATCATCTTCTTAAAATTATTTAATAGGCTTTGTCCTATCCTACAAATAAGAATTTATTTTGTATAAAAATTAAATTAATAAAAATATTTTTTTTCTATTTTTAACTAGTAGATATATAATATAAAAAATGTAGAATGTATTATGTTACTAAACATCATTTTTGTTCTATCGTCTTGCATAAGCTAATACAGTAGTGAAGATAGACAACAAATATAATATTCTTTTTTTTATCAATTTTCTCAATTCAATTTACAAAATTCAGACCTGAATTTAGGGTACACTTGGCTGTAATTCAATCAAAATCTAATTCAATTTCAGTAAAGTCCAATCATGCATCAACCTGTTCTAATCTCTTTCATAATTGAACCTAAGAAATTTCTACTTTATACAAAATAACTCTTAAAAATATAAATATTTTTAAAAATATTTATTTTTTAATTTTAAAAAAATATATATAAATTTTAGTTTTTTTTTAAATATGAGTATTGGAAAAAAAATTAAAAAAAAAGCGAGGGTATTCGCAATAAAGCCCAAGTTAAGACTACTAGATTGTGAATTTAGATGGAAATTGTAGGACACACAATTGATTTTGTATATATAAAGTGTATTTTTTTATTTTTATAAATTAATTTAATTAAAAATAAGAAAATTATGCATAAATAAATATGAATTTTTAGTTAATTAAATAAAATAAAAATAATATTAATTGAATAATATGAAATAATATTTAATTAAATTAATAATTTTAATAATAAAAATATAAAAGAATTTTAAATAATAATATTTTTAACAACAACAACAACAACAACAACAACAACAATAATAATAATAATAATAATAAATTACACGATATGCAGATATGGATATAGACGGAGCATCGTCTAGTTCCTCACAGGGGGAGCAGCAGCAGGTCCGTTCTATTATTAATCAGGGGCCAGACGACCATGAGTACACACAGAATGATGCGGAGCCTTCTGCGGTGTATGTCCAACCGCGCCAGAGGGAATTGGGCGGGCAGAGACAGGGAGAGCAGATAGGTCGTGGGGGCCGCCAGGCTAACAGCGGAAGACGAGTACGAGCCCGCCATAGAGCAGCACCTCTGCCACCTTCCCCCCAGTTACATCCTCCGCCACCTTTCCCCCAGTTACATCCTCCGGTAGCTTCCCCCCACTTACATCCTCCGACAGCTTCCCCTCATCCACATCAGCAGTCATCTGTATTTCAGCAGCTACCGTCGCCACAATTTTTTCAGCTGCTTACATCGCAGCAGTCATCACAGCAGCCATCTCAGCAGACTGTCGGATCAGATTTTGGAGATCAGTTTATTTTCTCCCAGGAGGTTGCCCCATCTATTGATATGGATACTGTATTTGCAGCAGCTGAACGGGCTAACGCCTTAAGGCTGCCTGCGAATGTGGATCTCGATTTATCATTAGTTGTCAGCAGCCCTCCCGCATCTGGCCTCACGACTCCAATCACTCCACAGGTGTGCGATGCTGATACTGATCTTGGGCCACGACCCATAATTCCATCTCGGTTTCCTGGTCCCTCACATGTGAAGGATCCGAGGCTTCCTAAAATCCGTAGGCGTGATAATAATTAGATATTTAGTATATTATTATTTTTGTATCTTCATACATATTTAGTTATCTTGATATATATTTACTTATCACATATTTACATATTTAATTTATTTTAAATTAAAAATCTATTTTTATTTTTTCATTTATTTTATAAATAGAAAAAAGCATGTTAACCAAAAAAAATTAGGCAAAAATATCAAAAAATACTTCAACTTTATCCTATTTTCAGTTTTATCATAATTTTTTTTAGAAAAATTAGTACATAAATTTATTTTTTATTTAAATTTTATCTTTTTACCGATTAAATTTATTTTTATCAAATATTTTACTGACGTATTAGTTTATTTTTATTTATTTATTGTAAAGAGAAAAATACGGACGTTTATTTATTTTTTGAAAAAAAGTTATGAAAAAAATGGGTTTTAAAAAAATAACGGATGTTAAAAAAATCAAAACTAAAATAAAAGTCAATTTAGTTCAATCAACGCCATATATATTATTTGAATCCGGATAAACAATATTTGGACTTTATCAATAAAATTTTAGATTCCATAAAAATGAGTGAATTAAAAATGTTAACACTACTAAAAAAAGAAAAAATAAAAAATAAAAAAGACTATATTTAAATTATTAGCTGTGTGTATTTTATATTTGTTATGTATATACTGTATATATATTATGTATGTTATATATATATATATGTGTGTGTGAATACTGTGTATATATAAAATTAAAAAAATTAATTAAAAAATTCATTTTGCCGTATATATTTTATGTATACGTCTAAGTTTACTATATATATGTTGTATATATATATATTATGTGTATAATGTGTATATGTTCTAAATATATTGAATTAAAATTAATAAAATATATATTATTAAAAACTGCTAAATATCCAATAATAAAAGTAATTTGATGGGATAAGAAAATTAAGAAAAAAGAACAAATTGTGTTTTTTGAGACCGACGAAGATTTCTTTTTTTTGGGTTTTCTTTTCCGGTTATTATTAAAAAATAATGCCTTTTTCCCTTATCAATAGTTTAAAAATAAAAAATATATATAAGATTGTGTGCATTTTGATTGTAGATTTTTCATTTTTTGTTTTTTTAAACCAAAAAACTTCTGACCTAAACTCTCATACGAAGTTTGAGAGTTTCTATAATTCTCATACCAAATTTGAGACTTGTGTGAGAAAAAAGACAAAGTAGCCTGCACGTAGCCTGACAATGTGCACGTGAAAGATTCTACCCTAAACTCTCATATATAGTTTAAGAGTTTCTTTACTCTCATATATAGTTTGAGAGTTTCATACTCTCATAACAGATTTGAGAGTTCTTAATTAAAAAATTAAGAACTCTCATACTTAATTTCCAAAAACACCCCATTTGTCCACATTTTAAACATTTCAAAATTTATTTCCACAATTTAAAAACGATCCCCCTTTATCTGAAGCACCCGTGAACTCTTCGTTAGTGAAATTAGTCACTGTTAAGCATGTACCATTAACAGCAATGCTATCTCCGAGACTCACGCCCTCGAGAACAGTTTTTGCCCTCATTTTAAGATCGAATCCGCCGTCTTCGGTGGAACCCAGATGTTTGATTTCGCCCATTTCTTCGACAATGCCGGTGAAGAAGCATCGGATGCCAGAGATTCGAAGACGAGGTTTAAGGGTGGGTTTTGGAAATTGGAAGGAAGAGAGAAGTAAAGTAAGATTTAGTAATTGGGATTAATTTCAAGTGGGTTTTGGTGGGGATGCAATTGAGAATTGTATTTGCTGTTGGGGTTTTTGAGCAGACGCGTTTGGGAGCAATAGAGAGAGGGGTGGGAGAGGCGGCTGTCATTTCCGTTTGGTTCCGAGAAAAATTCGACGTTTTGACTGTTGACTTTGTAATGTAAGAAAACCCCGAACGACATCTAATGACACCAGAAACGTTGCCGTTTCGGCCAAATTAACACCCACAATTACTTTACTCCCAATATAAAATTCTTGAAATATTCTTTTTTTTCCCTTATAAATTCTTCATTTGTGACCTAATAATAAAAATTTTAAAACTAAAAATTTACATCTTTTTATTAAATTGGATTAGTCTAATACACTTTGATAACTTATTAAATTCAACTATGTATGTCTAAAAATGAGTTGATTAATTAGATTATATTAAATATATATATATATATATATACATATATATTTTCTAGAAATTATTTATGTGTATCCTAACGAAATTTAAATATGCATTTTTATTATAAAAAAGATTTCACAAAATAGTTTTACATTACAACCTTTTTTGTAATTTATTGAGAAATGGTTGATTTACATTTTAATTTCATATAATAATAATAATAATAATAATAGTAGTAGTAGTAATAGTAATAATTAGTTCACCAAATTTTTGATGCCATTCTTTTTCATATAAATTTCATGACCTTTTCTTCACTTCCATTTCCATGCTCACATTGATTTCATGACTATTACAATTATTAATATGATTTTAAAAGCAAATACATCTTTTCTAAGTAATAGAATCGATTTTCTCTCCTCACTGTAATAGTAATGGAAAAAAAAAAAAGAAGTCTCTCGTAAAGTAAATAAAAGGGTGTTGATTGAAAGTCTACAAAAGCAGAAATAGTAGAAAAACTCATGGTGGGCAGATGGAGAAATTCAACTAACATATCACAAAAACTAAGTGTATATATATATATATATATATATATATATAGCTCACCATTTTTCATCTACCCCCCAAATTATTATTTTTAGTATTAGCTTTGCTTAATTTACTTACCGTCAAAGAAAAAATTGAAGAATTAAACCCTTTTTTCTTCTGCAAAATTTTAATGGCAAAATCTAAGAGAATTTTCACCCTTTTGCTTAGGCTTATTGCCTTTGGTTCTACACTTGCCGCGGCAATTGTCATGGCTACTAGCCATCAAAGTGGTTCTTTCTTCTATTTCATATGAAGCTAAGTATAGTGATACTCCTGCCTTTAAGTAAGTTTTTGTTTTTTATTTTTTTAATTATTGTGAATTTGATTTTTTTTAAGTAATTAAAAAATTGGGATTCTTTATAGCTGATTGTGAATTTGATTTTTTTTATGTATTTCAATTTTCATTCTTTTTTTCGCTGGTATGATGTTATTTCTTTTTTTCTGAGTTTGTTTTGGTTAATTTGGAAATACTTTTTGAAGTTTTATTTCTTAGATTAGTCATCATTTGATATGTTTGCATATTTCTTAAAAGAAAACCTATAATAAAAAATAGATTATTCAACTACTTCTCATATTTTGATGGTAAAAATGTAACTATTGCTAATAAATAAACCTCAACATTCGCAAAATGACAAATAAAATTAAACTAAACACTATTCATTGAATTTTCAAATTTTTATATGTTAAAAAATACTCAATAAAGTAATTTTAGTTGAATGGTATTTTTTAAATAATTTTTTCTTTTACTTTCATGCATTTTTTTATGGTTATTTTCTTTACTTTAATTTGTTACTAACATAATAAATGTTTTTTTTATATATAAATAGGTACTTTGTGATTATAAATTCAATTATGACAGTCTATGGTTTTCTGGTTCTCTTTTTACCTTCGGAGAGTTTGGTATGGCGATTAGTTGTTGCCACGGATGTGGTAAATTTATAACTTAATTCTTTTACAAGTTTTAAGTGAATAATCCTAATTGATTCATTAAAATAATTTTGCTTCTATTTAAATTCAAATTGGTTGAAATCATACATTCATATATAGTTACAATTTACATAATTGAATTAATTTAGAATTTTTAAATTCAAAACTCAAGATTTTCTTCTTTTTTTTTCTTTATAATATTTGTATGAGGAAGGAAAAATCAATACTAAGTCTTGCTTAGAAAAATAATATATTTATCGCTATATTATGCCTAAATCTGTAAATATTTTTCTCTTTTTAATATATCTAAAATCGAACACCGTTTCTTTTTAGAAAATATATTATAGTAAGAGTAATGAGTTTTCTTTTTTCTTAATATATTTGGTATGTTAAATAAAATAATTTTATTTAATTAAAGAAAGTTTTAAAATTGTGTTACACAATTTAACTCAACTCAACTAAATCCAAATAAATTAATTGAAATATATTATATAGATTTTATTTTTTTTACTATGAGTGGGTATGAGTTATATTTTCGAATAGACTGTAGGATAATCTTTATTGTGTTATATATATAATTTTTAATTTAAATGGACTAATATAATAATATTTCTCTCTTTTTTTTAATAATAGATATTGGAAATGTTGCTTACTTCAAGCATATCAGCAGCCTTGGCAATTGCTCATGTGGGAAAGAAAGGAAATTCACAAGCAGGATGGTTACCAATTTGTAACCAAGTTCCCAAATATTGTCATAAAATCACAGTAGCATTAATTGCTGCCTTCATTGCTGTCATAACTTATGCAATTCTCCTTCTCTATTCTCTTCACACTTTTCTTAATCCTCTTCTTCTTCAAAATACATAGCCCTCTTTTTTCAAATCTTTTTTTTTTTAATTACAATTCCTTTTTCTCTTGTAATTTCTTATATTTGTAATTATAAAATAATATCAGACGATGAAAATTGAAATCTCTCTTTCTTTCTCCTTAACTTTAAGATTTTAATGAAAAATTTTGATTTATTAATTATCTTTTATATTGTGATATATTTTATACAAAGTCGACACCGGCAACTCTCCAGTAAAAAATTAGAGAAGAAAATTTTATAACAAGTATGCATTAAAAAATTATATATATGAAACAAAAAAGTGATTGTATATAAACAATGAGAATATATATATATATGTGGAAATTAGAAAAAATCTACAATAGAACTTTGATTTTGTATTAAAAATTTAATTTCATATCATTTTTTAATATTTAATAATAAATGAATAATTAAAATTAAATGAACTAGGTATGACAAACCAAATATTGGGACTTGCCTTAAGTTTATGGTTGATTTGTAGATTTCAAGTTGCAAATTTAATTTAATTTTGTTAATTACTTTTATAATATTACACAATATAAAGTATTTCATTAATGAGTTCTAAAATTTAATTATGTTCATATTAAAATTTCTTTCAATGCTTAAAGAGAGAGACGGAGAGATTTGTAGTATTATAGCATTTCATAAATCACAAAAAATTTTAAATTATTACAATTTTTTTAGTTTATATAAAATTTCATATACGAATAATTTTATCTATCATTATTAAGTTTTTTTTTTTATTTATCTATCCTATGAATAAACGGTACAATAAATATTTGCAGTCATGTATTATATGCTTATAAAATAAACTAGAATAATAAAAGTATAAACCAAATTAGCAAACCAATAATTTGTATAAAAATAAATACAAGCTTTTATTTATTTATTTTTTAAGGATGTCATGTAATTTTAATATATATAGACATAGTAAATAAGAATTAAAAAAAAGAAAATTAAGACAACAAGCTAAATTTTCCATTTGATTAATGCATAAAAAAAGTTAATCATTTTTTTTTTTGGTTTCATACTAAGATCAAATATATCACATGGTCAAAAAAAGGGGGAAAGGTATTTTATCTAATATCTATGACTTTCGCCATTTTCCTTATATATGATTTTTCAAGTTTATAGAATTTTATACCACGTTTATAAAAATTTTCACACTTTCAAACAATTTAATGAAAGTAATCATTATTATATTGATTTTAAAATATATATAAATAAATTTATACAACTATTTATAGAAAACTTTTGTGAAAATTTTCAAGTATTCAAACCTAAAAAAATAATGAAGATAATTAATTTTTAATTTTTTTTATTTTACATGATATATATGTTTATATATACAAAATGATCAAACAAACTAGCCAAATTTAAATTATATATAATATTAAAAAATATTCCAAATTCATTGAGACATAATTTAAAGATAAATACATATTCGTGGGAACAATAAATTTATAACTAATTTTCATTTTTCATCATTTATTAAATTAAAAAATAAAAATAAAAATATCTTAAAAAAAGTTTCCTACAAACTTTAATTTAAAGTTTTTTTTAAGTTAAATTAAGGTTCCTTTCGTTGGTTTTAATTTGATTATATTTAATAGTTGTTTCATTGAATTTCTTAAATATTTTAAAAGGATTTAAGAAATATGAATGCTTATAATTTTACTAAATCAATTATATATATATATATATATATATATGGACTTATTATAATTTGAAAAAAACAACAACATTTTAAGGTGAAGTTTATACTTCAAATATAATATGTTGTATTATTGTCTTTATCATGTACAATTTAACCACTAATTAGACATTAAATTATAAATAGTTATCTAATCACAAGGACCACAATCATCATTAATCCCAATTACCATAATAATCAATAATATAAAGTTCTAACTTATTGTCTGTATCCATCCAATTATCCAGTTGGCCCTACAATTTTCAATTATGTCTCACTTTAATCTAATAAAAAAACATAATATAAAAAATTATAGATAATATAAAAAAATTTTCATAGATAATATAAAAAATTATAAGCTAAATAATTATAAAATATATGAGGTTGTGCATATTATATTAGTTAGTCTCTGTATTTTTAATATCTAATTTTTGCATTCTCCAGTTTTCAAAAATTAAATTATTTAGTCTTTCTGTTAATATTTTCATCCTAAAAATATCAGTCAATTACTTTAATATTAAAAAATAATTTATTTATTTTTTCTTTATATATATATATTTTATTATTTATTAAGTCATGCTTATTTTTAATTTTATTTATATTTTTTACACATAATTTATTTTAATTTTATAAATATTATTAAAAAATAATTTTAAATAATATGAATAGTATCTTTTATTATTTTGCAGACAATCTATATATCATTTATTTTAATTTTATAGGTATTACTAAAAAAATAATTTTAAATAATATAAATAATATCTTTTATTATTTTGCAGACGATCTACATATAAAATAAAATTAAAAATAAAATAAATTTAATAAATAACAAAGATAAATATATATAAATGAAGATTAAATAAGTTATTTTATAATATATTTATTTTTATAAGAATATATATAAATTAATAATATATTTATCTTTATAAAAATATATATAAATTAAAATAACTTATTAAAATATTTATAAAATTAAAATAAATTATGTATAATAAATATAAATAAAATAAAAAATAAGTATGACTAAATAAATAATAAAGAAAAATATATATAAAGAAAAAATAAATAAATTATTTTATAATATTAAAGTAATTGGCTAATATTTTTAGGATGAAAATATTAACAGAAAGACTAAACAGTTTAATTTTTAAAAATTGAAGATGTAAAAATTAGATGTTAAAAATATAGAAACTGATTAGTATAATATATATGAAATCTCAAAGATTTTATAATTATTTAGTTAAAATTATATTAGACGGTTTTTTTTTAATTTAGTTTTTATTTATGAGAGATGAAATAAATATTTTATTAAAAAATTAAATTTTTAATAATATAACAATTATTATTATTTGTGTTAAAAAGTTCATATTGATACAATAATTATTTTTGTTATATACTTTAAATTATATATGTAATTTTATAAATAAAATTTTAATTTATTAATAAAAAGTTATTTTGTATTAAAAAATATATATTATCCACCAATAAAAATAAATATAAATACAAGTCTAAATCTATAAAAATTAAATAAATAAATAGTCGGTCATGGTGAGACTGATCCTTATCTGCCACATAAAAAACGTTTTTTTTTTAAATTTTATTATAATTTAAGAACCCATATATATATAATTATTTTATTTTTTATTTGTCATTTGTTCATACTCATCTTCCTTTGAAGCCAAGCCATAAGAGAACCTTCTCTGTTATCTTTCTCTCTCTTTCTCTGCCTGTTCCGATAAAAATCCTTACTTTCTTTATTGGGTATTAGAAAGTCTCAGACTTTGTTTTGAATTTCGGTTTCGGTTCCCAAAATGGCATCTGGATCTTCGGGTCGGGCCAACGCGGGCTCGAAAGGATTCGATTTTGGCTCCGATGATATTCTTTGTTCCTATGAATTTTACGGTAACCAGGATTCTTCTAATGGAAACCATTCGGATCCTGTAACCGGTTCTAATTCCAGCAAGGTATATATTTTTTTCTTTTTCCTTGTTTCATTGGTGGCTTTGCTGAAAATAAGTTTTGGGGGATTGGGGATTTGCTGTTTTTGGGTTTTGATCTGAGATAGTTAGTTGGTTCAGTTATGATTTTGGATTTAAAAAGTTCCATAATTTATTAAATTTTGATGTTTAAACTAAAAGTTTTGAAAACTCTTAACTTTTCGCCGTTTGGGTTGACCTGAATTTGCTCTATCTGCAAATAGGAGAAGACTTTATTTCAATTTTGTTTAGAATTGGAGGATGAGATTAAATTAGGGTCTGTGTGTGGTTGTGTTCTTTGTTATTGGCTTCAGGATAAGATTAATTAAGGTTGAGTATGGTCTTGTACTTTGTTATTGGGTTCAACTTCATAGTTAAGGTTGCTATTTCTCAATATAACTACCCACTTAACTGATTATGTCTCAACTGTTCAGTTTAACTAGAATCCAGTATCTTTATGGATTAACCTGCTGGTCCTATGTATTATATATATGGTAATTGAGCACAACACTTTTGTCTTTTGATGCAGCCACATCAAAATTCCTAGTTAATCTAGGATTACTAGTTCCACTTCTACTCAATTTGGGATTTGAATTTGATATTAAATTAGGATTTTAGTATAAGTTTTAGTTTCCTATTCCTTCTAGTTAGGATTTGTCCTAACTACCATAGATAGGACAACATTGTTCAATTTTTGCTCATTCCTATTATTTTCAATTCATATTTTACATTAGAATTTTTATTCAAACCCTAGTTTTTTTTCATCCACAATCACTATCCTATTTTAGTCCTAATTGTTGAGACCTAATTGCTCTAAGCCTTTTCACTGCATCAACTTGGATTGGTATATGCACTGCTTTCTATGCTTGTATTGAAGATTTCCTTGCTTTAATTTGTATTGTTGATAGTATCCAACAAAACATTAAAAAGATATTTGCGAATACATGGCACTAAAGTGGGGGTGTAAATTTTTTTTTACTTTTTAAGGAAAAATTGGTGGCTGATGATGTTTGTATCCTGTTACCTGTTGCCCAGCTTTTCATATGTGTGTGTGTGTGTGAGAGAGAGAGAGAGTAAAAAGCTATGTCATTTTGTCAATTTCTTATGTGTATTTACCAGTTCCATGTCTCCATTGGAGTACACTTAATTGGTATTCTATATGCTTTGAGTCTAGAGAAAGTCTACTAGAGTCCAGTGGACTATGGAGGGCTTTGACTGAACTTTTCATTGTTAAAGTAATTTTTTTTGTTGCAAATTTAAATTGTTTTTGACGGCTGTAACTGTTGAAGCCGTTTGATATCTTAATTATCTCTCTGCTACTCAGTTGCACTGCAAAATTCATTTGCTGACTTTTTTAAGTGCTGGAATTGTTGAGTAGATAAATATAATTAATTAATGATTCAGGAATCAAAATTGGGATTACCATCTTGTAATGTTGCAAAATTCATTTATTTTTTCTTTGAAATGCCCGGTGTAATATGTTTTTATGCATATTCCTTTGATGTTAGTGGAATTGTTAATTTATTACCACATTCACTAACCCAGGACTGCTGCATTCTATTTTAAGCAGGATTTTCACAAAAGTAGAATGGCAAGATCCTCTGTGTTACCTGCCAATTCCTATAGCCAGCCAGAAGATTCTTTCAGCCGAGATATGACCTCCATTTTTGAGAAAAGCATGAAAAAACATACTGACAATATTATGCGTTTTCTTGAGGGGATCAGCTCTCGGCTGTCCCAACTGGAATTATATTGCTACAACCTTGACAAATCAATTGGAGAAATGCGTACTGATTTAAATTGTGATCGCAGAGAAGCAGATTCCAAGCTTAAATCTCTTGAGAAACATATTCAAGAGGTGATTTACAATTATTTTGTACTATACATCCATAGACATTGTTTTATATCAGATATGAAATGCATCACTGTTCCATTTATGGTTTAGACATGACTTGGCATTTGATGGAATGAAACTGGTGCTATATAAAGTTTAATATCAAAAAATGTCATTTTCTATATGTCAGAACATACACATGCTTCATATTGGCTCTTTATTTTCAACCTATTCTTTGGAAGTCTAAAAGTGCATGCAGGTACTCGATTTGGTTCTGCTGTTCAAATAATGCCCCCTAGCTGTTGTGATTTCATAGTTTAAGTAAATCTTGATATACATTCATTTTTTTTTCTTGGTGAGAAGATAAATTAAATGTTCAATTTGTCAATCTTTCTTCTTTTTTTTTTTTAATGTTTACTAAGCATCTCATAGTTGTTAGCTGGGTTGAGGGTATTGGAAAGGAACCATAAGTCAAAAATTGGCACTTCTCTTGTGTACCCAGAAACAAGGTTTTGATGTTAGCTTCCTATCAATCTCCATTGAAAATGCTAATGGTATGCATGTGAACTGCCAGTTAAATATCTTAATGCTGAACAACCTTTAAGGAAAGCTAAAGAAAGTAATAAACACCATTGCTGTGGATCTCATGACCAACCTGCAGCTCTCTCTAGTTCTCGGGACCTTGACCAGGTGAAATATTTAGATGATTTAAGTGAGGAGTAAATGTGATAATGTTTCTCTGTTCTTCTAATTGAACTTACTGGAGCGTTTAACTACAAGTTACAGTGGGAATGCAAGTCTGTTGAACAATTGAACTTGGAAAATCCTTGTCTTGATTATTCTTATACTTATTCAAGAAATAAGAAGTTCATTATAATTGCTGCAGGTGCATAGGTCTGTCCAGATCCTAAGAGATAAACAAGAAGTTGCTGAGGCACAAAAAGAATTAGCAAAGCTTCAGCTTGTGCAGAAGGAGTCCTCTTCATCAAGCCATTCCCAATCTGAGGAAAAAGCTTCACCACCTACCTCCGATGCCAATAAGACTGACAACACGGCTGAAATACATAACCAACAGTTGGCTCTTGCTCTCCCCCACCAGGTGTTGGTGCCTCAGCAACAACCTACACCTGTGCCCCCACCGACCCAAACCCCACCTCAGAATGTGAGCCAACAGCAATCCTATTATTTGCCTCCAGCCCAGTTACCCAATCCACCAGCCCAGGCCCAACATCCTCAGAGCCAATACCTACCTTCCGATCCTCAGTATCGAACACCCCAAATGCAAGATATCTCTAGGGTGGCACCACAGCCAGCACAGACACAAACAAATCAGACACCACCAGGCCAACAATTTCCTCAGTATCAGCAACAGTGGCCCCAGCAGTTACCGCAGCAGGTACAAGCACCGCAACAGCCCTCCATACAGTCTCAGATCAGGCCACCATCACCAACAGTTTATCCTACATATCCACCACAAGGTCAACCAACAAATTCATCTCCACCAGAGACACTGCCAAACAGCACGCCTATGCAAGTGTCATATGCAGCCATTCCTCAACCATTGTCTAATCGTATTGATGCTATGCCTTACGGATATGAAGCTGGTAGGACAGTTCCTCAACAACCTCCACCTCAGCAAATTAAGGCCAATTATGGAACGCCACCAGGTGATGGATATGCAACTGCTGGACCTCTTTCTGCACTTCCCCCTGGGAGTGCATACATGATGTATGACAGTAAAGAAGGGGGAAGAACACATCATCCACCTCAACCTCACTTTCAACATGGCGGATATCTGCCAGTGAACCCCAGTCTCCAAAATCCTCAGCCAACTGCGGGTACAAATATGTTGGGCCACAATCCAAGTCATCCACGCTTTCATTCCATCCATCCCAACCATCCCTATAACGAATTGATCGAGAAGCTGGTAAGTATGGGTTTCAGAGGGGATCTTGTTGTTAGTGTGATACAAAGGATGGAGGAGACCGGTCTGCCTGTGGATTTCAATGGAGTGCTCGATAGGTTGAATCTTCATTCTTCTGGAAACAATCAGAGAGGATGGTCCGGGTGAAGCCAGTGAATTCGGTTTAATACCCTCCAATTGCAGTAACCAATGATGCTTAAGCTTGTCTTGGATTTGAATAAAGTTTGTTGTCAGCACAGTTTCCTGGAGTAGTTATGTATATCTTGTATCTTTAAGGTCAAAAAATTGTTGGTAATTTTCACCTTGTTATGAGTGTAATGGATTTCTTCCTCAATTTTCAGAAAGGGAGATATCCAGTTGCTATTTTAGGCGTATTAATAATATTATTAAATGATTTCTTTGCAGATTGGCTAGCTAGTTATGCTTTTGAACTTTCTCCTTGGTGTTCATAAGGTGACAAGTATTCTTGATGGTGTGGTATTGCTCCTGAAAAATGATCTGGTGGGTTCGAGCTACCTCATGTTGGTTCTGCTTTAGACCTAAAGCAATGTCTTATCTTGTATTAAAAAAAATATTATTATTAAAGGATCATGGATTTGTGTGAAATTTGTGCTTGCCCAACCTGGCATATAATGGCCTCTTTCAATAAAATTTACCTTTCTTGGTCGCTGTATATTTGCTGTGGATTTTGCTTGCATGTTTTGGCTATTAATGAATATATATTGTATAAGGTTATGCATAGAAAATGTTTCTATCAAATCAATAGCTAGTTTTATTTTGTTTGTGAGTAGATTTTTTTAGAACAGCATAATGTTACTGAATCAAAAATTAATTTGTAAAATTTTATCAAATCAAATATTATTTTGTTTAAAGATAATTAATTTTATAAAATTAAGTTTTCCAACATTACTTTTTAGCTATTGCTGTTTAATAAATCTTTTAATTTTTCTCTCAAAAAAATTTAGAGCTTAATATGCGTTTTAAGGGCATGTATTAGAAAAACCCATAAATAAAAATAAACATAAAATCATATTGAAAATAATATAAATTTGAAAATTTTTGAATTGAGGTTTTTTACTGAAAAGATAAACATAAAAATTATATTATATATAAAATTTTAATATAATTTTACATTTATATTAAATATAAATTTATGAATTTCATCATGAATAAAAACTCTTAAAGAGTGCTTTCTCTTTCAAAAACAATTACACTTTTCATTCTACTACACATTGTTGACACATGCAATCATAATTTGCCTATTGGCTTTAGGAGATAAATTTTTTTTTATTAGATTTCATTTTTATTGGAGACTAGCCTTTTACCAGTCAAAGTCATATGACTCAAGAATTTCCATTTTCAAACCAACCATTAGAAAAAAATAAAAAAATTGAATGAATTTTCATTGATAGTAACATGAAAATCAATACATTGGATATTTACCATTTTCTAAGAAAAAATAGATAATATTTTCCATTTTAAATATATACAACTTTTTAAGATACCAATGAATTTTTTATTCATTAGATATTAAAATTATCAATAAAATTATAAAGTTTTTTATATATAAAATTTTAATTAAAGTATGATATTTTTAATATTTTTTCTAATTAATAAATTTATTTTTGAGTAAATTATATATGAAAAAGAGGAAAAAATATTCTGAATTTGTTACTTAGAAAAATATTCACTTATTATTCAGTGTATATTCATTTATTATTAAGTTATATCTCAAATTAATAAATTTATTTAAAAAAGTTTTGGTATGACCTTTTCCTCTAGACACAAAATTTAAATAAATAAATAAATTCTTTAGTTTTCTTATTTAAATATTGGAAGATGGTTAAGTCATTATCTCATGAGTCATCACTAATCAATACTTGATTTATGTAATATGTGCTTGGATCTCCAAGTTTACTACCTAGTTGATCTTTTTATATTATAAGAAAATTTTATTAAAGTCACAGTCAAGCATTTGAATTTTTCATATAATTTTTTAATATATTAATATAAAATCATGCTTAAATATCCAAATTAAAACTTCACATTCATATTAAAAGAAAATAAAAAATTACACTTGCCATGCAAGCACAATCAAACCAACTTATTAGTTATTAACACAATAATTATATACTACTTGTTAATTTTTTTTTATTAAGAATTGAATATGAGCAAGGCCACCATGTTTGTAGTAAAAATACTATTTAAACTAACATTTATGAAATAAATAGGGAAAAAACTACAAAATCAATAAAATTAGAAAATTAAATAAACAACAAAAACAAAAAAGACTAGTGCATATAATAAATAGTATGAATCTATTATTAAAGAAATTATATATTTATAATCAGGCTGTGTTTTGGTGTAAATAATTTTATTTTAGAAAAAACTACAGCAAATATTACTTTTTTTCAAATTTTCATTTTTATTATTTTTCAATTTATAAAAATACTATTTTTTTATTTTTTATTTTATAATTTTATGATCTGTATCAAAAATATATTTAACATACATTAAAAATATACTCAATATATATTAAAAACGTACCATATATATAAATTAACTACTTGTGCATTGCATGAGAGATATGTGGTTTGATGGAAAGGAATGATGTATGCCAAGGAGTGGAAATGAAATGGGATGTAATGGAAAGTTAATTAACCTCACCTTGTTTGGAAGTTGGGTGGATTAAGAGGTAATGAGTGTAAAATCACTTGAAAACTTTAAATTACTGTCTTTAACCCACAATAGGTTAAGAAAAATGGATATGATTTTATCTTCATTATCTTTTCATTACACAATCACCAGAAAAAACCCAAACCTACTTTATCCTAATTTTGGAATTGATTTCAATCATATCCATCTGGAAAAATCACAGCAATTATTATGTGCAATTGAGAAGTGATTGCTACACGTTACAGTGACTATAAGTGTATTTTGCAGTTATTGGAGAAACTTTAACTTTTGCATCCCCTCATGGACTGACTTTTCTTTCAAATGGAGAATGGTATGTGGACTATTTAATCCTCACATCTCTGGCTTATGTATACTTTTACATTTTTCTACATTGCACTCTTCTTCTTCTTCTTTGTAACCTCTTTTTAAATGGATGTTTTTCTAGATTGTTCAGCTTGAGAATGATAAAGTGAGTTGGATGATTAGAGTGCTTGTTTTTTCTATTTACCTGAATTGTTTTGACAAAAGGCTTGTGCAATTCAGTAAATTCTTAATATAAATTTATAGCTTCTTAGCAGCAAATGACCCAGATTCTATGGGCAAGTCCCTGGCTGTAGCCTTACCTGTCCAATGTAGGACAGCACAAGATGCTCACATTGAGTAATGTAGCTTTTGAAGGTCTCTAATGGTACACCAGAATGGTAATATAGTTACCAATCTTCGATGGATTGTATAAATATCACTCTGAGGAACCTCTTAGAAAGATTCTACTGTTAACTTGTTATACACGTCTTTCATACCCTTCTTTTTTGTGGTGGAGCTTCGAGTTTTAACCTAGGTTATTAGCTTCATTCCATACAAGCTTAATGAAAGATGTAAGGAAAGAAAACAGCTTATAGTTATAAATTATAGGCCGGCCTGAATTAGTTGTGAAATTTTGGTTGCCATGTATGTGGTGATAATATGTAACTGTCCATTCCAAGAGGATGAGCTCATTTCAGCAAGTCATATATCTCTCTCCTCATGAGACCAAGAGAATTTGGTTTTTGCATATTACTTGTGTATTGTGGATAAAGCCATATCCTGTCAAATGGAGGGTGATCTTGCATTTCAACATTTTCACTCCATGCTTATCTTATTTTTTTATCCTGTGAAAATTAGTTCTCTATGAGCTACAATATTAATCCTCCATTTATGATGAATCAATTCTTTTCTTGTTTACAGGATTCGTTACCTTCTCCTGGCGAGAATGTTAAGATTAATAAGGTTGTTGATGCATGTTCGAAGCTACCAAGCTTTTGTAGCCACATTCTTAACCCTCATACCAAGTTTGATGCCTTATCTGGGCACAATATTTTGAGTCCTATGTATATATTGTTCCCTTGGTGTACAGGTACATGCTTTCTTTACCTCCTTACCATCAAATCTATTAAATTCTAAACTTCCTTTCAGAAATCATTTTTCAGCATCAATTTATGCTTCAAGTGAAGTGCAGAGAAATTTGCTAGCGTGTATTGCATCCATTTCTTTATTTGTGATGAGAAGATTTTGGACTAGGTTTCTTTTGCCCCATAATTGTTCTTTGGTGTTATCTAGAAACAACATATTAAACCAAACAATTATAGGGCACCCAGCAAAATCGTTCTATTCACTCTGTCAGGTATTATTAACTTAATTTGCTGTTATAACATTCTCTAATTTGTTTAAATTTGTAGATCTTTGGTGGACTCGTTAATGCTGGGAACCCCATTCTGGAAAGCACAGATCTTGCTGATTCTGAGTATCCTTTAACGTCATGGCTTTTTTCCATGCCTCTGCAATTCATACAAACAAATACACACTTTGGAGCCCTAAACTCTATGTGGATTGCTAAATTACAGTTGTGAGAGAATGTTCTTTTCTATGACCCTGATATACAATTTATCAACTACTGTACCCATTTTCATTTGAGAGTTGACTGCTTGGTTGTTTCTCCTGATAAGATTTTATGATTATATTGTTAACCTCTCAACATTCACTTTCCTTGACAAAATCAGTTACTTACTTTTCAATTTTAATGACTATCCAAACGGAATGGTGACCCTGTTTAATTTACTAGTCATGGGGAATTGGCAAATCTGGATGCAGGTATCATTATTACCATAACTTTCTGTAGGAATTTAAACAAACAAATGAGGGAATGAGAAAGAAATTTCAGACATGGAAATTTCTCTACAAAGAAGAGCATTGAAGAAAGGTGAAAAATGATTTTATTTCAATACTACAATAGAGAAATACATAGCCATTTAAATAGAATACAAAAAAACTTTAGAAACCATAAAATAACAAACACAAGCTGGAAAAACACATTATGCTGTCATTGACAGCCATAGAAAAACATGACACACATACTGCTGTCAGTTGACAGCACAATCAAATAAATAAATAAGAAACACATGCTGCTGTCAGTTTGACAGCCATAGACAGAGACAAATAAACAAACATCGAAAATTCTTAACACATCAATACTCCTCCTTAAGAATTTTCTTAGATACTCCAAGTGCTTCCCTTAGAATCTCAAATCTTGCCCTTGGTAATGCTTTAGTCATAATATCTGCTAATTGTTCTTCAGACCTGCAATAAACAAGTTGAACTTCACCTTCCTTTTCTGCTTGTCTAATTGCATGAACTTTGACATTTATGTGTTTAGTTCGACCATGGAGCACTGGATTCTTGGCCATAGCTATAGCAGATTGGTTGTCCACCTTAATAACAGTAGCATCTGCTTGAATTTGTTGAATATCTGCAAGAACTTTCCTCAACCAAATAGCTTGATTTGCGGCAGCGGCGGCCGCAACATACTCTGCCTCTGCTGTGGACTGAGCTACCACATTCTGCTTCCTCGAATTCCATGAAAAAATGCCGGAACCAACTGAAAATACATAGCCGCTGGTGCTCTTCATGTCATCTGGACATCCAGCCCAGTCACTATCTGAATACCCCAATAAATCTCCATTCTCAGCTTTTGAATACCAAATTCCCAAGTCATGAGTTCCTTTGATATACCTTAATACACGCTTTGCCGCTCCGAAATGAACTTGACAAGGAACTTGCATAAATCTTGATAAAACATTTGCCGCAAACATCAAATCTGGTCTTGTTGAAGTTAAATACATTATGCTTCCAACCAAGCTTCTGTAATTACTAGCATCAACGCCATCACCCTTTTCAGCCTTTGAAAGCTTTTCATTTTGAATCAGAGGACATGCTACTGGATTACTATTCTCCATTTTGAATCTTTTCAGTATATCCAGCGCATATTTCTTCTGAGATATGAATATCCCAGACTTAGATTGACTCACTTCCATACCCAAAAAATAAGTCATCAAACCCAAATCTGACATTTCAAATGAAGCCTCCATATCTTTCTTAAAATCAACAATCAATGCAGTGTTGTTTCCAGTTACTAGAATATCATCAACATAAATGGAAATAACAAGAATTTTACCTTCACCAGCATTTTTGACATAGAGTGTAGGCTCATTCTCACTTTTCGTGAAGCCACAATTAAGCAAATAAGCGTCAATTTTGCTATTCCAGGCTCTGGGTGCCTGTTTGAGCCCGTACAATGCCTTGTGCAGCAGATAAACTTTATCTTCACTGCCTGGAATCACGAACCCTTCAGGTTGCTCAATAAATATCTCTTCCTTCAGTTCACCATTGAGAAAGGCAGATTTTACATCTAAATGGAACACCTCCCAACTTAATTGAGCTGCTAGTGCCAACAAGAGTCTAATAGTCTCATGTCTAGCCACAGGAGCATAAGTATCTTCAAAATCAATTCCAGCAAGTTGAGAATACCCTTTAACGACTAATCTTGCCTTGTGTTTATGGATAGAGCCATCGGGATTTAACTTTGTTCTGTAAACCCACTTCACTCCAATCACATTCTTACTTTCCGGTCTATCAATTAACTTCCACGTCCCATTTTTCTCAATCATTCTAATCTCCTCGTTCATAGCACTCCTCCATACCTCATATCTGGCTGCATCATCATAAGATTGAGGTTCCAACATTACAAATCGGCAACTTTCATAAATTTCAGCTACAGATTTCGTCTTGAGAATGGGTGAATCTGGTGGCGACTCATCGACATCATCCTTCTCAATTTCGATGAAAGACTTTGCTGGTTCTGTAATAGGAAGTGAAATTGACTGACTTAAACAATCATCTTTCTCTACAATGCATTTCTCCCAATTCCAATGTGATGACTCATCCACAACAACGTCTCTGCTAACAAGGATTTTCTGAGTTTGTAAATTGAATACCCTGTAGCCTTTTGACATAATTGAATAACCTACGAAAATTCCTTGTTCTGCCTTCTGCTGCAACTTAGACCTTTTTGCTGCCGGTACATGAATGTAGCACATGGAACCAAATGTTCTCAAGTGCTTAGCTGAAGGTTTAACACCAGACCATGCTTCAATTGGTGTTTTACCATTTACTGCCTTTGTGGGCAATCTGTTCAGCAAGTAAATGGAAGTGAAAATCGCTTCAGCCCAGAATTTGAGTGGCAATTTCTTCTCTGCTAGCATGCACCTGCCCATTTCAACCACCGTTCTGTTTTTCCTCTCACAAACACTATTCTGTTGAGGAGAATAACTTACTGTTAATTGATGCCCGATCCCCATTTCTTCACAAAATCTGTCAAACTCTCTTGAGGTGTACTCCTTCCCATTATCAGAACGAATCAGCTTTAAAACACATCCACTTTGCTTTTCAACCATCATTTTGAACTTCTTAAAAACTGAAAATACTTCTCCTTTACTGTTCAAGAAGTAAATCCAAGCCATTCTTGAGAAATCATCAATAAACAAAACAAAATACCTGCTGTCATTCAGTGAATTTGTACTCATAGGACCACACACATCCGTGTGTATCAATTCCAGCTTTTCTTTGGCTCTCCAAGAGGATTGTGAAGGAAATGATTTTCTCTGCATTTTTCCAAATTGACAAGAGCTGCATATATCATTAGTAACAGAGATTTTTGTTAAATCTCTAGTTAACCCTTCCAGCTGCATATTTTTAATTGCCACAAGATTAAAATGGCCATATCTCTTGTGCCATAACATGGAATCATCAATAGCAGCATAATTAACATAATTAGCTACTTTATCCCATTTTAAAGGAAAGCTCCTATTCACCATGTCAACCTTTGCAATCAAACATTCAGTTGGATCATAAATAGTACAAGAGTAATCCTTGAATATTAATGAATAATTATTTGCAAGTAGTTGACCAACACTAAGCAAATTTTCAGCTAAGCAAGGTATAAAAAGCACATCATGGATGCATTTTGTACCTTGTTGTGTGTGAACAGCTATGGATCCTTTCCCTTCAGCTTTAATTTTGCTTCCATCTCCAATCTTTATCGTTGATTTGGCATTTACGTCCAAATCACAAAATGAGCTCTTATCCTTTGCCATATGACTTGTACAAGCACTGTCAATGAACCAGATTTGTTCATCTTTACAGTGTTTGAATTCTGAGGCCATAAAAGCAAAATTACAATCATCTTCTTTTACTTCATCAGTAAAATTAGCTTGCTGTTGAGGTTCCCTTTGATCTGACCTCCTTTTTGCTCTGCAATTTTTCTCAATATGACCCCATTTGTTGCAGGATCTACATTGAATTGCTGTCTTTCCCTTGTATCTACAATCCTTTTCAGCATGATTGTCTCTATGGCAGTGACTACAAATTGGAAACTTCTTCTTTTCACCATCACTTTTGTTTTTTTCAGCCTTACTTTGTTCATTCTTCTTGCCACCTTTTGAAGACCATCTTTGTCTTACTTGAAAGGCTCCTTCTGACACAGCTTCATCTCTCATGCTTGATCTTTGTTCCTGTATTTGCAATTTACTGATGAGTTCAGCCACTGATAAAGATTTTAGATCACAAGATTCTTCAATTGCAGAGATCTTGGACTCAAATCTTGCAGGTAGACTAATAAGCATTTTCTCTACAACTTTCTGGTCTTTGAAATCTTCTCCAAACATCCTAATCTTGTTAACAATCCCAAGAAGCTTTGAAGAATACTCCTTGATGTTTTCGCCATCTTTCATTCTCAGCACCTCAAACTCACGTTTGAGAGTTAACAGCCTCACTGTCTTCACCCTTTCATTGCCTTCAAATTCCTCCTTGAGCTTGTCCCATATCTCTTTAGGAGATTCATAGGTCATAATCTTGCTGAAAATTTCATCTGAAATAGCAGAATGCAGGCAGTTTAGCGCCTTAGGATTTCTTGCAACATCATCTTCATGCTTCTTAATTTGATTCAACGTGGGATTTGCTGAAAGAGCTGGTGGTTCTACATGTGATTCAACCACATCCCATAAACTTTGGGATCTCAAATAAGCCTTCATTTTAATAGCCCAAATATGATAATTTTCACCAGTAAAAACTGGTGGTGCAGTCCCCATTGTGTTTCCCGAAGCCATCTCACACTTCTCTCAATTTTTTCAACTCACAATCTCTAAAACATAAAATACTCAAGCTCACAAGTCCCTCAAGACCTCTCTAAATGCTCTGATACCATTTGTAGGAATTTAAACAAACAAATGAGGGAATGAGAAAGAAATTTCAGACATGGAAATTTCTCTACAAAGAAGAGCATTGAAGAAAGGTGAAAAATGATTTTATTTCAATACTACAATAGAGAAATACATAGCCATTTAAATAGAATACAAAAAAACTTTAGAAACCATAAAATAACAAACACAAGCTGGAAAAACACATTATGCTGTCATTGACAGCCATAGAAAAACATGACACACATACTGCTGTCAGTTGACAGCACAATCAAATAAATAAATAAGAAACACATGCTGCTGTCAGTTTGACAGCCATAGACAGAGACAAATAAACAAACATCGAAAATTCTTAACACATCAATACTTTCTATATTTTATCTGTTTTTCTTTCACTTTTCTTTCTCATAGTTAAATGTATCTTGAGGAACTTATTCCTATATTATCTTTTGTCTATGTTTCCATAGAAGAACTATAGTAAATTTGCCATTTATTGCCTGTTTCTGATATCTTGCAAATATTTTAAGAGTTTCCTTGTTTTTGCCATGATGGCAACAGAGAATTTGGCACACTCAGGATGGATCAGGCGGTAATCATGTGAAACTATTAGGACCACCCAAAGATACATTTCAATCTAAGGATACTTGGCATAAATGAATTTTTTTACCAGCAACTCAGAAAATCTCCTGTGAAACACAATTTAAAATCCTATAACATAGATGAGAGTCAATCATGATATAGACCATGTCAATGCAGGCGAATTCCATGACCCTGGCAGGCTAGCAAATAGGTGTTACCATATTCTGTTTTTCCTTTCAAGCTTAATGTTTCTTGGAGAGGAAATAAAGGAAACCTCTCTACGGGTACTTTATCCATTTAAAGCCTCATCCTTGGAAATAGCAAGACAGTTACATTTTGTAATATTGTGATTTTGTGAAGTGAAAAGTATAAGACCCTAATTCTTTTTACAAGATCTTATGGTCCTCGGAATTTTAAGAAAATAATTTTGTTCAAGATATTAATAAGTTTCTGGGAACTTCCAGTTACATGCAAAATGGTCTTGAGCAACATATATTACATGCTGGAGATTTTACATTGCATATGACATTCAACGACATCAGAAAAATAAGCTTTGCCTGTTTCAACCTTCACACTTCTTTATTTTATAATTATACTGGAAGCACTGTCTGTATGTACTTTTTCAGGGCTATGAGCAATTGACTGGAAGTTATTGGACCTTAATATATTTCATCAGCTTCTACCTTATAACTGTGCTATTACTTCTGAATTTGGTAAGTCATACTTTCTTGCCTTATCTTTGTTATGGTAAAGTATAAACTAATGCGGTGAGATGTGGGGATTCTTGAATTTTTTAGTTTCAAAAGAAAATTTGCCACAAACCTTAAACACATTATTAGTCTTTGAGTTGTGGCTGATGTTTACAAACTATCGAAAAACTTTTTGAAACTTTACCCATGGTTGCCAGCCTGGTAATCATAAGTGAATTGCCATTAAATGGATCTTTCTCCTATGATATCATTGGTCTATATGCTGTGTAAATCCTCCTTTTTTTCTTTAGCTAGATAACTCATGGCAACGTGCATTTTTAGTATTTGGAAGGCTTTTATGGAATGTAAAACTTAGTAATTTTTTTATTTCCAATGTCTTTCAGGTTGTTGCTTTTGTCTTGGAGGCATTCTTTGCAGAAATGGAACTTGAGACACCAGAAGAATCTGAAGATAAGGTACATAACTGTTGTTTTAATAAATATAAATTTGCATTCCATTTATCGGTAGATCATGATGCAGGATGATGTGTTGCCTTAATAAAATTATCTTTTTGGAAACTTAGTCCCAGGTTGAGAAGTTCTCTCCTAATTAATTTTAGTTTAAAGTCAATGGGTTTGATCCAAAATTCGGTATGCCTGTCAAATGATTCCATTTGTGTTTGGAGTTGCAAATGCTTCCCCATCAACAATTCATGGTTGATCAATTCTCTTTCTTTTTTCTCTCTTTTTTCTTCTTCTAAAGTACCAAGCCTTCCATTTACACAATAATTTCCTTCGGAACCATTTAGCAAATATCAGTGCTGAAATTCATGGGTTCTGGAGGGTCAAATGGGAGAATTTCTATTAAAGTAGTACAATTCATTTCTTCTAAAGCAAACACTAGCGAGGTGCATATAAACAGTGAGAGGGTCAACCCTTTACCTCATTAGGATACTGCATTTTATCCATCACAAGATAAGTTTTTGCCTTTTTTTCTTTTTACCATTGTGGTTTTAATATTAAATTTATCAACTGTTGATAGTCACCATTTTACTTAATTACTGAATCTAAATGATGTCCTTTAAACTTCTCACTGCAGGATGCAAGAGGCAATAAGCCCCGGCGAATTGGGTATGTAGCCTAAGCTACATATACTAGTAAAATTTGTAATCTACTCTTAGAAGCATGAATGCTAACAGAACTCCAAACATATTGCTTTGATTGGTGCAGCACAAAATCTCGTAGTCAAAGAATTGATATGCTTCTCCATCATATGTTGAGCTCAGAGCTTGGTCAAAATCGGCCTTCCGATCTTTAACTCCTTTGAATCTACAAAATTCTGGTAGGTGAACTTAATATCAACATCTTTAAAATTTTAACTTTCATTAGTCGTGGATATAGCCAAGCACTACGCAACCATTGTGATATAGTATGGCGTTGTATGTTGAGAATATAATATGGGAAAATTCCTGCATTGCTTACATGCGTATAAATTTGATTAATATAAAAAATACCCTCCAACTTTAACAGTTATTTTTTAATTAAAAAATCAACATCATATTCGAATCTTGATGAATTCTGCAATTTCAGCTATTTTAAGGAAAAGATTGGAAGAACTGGGAATGCTTTCTTCTCTTGCTTTGGACATTGGATCGGCCTACCGATTGGAACTTTATCAAAGCAGATATTTGAAAAGGGAATCAAGCAATAAGTTTCAACCTGCATGAAAGGCATATTCATCTCAACTCTTATGTGTATACATGGTAAATCCTGAAAACATTGGAAATCTACGTTTACCTGCATAATATGTATTGTGTAGAAATCTTGTTTCCTTGCTTCTAGCACAAAGTAATCTCAGATGTGTCGATATCAGCAGTGACTCATTATTTCGATAAATCATTAATCAACCACATACTTTATGAATTTTTATCAATTATTTGTCTTATGAAATTTTCAAGCCTTTTTGTTTTTTTTTTTTTTGCAAAATTATAGGTTTGTTCTTATCTACTAGGAAAAATGAAACATTAAAGTTAGAGATTAGTGATCATAAAATCATTTTCAAAATTAGGTATGCAGTTCACATGTCAATTTAAGTGATTACCAAATATAATTTTATTGACCAAACTCTTAGGAATCAAATTTCATTCACACTATAAAGTTTTATTATTTTTTTTTTGGAGAAAGTTATTATTCCTTTAGTGTGACCATTTATATTATTAAAAGAAAAAGATTGATTAATTAAATAATATAAATGTTGCATGGTGTTATATTACTACGGAATTTGGCCTATGGTGTCAGTCCATTTGTAAATAAAATAAAAAGATTTGAAGAGATTTGTTTTCTTTTGGGTTAATAAAATGGATTTGATGCTTGAGCTTATCTCAATTTTCTCTATTCTACTCGTTCTTCGTGGCCAAATGATGTTTAATAGTTTTGGGAAAAATTAGGTCACTTACTAGATTTTTCAAAATTTTTATTTTTTTATAAAGAATTTATTGAATATTTTATAAAAAAAATCATAATAATTTAAAAATAAAATTTATATATATTATTAGTAACTTGTGATAAATTTAATAATATTTTTTTTGAATTGGTAAACCCAAGAATCTTTAGGCACCCTTTAGACTAGGAATTACATTCTTTACGAATCATGCACTTTTTTTGTTTTGTGAAAGGTGGAGTCATGCATATTAAAAACGAGTCCACACACAATTATTACTAGTGTACTTCTTTTATTTATTTGTAAAATAAAAAAATTAATAAAAAAATAGTTAAAAGATTTAAATCTCCCATTTCTTGTATTATAAAATAAATTATTGGATTAATTACATATATTGTTCTTTAAAAAATTCTTAGTGCTCATTATCGTCTTTTACTATTAATTTATCATTATTGCTAGATCTTGAAATTTTCATTTTGTACCGTTATTGTCTTTTCATTCATTTTTTATCCATTCTTTTAATAAAAAAATTAATATAATGTATAATATAACATCACGTGTCAGCTCTTTTTAAACGTCACATTCTAAAAATTAATAAAAAGAACATTCTTAAGATTTAAATCTCTAATTTCTTGCATTATTATAAAGTAAATTATTAGATACCCAACCCAAACTAAGGGCAAGTTTTGAGTCTTTATATAAGGCCTTGAAATGATTACCAAATGTAAGTATAAGGAGAGAGAGAGAGAGAGAGAGATGAAGAGCATGAAAGGAGAGGTATTGTTGAATATAACAGCACAGAAGGCTTGGGAGATGTATAGAGATGATGAAATCATTAGTAAAATAAACCCTGAAATGCTTGCCCTTTCTAACTACATTGAAGGAGATGGTGGCCCTGGCAGCCTCAGGCTTTTCAAGCTTGGCCCTGGTTTTTTCTCTTTTTTCCCCTCTTTAGTTTATTATATATATATATATATATATTCCCTCAAAAAAAAGTTTATATATAGAAAAATTACACTTCTCACTAAATTTTTTAAAATATTTACATGTTTTTTGTAGCTTTTTGACCATTTTACAAATAGTGTATATAATAAATTTTATCATGTCTATAATAAATTTATAATAAATGTTATATATACTATATGAATTTGATAAGTTTATGAATTAATAAAAATTTTTGATTAATTTTAAAAATACTGATAAATTTTATATTTATTTTGATAATTTTATAAAAGATCTTGAAAATATTGCAGACAATGATTTTTACTCATTTGCAGTTACACGCAAGAGAGATGAAAATTTTCTGTTAAAATACTATTTATTAGTAACAACTCAGTTTTGTCATATAACTATTTCAATTTTTTTTGGTAACAGTTAATGTTTGCTATTCTAGATTTATAGCAACAAATCTTTTTTCCCTCTTTATAGCAGTGTTACCTTTCCGCAGCAAATAGTGTTACCGCATTTTTATGAATCATAAAAATGGCCTAAGAAAAATCTCATAAATATCGTGCTTTCTCAATTTAATTTCATACCTGATAAATATCAGGTTTGTTCAATTAATAAAAAATAGAGGATGAAATTAAACTAAGCTAAGAACGCGATATTTATGAAATTTTTCAAGGATGAAATTAAACTAAGAACACGATATTTATGAAATTTTTCTGACCATTAGACAAAAAGAAATTGCATATTCATGCTATTTTATTTATCCAACCTTGCAATTTTATAACTAAAAGAACTTGCCAATTTTAATGTAGCTCTACACAGCTATGTGAAGGAATCAATGGAGAAGATAGAAAAGGTAGTTGAAAATGCAAGGTCAGTGACTTATAGTGTTATAGGAGGTGAACTTAAGAATATGTATGATCCATACAAGGTTACTTTCTCTTTTAATCCTGTCCGAGGTAAAGAAAATGAACAATGCATTGCTGAATGGAAGGCAGAGTTCGAGCTTCTGACTCCAGCAACCCCTTTGCCGGAAAAAGCCAGAGATGCTGCCCTTGGCTTCCTCAAGTCATTTGACAAGTTCAAGTTGGGCTGCTAATTTATATATATATGGTGTAAGCATGTAAAAGACTTTCTATTTATAAATAAAATTAAAAAATGTGTAATAAATATTTGAACACTTCTTATTAGTATGAGAAGAGGGAAACATGACCCTGAACAAAAAATATAAACTTTCTGAATAAAGAATATACATTTAGCGCTAGACTGTGCCTAAGCATGTGCTAGAACAAAATTTTAAAAGGTCGAGTTAAAGCTCAATCCCAACTTTCTTTTTACAAGAAATCTACAAGCAAAAAGAAACCAAAAACTGGAAGCCATTTCAAGATTTCAACTCTTTAATATGTTGTAAAATGTCACGTAAAATATCTCCTATATATCAAGGCATTAGCAATCAATATTCAGAACATACCTGCCCGCAACAAGGACCTGATTAAAGCATATGATAGCATAAAGTTACAGCCCAATAGGAATCCAATATGTTAGTCAAATTTTCAATTATATTAACAAGAACCCCAAAATATCCATTTTAATCAGATATATGTGCAAAAACAAACTAAATCTACTAGTACTTGTCCTACCATCCCAGGGTCACTGTACCATATCAACACCTGCCTAAGATCTAAAAGACGATAGACTTAAAGTTTGTCAAAAGTGTAACAAAAAAAAAGGCATTTGATCACCTGCTTTGTGCCAGGCCTGCCACTGTCAACCTCACTGCTGTACCCTCATTCATATGCTGTCTGCTTCTTTAATTTCATATTTAGTCGTTAATCCGAAACTGCTCACAATCTATTGATCCAAATTTATTGAAGTTTGTAACAAGAAAATTTATCATCTTTTTTAGTGTTGATTTGAATTCGGCGGAGGCAAGCATTTCTGCTTTTGATGTATCAGCTACTCCATCTTTAACTGGAACAGAACCCACTGTAGCACCATCTACGTAAGCTCTACATGCTACCAGAATATTACGTGCACAGGCATGGAAATGACCAATTACAAAATCTTCAAAATACTGCAAGCAAACTCGATTATATTAAATCACTGCATTAGGAGGTGATACTAGAATATTTTTCAGTCGAGCAAATGTCTAAGATCTAATGTCTTTATGCATGTACAAGTATTTACTCACATCTATAGGTTGTGTAATCCATATATCTAAGCTCTTTTAGGTGTTATGGTAAGAGTATTGAACATAACATTAACAATTTTTCATCCCACTCTCTAAGCCATGTTGCAATATTAAGATTTCAGATGAGCTTGAAGCAAAAGTTATTGCAAGATAGATTTAACCTCATGATGTAGAACTCAAGGTTCTCACACCCAAGACTGTTATAATTCAACCAAAAAGCCTCGAGATGTCCATTGAGGTTACATCTTCCCATAAAATAGAAAATGTGCTGAAGCCCAACAAAAACATAAATTATTTTAAAAACACATTGTCTTCAGGGATTAGTCCAAGGTACCTTAGGTGGTCTTCGAAGTGTGTACATCATTGTCTTCAAGGAAAGGATAAACACATCCTCACTGTATTTCCTGCATCTTCTATCTCCTTCCACACCAACATATGATGATTCATATCCAGGCTCATTGAAGAAGGGTCTCGCATTGAGAATGAGAGCTTGAATAGAAACCAAAACTTGAAGCATAGTTGATGTCCCTGGGATCCACATCTCACTCTGTTTCCCACTCCAGGTCCCCAAAAGGCTGAGGCAGACTTTCCCACATTCATACAAATTTGGATTCAATCGAAGCCCACCAGAATAGTAGAAGACCATCTACCAAAAGAAATTCTCAATTAGAACCAAGCCAAGGACATCCATAACATTGCAAGCATAAAACAATGACAAATACATACTGGAGGTGTATCGGGATACTTAGGGGGGAAGAGACAGTCAAAGTCAAAAAGTCCATCATGGTATGGAGTACCAGCAGGTCCCACAATGACAGCCCTCAAAAGTTCCATCCTTGCTTCATAAACTCGAACAGATATTTTATCTATAAAATTTAGACAGTAGAAGTGCAAGTCATTGACCAACTAACAAATTGTAACAACCAGCAAAAAAAGGAAGTGGTTTTTAAACTAAAAGACAGAATAATCTCAAACAAAGGATGGCTGAGATGTAAGAACCTTCAAAAATAAAACAAAAGAACTTCCAAATTTTTCATTAAAAATAAGTTCAGCACTTGCCTGGTAAATCTTTTTCCAGAATTTTCCATTCCTCTTGAATTCTCTTCGCCCAACTCTTGGATGGCTAACAAAAAGAGAGGAAGAATTAAAGTTCATTAGCCATATAAGTTCAATATTTTAAAAACACAAAAGGAGAGAGAAAGAGAGAGAGAGTCATCTGCACTAGTGCGCTTCAATTACCTGCTGCTCAGAGAAGCCCATTTCGTTATAATGATGATCTGAGAAATCTTCTACAGTATCAAATTGTTTAAAGTTCTTAAATTTATGCATGATGCCATTTTCTTCATTGTCTACAACTTCCCTATTAGAACTTGATTCTGAAGTAACTGCAGAACTACTTGTAGCCATTGCTGAACTTTTATTTTCAGGAAGACAAGAAGTGATTGACTTCACCATTGGTTCTCCAATATATGGGATACCATCCTTCCCCTTGCTTTCAGAAGGATTTGCAAAAGTTGAAGTGCCTGTGCCAGATGTAACAGTTCCAGAAGGAGCAGGATCCTTCAGCCATGGGAATGATGCCTCTACCCCAGAAGGAAGATCCACATTATCAAATTGAGATTGGATGGCCAAATAATCATCTTCCTCTTCATATGCATAGTTATCATCATCGTCATAATCAGAATAATCCTCAATGTGATCATCACAAACTTCATCATCATCATGATATGACAAGTCAGAATTGGAACTGTTGATATCGTTTAAATTAATAGATCCAGAAGTGGAACCCTTGAGATGATCAAGGCCATCCAGAGATACAACTACATTGGTAGAAATCCCAGAATCACAAGATGAGGCATCCTAAGAAAAAACCAAAAATGCATACAAAAAAGTGGTCGGTATTCAGGAAAAATGAAACCACCTTCATAAAGCATAAAATTACTTTTAAATTCCATTAGCATACCTTAATGTGATGTGGCCAAGAATCGTGATAATCCACTTTTGATTTTCCCTTGGGACATGCATCAGCTTTTTCTTGACCGATCAAAATTTTAGAGGGATCTACATCTTTTTCAATATCCATTACATCACACAGGACAACCTAACATGAAGAATATGTACTCAAAATGTGGGTAATAATATGATAACCAAAAAAACACTTGCAAAGCATTCAAATCTAGAAGTGGCAATGCACAGGAGAGCACTCCATGAACAATCGTGCATGGCACATGCATGCAAGAGGGAGATTATCAAGACCAGGATAAAGAAATGCCAATAAACAAAACCTATGTAAGATGTATGATGCTAAGATTAGTCAACCAGTTTTCCCGAAGAGAGCCAAAATTCCAGCTTGCAGGTGAAAAACAAAACCCTTCTGTTCAAGTGTGCCTGCAAAGTTTGAATAAACAATGCAGAGGAGAAGAAAGGTTTATGCAAATCAGTACATCAAAAAAATAAGATTAAGCCTTCAAATGCACAGTGAGTTTATGTACTTGCATTCCCATGTATTATTAATAGAAAAGATTCAAGGAAGTAGAAGTGGATTTAGTTGAATAAGAATGCAAGAATTGTATGCAACAAACACATGTTTTTTATCAACTTCCATAATGTACAACAGAAATAACACAAATAAAATCTACAGCTTCCATCGATCCTTTCAAACTCTTGACCTACCATACTTGCAAGTCTTATTCTAGTAAGCATTCCTATTTTAATTGAAGTAAAATAGCTAAACTCAATGCTAATTAAATTCCCAGAATTTTTTCTCCCATCCAATTTGAAGTTCATGTTATATAAATTAGCTACGACACGTACAAATCAAGTAAAACATTTCACATAAAATCACCTAATAGAATCATCTTGACCAACTCAACTCGAGCTTAGGCCTCCACATACTCGCTAACAATGCTACAAAATCAAGCCACTTGTCAACTAAACAAAGTAGATGCTCAATTTTGTCAGCAACAATAAAACAAAACAGAGAAATTCATAAAAACTACACACATTTTCCACCATTTTCCAATCCATCAAACACAAATTCCCTCACATTTCTCATGACCTAATTATTCTCTTTTTTTACAAATTAAATTACAAATTTATTTAAAACAATCAAAAATCAAATCACGATCAATTAAAAAAAAAACAATCAACAATTGTTAACTCGTAATCGATCATTAATCAACAACTGAATTCAATTAAAAAGCTATTGATCAAAGCAAAATTAAACACATACATCGTTTTGCTTCAGTCTCTTATTAGAGATCGACGACGCCTGATCGCCCATTTCAAGGTCCATCAAATCAAGCCAACGATTCTACTTAGAATTTCCAAAGGCGATCGTTTACACTGTAAGTCTTTAACTTTCCGGTTCTGGACTTATAGAGAGGGAGAGAATGAAAAGTTTGGTTTTTCTGTGTTTTTTAGAGAGAGAAAATATATAATTCGTGCCGCCTTATTAAGTAAATTTTTCTATCGTGCGCAGGAAGGGAACGATAAGCAATAAAATATAAAATCGCGTGTTATAAGGAGCAGCAGTTAGTTTGCTTGCTTTTCCCTCCTCCTACTTGGCATAAACTCAACACAGATGGAAGTCTTTTACTGCAGTCTGGGCAGGCAGCTGCTGGAGGTCTTGTTCGTGGAGATGGTGGCCAATGGATTGCTGGTTTTTCAGTGAATCTTGGTTGTTGCTCGATCTTAAGTGCTGAACTTTGGGGCATTTATCATGGATTGTTGTTGGCATGGGAACAACATATTCAGAGGCTTGAGATTGAATGTGATAATTTGCAGGTTATTAATTTGTTGTCTTTGCGTTGCCAAGTCCCCCTTCAAGTCCTTAATTTGGTTTCTAATATTAGAATTGTTATGAGTCGTAGTTGGGTAGTTCGTTTGAGACATGTTTTTAGGGAGGCTAATCAGTGTGTAGACTTTTTTGCGCATACGGGGGCATGATTCTACTTTTAAAGTTTCAGTTTTTGCTGAGCCTCCTTCGGGCTTACTTTCTGATCAAATATTGTACTTTATTTAATAAGGATTGTCTCTTTTAATAATATATTTGGTCGGCTTAATATTTTGACTAGTGCTGATTTTAGACACACAAATTTATCTTGTTGCTATTGCTGAGCCACCTAGGCGAACCTTTAGACTTTGACTCTTTTCTTGTAAAAAAAAAAATCGCTTGTTTGATTTTGTTGGATGATTATTAGGATTTATCTTAAATCCTTTTAAATTAATTCGAATTGGAACTGATAAAATTGAATTGAAAATTATGATTAATTAATTGGTAATTTTGAATTAAACTTTAAATTTTTATTTTTTAATTTTAATTATTATTGATAAAAAAAAGTTTATCCAATTTGATATTTGAATCATATATATAATTTTATAAATTTTACCATTTAATTATATATAATAAATTATAAATTAATTAAATTATTTTAATAAATTACATTTTAATTGTGTATTAAATCATATTTGCATTTTTTTATTATTATTATAGAATGTGTTAAATTTTGAATTTTTTTTATATAAATAATGTGTTAGTTAAAAATAAAAAATATCCACTAAAATTAAAATAAAATCTTAATAAAAAATTAAATATTAAAAAATTAAGATGATAATCATAAAATTGAGAAAGTGACACGTGACATTATGCTTTAATGTAATATATAGATGTTGATAATGGGTTTGATTATAATGGTGCTTTATGTAGTTGAATATTACTCGCGTAATGAGTGACAATTTGTACGCTTGTGCGTATTGAGACGGCATGACTCTACCAAAAGTATTCATATATTCGCAGAATAAATAGATATTTTTTTTTATGTAATTAATTTCTGTTCTTTAGTATTAAAGAGGAAATTAGGAGGAAAAAAAATACACTTCTTTCTTAATTTGTCTCAAATTATAATTAATTTATTATTTTAATAAATTAAATAATATATTAAATTTTTATAAAATTTTTATTTAATATTATTTATTAAATATATTTAATATTAAAGTAAGAAAATAATAAAAATATATATTTTTATTTTTATTTTAAATAAAAATAATTAAATTTTTTATTACTTATATAATTATAAATGATTCTATTAATTTAGGATGAATAAAATAGAAATTTTATATTAGTGACACGAGAAATTTAAATATGTGTGTGTGTGTTAGCTAGAGTCCAATGTAATAGAACCCAACAAAATATATCTCAAAAAAACCCAAACAGTCTTATATATAGACACTTTCAAAATAAAGGATCTTAACCATCATAAATAATTTAATAGAAAAATTAAACTATAAATATATAATTGATGTATACTTCTAAAACTGAAATATAATAAATATACAGTAAGAATATATCTCTTAAAATTATATATTTTAAATATTAAAAATTTAAGAGTAAATATTATTGAAATAAAAAAAAGTTAATTTTTAATAAAAATACTTCTGAAAATAATTTTTTTTTTTTGAAATTTTATATTAATTATGAGGTGGACTCTCAGGAATTTCTAGTATAGATTCGGGTTTTATTGTTGACTAAATCTATAAAATAAAAGAAGTGACCGAACTTCAAACTTTCATAGAAGACTCTGTATCTAAATAAATATTTAAATTATATGTAAATAAGTGAAGAATTCCTAAATACTAAGAGCTCGGTCTGTATTCTTTTAATTTTTAGTAAACTCAAACTCTAGTATTGTATAATTAGGGAGCTCTCTAGAGAAGACAATTTGTACAGAGATCTTAGCATCGGACTAGTGGTATGTATCATATGTTATATTGAGTACATTAAAATTTAACATTTATATAATTTAAATTTGCTGTTATAATGCAAAGTGGATTATAAAATACATGGTTATTAATAATAGTTTAAAATTTTTATAATTTTAAGCGAGAAAATGATATATTATCGCAACGCATGTGTAAAACTAAATTCAAGGCAATAAAATATGCTCATATTTTTATGCAGATATAGCATTCAAGTTAAAGGATTTTAATTTCTCTAATATTATAAGATATATTATTATTTAAGATTTTTATAATACAATGATATGTCATCATAATTAGACTTTACCTGTTGCGACACACACACACACACATATATATATATATCTCAGAGGGGAAAATTTGTCATGTGAGACTAAAATTTTGAGCAAAATATCTTATTAAGATTAAAGAATGATATATAAACTATAGTGGATAATATACTTTAGTATTAGAAAAGAGGATTCAAAGCTAATAAAGAAGATAATTTTAACAATATTTAAATATTTTGTAACAAATAGTGGATTTTATTATAAGTCAAGTTTCATTTAATAGAATTTTTTAGAGATAATGTCTTTAAAATTAAAATTGAATTTGTTAAGAAATCGTATAATTTATTTGCTAGTTTACTTTTTTTTTTGAATTAATTAAACCCATCATTACTCAGAAAATTATTAATGCCATATAAAATTAATTTCATGTGATCTGTCATCGTGTAATTAATTTAGTTATATACTTTATTCAATTATAATTTTTTAAAAAATTATAGTTAAAACATAAACAATGTAGTTTTTTTTATGTAAGAAAATTATAGCATAAATAATAATAATGAAGTTGACGTGGTATTAAATATAATGTCATACCAGCTTTCTATTAGAATTTCAGATGATAAATGAATGAAAAAAATAATAATGGACATTAATTATTTTTTGAGAATGGGTGTAATTATTATTATTTGTTTAGGTACAAGAGACGGTAATTTATTTTACTTTATTTATTGTTAATGCAATACTTGATGCATAAATTTATGGAATATTTATATAACTACTTAAAAAAATAAATTTTATTATAAAAATACTAATAAACTAAAAATATTTATATTTTTAAAAAAATTAGTATAAAATTTTAAAAATATCTTATTTCTCAATAAGATATACTTTTTTAAAATATCTCTTCCATCAATAAAATTAATATTTTACTTCAATTTTTTTTTCAAATTCACAATAAAAAATTATAATAAAATAATAAAAATTAATATTTTAAATTATTTTAAACATATAAAATCATAATTTTTTATAAAAAGAAACAAAATTAATTTTAATTATAAAAATAAATAACACTCAAAAAATAAATATAAAAAATATAAAAAATATTAAATTTATTTTAAAATAAATTTTATATATTATATAAATAAAAAATACACATAATTTTACTATGTAGATGTGTTGTAGATATATTGGAGATGTGTTGTAGATTTTATAGATGTATTGTAGATGTTGTGTGCATGTTATGTTTTAATTATTTAAGTTGTGTGTATTTTATATAAAAATTATTTAATATTGTGTAAATATTATATGAATATTGTATGAATATTTTGAGAATAAAAAATAAAATTAAATAAATATTAAAAATATTATATAAATGTATTATAGTTATATTGTCGATGTATTGTACATGTGTTATAAATGTGATAGATATAATTTGTATTGTTAATTGTGTATTTTATATATGTTGTGTATATATTATATATATATTTATTTTTTCTGTGTATATTAAAGATATGACAAAATTTTTTTAAATAAAAAATATAAATAAAATAAAATATAAAAAAGAAATATAAAATAAAATAAATAAAATTAGAAAATAAAAATAAAAATCACCGCCACAAATGTGAAATTGAAAAAAAAAGTGTTTCGTGTAGTTTTATAAATAAAATCTTCCAGGCCTGAATGAGTGCAAATCCAATGAGAAAATTACGTATATAGCGTAATTTCATCTAAATTTATTATTCTTAAATAAAATTGATTGTAATTTGGCCACGTTGATAACTGAGGTGGCATAGCATATAATATAATCGCAATTGGCAATAGCATTGCCGATTGGCGCCAAATTCGTTGAAAGGACTATGTCCAACTCACTTTCTATATATATATATATATGTTTGCATAGCCAAATTTACAATTCCAAGCCAAAGGCGCCAGCTTTTGGAGCCAAATCATCCCGCCAAGGTTACCCGCGCCACCACCTACTGCCTCTGTTTATAACTCATACAAATACACCACAATTTCTACTGAAACAACATCCAATCTTTGCTTCTTCTATCCGTTCGATAAAATTCCACAGTGAAAATTAACCCATAACTGTACTTTATATTATATTAACAAACCATGGTAGTCTCTTTGGGTCCTGGGAAGTTCTACGGCAGTAGCCTACCTCGCCCTCGCATCTACACCGATGTCAAGCTCAACTCAGATCGGGTCGATCCTCCTGTGCCTGTTATGGATCCATTGATTTCATGGGCACAGGAGGCTCATTGGTCTATGGGTGGTCTTAACTTCAAGCGTCTTCGCCTCCAAGGACGAATTGAGGGTAATGTCAATAAGCTCCGCAAGCACCGAGAGGAACAAGCGAAATTGCAAGCTAGTAATAGTCCGAAAGATCTAAAACGTCCAACCCCAAATAGGTTCAGTGGAGAAATGGAGAAAAATAGGGAAAGGGTTGCCTCTGAATCGTCGCCTCCTGCTCCTAAGGTGAATAAAAGAAGGAAATTTATGGACTTGTTTGATGAGGATGGTGAGGAGGAGGAGCAAGAGGTTGCGAAGATGGAGATAGTTGGTAAGAGGAAGCTTCCAGCGAGGAAGCTGGTGGGGGATTTTGAAAAAGTGGCAAAAGAGAGTGATTTGATGGGTTTGAAGACAAGGGGAAGGGGATTGGACGAAGTTGGTACTGGGCGCCGCAGAGATGTTGGTGATGTGGTGATGAAGGTGGTTGAGCAGTTGAATAGAGAAAATTCTGTGAGGAAAAAACAAGGGTGAAAAGAAGGGTAAAAGTAATGGAAAGAATGGTTCTAGTCCTGCTGTTAGGACTTCACCAAGATTGGCAAAGCAAAGATCAAGTTAGGTCTGTGATTAAAGAAGTCTTTTGATAGGAAATCTGTTAAATGCTGCTAAAGATAGCCATATATATCTTAGATTTCTGGTATTTTCTTTTTTTCTCTCATTTTCTTGTTTGCTTGATATAGAGATACAAGAAAATTTTCATGTGATGATACAAAAATTTTTCATCTTTCTTGATCATGTATATTTCCTGGTTTTCAAGAAGCTCAAGGAGCTGTTTCACTATATGATCTCATTCATTTGCTGAGCAAAACAAAAGTAAAGTTACAGAAACAAGAATTAAATTACAATGCCTTATGATATTGAAAGAGAACAATGGCATTGAAAATTTTCAAAATTGATGGAAAGTTGAGAAACAAATCAATGTATATTCAACGACTACTTAACTCTTCCAACATAATAATTTGCACAATATTGATTCTTTCACAACTGCAATTGATTACAGCAAGCAGAATCCCTAACCTAACTGCACTCTTCTAGAGATTTCAAATCAAACCTCCCATAGTAAGATTTTTTGCAGCAATTTGTATAAATCTTTGCTGCAGATATACCTATATTCAGTCTAATCTATGTGAATTACATAGTTTGTATAGAAGGTGCAAAATGAGTTGCCCACATTTCTTTCTTCCCCGAGCAATCTGGCACTGAAAATGCGAAAACATTCTCCACAAATTTTGGACAGAAAATTCAATTTGCACTTTCTCTAAAACATAACTCTTTCAAGTTTTGATTTTGTGGGGTAATTCCATGGAGTCTAGCCAACTTGCATGATTGTCCAGTAAATAACCTGTATGTCGATAGCCTTTCCCATGGGACAATCCCAAACTCATCATTAAATTCTTCCATTTCTTCGACGAACAACTGCCAGACTAATGCACCTGCCCCAGCTCTTTTTCTCTTTGCAGATTTATAGATGATGTCTAAAACAGTCTTGTAAAACCGCTCTCGTTGAGATGGCTGAAAGCCTGCGCTCATGTTAGAGAATCCATATTCAGTGAAAAAGACTGGCTTATTCAGTTCATAATGACCATCTTCAATGTGAGAAAGCATCCACTTGGAGACGAATGCCAATTTCTCTTCAAATCCTAGATGATTAATCCTAGTAAAGAAATGATCAATTTAATCAGTCAGATAGATGTACGAACAAGAAAAAAGCATCCACAAGAAATATGCTTAAAATTCAAGGGTACAAAAGCCACATCGTGTTAATAGATAAATGGCTTGACAGCAAGATGACAACCAAATAACTAAAAAGAAGCACTAGTTGCTAGTTTTCCTTTATTGGCCTGAGCAAACTATATGTAGGATTACGTGAAATGCGATGCTTACCAGTGATCAGGGTATATATGAACAGATGCAAAATCAATCTCTGGGACCTTCGAGTTGCGAATAAAATCTGATCCAAGGGTTGATGCCCAACTTTCTGGGTTCACAGTTAACCTTTTTGCATTTTTAGGACCATAAAATCCTTCCAATCCCACAGTCAATAGATGGTTTTTGTCAATAGATTTCACAAACGTTGACAATTCTTGTATCCAATCCTACAATTCCATACCATAAAGATCAATCAATAAATAGGAAGGAAAAAGAAAGAGCCTACCTCTCTCTTCCTCCCCGTCTCTCTCTTCTTCTCTCCCCTCTCTATATACATATACAAGAACATGCACTCGTAGGGTCTACAAACAGTATTTCTAATTGAACTAGTAGTTCTCTGACGAGTTTCTAAAGTTCTACGACCCAATTTGGGGTCATAATTGAATAAAATCTTTGGAAAAGCTCCTACTTTATTAAAAGATTTATTGTTAATCAGGTGGCCCAAGCCCTTTCCACACTTGATGCTCACATTATAACAGTGCAAGGAGTTTACAACTTACTTGAAGCATGTCACCTGAAGGATCAGACATGCAGCGAGGTTCATTCATCAACTCCCATCCAAAGATGATTGGATCATTCCTGTATTCAATCCCCGTAATTGTGTTTTTTCTGGTCAGCAAAGTCTGAAATAAGAGTTTAAATTAGAATTGAGCAATAGTCTCAGAGCCAAAGTTACACAGTAGTTTAGGATCATATATTTCAACAATATCTCATTATGCTCAAAATGAAGAAGTAGGAAGTTACTTATACAAAGGAATATTTGTTTTTAGCTTATAATATAAATCATATAGCAAGGACGAGAACTTGGGAAGCGTGGAGTTGGTGTATGTATTATTTTTCTCAAGCACAAAGCACACTGCAGTGCATGAGTTATAATACTGTAACTACTGCTAAATAATCATCGAGAATTCTCAAAAGGCCACAGTTAAGATTAAACATGAAAATTCAATAAAAAATTCCACCTTGGAGAATATGAGGGAAATTAATGGGTGAAGAAAACAAGCATTATGAGAAATTTTCTTTATTTAACTGCACCTTGTATGATGCGGATGAATCTTAGCTTAATATATTTATTTCTAAATATCAAAACTTGTTTACATCTGAGGAATCTTCTCCCTTTTCAGGTTGTGACACCTTAATGCATTTTTCTGTGGCAGTTAATTACATTCACAATTAGTCACAAACAGATTTAAGTTTTTTGGTGACATATGGAATAACAGAGATATAAGAAAGGCTTTCTCTGAGTAAATAGTGACTTTCTAGCATCCAGTCTCTTCAAATCTCTTAATAGTATACTTATAAAATACTTTTTCGATGTTTTTGTGGTGCGCAAGAAAAAAAATCCCGTTTCAAAAACAAATGGAAATAGAGCTTTATCCTGCTCCAATGATATGATACAACATAATTTCTAGAAAGACCAAAATAACTACAGTGCATATTTCTGTATTATAACTATTTCATGGTGGAGTAACTTTCAGTAAATTGCTTTTGGAAAACTAGATAATATATTTACCTTTACATAGTGCTTGAAATATTTTTTGATGGTTGGATCAAAGTAAAAAGAATCATTTGAAGAGCTCAAGCCAATGCCTTCTTCCCATGCCCAGTTCACATATTGTGTCTTACCGCCATATGCTTTTAAATTATTGACTAAACTAAGAAGAAGCCTGATTCCATGTTGTCTTGCTTCCGCAATGACATGATCCAAGGCCTGCCACAATTTCAGTCATTAAAATAAAGTTATGCAGATGGGGAAATGCCACCATCATCATCTCCATTGATACTGGAAAAGAAATGGTAATAATCATAGTGAATTAACTTGTCTTAGCATAACTAATCTTCTATAAATTAATTCCCAAAATTTATTGTTTGTTCTTTTAAAAAAAAAAAAAGAGGAAAAGATAAAAAGCACAGCAAATCCTGTTGATCTATAATTGGACATCAACTTTCCATAGACATTAAAACGACCAATATATTTCTCTGTTTTTGTTCTCTATTGTGCTTTTTTGCATTCAAAACTCGACAGTCCATATCATCCTTGATTAAAAAGTAGTGGACACACCTAATTAGTTGAGAACCGAATTGTGCAAATTTAATGTTGTGTGCTTATAATCATATGAGCTCACTTTACAGTTATGCTTCAGCATCTTATTTGTGGCATTTGTATGCAACTTTTCTTTGTTGTTTTTATGACTAGTAAAGGCATCAATAATTATTGCTAATTCCTGAAAATAAATGCATCTTAAATAGAGCCAGATTCTAAGCAATGGTAGAAATAGGAACAAACCAAATACAACTCATTTTAAGTTTCAACTGGAAAAAAGAAAAATGAACACGAGAAATACAAAGAATTATGCATTTGCCATACCCTGAAGACTCGTTCGTCGAACCGGCCAGGGGAAACTTGGAGAGCATTGTAGCCACCATCATTGAAAGCCCAAGTTCTACAAACGGTGAGACCCATCCTGGCACCAGCTTCCAGCATTGCACTAACTCTTGGTTTCCTCTCTTCTTCAGCAGAATGGTCCATTAACCAAAAAGAATTCCATCCATTAATATAAAAGGGCCTACCATCCACAATAAACTGAGTCCCATTTTTGGTCACGAAAGCTAACTCTGGTTCATGATGACGAGTAAGCTCTAAATCCCCAAAAGACATGTAAATGAATGCCACACAAGAAGCAAAACCAAGAATTGGGTAATATAACCCATTTCCAGCCACTATTTTCATGTATATAGGATCTGGAAAAAAAATTGATAGAACACCAAAATTCAACAAAATAGGATAGAATTCTTGGATACCCTTTTGGCTCTAAGGATACCCAGATGAAAACTTTGTAACTTTAGAAGCATGAATACATGTAATAACCAATTTTAAGGATACCCAGATCCCTTCTTGAAAAGGACACCCCTCAAAAATGGCATGAAAGCTCATAAAAATCCTTAATGAGGCTCAACCCACATCAAACTACAGAGAAAGAGAGTGAGAGGGAGAGAGAGAGAGGGTTCGTAAATTGTAATGTTGCTATCTTGTCTTTATGGTTTAAGGATTTATATATGGGAGAAAATAAACAAAATAGACAAAACAATCAAAATCCTTATGTAAGAAGGTTCAATAAGTTTGAAGTCCAAGAAAGAAAGAACACCTAAAAAGTGACCACCATTGGAGACTAAAAAAAAGAAGATTGATAATAAGGGTGGTGGTGGTGGTGATGGTGACGGTGGGGTGGTGGTGGTGGTGGTTGTTGGGTGAGTTGTTGCGAGAGGTGGAATGTTGGTGTCAAACCCCAGATGCCAAAACAGATCTAAGAATCTGATTTTCTCTGTTTCCTTCAATTTTAATATTCTACTATATAAGTTTCCAACCCCATTCAACACCCGCCATCACCATGGTCCCCATATCTCTCAATTTTCCCTACCAAATTTAGTTTGATAACAAAAAAAAATTAAAAATCAGAATTAAAACTTAAAAAAGATTAAAATTTTGGAAAAATCTCAGACCTCATGTGCTAATATAATATTTTCTTTATTTGATTTTCCATACACAGATTGAAGCTTTTCAAAGCATCAAAAATAAAAATTTTAAATTAAAGAAAAAAATAGATTAAAAATTTGGAAAAATCTCAGACCACATGTGCTAATAATATAATATTTTCTTGATTTAATTTTTTGAAGCTTTTCAAAGTTTTTTTTAGTGAAAAATGTTAAAAATAGCAAGAAATTTAATTTTTTTTTTTTTAGAAAAAGGGCTAGTAGCTCTTATTCGAACTCTAAACTGTTCCCCATGTGAATGCCCAGACACATGTTTTTTACACTTTTTTTTCTTTTTCACTTTCTCTTTTGTTTTTTTATTGACTAATTAATTGTCTTCACATTCTAATTTACTTTTTTTAAAAAAAAATTGCTTTATTTATACATTATCTTTATTTTTCCTTTTTTCTAAAAAAAAATATGAGAAATTTACAATGTATATTAATCTCCCCCCACCTGTAATTAACTAATTTTTCATTCCCACTAATAAACAGGAAATGTTACTAGTTTTCTTACTATAATAAATCTGCTTAATGATAAAAAAATCTAAATATTTTCTTATTTTAGCAAAAAATCCAATTAGTTAAATTTATATAATTGATACTTGTAGTCAAAAATATAATTTTATCTTAATTTAATTTAATTTAAAAAAATTAAAAACAGTACGATTTCACTAAGTCATGAAATAAAAAATATAAGTATAATAAGCTCATTTTTTACTTTAATTAATTCTATAAATATAATTATAATTATAAAAATTAAAATTAAAATTAAAATTAAAATAATATATTTTGAATGGTGTTGATACAAATTTTTTTAAGTCTAATAAATTGAGTTGTTTTTTTTCTTGATCTAATAGAATTAAATGTAAAATAAATTGATTATGCGATATTATTTAATTATTTAATAGAAATTAATATAAAATATAATAAATTTAAATATTTGTAAATAAGTCAAAATCAAATGATAAAAGATTGAGCCTATAATAAGCTTAATTTCCACTAAATGGATTCAATAATTAAGGGAGTTTAGTCAAAGTTTGAGACTTGGTAGAACATTTTGAAGACCAAGTGGGTAAGTGTCATTGTAAAACAATATTATTTAATAATAAGTAGAAAAAAAATCTCTTGGTTCTTTTAATTTTGAAGAAAAATAAATACAAATTAATTAATTTCTTAATATTATTTCTTATCAAAATTAATTAATTTTTCATATAATAAATATCACTCATTGATTTCTATTTTTTTAAAAGCTTGAATTTAAGCTAACACTTATTATTGAGATTTGATTTTTATATAATATGAGATTTGTACCCTCATATCAATCACTAAAATATAGTTTGCATAAAATGATACTTCATGTGTACTATTAGTGTAAATTAATCAAATGAAATTAATATTAACTAAGATTTGACTTTTAGGATTAATTATTTCAAATAATATTTGAGACATTCTTTAGTCATGCATCAACTAATAATTAATATCTTGAAAAAAAATAAATAATTAATAGAAAGATTAATTTTTTATTTTTTTTAAGTGCAATGTTCTATTTGTTAATTATTTTTTTGATTGATTTTATTGAGAACCGGGGAATGAATGCTTTTGACGTTGGTCAATTAGAAGTTAGAATTATTAATTTTAAAAAATAAATTTTCTTTCTAATGTATTTTTAAAAAATAAAACAATCACACTCTCTCTGTTTGTGCACATATAAAATTTAAGAAAATTCTGTCTTAAATGGGATATATACATCTATTCATATATACTCAACCAATAATAAACTATTGGTAGAGTAACAATAAAAAACAAATTTTATTTATTTTTTATTTATTAAATATATGTATATGTGGAGTTCATTGTAGTATTTTTCTATAATTTAATTATAAAATTAGTAAAATTTTGTCATTAAATTTTAAAATTTTAAATTATATATATTTTATTTAAAAATTACTAATTTTATAGAAAAAATAAATCTCTTCTTATTTCAAGTCATTAAAATAATTCAACCGCTCTAATAATTAATGTTTTATAATCCTACATAATATTAACAATTGCTTATTTTAGTCAACTTGGATATTACTATTTTTGTCAATCATTTACTAAAACAAAACTTATTTTATTAATATTTTTTTATTTTTATCGAACGACATTTTTAATTATTCAAAATAATTGGTAGAGCCTACATTTGCCATTAGTAACTTGTTTTACACATTGTATATAATGTCGGCAACCTCTTTCAGTACAAATTCTCAATTTTAAATATGGAAAATAATTATATTTGAAATTTTATTTTGAATAAATAATGTATATATATGAGTTAATTAATAGTTATACATCATAAAATTTAAAATTCATAAATTTTATGAATATTAATAACATGTATAATTTTTTAATATTTTTAGGTTAATATTATTACAAAATTCCTTATAATTTTACTTTTTATTATTAAAAAAATCTTCAATACAAAAAATTTGTAATAATTTTACATAGGAATTTAAAAACTATTTATCCTTATAATAATATATAATTTCCTATGTACTACACTATAATTAAATTCGTGGCAGAGGAGAAGATGGGACAAGCATATAACTATATATTATAATATAAATAACTATATATTATAAAATTATTATAATATACCATTATTGTTATATGATGAAAATTTTAATTATTATATAGTAATGGGGTTATAGCTAGAGTCTTTTTCAAGTGGATAATAATAATAATAATAATAATAATAATAATAATAATAATTGAAAGCTTCTTTGCTCATTGGACAAGTTTCAATCTAACCTAAGATTGAAATGATTCTTTTCTTTTTTCTCACCATCATCAATCAACTTCTCAAACTTATTATTCGATAGAATCTTATATATTTGCTTTTTATATTTTTTGGTTAGTTTCCAAAGTAATGTTGTTAAGCTTTTCACAACACTTTATTATAATTTTCTTTTAGTTATTATTATTAGTTAATCATGTGTGTAGTTGTTAGAGTATATTTAAATTGGTAATTATTCATTAAACATGCATGAGTCAAGTCCAAATTTAAAAAAATATTAATACTTTTTAAAATTTGATTTATTAGTTTTTATTTTTCTCTAATAATTAAAATTCAGAACTCTATCTATATCAAATTTATTAATAAGAGAAAATTACACTATATATTATTTTTTAAACTTTTTCAAATATATCTTGTTGTTTTGGTATATATATTTTTATATACCAAAAATATATATTAAATATAAAATTTACTTTTGATTTTTCCAATGTCATCCATATATAAGAGGTTTTTTTTTAAAAAGAAAAAAAGGAAAAATAAGATATTTAAGTAATTTATAGCTTAAATACGCATTTTTAAGTTTCATAGGTGTTATCGTTTCAAACAAAACTTTTGCCAACACTTGTTATTCGTTAAGAAACATCATTTAAAGTAACCAACTTTTTTATTTTTACCTTAATGGAAGCCTGAAATTAAGGGATTTAAGAAATGTGATTGCTTAATTTAAAAACAAATTTAATATGAAATTCTTCTATTAGCAATATTATTCAATCTTGTTAAAGAAATTTCATAAAAATTAAAATATACACGAATTATATCAATCAATTTTATTATTCCAATTCACTTTATTTTTAATTTTTTATGGTGAAATTTCAAATATAAAAAAGTTTTAAAAAAATAGTGACAGATATATAAATAAAAATGACTAATAAATTTCATAATTTAAAATTTTGAATTAAAATATGATATTAAGCTTATACTTAGTATATTTTTTCACACTATATTAATGAACAAGATATTCAAAGATAATATCGTGATAATTTATTAAAAATGTGCCTTTTTTTAGTATTATAATATAGGAAGGAAAATCAAACTTAAATTTAACTAAAAAATATATGATTATTATTAAACTATATCTCGACACATTACCTTTTTCTTTTTCATATTTCTATTCTACTAGAAAATAATTATGTAATTTAATTAATTTTCTATATTGATGTATAGAATTACTAATAAACTGTGCAATATTTATTTCATAGCGTAAGATACGAAGAGAGTTTTGAATCAATAATGTATTCACCTTTGAATATTTATGATGTAATTGAGGATTAGTTTAATGATTTCAGGGACTTGAAATTAAATTTAAATATGAAATATTATATTTTTTAATTATTCAAATTATTATTATAAAAATGAAATACACAAGATATAAATTTTGAAATTTAAATTTAAAATTTTATTGATTTTATGATTAATATCTGCTTTATAAACCTATGATATTTTGCTATTCTTGTAGGTAAAATAAATGAAAATCGTCAATGCATCGATTGTTTATTATAAAGCATTTATTTTATAATATAAGAAATAAATTTTAAAATAACTAATAGGAATTTAATTCGAACTAAAATTTAATTCAGAATATTTCAATTTATTAACTAAAAATTAACTAATAAACAAATTAAAATTTGGAATCTAACAATCTCCATCCCATTCAAGAAATTTCAAATTCCAATGTTAAAGAAGAAAAATTAAAATAAAAAAAATGCAACAAATTTGGAATTGTACAAGCTTCTAAAATGGGCTTAAAATAAAAGGTTGCAAATAGGCAGATCCATGGGCCAGAATTGCATAATTATTCCTGTGCAACAGGACCCAAATATCATACACTTTTGTCTTAGCTCTGTGTACGGGCCGGACGGAATCGGATTTGGTCTTCGCCTTAGCTCAGTCCAAAAAGACTTCTTGTTAGAAAATGTAGCTTAAAGCCCGACATGTGACCCAAGTAACCTGGACCACTCGGATCAATGCGCTGCTATTTGGGCCTAGACCACCTTTTTTTTTTTGTATTTTCTAGTTATTAATGTAGTAAATTATATTGGTCTTCCTTATTTTGTTTTTACTTTTGTTTTTAAATTATTAATGCTATAATTTTTATTGATGATGAGATGACCTTCAAAGATTCATAGCTTGAATTTGAATTTTACTTCAACTAACTGTCCTACCTGCAATAAAAAAAAAGAATTGGACTTCAATAGAAAAACTTTGATACTTAAATCAGTGCTCGAATTATAACAGATAAGCAAGTTAAAAAAATTAGAAAAAGAATGATTTATCTATGGAGATTTATTACTATTTATAGTTGAATACTATGAGATAAAGTATAAATGTGTCAATGAATCTTCATAGTATATTAATATTATATCAAATATTTGTCTCCCAAGAACTATAGAGCTTGGTGAGATTAGGAGCATTAGGAAACTAGGTGTGCTCTACTATAAGAGCTCGATTTTGGAATTTAAAAAGTATCGGACTTGATCTAAGAGCCCGATAAATAAAGTACAATGTCACTTATTATATAAAGAATTATATATAAAAACCAATATAATTATTCATATAATTAATTAACTATTAATTAATTTTATTTTTTTTAAATAGGGTTGGCTTGCCCGAGGCATTTCTCAATGCCACTAGAGGCGACATCAAAATCCCCTGACAAAGGAATTATTGTGGATGATAAATCTGTTATTTTGGCAAAGATGATATGTTTGTGCTGGAGTTTATGGAATACTAGAAATGAGTGGTGCTTTAAAGGAATTAAACCTGATCCTCGTTTTTCTGCCTACAGAGCATCAGTCATTTGTGCAAAATTCCAAAAGGTATAGATGATGACGATTACAATCATGCCCAATAGCCATGATAGAGAAGAGGGAGTCAGTACCAACAACAATAATTCTATTTGGTCACCACTCCCAAATGGATGGATGAAAGCTAACATAGACGCAAATTTCTCTCTAGGAAAATCAATTGCAGGAGCAGTAGTATTCAGAGATAATACAGAAACTATGAGGGATGAAGTTGCTTCCCTGATTCAATCAACTTCACCAATTTTGAACGAAGCCATGGCTCTATTAAAGGCTGTACACAGGGCTATATATTTGAAACTCACATTTTGTATCTTTGAATCAAATAATATGCAACTCATCCAGGCGGTGAATTCCTCTATCTGTTGTCCTATTAAAATTGACTATGCTGTTTTGTGTATAAACAATTTAAGACAGATGTTTAGAGGCTTTTTTTTTTTTGCTAGAAGAACATGTAACAAAGCCCCAGATTAGTTGGCTGCTGCAGTTGTATCTAGAAAGCTTACATCTGATTGGTAGTGTAACATACCTGCTCAGCTGCAAATGCAGGATGCAAATTTCTAATGTTATCGTTTTTTCAGTTAAAAAAAAAAACTCTCTTGACAAACTTGAAGCCCGGACCACCACTTTTTGAACCTGGCTCATCCCAACCAATCGAGCTGGGTTATCCGAGTCGATGGTCCAAATGCATAACCCTAAGGAATAGCTATGAAAACATTTATATTTAAAAAATACTTATACAAAATAGTTTTTTATTTTTTATTTTTTATTTTTAAAAAAAATTAGAATATTTATTTTTTACATAAAATTTAAAAAATTTATTCACATAATAAAAATAGAAAATTATTTTTTAATGCTGATATGAAAATTCTGTATTTTTATATTCAAAAATTTGACTCTATTTACAAAAGAAAATTTTAGAAAACATCTTAAAGATATTTTCTGAAATCTTCTTAAAATTAAAAAATTATTTTTTATTTTCTAAATTTAAAAAAATATACCATGTAAACATAAATTTCTATTTTATATAGATATTTTTTCTAGAAAACTAATCTAGTTTTTCACTAATAAATACACCCTGAATTTTTTAACAGTGTTGCCCTTTTTTTTTTTCACTAACCACAGCCCGGCATGGCCAGATTTACTTTTGACATTATTCTTTTTCGAACTGCAAGCTTTAGAGTTTCAAATGTACCAAAACAACAAAATTCATGAACTGCAGTTTCTCTCACAGTTCAATTTCCTCGCCAGGGGTTGTCCCAAATTTAAAATAGCTCCCTTGCAAGTAGCATATGGACACCAGTTTACTTAAAGTCTGCCGCTAACAGTAACAGATTGTCATACGAAAGGCAGAAGGCCCATTGCTACACATTACTATTATAATTGGCAATTCTGTAGTACAAGCAAAGACATGTCCTTACGGCTTGTAGAACAAAGCCAAGAAGTTGGGCAGAAAACTAAAACAGCAAGTGTAAATTGTGCTGAAAACTAAGCAACAACTATAGATTGCGCAAGAAACATGAACTTAATTATATATAAGTAATGCTAAATGGATCAAATTGATCCATATCAAAAGTGTTATATGCATTAATTGTATTAGAAAAATAACTATTCTAACGTTGCATTTATTATTATTTTTAGCAATAAATGTTGGAAAAATCGCTTATTTTCCCGCCCTTCGGACCGTCTTCAAGCAGGAATAAATGAGAAAATAAAATAATAACTGTGAAATTAAATAAAATAAAACACAATGATTTAACGTGGAAAACTCTCGAATGGGGAAAAACCACGGTCGTGTCTAATGACAACCAAGAAAAATATTCACTATGCGGCAAATTGTTACAATCACAAATTACAAAATATTTTTCTAAACGACACCCACAAAACAACCCTCAAATATTTATACTCCAAGGAACTCCAAGAGATTGATTCTCTAATTCCTAATATAAACTACTTGGTGTTTAACCTATAGCTCTCCTTAAGCTATATTTTGTGTTTGCTTGGTGTGTCTATAAATGGAGAGAATGAGCCTATTTATAGGCTTCAAATGCAAATAAATTGTCAAACTAAATTAGGTGAAAATTAAGCTAAATTAGGCACCTCTCATTTTCACCTCACATTTTTTACAATTTCTTCCTTGTTAGGCACCTTGCATTTTTTACTTTTTTTTTCATTTTTATTTTTCAATTTTGGTGTGCTACCACCAACAATCTCCACCTTGAAAAATAAAAACACAACATTGTCTGTTACCGACAATCATAATTCTTAACGTCAAGAATTAATATACTCCACCATAAAAGAGTATCGCCACTTGGAATTATTTCGCCAACTCCAAGAATTTTTAATCGGCCATGTCGGATCCCGCTAATAGTTTATGGTACAACCCTCCTGTTGACTTTTCCGAGAGTTCATTAGCCATCGACATCATTTTTCCACCACATGCTTTGCATCAACTGTCAACCAATGTGGCACGCATTTCTGTGGACCAGCTACCAATAATTCGTCCTCTTCAATGGCATCTCAACGGGTAGCAATCATGCCACAAGGACACACTTCTCTCAACTACAGAGAAAACTTATCATCTCCTTTGCCACAGGAGATCACATTGGCAGCAACAACGTTAGAGTTTCTAGCCAAATCAGCTCCACCGTTAGGGCAATCCTTCCTCACGTGTCCAGTTTGACCACACCCCCAGCAGACAACCTTCCTCTTTCCGGAGCATTTATTCTTTTTCCTGATACCGACAGATAAAGCTGAATTCTCATAAGATTTATTTTTCATTTCATTCAGTCTTATCTCCTCAGTAATGAGCTTACTAACCACATCCGCATACACTTCCTTACTACCATATTTCAGAACAGGTTTCATGTGCTCATATGTTGAAGGAAGTGACAGGATGAGCCGGAGAGCTTTATCTTCATCTTCGGTTTTCACTCCAAGAGTTTCCAATTCAGAGATGATACCGTTGAGGACACTCAGGTGATCGGACAACTTTGTACCTTCCGCCATTTTCAACGTATGAAATTGCTCCTTCAAATATAACCTGTTGGATATATTTTTCCCCTGATACAATTCTTCCAGTTTCTCCCACAGCTCCTTTGTCGTGGACAATCCAAGCACATTAGCAAGAACATTTTTTGCTAGACACATGCGAATTTGACTTGCCGCCTTGATATCCAGCTCCTCCCATTCTTCGTCACTAATCTTGAATTTTTCTGAGTCTCCACTACCACCGCATTTTTCTGAATTTCTTCCGCTGACTGGTTTACCCTGCAAAACCTTATGTAGTCCAGACTGTATCAACACGTCTTTGACTTGCACTTACCACAATGCAAAATTCATTCTCCCATCAAATTTCTCAATCTCGCATCTCATTACCGACATGCTTACTTTGTGCTTAATAAAGGACCAGAAATAAATATTACACCAGGTAAATTCCCAGGTAAGAGGAGGAGTCACAATGGTCTCACTTAAAATCCACTTGCCTTAGACTAAATTCGTGTCGTTTGACAGAATTTACCTCGACATGTAATTATTTATCTCACCACCAATACACCAAAGCAAAACGGCTCCACCTTTTCCAAAGCTCCACTAGCTTAAAAACAAAAATAATTTTTAACAAAAATCTTTTCTGATGTGGAAGATCAGACCAAGCTGCAACCACAGAGCATACTAAGATTTTTGACAAAAATTATAACACCTAAGCTCTGATACCACTTGTTGGGAAAATCGCTTATTTTCCCGCCCTTCGGACCATTTTAAAGCAGGAACAAATGAGAAAATAAAATAATGACTGTGAAATTATAGAGAATAAAATACAATTATTTAACGTGGAAAACTCCCGAATGAGGAAAAACCACGGTCGTTGTCTAACGACAACCAAGAAATATATTCACTATGCGGCAAATTGTTACAACTACAAATTACAAAATATTTTTCTAACCGACACCCACAAAACAACCCCCAAATATTTATACTCTAAGAGATTGATTCTCTAATTCCTAATATAAACTACTTGGTGTTTAACCTATAACTCTCCTTAAGCTATATTTTGTGTTTGCTTGGTGTATTTACAAATGGAGAGAATGAGCCTATTTATAGGCTTCAAATGCAAATAAATTGTCAAACTAAATTAGGCGAAAATTAGGCTAAATTAGGCACCTCCCATTTTCATCTCACATTTTTGACAATTTCTTCCTTGTTAGACACCTTGCATTTTTGACTTTTTTTTCATTTTTATTTTTTAATTTTAGTGTGCCACCAACAGTAAATACAAAATTAAAACAGCCATTTTACTAATGTAATTAATGTATAAATACTTTTAAATTTGATCCATAGTATTTTTAATTATATATTTAAGTAGAGATCTTCAACACACTCGAGACACAAGCACAGTTTAACAATAAGTGCAATACAACCTAACGGTAAGTGCAACACAATCTAACGATAAGCGCATGCAGTACAGTCCAACGGTAAGTGCAACACAGCCTAACGGTGAGTATATGTAATACAGCCTAACTGAAAGCGCAACGCAACTTAACAATGAGTTACAGTCAAGAGGTAAATGTATGCGATTATGTCAATATATCAATTTTTCACATCATTTGGCAGCTGATTTATTAAAACCTAATTGTTTCTCTTGTCTTTTCCCAGTCACATTCTCAATAAAGATTGCATAAAAAATAGAAGAAAGAACTACCCATTAAATTCAATATAATGAACATATTACATTAGAATTAGAAAACCATTAAAGCAATACTGTTACATATCCCCTTTCAGTTTCCCAGTTTTTTTATCCCTAACTCTAATCTCCAAAACAAACTGAAAATTATTAAACACTGTCCCAGATTCAAGAGGGAAAACTTTCCCAATGAGAAAAACACTTAATCAGTTTCATAATTCTTTCTAACAAGAGCAAAATAACCAAGAACAGCACAAACAGCAGCAACTAAATTGCCCTCTTTTAACAAAATCTTGAACACAAACCCAACAATTTCTCTTGTGATTTTTCTTCCTTCAACCACCAAAACCCTTCTTGGCTTTCCAAAGAAAGCCAACAAAACCACAACTGTGATCCAAATAACCAAAGTCGCTGGCACAGCTACAGAAAGAGCTGCAACCATTGAAAGAACTCCAAAAACAGCCCCTAAAAGCACAGATGCATACAAAGCAGGCCACCCAGTAGCGGCAGAAGAAGATGTGATTTGGGCTTGTTCTTTGTACCAAGAAAGTATAGATTTAAGAAAATTCCATGAAGATGATAAGAGAATTGCATATACAATCACAAATAAACATACCCATGTTCTTCTTTTGCTCATAATTGTTAGAAACAAGTTATACGTTGAATTTGATGGTTGTGTTGTTGCAGATGGTTTAGGTTCTTCTTCTTCTTCTTTATTTTCCATGTTTTCTCATATACCGTTTTCAATTTTCCAAATCTTTGATTTTTATCTCTTTTTTCCTCTTCGGACAGTTGATTTTTCTCTCCAAGTTTTGATCCTTTTTTTATGGGTTTTTGGGCTGCTTTTGTAAATTTCTTGACTCCAGATTCTGTCTTGAGCTCTGAGATAAGAAAATGAAAAGGGAAGACGACACCAGACAGAATTTACTATTATTTATTCAAGCCCACTTGCAAGTGATGCGCGTGGTACACTGCAAGAACTTCAGTTCAATAAAATAGGAGATTGTAATTCACTGGCTAGATATATGAGTAATAGTGAATTTGTGTGTTCTTTGGATTGAGCTATGCTCAGAGAACAATGGTGGAGAGGCATGTGGGCTTTAAAGCAATTAAGCATATGCCTGGTTTTAGGGACTCGATAAAAAAAGGGGTTTTTTTATAAAAAAAGAAAAATACAATGTTTACTAAACTTTTAATATAATTTTAAATTTATAATTAATTTATAAATTTATCAGTTTCATACAAGATATTATAAATTTATTATATATATAATTAATTTTTTAATAAATTATATATATAAAAAAATATTTAAAAATAATTAATTTTTTTAATAAATTATATATATAAAAAAATATTTAAAAAATTCGAATTAAAAATCTAAATAATAGCAGTATATATTTTTTACTATTAAACTAATCTTGATAATTATATGATAAGTTTATTAATAATTTATTGTATATTTTTATAAAATAATTAAATAATCTTAATGTAATATATATAAACTTTACAAATGAGAAGAATATTTTCTTAAAAAAATAAAAATAAAATTCCATTTGTGCATTTGAAGAACACTTCTTTACCTATTTTGCATACCCTTTAGAAGGCAATGTTTCTTAATAGAGTTGCCAAACCTCTAACTTTACACCTTGTAGAATCTTCATAGCTTAATGCTGACATAAATACTTTTCCTTTTTCTTTATTTGGCTTTTCTAGCCAATTTAAAAAAAGAAAAAAATGGCCTCATACAACCCATGTATGCAAATTAGAACAAAATGCGATGATCTTTAATTTAAGAATAGTTTGGTTGATAATAAATCTTGTCATGAATCGAATATGAATTTGAAAAATATTAAATTTTTTAAGGTTCAACTATCAATTGATAATTTTATTTTCACTAATTTAAATTTACAACTCAGTCCATGATTATATCTAGTTGATAAGTATAATTTTAAAGTTTTTAGAGTCAATTTATATTTTAATTTGTTTGTCCATTTGCATTTAGTTTTTTTTTTAAATATAATATTAAAAATTCTTCTTTTTAAGAGAAAATTACATAACTTATTACTTTTTTCTTCAAAATTTTACTTTTATTATATTTTTTCAGTTTATAAAAATATTAATTTTTTTTTTATTTTTACAACATATACCAAAACTATATCGTAATTTTATAAATTTTAGTATCTGTATAGTATTTTTATAATTTTTCATTGCATAGTATTTTTATAAAATTTTAAGCTATTTTGGTATATTTTTCTTTTTTTATTTATTGTGTAGATACATTATAATAAAGAGTAACAACTTTTTTAAAAATATAAAATAATAAAACATAGAAATTAACTAAAGAAAACTTGTGCTTAATATTACAAACAGTCCAACAATTGGGCTGCAAAGCATCTTTCGGTCTTGTAATTTTTTTTTTCTGGGCTAGCCTTTAATCCTTCCTTTGGACTGAACTTTATTTTTGCCTTTGGGCTTTTCCAATGGAAATTTTACTATTTAAAACCAAAATGCAAAGGGCTTTTAATAAAAAAAAAGAAAAATTAAAAATAATTCTAAATTTATCATATTTATAAAATATTTATTAAAATATCAGAATTTATAAAATATTTATCAAAATACTAGATTTTTTTATTAGTTTACAAAGAGCTTATAAATAGTTTATAATGAGTTTATAATGAATTTATAATAAATTTATAAATTTTACACAGTTTATAATAAATTTATAATAAAATAATTAAAATACTCCTGATAAAAAAGTAAAAAAAATATGGTAGATCGCGTTATTTTCTTAAATGCAAAGTGTTAATCTTTGTAATCTTCTCTTTTGATTCTATGTGAAAAAATAAAAAATTTGCTTAAAAATCAATTATGTAAATCTTTATAAAAAAATATTTTTCATAAAAAGTTCAATTTTTGAATGTATTAAACTATTAATAATATATGCCACTCTTTTGAATATAAAGCAAGTTGTTTGAGGTTAAATTTATTATTTATTTTTAAAAAAAATACTATTTTAAATGTTATTAAAAATAATTTTTGAATATTATTCAAAATATGTAAAATTTATATTTAAAATACATTATTAAAAATATTTAAAATAATATTATTAAAATTTTCGTATATTATTTAAAATTTTAATTGTTTATAGATTTTTTTAGTATTAATATACGGAGAGAGAAAATCAATTATGATTTATTGTTTATAGAAATGCTTTAGTGTACAAATTTCAATTTTTAAAATATATAAAAATTATATTAAAAACAAAATTTAATTTTCTAGGATTAGATATTTCAATAAAGATTTTGTAAAATGTACATATAAATCAAATAATGAAATCAAATATTTGCGATATATAATTAGTGCTAATTAAGAAGTTTCTAACATATGAAAATTGACTATTCACAAAGTTGGTTAGACTAATTTTGAGAGAGGAAGTGAGTAAAGTCAACATAGATATTGATTGAAAGCTATAGTTATAAAGGAGTGTGAACCAATCATTCAAATATCAAAATTAATTTGCCTTTCAACTTCAACTAATAAATATTTTTAGATATTCCTTTCTTCTTTGCTAACTTTCTTTACTTGCTCTTTCTAGGAAATATATATATATATATATATATACACAAAATCACTTTTAAATATTATTAATAGACTTGTTCATAAGTTGAGATGCTAATCCTAATTAATCAAAAAAAAAATTATGAGCTGACGAATTCAATTTTAAAAATTTTAATAATATTTTAAACTTGGTTCAGATCTGAATATTTACTTAATAAGTTTTTTCATAAAAATCTTGATAAGTTTTCTTATAAAAATTATTTTAAAAAATGAAAAATTTTAAAGTTTATCATATTTTAAAAATATTTTAAAATTTATAATTAATTTATAAATTTATATAATTTATTATGACTTTATATATATATAATAATTTTTACAAATTTATTACGAGTTTATTGTATATTTTTATAAAAATAACCAAAATATCATTCGTAAAATATGTAAAAATTTTATAAAATTTAACGAGATATATGTAATTTTTCCTAATTAATAATTTGATTCACGAATTAAGTTGTGAATTTTAATTAATAAAAAAATTATGAGTTGAGGAATCCAATTTTAAAAAATTAAAAAAATTTCTAATTTTGTATTGAGTCTAATCGCTAGTAGTTCAGCAACTTGAGTCAGGCAAAGACTTAAAGCGTTGAATTTATTTCTAGAAGTTGGGAAGACTTTACGAGACATAAATGATAAATTGAGTAATTGGTAAGCCATTAATAAATCCACAATAACAACTAACGGCAACATATGTGTACCTTCAATTTTGTAATAAATAATGTAAAGGTAACCTACTCTCATGATAATTTCATTTTTAATATTCAAATTCAAATATGATTTGATTGTGATTGAAAATTGATTCTTTATATAATTTTTTAACATATTAAATTTAAATAAGATAATTGAATATTTCTTATAAATTTTATCTCGAATAAAATCAAACTCAAAAGCAATCTCTAAAAATAATTTTTCATCAATGTACTCCGTTTATGATTTTTTACAAAATCAATCCCCACCATGATCTGATTATGGACCGAATTTAAATTTTAATTAGCAAAAGAAATTAAAAACTAATAGGTGAAATATTTAAAAAATTTAGCATTTTTCAAATGAGTCTTAATCTATGATTAGATCACTACCACCCACTAAAAGTACTCAATCACTAAATTATTTAATAAAAAATTAAATATAAAAATAAATATTTTTAAAACCGAACTGAATCAATAAGTCGAATCGAGTTAACAAAAAATTAAAGGTTATTCTCATTTAAAATTTTGAAAAATAAAATTTATAAAAATGAATTTGGAATCGATTTTCTAAATTTTCAGAGAAAAAATTTTAAATTTATTTTATGCATATTAAATTTAATATATAATATTTTTCAATTGATAAAATATATCTTTATTATTTTAAACTTTTATTTTAAAAAATCTATGATTTTTTTATTTTTTTATTAATATTTATAAAAAATTATAATATTATTATATTATTAAATTTAAGTCAATACAATTGAACCGATTGAATCATGAACTATACATAAATCTCGCTTCGATCCGGTTTTAAAGATTTTGATAAAAAATTAAAGAGTTTTGTTTTCATCCCTATTTTCACGTAAGCTAACTAAAGCTAAAGCTCGTATGAGCTTTTGTTTTGTTTTTTTTATTCAAATATAAAAATCAAAATATTACAATTAGGTACTTCAAAAAGAATATTGTAAACAGGAATTTCCCAAAATTTTTAAGTCATGATCGAAGGCAATGGTCCATTAGTAGTAAATAAGCAAAAATTCCACAAGGAGATCATAATGTTTCTTACAAGAAATTGAACAAACCCTTCACCAATTCAATCCCATTTTTACACAAAAACTGTGAATCACAATTACAATCCATCAATGCCATCACAAAATGCAATATTCTCTATTTTTCTTGCATTTTCTTGTGATTAGTCATACTTCTCCTTCCAAGTATACACAAGAAAGAAAACCCAAGAAAGTGCAAGCAAGAGATCTCCAATCACCTGCTTTGGCCAATGCCAAGCCAAATCTTCAAGCTTTCTCTCAAAGCAAAATCTCCAAAGAGCCATTGTTACATGGAGAAGAAAACAGCCTTTAGCTAAAAAGCTCTGAAATTTTGCGTCTTTCACAAATGCCACCATGAACAATAAAAACCCAATTACAAATAGAAGCAAACCAGCAAAAGAATTGGAGATTTGAATCAGTAATTGGTCATGTGGAGTTGGTCCTAAAAGCTTTTGAGTTGTTTCTAAACCATGGCCAAGAATAGAGATTTCTTTAAGATAGAACATAATTGATGACCCACAAGTTATTGCAACTGTAGAATGTAGAATGCAAATCATACAAAACATAGAAGAAGAAGCCATTAAAACAAGACACGGGCAAACACCAAAACACCTAAACAGCTCAATGATACTAAATTTGTGTCAATTACAACCTAATTAATCCACAAAACCCCAAAACAGAAATTAAACTTTAGAGAAAACCCTTTGGTCTCGAGTTTCAGCCTTGGTATAAAATACTTCTAAAACTTGAGAAGAGTACTTTATACCTTAGTGGGTTTATCGGTATGCGCATATTATTTCCCTATATCTAAATTGAAAGATACTGAATCATTAAAAAAAATAAACCTTAAAAAGCCTCAAGCTTGATTATTACCCCTAAAAGCTCAAAATCCATATGAAATTTTCCCAAAGAAAAAAAAAAGAAAAACAGAGAAAATCCAGATGAAAACTAATAGAAAGAACAGAAATTATCTAACTCCTTTTAATGGAATATTGCATAGACTCTGTCACGGTTCTTAATGAAGCTATAAAATTGATCAAATTGGATTTATAATTCAATTTGTGGCATTGAGATTTGAATGATATGAAGAGTTTCAATGTGGGTATAGAGCAAAATCTGACCTTGAATTTGGGGGCGATCAAGCGATGGACTCGGAGAGCAAATTAGCGTGTTTATTGAGATGTGTGCTCTGCAGTTGGATTTGGCGCGATACTCTCTGGTCTTTGTCTGCTTGTTTGTGTAGCAAGAAACTACTATTAGCACTCTTAAAAAACGTTACCCACGCTCCATTGCCCAAGCTAAGAATTGAGAATTTTTGGTGTGGTAATAGAAATATGAGTATGGTAATTTAGCTTTTCTATAATATAAATTGCACTTTAATAAATTGTGGTTATTTATTTCTTTTACAAAATTTTTACAAAAAATTACTTATTCTTGGCTTTTAAAAGATCAAAGCATTAATTTTATAAAATTTTAACGTTGAAGATTTTAAAATTTACTTATTGGTATTTTATAAAGTTATTAGCACGATGAGAAAAAAGTTTTATTATAGTTACCATTTATTTATAATATTCTAATAATAATTATATAAAAAAGATAAAACTAGACTCTAAGAATTTCTTTGTTTTTCTTTTTCAAGAACTTTGAGAATCTTTTTTTTAATTACTCTCCAAAATATAATATCCTCAATAGTTTCAAAATTAAATTTAAATGTGAAATTTAATAAACATAAGTTAGACTATGAAATTGAAAAAATAAATGATTGATTGCTTAAATTATATATTATTGGGATTAGTCAATTAGTTATGTAATGCTATGTCTAATAATAAGTATTGAATTTAATATAAATCAATTGATTTTGTACAAGTAAATTTTAATATTTATTTTATTGATTTATAAATCCTCCATAAAATTTAATATTTTAATCAGTTAATTTGCTCTTGATTTATATTGATTAATAAACAAAAAAATTGCTTAATGCAAAACTAATAAAAATACTAAATATATGTATAATGCAGGCGGATATATATATTAATTAATCTTAAATTTGATCTTATATTTATCATTTTATTGTCTGCAAATTTGGATTTTATCAAACAAGCCAATGCAATTTTCATGTTATTGTACGCCAAATTTATTGGATATTTTTCTAAGAAAATGGATCAAATACGGCAATATATTATATATATAATATATATGTGGCAATCTTGTTCAATAATTTGCTAAATTAATAAAATTTTATTATTTTATCATAATGATAAGTAGTAAGATTCTAAAATTATATTCATATATAAAAAAATAAAACGATAAAACAAATGTGTACATATAATATTTTATCATTTGTTTATTGAATTAAAATATTAATTAACATTTCCTCTAACAAAATTATAATTATATTTAATTATAGTCAACTAACTAGATAGATTATTTCGTGCAAAAGGAAAAAAAAACTATTTATGATGTTGCTTTTGCTGACTTGCATGCATCAACCACCATTTTTCTACTATTTATGGAAGATGCAATTGCCAATTTATTGTTTACATAATTAAAAAAAGAAATACAAGTATAATTTTTAAAAATCATAGCCATTATCAAATCAATTATTTTTTTTTAAATCAAACTCATTTGTCCACTATTTAATTTAATTGAATGTGAAACAAAACACAACTTAATTTAAAATTATTAAAATGGATTTATTATTTATATATTTATCCTTTAAAGAATTTTTAACTAAAATTAGATTAACAATATTGAGACATTTTCTAATAGTAAATATAGTAAATATAAATTTTTATGAGCAATAAATCAAAATGGATTCTCCCCTCTCTCTTATCAATACTAAAAAAAAAAAATACTAAAATTAGATTATATTTTAATCGATTACCAAACAATTTTTTTTTAAATTAAACATATGTCATTCAAGTGGAATTCCAATTTTTTTGGAATATTATTAAGAAAACTTTTGTTTATTGATTTTGAAGATAAAATAATTATTTAATTAAAACCTTAGTTGAAATCCTTTTCCATTAATCTTAATGGACGACCATAACCAAAACTATGTAGGCATTCAAACCATTTTATGAAGATTATTTATAAAAATGTAATAATTAATTATAATTGCCTAAGTTCAACTTTCCACCATCCATATTAATTTGTATCCATTTGTGGGGAGAAAAAGTTAGATGAAATTAAACCATAAATATGAGAATATAGTAATTAAAATAATGGTTTTAGATTTATTTTATTTTGCTTTAGATAAAATATTTAATTATTCTAAACTTAGCTCCTAAATTATTTTACACTCATTCCATCATTAATTTCTTAATTAATTTTGACCATGTTTTTAGATTTATTTTATTTTGCTTAAGATAAAATATTTAATTATTATAGACTTAGCTCCTAAATTATTTTACACTCATTCCATCATTAATTTCTTAATTATTTTTTGACCATTGTAACAAATTGATTTGTCACTTTTTGTTTTTGCATGAAAGTGAAATTAATTATTAATTTATTCCTTTAATTTGATTTGCTTCTCTATACCAAATTTTTGTCTTTTTCCTTACTTTCATTCCAATTAAAAAAATAATAATAATAAGTTTCGATCACTCCATTGAAAATTTTAAGTTGATACCAAATGAAATTTAAATTCAAATTGCCATTCAAATTTTTTTTTAATAAAAATATTGAGAGAATTGATTCTAAATTCATTATCCAGAGATATAAACACTTTGTTATATTTTAATATATTTGATTTATCATTTAATCGTTTAATAATTATATTATTATTGTAATGCCATAAAGTGAGTAAAATTTAATATTTATGCTTCAACTAATATGTATGATTTCTATATAAATTCGATATATCTTTTAATACAAATATGATTCCATACTATTGAGTCGTACATTAAATTTAATGGATTAATGATATAATGAGATTATTATTTGTTAAAATTAATCTCAAAATGTTATTTTAAATGAACTAATAAAATAAAATAAATTTCTTTAAATTTGTTATTTATAATAAACCATTAAAAAGTTCAAAATATATATTTTTATAAAAGCACAAAAAAAACATTTTTTCAAAATTTTATTTTAATTTGTACTATCAAATATAACAATACAAATTCATTATTTATGATTTAAACAAACTAACAACAAAAACGCTATAAAAATAGTGTGAATGATCACCAAGATTATCTCAAGTAGTTATAAGTTCAAATTATAATTTTTATCCATTTTCTGAATTCTATAATTTTCTTCACAAAATTTTTAATTTTGTTTTACCTTTTTTATTGACCGTTAGATTTGATTACTGTTGTGCGCAAGTCACTCCTGCCGTTTTGAGTGTTTCTTGGTGGGATGTACAAGAAAATTTCTTGTTTGGCTATGCATAAAATGAAAAATAAAAAAAAACAAAAAATAACATAATTGCCAAATAAGTAATTATTCACTTTTTTATTATTTTTATATTAGAAATTAGAAATATTTAAAGAGAAAAAAATTAGATTAAAATTATTGGTTAAGTACGTAAGTTACTCAAGTTTTTTTTTTTATGTAAATAACATAAAAAAAATAATATTAAGAATAAAATTGAATATATAAATAGATTGACACTTTAATTTAATAAAAATTACATTATAACAACATATAAATTATTTTGATTTGTTATTTCAAAACAATTATAGAACTATTTTAACACCTTAATGGATTACAGAACTATTTTAACATTTTAATGGATAAAGTCAAAATCTAATTTTATTTAAAAAATAAAAATTATTTTATATTATCTAATTGTTTACATAAAAATAGAAACATTAGTTTTAATTAAATAACAAATTTATAAAATATATTATTTATTCTTATAGTAATACATAATACAACTCGAATTTCCTATTTTTCATTTAACAAAATATAACAATTTTAATTTTGAAGGAAAAAAAGGAAAGGAGAAAAAAGAAAATAGAAATTAATCTGTGATCTCTCACAATTTGACATAATGGTCTATCACTATGAAAAAAAAAATATTTTCGCCTTTCTATAAATATAAATAATATAATGATTTATTTTGTATTATATTGAAAATTTAAGTTAATATTAACCATGAAATAAGTAAGCAGTAAAAATTGTTATTATTATTTTATAAATTCGACATGATAATCTATTATTATGAAAAAATATACATAATTTTTCTATTATTATGAAAAAAATACATAATTTTTCTTTTTTTCCCCATATATATAAATAATATACGAATTATTTTTTGTATTATATTGAAAATTTTAGTTAATATTAACCATAAAAATACTAAAAAAATATGTTATAGTAATATATCATTGTTGTATTATTATTATTATAACTTAAAAAAAATTGGCAAAAAAACAAGGCATAATAGTAGATGGTTAGTACGTGTCAAAATCAAAATCCGTTATCAGTATCATTCATATAAAAATAAAAAATAAAAATAAAAACAAAACAAAACAAAAACAGTAACTTGACTAAACTTTACTTTTGAATCTTAAACCGGCTTTTAACTGCTTCAGCTCTGTCTCTCTCTCTTTCTCTTCCGCAAAACAGAATTAGAAAGACGAAAACTTTTTCCACTTTAGATTATATAGAAACAGTAAAAATCGAATCTTTTTGACGAAGCAACATAGCCGGCTAAAGCCGACTTTGTAATTTTATTATCTTTATTATTATATGTAAAATCCGTGTAAGTTTTTATATATAATACGCGTTTAACAGTCAATTGACCAAAAAAAAAAAAGATATCCGCTCTGTCCTGGTAATGAGGGCTTGCCTTGCCTTTCTTTGCTCAATTTCAATCTGTAAAGCTCTCAAGGTACTTGTTTTCCATTGATTTCTAATGGGTCTTTTTCATTTTTCATTTTGATTGTTGTTGGATATGAGTATTTGGAACTTGGGTATTGGGCGGTGACTTTGAATTTATAGTGTTTAGAGTCCATTTTTTGAAAAGTTTCATTCAAGGGTCCTTAATTTGGATTATTTGATCAATTGGGTGTTTATAAACTGATTGAGTTAAGTTGATGGATTATGTTTAATGGAGGTAGTAGAAGGGTAGAGTTCTGATTCAGGTTATGTATTGATTTTGAAGGAAGTGTTAGAAAGATTGGATTTTTTTGAAATTTTCTTTTAAATTTTGTTGTGAAGCAAAATGGGCTGTGTTTCTTCTAAGGGTAGTGTGCAAGATAGCCCAAAAGAGAGGATTTCACGTAAAGGTTCATTAGATAGACGTGTTGGTCATGTTATTTCATCTAGAAGAGATGATGGGGTTCGATCAAAGTCTAAATCAGATAGTGGAGAAGTGAAGGTTATGCTGATTGATAAGAACACAAATGGTTCAAATATATTATATGATGATCAGATTCTAAAAAGGCAAATAGAGACTCAGATCGAGACAAAGAAGGTAAATAATTTTGAGATTGCTGTTAATAATTATCCTCTAATTGAGAAAAAGAAGGTAGCAAAGCATGATGTTTCAGTTTCCAGTCATCTTGGTTGGGGAAGAGTGCCAAAGAGTTTGGAAGCAGAACAGGTTGCAGCAGGATGGCCATCTTGGCTGGCCTCAGCAGCAGGAGAAGCTATCAAGGGATGGGTGCCACGGCGTGCTAATACATTTGAGAAGTTAGATAGAGTATGCTATCTTTTTTGCTTGATGCCTAAATTTATAGTTGTTTCAATATGTGGTCAGTTCTCTAAATACTGGTTTTATGCTCTCTAGATTGTTGTTGAAAAACAGCGTGTGATAAGAATAAAATCTCTGTTGTTTTTTCTGCAGCAATTGTGAATTTGAGTTGATTTTCATTATGTTAATTTACAACTTTTGTTGCTTGTAACTTTTTTCCCTTTTTTATGACCAAACACTCTTGGATCTGTGGAATAAGAAGGCATCGTTCATAGAGCACAGCCAGCATGATATCACAAAGTACTAGGCATATGATCAATTGCTTATGTTAATACATTATGCATTCATATGAATGATGAGTGAACACTTCGTAAAATCCCACACTCCAGAGTTGAAGGACTGATTGTCTTCGGGCATGCCTGACTGTGCATGCTGTTTCTATTGATGTCCCCATTCTTTGTTTTTAAGTTTTGTATGACAAGCATCTTATTCTTGCAGATTGGCCAAGGAACTTACAGCAATGTTTACAAGGCCTGTGATGTTACTAATGATAAAATTGTTGCTATTAAAAAAGTTCGCTTTTATAGCAATGATGCGGAAAGTGTCAAATTTATGGCACGTGAAATTCAAATTTTGCGTAGGCTGGATCATCCCAATATAATCAAATTGGAAGGCTTGATAACATCTCAGACATCTTCCAGTTTGTACCTTGTCTTTGAGTACATGGAACATGATCTTACTGGTCTTTTGTCACTTCCTGGCAGCAAGTTCACGGAACCACAGGTAATCTTGTGATGGTTTATTTTAATGATTGCCTCAGGGTTCTTTTAAATCAGATATACATATGAATGAATCCTTCTTTGGCTAAAGCAACGTGTTTTGAATCCTTACATTATGCTCATTTTTTTTCTTAGATCAAATGCTACATGCAGCAACTTTTAAGTGGACTTGATCATTGCCATAGTCATGGTGTTTTGCATCGTGACATAAAGGGTTCTAATCTTCTTGTTGATGACAATGGCATCTTGAAGATTGCAGATTTTGGCTTAGCAAGTTTCTTTGATCCTCAAAGTAGTGTCCAGTTGACAAGTCGAGTTGTGACCCTTTGGTATAGAGCTCCAGAACTTTTACTTGGATCCTCTCGCTATGGAGTTGCAGTAGATTTGTGGAGCACCGGCTGCATACTTGGGGAACTATACAATGGCAAACCTATTTTGCCTGGAAGAACTGAGGTACCTTGGTTATAATATATATATATATATATATATATATATATATTTATAGCATTCTTTACTGCCCGTTGGATGTAATACAATAAGTTCCAATCAAAATATATATTATTGCTGATAAGATTCCAGCATAGGACCTGTGGTTAAACAAATAAAGAAAAAAAATAATAATAAAAGCTAGTATTGGATAATGGATTTCATCAAATACACAGAACTATTTAGATGGAAGATAAGAACTGCTGTGATCAACCTATTTGTCTTATTAGCATAAGAGATATCCCACAGTTAGAGTACAAGCTTCCAAAATGCAGTAGATAGAAATGTATTTGACAATGAACACACTTCTGTTCACATTGTAGCCTGATTGGCATCCATGCTTGTTTTGAGGTCTCATTAGCATATATTTTAATGATGGTTTTGTTGCAAGGGGTTTTAAATGTATTCCTGTTTTGGGATGCTAGCTTGTGTAAATGTTGTATATCATGAAGTGATATAAACCTTGAAAAACATTTAGCATATCATCATAATTTAAATCTCTTTTCTTATAGGTTGAGCAATTGCATAAGATTTTTAAGCTCTGCGGTTCGCCCCCTGAGGATTATTGGAGAAAACTAAAGTTACCTCAATCATCTGTAATCAAGCCTCAACGACCATATAAACGATGCGTTGCAGAAACATTTAAAGAATTACCTGGTCCTGCTGTTGGACTTATTGAGACCTTGCTTTCCATGGATCCAGTCAATCGTGGAACTGCAGCTTCTGCCCTCAGGGACAAGGTACTTGCAAATTGTTATTTGGAATTAAATTAACAAGTATATGAAGAATGAGTTGCATGTTTTCATGACATTCACATTATTCATGCACAATGACTTTCATTTTTGTTTCTTTTCTTAATTGATGAAATTCTGTTGGATAAGTTGGTTAGGAGGCACGCGTTTACGGAACTGTCAGTACATCCTTGTGTTTGTTAGTAGTCTTGTCTGCAAAATTTGCTTTGTACTATTAGTTATTGATTTCTTAGTCTCTGAGATATTATGACCTGTAATCCTTTAGGAAAATTCTCCTCTTTATCATTAAATTTCTCATACTTTCATAGTTACTGATTTGCTATTTGATTTCTGATGTTTGAATGAATTACTTGTATATTTCCCCATCCTGCGGAGATTTCATTATTAGCTGATTATTGACTGCCTCCTCCCCCCTCTCTCTGTCCAAAAAAAAAAAAACAGATCTTCAGTTCAAAACCATATGCTTGTGATCCTTCAAGTTTACCCAAATATCCTCCCAGCAAAGAGATTGATGCTAAAATGCGGGACGAAGAAGCTAGAAGGTACATCTTTGTGATTGGTGGTCATTTATTATTAGCAAACAACATTTTTCTGTACATTTTTGTGTGCGAAAAGTTAGCATTTTTCTTCAAGCCATCTTTAAAGGAAGTAAATTATGTTATGTGGTATGGTAAGATGGAGGAATAGTGAAATTGCAACCATATTTCTGCATAGATGTATAATTTTGAAAGGAACAGCCGCTTATATTAATAGGCAGTAGGGAAGTGTTGAAAAGAGAATTTCATGTACTTTCTGAAATACCCTTTTGTGTTTTTCTTTTTTTTTTTTTTGGCTATTTTTCCTTGCCTGCATTAAAACATTTGTGCTCCAATCTACACTTTGGTTGGTTCTGTTTTGCGGAGACTTATAATGAAGTTGCTGATTTTTGTCTCTAGTTGCTTCATGCTTTTAGTTTCTCCAATGGGAGATTTTCGTCTCTAGTTTCTTCATACTTCTAGTTGCTCCAATAGGAGATTTACTTGCTATAAAGAAGTGGCTTGTAGGGTGTTAACATCTTCATTAATTTTCTCAGTCATAAAGCAAGTGGAACTGGTAGGAATGGACCAAAAGCATCTATGGCTCCAGCACCTAATGCCAATTCAAAGTTAGCAACATTGATTCAGGTAATCCCGATGTTGGTTAAACTTGCAGTTGCATATTCCAGTTTTCAATATTTTGTATTATAATCATAGATTTGTTGCATACACGAAGATCATTATTAGTACTCTTTCTCTGTAGTTTCTTATTTCTTTTTTCCACATAACATGCTCACGTTTTCTCTCTATTAACAGGAAAGGCGCCACTCCAATGCAACTGGCAGAACTGAGATATTCAACTCTCACAAGCAGCAAAGTGTTTCGGGTTTTCTAGGTGATCCCATTAAACAAACGGAAGCTTCTAAAGATGGGAGGAGAGATTTCTTGGACCATCAGCCCAAGAAAGTTTCGCATTCAGGGCCTTTGGTCCATGGGATGGGTTGGACAAAGGGCAGAAAGGATCTTGATAATCCTCATATGAAATCAACCAGAACCAATCTGTCAACAATATCTGGTTTAGTAGCAACTAGAACTTCATTGCCTGAGGATTGCCAGGGAAAACCTAGTACGTCACAGCCAGAAGTAAAACAAATAGGTGGGTTTCCGGGATCTCTTAATGGATTAGAGTCTACGAGTAAACATGATCAAAAGCATCAAGCAGCACGTAAGCCTGCAGATTCTCCTATGGCAAATGATGGAAAATCCGGTACTAGAGAAACAGCAAGTTTGGTAAGTTGCTCAAATTTGTTCTGGTACTGAGAATCATTCGTGGTCTATGCATTTCAATGATTTTTCGAACTATTTCAAGCTTCTTCACTCCTTCATAACCTTAGATCATAATATTGTTATTCATTTCTCTCTCCAGTATCAACGCGGACCAAAAGGAAGTAAGATATATGTCTCTGGCCCGTTACTCGGTCCATCAAACAATGTAGAACAAATGCTCAAAGAGCATGATCGAAAGATTGAAGAATTTGCTCGAAGACGACTGGACAAATCGAAACAAGGAAAGCAAGCAACAGAGAGCAAAAAATATGTCTCAAAGCATTTAGGTAGATAAATCAGTAAAGAAACCTCAAATATATGAATCATTGGATCAATCAATGTATAGGGTGCCCCTTTTTTTTGTCAAATTATTAAATATTTTATTTTATTTTATCACAAATATAGTACTACCACATAGGAAATTGTCTTTGTAAGAGATTAGAAATATTTCTCTTAAATTTCTACATGAAAGAAATAGAGAATCAAATGAAAGTCGATTTTTGAAACCAAAGTAACTCTTTAATTAATCTTTATAGCAGATTATCAGTATCCCATGAACATTTTCAGGTCAGTGTCAGTGCAAGTTTCGTCTGCAGGTAATAGCATATGAAAAAATTCAATTCAACTTAAGTCAACTCATTGAATAGTTGAGGATGATGATATCAATGAACTTGTTCAGAAAGAGGGTAAAAAAACCAGGGTCTATACCATGGCTACGTATAAAAAGACCAGGGTCTGTACCATGGCAAGGTACCTTTCTACTACTGGATGCTTTAAGCTTCTACGATTGGTACTCATCGGAACAACTCATTTGCGACGCGCAACTGATCAAATAAAAGTAACGTTTTTTTTTTCTTAATTACGGTTTATTCTGCAAACTTCAACTCCTTACTATTTCTCTTCACTTCCTCAATACTATGATCACCCTTCGCCTTCAATTTTATCATCAATGGCACTAAAGATTTCTTTCTGCATTAGCCTCCAAACAAAATCAACTAGTTTTTGCTTTAGCAGATTGTTTCTATGGTTTGTTTACCCTTTTGGAAACTTCTTGTAATAGGTGAATAACAGTTAATTTAATTTTAGCTTCATGTTCTCCACTTAGCCGATCATCTTTCTTCATTTCTTATAATTTAGCCTCAAATGACCTCTGTCACCATATTAGGCCCCCGTTTTCAGTTTTTCCGCCTCTAGTCTCCACAGCCCATAATTTCGCCCAACATTCTTTCCCACATCCAGCTTGCAGTGTGCTTCAATTTAGCGGACGCATTTCAGAAAAAAAATAGAAAAAAATTCAAATTTACCATATTTTTTTAAATATTTACAGGTTTATCAGAATTTATAATTTTTTTTATAAAAATATCAGATTTAGATAATTTATTATGAATTTACTTTAAATTTTTAGATTTATTATGAGTTTATTATATATTTATTATGAATTTATAAATTTATATAGTTTATTATGAGTTTATCGCAAAATTACTAAAATATCATTAGTAAAAAAAAAAATTATAAAGCATGGTGGAGAGTGTAATTATCCTATTTTTATAAGGAATTCTTTTAAAATTATCTTAAAAAATAAAAAATATTTTTAAAAATATCAATTTTTGTTAACAATATTATTTTTTAACTTTCAATTTCAAAAATATTCTTTTTTAAAGATATATTTTTAATATATTAAGAATATATTTCATTTTCAAAAATATACATTAGATATACATTAAAAATATATTTAAAAAGTATGATATTTTTGAAAATATCAATTTTTGTTAACAATATTATTTTTTTAATTTTCAATTTTAAAAATATTCTTTTTTAAAGATATATTTTTAATATATTAAGAATATATTTCATTTTCAAAAATATATATTAGATATACATTAAAAATATATTAAAAAAGTATGATATTTTTGAAAAAAAAATTAAATAGTATTATACAATGTAGTTTTTTTATTTTATAAAAATACTTCACTAAAATTATATAAGACTGCAAATATTTTTTAAAAAAATTAAAAAGTAACTTATGTTGTAACTTTTTATTGATTACAAGTGGATAAGAAGAATATTTAAGATTCAAACTCAATAGTTAAATGCGAGTAATAATCCTCTAGCATCAAACCATAACTCAAGACATATGATATATTCTACTCTTTTAACTAATTTAATTACTCAATCCCAATGCACAGTGGAACACAATCTAGTGTTAACTTAATTACTCAATTATAATATACACTGCAATATAGTCTAGTAACTGAGTATATATTTTTCTTATTAATAGATAAGAATAAATTCTCTTTCCCTTTATTAATATTTTTTTTAAAAAAATGAGCTCTAATTAATATTTATGAGCCTTAAATAATTAATACGATTTTGACTATAATTTATTATTTTTAATACAAACAAACTAAAATTAATTTTCTTTTCATAAGTTCTCTAGTTATTTTGTATAAATGAAAATTTGTCGATATTTCAATAAGCTCAAGATTGAATAATTCTTCATTTTGTTGATAATAAATAAGTTTTTGGACTTAAAACATATAAAACTATTTTTTTCATAAATTTTCTAATTAATTAATGTAAATAATTTAGTTTGGCATGATATATAAAATTTAGCTCGTAATAATATCTTAATAAAGGAAAAGGAAGAAAAATCCATTATAATTTCAATTATGTTTATTTTATATGAATTAAGTAAATGAGTGAAAATATTCAAATTTAAATCGTAAATACTAAAATTTAAATTATATTTTAGTTGAACTGAGCTCAAACCTGATTAACAAATTGAGCTAAATTTGAATAATATTATAATATTTTATTTGGATAAAATTTTTATAATTTTTTACATATTTTATATTGTGTACCATAATTTATGGGTTAGATTTCAAACTTAAGTTCATTCAAATTTTCAAGATTTATCATAACATAAATGAAATAATTCAGAAATAATATTTTAATTGATCTAGTTCCAACATTGAGCATACCTCCATCAAATTTCAGTCAAAATTTTGCGTTTTAAATTTTTAATTGAATAGTACTTTAATAAAAATAATTAAATTAATTAAAAAGAAATAGAATAAAAAATAAAACTTTTATAAAGTTATATATAATTATATTTATAGCCGTATTAAACAATAAGTTAAAATTTTATTGTCATTTATTAAAAATATTAATTTTTTCTCATCTATTTTATGTTATATTTATTTTTTTTAATTCTAATTTTTTTTATCAAAACGCTATCCTTTTTATGTACACGCTAATATTATCTTATCTCAAACATTAATTATATTATCATCATATTTATTACCTTAATTTCTATCAAATTAATGCATTCGCTACCAATATCATTAAATTAAATTGAGCTAATAAAATAAACTTGTAGTAATTTTATTAAAACTTCATATTTAATTTTTAATAGAAAAATGTTATTATTCAAAGTTCAATACCCAAAAAGGAATTATCATTTTAGTCTTCAATATCAAAAATGATATTTTTTTTAAAAAAAGTATTGTTACATAGGAGAGAATTGAAGAGAATCCAATATAAATATGTTGTTAAAAAAATAAATATTTATTGTTAAACTGTGTTTTGTGTAATATTTTTTTTATGTGTATATATAAAAAAATTAATTTCTTAATTTAAAATTGAGGAGGAAGTGGCATTGATTTGTGAAGACTTATTTTGACTTGATGAAGTGGAAGAATTAATGTAAGAAAAAACGTGTTTAAAACCCTCGAAACCAAAAATCAATTTTGAAGTTCTATCTCTTACAATGTTTTGAGTGTAATAATAATAATAAATAACATGACTTGATTTGATTTGATAGAAATAGCATAACACTTGCATTATGCGATTGCAAATTGCCGCATTTAATAATAAGCTTTTTATAATAATGTTTCAAAAAAAAAGGAGCTTTTTATAATATATATATATTGATAGGTCTTTTCCTTGAAATGAGGATTTTCATTTTGAAAAATACAAAGTCTTTCCTCAACTTTTGTTGAATTCAACATGTGGTTTCTAATTCTAATCCAACAACCCCACTCCTTCTAAAAAGTTTAAACCCCACTAGTATTACACTCCATTTTTTTTTTAATTTAATGGTGCAAAAAGATCAATTTTTATTATCCTCAAAAGATCAATTTTTATACTCGGTATTAAGATCATTTTTTAAATTTAGTTAAAAGTACACTATTTGTATTAAATAAAAGAGATTTATAAAGAGAAAATGCTGACTCTTATCAAATTTTTATTTTTTATTAAAAGTTTTTTAGTCGATTTATAGTAATAATAAACTTATAATAATGAATTTTATAAAAATTATAATGAGTATAATAAACTTTGTATATACTATATAAAATTGGATAGTTAATAAAAAATTATAATAAATTAGATAATATTTTTTAAATTTATGATATTGTTGGATTTTTATGAAAATTTATAAAAAAAAACCCATTTATAAATATTATAAATTAAAAAAAATAATTTTCCTTACTTATATCTAACTCTAAAAATTGGATCTCAATCAATAAGTAAATTAGCAAATGAAACTAGCTAATTCTTGATTTTTCTATCTATATATTTTGTTGTGTTTGGAAAATTAATTGAAAAATAATAATAAGAAGGGAGGGGATATAATTTTATTTTGTTTAGATTATGAGGAGGGAATTGAAAGGGAATTATAGCTAATAAAATAAATTTCCTTCTTTTTGGAGTTTAAATTGTTAATTTTTTTCCTTTTTCAATCTTAGAAAAAAATTGTAATTGGGATATAATGAATTTAAATTCTGTGAAAAGAATAATGGGGAATATGTTTTATTTTTTTCCCTCTCATGCTCTTCTTTAAAAAATAAAATATTGTTGCTCTCAAAAATATAACATCAATATGAAGAGCAATTACTAAATTTATCCATCTTCAATTTAGATTTTTGGTTGTTTTAATATGTTTTTATTTATATGCTAACTTAATATTTTGTTTTGAGTTTTGCAAGGCTCTTTGTCACTTTTATCTTATTCTTATGCTATTCTTGAATATCATAATTTAATTGGAATAATTCAAACCAGTTAATTAAAAACATATTTTTTTTTTCCAAAATATCTAAGAATGAATCATAAAAAAAAAAAATAAGTCGAAAATTAGAGAATGCTTCACATTCCTGAAAAGTTTATTGGGAGTTTGTAAATTCAAAATGTATATTATCACCATTTTATTTAATATCTATTAACACTTTTCTTGTAGAATGACACTCTATTCACATACTATTATTCATCCCCAATAAATATAATATATAAAAATTTTATTTTTTAATTTTTGTTCTTTGTTCCTCCATTCAAGTCTTGGCATGCATAATAAAAATAATTGGGTATGTATTTATTTTATCTTCGAATTCTGAGAAAAAGCTATGCACAAAAGTCTTGTATATGTTGACTCACTATTAAGAAAATTGTGGTATAATTAAGGATCCATTGAAATTAAGTTCAAAGACACTATTAACAAAACAAATTGTTATCATTAATTATTATATGATTTAATTAGATGCGGAGAATAGAAAATTTTTTCTAGTCAATAATCTAATCTAAATCTAACAATAATAGACTATATATAGTTTGTTGTTCGTTAAGTTATTATTATATAGTTTAATTGGATATGGAAAATAGAAAACTTTATAGTCGATATAATTTAATATAATCCAATAATAATAGACTATAGTTTGTTGGACATTATCAATTCATTATTATATGATTTAATTAGATGTGGAAATAGAAAACTTTCTAGTCAATATAATTTAATCTAATCTAATAATTATAAACTATAGTTTGTTGGTTATTAATTCATAGATTATTTTTAATTTTTCCTTGCGGGTGGTAGGAAATACACCTTATAACCATTATAGGGAAAAATGTATAATTGTTGACTGCATTTTGAAATTAAAATAAAGTTGTAAGTGTTCTATTTATTTTAACTTTTGTTGGAAGTTAAGTCAAATTATTATAAAAAAGTTTACGTGAAAAATATTGTAATTTAATATAAATTTAATTGTGAACTAAAGACACCGAGTTTAAGTTTTTAAATATATAATTGTATTAAAATTCAGTAGAAAGAATTTTATTGTTCTTACAGTCTTATTGAACTCAAATGATGGTTTATAATATATATATATATATATATATAATTTAATATAAATTTTGATATGGCTAAAAAAATATAAATTTTAATTTATTAATGAAGTTTATTTTTAAAATTTAAATATTTTTACTTAGTTGCTTACAGGAAGTAGGCTTTTTTTGAATTAAGAGACAAGCAAATAAGACTGTTGATTATTTAATTGGGTTAGCTTTGTTAAATACTAGTTTCTGTATTTGGAGTTAAGCATCCTTTTTCATTTTGAATGTTATTAATTTGGATTGGATGCTGGCAACATTAGGTTTTAAGCTGGGCATATGGAGTCTAGCCTGCAGGCTAGCGGTTAGATTTATGCCTTTTGTTTTTAGCTATTTTTTTATTAATAATATTTGAAGTGTTTCTCAAAAAAAAAAAAAGACTTGGTTAAATAATATTTAAATTTTAAAAATAAATTACAGGGACGTATTTTCTATTATTATTTTAGATTTCCTAGTTTCAATTTTTTTTTTAAATAAATAATCAAGCCATGGGCGGAACCACAGGGGCAGAGGGATGGATTATTTGTCCCCTTGGTTCCAATAGATATATACATATATGTATATATGTGTATATGTATTTGTTTTTTTAAAAATTAATATTTAAATACTAATTATTTTAAATTTTTAAAATTAGTTTTAATTTATTATTTTGATAATTTTATTGAGTATTGTAACTATTTATAATTATTATTTAATTTAAAATTTAATTTATAGATTTTAGTTTATTATTATTATAAATTTTGCCCTCTTTCTTGAAATTCTGAATTCGTCACTATTGCCGAGCAATGAAATAGTTGACCATTTAATTTTAATTAGTCCATAAAATATATAACTCAAATATCTACTTTTCTTTCATCTTTTTTATAAAAAAAAATGAATAAAATTTATGTCAGCAATGGTGTTGGGTATAGTTGATTTGATTACTTAAAAAATTTAATCAAATTAGAAGATTTCGGTTTTTAAAATTTTGAGAATCGAAATCAAACTAAAAATTTTAAACGAATCAAAAAGTTGATTCTTAAAAAATATGAGAATTGATATTAAACTGAAATAAATAATTTATTTCCTATTAAATTGAATAGAAAATAATTAAAAATTTGAAAAAAAAACACTTTTTTAATATTATATTATAATTACTATTAGATATCAATCATACAAACTAAAATAATTAATAAATAAACAGATTAAAAAAAGGAAAAGTAATTTTTTTTTATATATTTTCCATATAAATAATATTATGGATAAACATGTCCAGTAATAAAATGGGTCCTATATAGGTAGATGGTGGATTGCATTGTCACTAAAAAAATAATGAAAAAAACAAAGAGATGATGATGAAGTTTCACATGCATTACAGTAATTACTTTGTTGTAATTTAGTGGTTAGACCACTGCCTATTTTAATTATCATTATCTTGTTTTATCTTTTTTTTTTTTAATTTTAGTGGGTTTGTTATCATTTCATGCCTGTTAAATTATTATATAATACATAATTAATGCAAAGTTCTTATCCTTAGTTTATTAATTATTTCATGTTGCATTATATTAATTTTACCATTATATTCATCTCCTATTATAAAAATTTTATCACCTTTTCAAAGATTTATTATTGTATTAAATCAATTAATTTTTTTAGCTAGTAATTAATTGGTTAATATTTTCTATTTGTATGGCTCTAATTTCTTTCATTCATAATTAGTCTAATCTATTCACTTAGTTTCAATTTTTGCATAGAAAAAAAAATATTTATATAACACTTTTAGACAAAGATGTGGGAAAGTTTTCTACGTGTAGTTTTATTCTTAATTGTAAAACTATATTATTAAGAGAATTTTATTTGATTGGTTTGTGAAATTTTATTTAAAATTCTATTAATTAAATTAAAAGAGCAATAACTAAAGGTCAATTTGGCATTTATGGTTGAATAGTTTTTAGCAAACAGTTTTGAGAATATTTAACAGCTCATAACTAATTCATGATTATAAAAGAATATATATAGATTTTGGTTTTGGGTTTTAAGAGTAATAAGAACATGAAAATTAATTAATTAATAGAAGTAAAATAAAATGTAATGGGAGCTTAATTAATTAATCTCATATTTTTTATATTTTTTTAATTAAGAGATTAGTTAATAAATAAATATAAAAGACTTCAAAATTTAACATTACTCCATTTTTAACTTCTCCATTAATTTTTCTATTACATTAATAAATAAATAAAATAAAAATGAATTATTTTTTATTATCTATATATATTTTAATGCAAAATAAATTTATATTAATAGATTAAAAAGATGTACATCTCTACGGTACAAATAAAATTATATAATTTTAAAATACACAAGATATACATTACTGAAGTTAATATATCTTTAATTTTTTTTGACACAAATATTAGATAATAATAACATACTGTAGATAATATGACTTTAAGTAAAATACTTATTTCGTCTATCATCAATCATCTTAAAGGATACTTCTATTAGGTAAGAAAAAATAACATTCATTATAAAAGAACAAACATCTATTAAAAAAGGACAAATCTTCATTAAAGAATTACATATGAACTTCAAATAATGAATAATAAAATTTTATAATAAAAATATAAATTGTATATAGTTTTTATTTTAAAGGATAAAAATTAAATAAAAATAAGAAAAAAAACACTAAATTTCATATTTATATTGATCTAAAAAATTATTTTTAGAATAAATCACAAATAAAATCACACAAAACTAAAAGGATAATAATATAAAAATATAAAAATATAAAAATAAGGACAAACACTAAATTATATATATATATATATTAGTCTAAAAATTATTTTGAGAAGAAAGAAGAACACACAACTAAAAAAAGAATAATATAAAATAAGATAAATAAATAAAGACAAATGATGTTGTAGCTCACTAATGAATTGATGGCTGTCCCACTTTTAACTTAAGAGAAGAAAAAACTTCTGAAAATTTATATAAAAAAAGATGATTGAGATTTTTAAATAGAATTTATTAAATGTTAAAAAAATATTTTTGTTGAAAAAATGAACAAAACATAATATATATCTAAACTCATTAAAAGAGGAAAGTTGTTGAATGAAATTATCATGTACATTATTACTTATTATTGTAAAATTATATTATAAGTGAACAATTAGATGCTAAAAATAAAGAACCCATTTGTTAAGCTGCCCTATCACAAATAATATAAATATAAATATTGGAGATCTCACATTTAATAAATATAAAAAAATAATCAAAATTAAAATAAGAATAAATTATGTAATCTTAAAAATTAGCTTTTAATTTGATGATATTTTCAATTCTATATTAAAAAAAGTGAAAAAAATTTAATATGGAAAACTGTGTACCTAAAATTATTAGGCATTATTCTTAGGTGACCTAAATAGTGATAGTAAATTTATCCAGTGTCGATAGTGTAGTTAACATTTGAAAAAAGTGTTAAACTATATTTTAATAAATAATAAATATTAATTTAAAAAAAAACAAAAATTTAACATCGAACAATCTAATTAAATTGATATATTCTCAACCAACTCAGTAAACATTTAATCATTAAAAAAAATAAAAAGATTAGTGAAATCACTCAGATAGTGATTAATATTTATGACATTTTTCCCCCAAAAAAATATTTATAACTTCGAGAGTGTTTCTCAAAACTGGAGCTTTTCAGCTTATTGTGAATAAGTGATTTTTAGATTATAATCAGATTAAAAATAAGCAGTTAAGTGTTTCTGTAAACTAGTTAATAATCGGCTGATAATCAGTTTATAATCAGTTAAGTGTTTCTATAAAATCAGTTTTTAGTTGCAGAAACTGTCAAAATGACCAAACTGTCTCTGAGTTTATTTATTGTATAAAAATAATTTTTTAAATGTCAATTCAAAATTTATTTTGCAATAATAATAATAATAATAATAATAATAATAAAGTGTATAGGGTGGGCAAATTTGAAATATTGAAAATTAGGTAGGGATAGTATGGTCTTTTACTTGGTCAAAACTGCTTAAAAAATAAGTGCTTAAAAAAAATAGCAAAACCCAATTTTTAAAAAACTGATTAAAATCAGATTATTATCTACTATTTAAGTTTTCAGAAACACTTAAATAAATAACTTATAATCTAAAAACTGCTTATAATCAGTTTTGACCAGTTTTTAAGTTTTGAGAAACACCATCTTTTTTTTACCGCTGAAATTATAGTCGCAAATTGTAATTCAGTGATAGGTAATTAAATTTCACTCTATCAATTAAAGAAAAAGAAAGGAAAAAGCAAAGAATGTGGGTTTCTAATGTGTACCACTTAATAATAATTTAAGTATTTAACCAAGATTAATTACTGATCTTGCAGAAAAAGTGTTAACTTTGTTGCTTAAAAAATTACCAAGGTCAATTTCATGTAACATCAATCTCTTAATTAATAATTAATCAATGGAACAATTAATTTAATTAATTTCTAATTCTACTCTTTTTTTTTTCAGATAATGCCAACAAGATTTACTCAAAATTATTTATTCTCTTGAAAATTACATATATAATTAAAAAACACAATAGGATAAAAATGGGAAATATTAATTAATATATAGATTAGCCTAATTGACTCATAGTTGCCTTAATAGTGCCAAAATATTCATGAAAGGAATCTAGTTAAGATTTTAGAAATCCCTAATTAATTAGATTCCATGTTAATATTAATTTAATTAATTTTTAATTTTTATTATAATATTATTTATATATATATGTATTTATCTAGTTATTTATTTATGAATTGCCCACTTGGTGAGATGCATACCCACTCAGCCTATCACTCATTTACCTAGGCAATAAATTATTTAGACCAATCATGAAAATTTCCATGATGTAGGGAAATTAATTTTTTTTATCTAATATATACTATTTATTTATTAATTTATATTAAAATAATTTATTTAAAACGAATTAAAAATAAAATCATTGAAATTACAGAATTTATAATAATTCATCATCAATAATTTAATTATTGAGTGTTTATATCATATAAAAAAATTAAAAAGTTCAAACTCTTAAAATTTTTAAGATAAAATGATTAAAAAATTCATAAATTAATTATTTAAATAAAAATGAGATATTCAATAAGTCATTTAAAAAATTTATTAATTTTATACATATTAAATGCTATTCTTTTATACGTCGGGACATAGTTTAGCGATAAATATACCTTCTTTAAAGTCAATAAACTCAAGTTCAATTATCTTTTTCCGATGTAATATTCACTCAAAATAAAAAGTGATATCATATAATATTAATATTTTTTTATTATTAATTGTATCATGGAAGAAGAAATATTTATACTCAAATTTAATATTTAAATGAAAATAATTTATATTTTTGATCACTAAATTATATATTGATGGTTATCATATAATATTAATATTTTTTTTATTAATTGTATCCGGAGAAAAAAAAATATTTAGACTCAAATTTAATATCTAAATAAAAATAACATATATTTCGAAGTACTAAATTATACATGGATGGTTATCATGAAATATTAGTATTAATTGGCAACAAAGTTGATGATATCATGAAATTTTTTCTTCCTTATCTATAGTATCGGTGTAACACTTTAAAATATTGCACAACTTAAATATTTAATTTTATAAATCAGAGTTAAATAAATTATATTTTAAGATAATATTTATATATTTAATTAACACACACATATATATATATATATTAGATTAAAATTTTCAAATGTTATAAAGAAGAGGACAAATAAAAGTGATCAAAATTTCAATACATCATTTTCTCATACTTATCATAGACAAAGACTATTATAAAACCTAAACATTTATATATATAATTAATAAATTTCAATCCAAATTCACTTTTGGAAAAAATACACCAAAAAGAGTACAAAAAGGTATAAAAAAGAAAGAAAGAGAAAAGAAAGAAAGAGAAAGAAAGTGAAAGGAATACAATTTGGAACCTAATTAGAAAATGATATCTATTTGCTTTTGGTGTGTTTTCATTATATATATTATTTTCTTCAATTTCTTAAAATATGTTGTTCTAATAAGGACTGAGTACTGAGTACGGTTTGAGATAATTTAAAAATTGATAAAATTTTGAAATCAAATCAAACTTTAAAGATTTTAGCAATGAAAGAATCGAAAATAAATCAAACATAAAAAAAATATCCGTAATGTATTATTCCACTTTTTAGACTAATTTAATTAATATGTATAAAAAGGCTATAACTCCTTTTATTCTTTAATTTTTTTTAAAATTTTTTTTATAGCCCAATAGCCTTTTATATCTTAATTTCAAAAAAATCATCCATAAAAAGGCTATATAAATTCGGTTATTGCATAAAAGAGTATAACTCCCTTTATTCTTCATTTTTAAAAGCATGTTTATAGGTTATTTGAGCATAGATTACACATCTAGAATGATTCATTTTCCTTAATTTTTTTAAATTAGAAGTTATTTGAAGAAAGGAAGGCTTGGCGCAATGGTAAATGTTATTGCCGTGTGATATGAGGTCATGAGTTTGAGCTGTGAAAACTGCCTCTTGTAATTAATTACAATGGAAGGCCGTAAATAAAGACCCAATGGATCCGACCATTGTGGGAGCATTCGTGCACCGGACTACCCTTTCTTTAGAAATTTTTTGAAGATTCCTCAAAAAAAAATTTAAAGAGATATTAAATAGACAATTCGATCATTAAATTATTAATTTAATAAATATTATTTTTTTAAAAAAATTTATTATAAAAAAATTTGAATAGCATAACTTTATTATCTATAAAGATATTGCTGAGATATTATTTATTATGAATAAATTTAAAAATAAACACACATAAGTAATTATTTTAAATGATAAATGGAAAATGTTTACTTTTGAAATTCTTGTTTTAATTTTTTTTCCTTACTCTATTATTGGATCCATGAATGATTTTTAACATGACAAGATTAACTTAAGGCACTAACTGCTAAGCCAATTATAGACATTGTATATATATATATAGCATTTTTTTTTATTTTTTTAATTAATAGTTAAAACATGTGGGAATTTTTTTTTCTTTGAAAGTAATTATGGTTAATTTGTTCTATTGAGCAAATTGGTATTAAAATAAACCTTATAATTTGTCACCTAATCTTCCAATATATTGGTGAAGTCATCATTTTATTACAACAGATTAGGGAAATTTTCCATCCACTGCTAAATCTAGCCAATGGTTTGTTAGCTTGCTTTGTAAAATTAAAACAAATATATATAAATAAATAAGTGAAAATATTTTTAATAATATCCAACTTTTCTTCTTCTTTTTTTTTAATCTTAAGTTTACTTAATGTCAAAATTTTAAATGACAAATTCTAACATTTAAAGAATGTAATCATGTCAAAAAAAATTTGATCATCGTAAATTTTTTTTATATTATATTTATTTATTTTATTAATATAATTTTTAGAGTATCAATATTAAAATTTAGCTATTAAGAATGAAAAATCTATTTTTATATTAATTTAGCCATATTTTTATATTTTTTTAAAATGTGAGATCATCCACACTTTATCATATCATAATATAATTTATCACTCCCCTTCAAACATCAACTATTCAGTTGACATTTGATAAATATATAGATAATCACTGTCTAAACTATTTAGGACCGTAGTCTTATATTTCAGTGGTCATTATTCATATCATCGAATAAAGATAAGAGATACATGCTTTGATATTATATTAAATTCTTCATATTATATTTTTTTTCTTGTTGATATAGATTTAAGAATGTCAATCCTAAAAATTAGCTATTAGAAATAAAGAATCTAATTTTATATTAATTTAGTCAAATTTTTATATTTTTATAGATGTGGAATCACCCATACAGTATAATATATCAAAGATATATTTAGATTCGATGTATAAGTATATAGATGTAATTTATCAAATTCAAAAATTTCTCTCTCAAAATTATAATATACAACTGATTCATGTGCATATATTATAGAATGACGAAAATACTGACAGATAAATTAGCTAACATGCCTTTTGAGGAACAACAACAATTCATATGATACATTTCACCCTCTTTTTAGGTGTAAATGTATCTTTTTTATGATGTTCAGTATATCTAATTTATTCATGTATAGAATATATTTTTAATTAATTTTAAAAAATTAATTTTGAGTTTTCAAATTATAAAATATTTTAAAAAATAAAAATAAACGTATCATGTAATTTCTTTTTTATTTTCACTTAACCCTTAATTATTAACTAATTATGTGGATGTATTTAAATATATATGGAAAATTTTAACAATGTGACGCAATACAAATGTAGTGAAACAATAGGCTGGAATTGGAAACAAAGATGAGCCCATAGAATAGAATTATACAGTTTTGTAGACATGACATATGACGTAAACTAAATGCCAATACGCCACCGCTTTTTACATATTTATCTCTTTTGGTGACTTAAAAAATTAATTTACTTAGTAGGATAAGTTATTTTTTTTATTAATTAGATTTTGATTCTTGAAATTAATATTCAAAACAAAATTTAAACACATTTCTTTAATCTTTTTTTTTATAAAAATTTAATCTCATTTAATATATAAATTAATTCAAACAATTTAATATCGCTTAAATAATAGAAAGATATAATAAATAAAGAAAATATTTTATTTTTTATTTATTTTTAAATACTATATATATCTAATATATATGTAAAAATGAATATATTTTTAATATCAAAAGTATATTAAAAATATATTTTTGAAAATATATTTTTTTAAATTGAAAATTAGAAGATAAAAATTTTTGAAAGGGGTAAAAAAGAATAGATATTTTTAAAAATAACTTTAGTTTTTAAGATACTGTTGAACCAAACAAAATTCTTTAATTTGGAATATGTTTTTATTAATTAATTTTTAGTCCTAAATTGAAATTTCGTAACTCTTTGGTGTATCCTTAACAACTATAATAAACAATTAATATTTACACGCAATCATAGATCCCTTTGGGACCCACTTTGATTTGGATAAGGCCATGGCTCTAAATATCCACATCCTCATCTATAATGCCACGTCCGAATCATCACTGCCGCTTGGCAACCTTTTTACGGTGCGATGAATTTATTTTATTTTAGCTGGCCCCACCATCTCCATCTCTAGGATTAGGATACAGATTTATTAATACATGCCCTCGGTGAATAAATTTTTCTCCAATTTAATTCGGAATAAAATAAATTTTGGTTAGACTCAATTAGGTTATAATATCTATTTATATCAAATCAAATTAATATTTTAAGAAAAATATCAAGTTTAATAAGTCAATTGAGTTGGAATTCATTTTTTTTATTGAATCCAAAGTTGATTGAAAAAATTATATACATATATAGTATGATATGTATATATTGTAATATTATGCATATAATATTATATTATATTATATATATACTAATAATATATATTATATAATCTATAATTTGAGTTGAATTTAACCTAATCCTAAAAGATATGATTTAGTGAAAAATATAAATAATTTTAATAAATTTATTTGATATTTTTAATATTTAGTTAAATTCTGAAATATATTTTAAATGGGATCAAATTCACTAATGCATATTTTTAATGCTCTCGTAATACATATTAAATTATATTAAATATTATAAATTTTATTAAAATATACATAATTTTTATAAATAAAAAATAAAAAAGCTTAAATAAAAATAAAAATATTTATAGTTCTTTGGATAAACCTTTAGCTTTATCGAGTAATTAATGATTTGTAATTAGTACTAATTTAATTGTTGTTAGAAAAAAAAGGATCAAACAATATTGTATAATAATAATAAGATCTAATCTAATAATGGAACTTTTTGTGTATTTATCTTATAATAATTGCCAATAAAAACAAATATTAATTTAGGTGACGTGGAATATAGCTGTCGCTAAAATGTATTTACTCAGCATCCGATAACTTTTTGCCACGGGAGCAAATAAAGACAAGATTTCATGTTCGCGGCGTCTCGTTCGTCCACTTAAGACAGGTTGATCCCACTTAATGACTCAAAATGTTACACTATAAATTTGGTCTTTCTTTTTTGCTTGTGAAGCACATTTCAATTTATAACATTTTTTTTTCAAGCACTAAAACAAAGACGAAGTTAGTTAGATGGCTCTAACCATGGTCGGAAAACCATTTATAAGTCACCAGAACTTCCAGAAACTTGCCAAATTTTCCGATGAACTGGAGAGTTTCACCGACATTGTTTTCACATTCATGGAAGAAGAGGAAGAAGAAGAATCAAATATTGATTTTATTGAGGATGAGGAGGATGAAAAAAATTCTTGTAGTGTAGAAGAAAATAGAAAATTTTGGGAAATTCAAGACCAACTTCTTCAGGTAATTAATTTATTTATTTAACAACTTAAAATAATTAAAAAAAAACTCAATCACTGAATTACTAATTAATATGGAAAATTTTTACTTAATTTTTCAGGCGACATTGTATAGGACTAGTTCGTTGGAAACAAAAATCTGTCAAGCTACAAAAAATGCAGCAAATGAGATTAAACAGCTAGGCCTATATTGCCGATGTTATAAACCGGTGACCGGAGATTGCCGGAATTGCTTGCAGAAGGAGATTTCATTAAGGCTTCAAACTGAAGGCTATAACTGTACAATTTGCAAGTCTAAGTGGAAAAGCTCCCAAGAAATCCCATCAGGTAGCTATATATAATTAGTTATATTGCTTCCAAATTTCATTAATAATATAATCAATTACTTTTTTTTAATATTGATATGGGAAAGAAAATTGATTTTTAATTTATTATTAGAAAAAATATATTATTATTATTATTATTATTATTTTAATTTTAGCATGAGAAGAGGAATCGTTTCAAGTCTATTATCAGTAAATATATATATATATATTTTGATATTGGCATGGTAAAAAAGAATAGATTCATAATCTATTATAAGAAAAATATACATATATGGCTAAATTATTCATGTGCTTATAGTTAAGTTTAATTTTTTTTATGGTTTTTGAACAGGGGAACATACTTTTCTTGAAGTAGTAGAGAAATTAAATTCCAAGAAAGGGGAAATAAGAGTGGTAATTGAGTTAAATTTTCGAGCTGAATTTGAGATGGCAAGAGCAAGTGAAGATTATAATCAATTAATCAATAAGTTGCCGGAAATATTCGTCGGAAAATCAGAGAGATTAAAGGCGTTAATTAAAATATTATGCTCAGCCGGAAAAAAGTGCATGAAAGAGAAGAAAATGCACTTAGGTCCGTGGAGGAAGCACAAGTATATGCAATCTAAATGGTTAGGAACATGTGACCAGAGCACAACTTCATCGGCTCTGGTATCTTTTCCTGCAGGATTTTCAGGCCGGCCGGTGAAACCTAAAGCCTCTCTGTTAACTTATGATTTGTTAGAGACCACTTTGCCCGTCTTCCACCGTACTGCAGTTAAAGTTTTGTGATGGTTAGAAGGGGGAATTTTTTTTTTCTCAATTTTGATATATATATATATATATATATATATGGTGCTTTTGCATAATTATGTATGCGAGTGAAGAAATTGCGTGAGAAGAGAAATAAAATGAGAATAATGAGAAGAAAATTTTGTATAATATGAAAAATCAAACATATATATATATATATAATAAGTTTGTTAAATAAATTATTCATATATATATATATATCATTTCTAATTTTCATTTTTTCCGACCGTCAAAATTACACGATAAGAATAATTATTTTATTCATGCTCGTGATTATATATATATATTTTTAAATTTAAATTCAAATTTATTAAATAACATCAAATTAAATATAAAAGAAAACTAATAAAACGAAAAGGATTAATCTCCGAGGATTTTATTAATTGTATTTTATTTTATTTATGCTTGTAATTAGATTTAATTGAATTATAATTCTAGCTAATATTATTTTTCTAGATATGAAATATATTAAGAGTTTATTTGATATTAAAATTAAAATCAAATTTGATTGTGAAAAAATATTGTTTTAAATATATTTAAAAAAGTATTTATCGATTAAATTGGTTTAAATTGTTTATTATTAAAATATGAGAACATATTTATTTCAAAATAAAAATTAAATAACCTTTAATTAATATTTTGGACAATTACCAATGCTAAACCAACCTTAAAATAAACTAGGTTTGTTTTTTTATTAGGGATAAAAAAGACTTTATATTTAAGAAATCAAAATTAGTAATTCCATCTTCAATTTCCTGTTAATAAATACAGAAGGTGATGCCTAACAACTATATGATTTTAATTTTTGAATGAAAAACATTCAAAAAAAATTCTTAAAAAAAGGAAAAGCTTTTTAATGGTGGTTAAATTAAACTTTTTGATAAAATTATTAGTTTTAATTTTATTATCAACAACTGTATCAAACTGTTTAATTATTTTTTCTAATAAAAATTGTCTAATTATTATGAATAAATAAATCAAATAAAACTTAATCTTTACCATGGTAAAAACAAAAAAAAATAGTAATATAAAGAGATTTCTTCAAAAATATTTTAAATAATATGTATTTCTTTCTTTGAAAAAAAATACTCTCTTTTCAGCTTTTAATTTCAAAATATCCCACTTATATATAATATTTAGTATATTCAAAACATACTATATATATATATATAGCTAGTCTATTTTTAACACATCAAAATTATATAAAAACTATAAAATATTTTTAAAAAAATAAAAAAGTTATATATGATGGAATTTTAATTATATTAACAAAATGAATTTTTTTTTACATCAAATGAGAAGCATGAATAATTTAAATCATGTTATTTATTTTAATTGTGTAATGTAAAAGCAATTTCCATAATAATTTTCAAAGTTAGAAAGATTTGTAAGATGAGAAATTAGCAATTTTAAACTTAAAGGTACTAACTTTTGAATTTTAATTTTTTTTATCTAATGATCCAGTATTCTATAATTTAAAAATTATAAATTATTCTAAATTTATATTGGGCAGGTTCATTAAAAAAAATAAATAACTCTCTTTTAAATTTTAAAGATATATTATTTTCAATTCTTAAATTCGATACTTTTAATTAAATTTTTTTTATCATCTCATCTATGTTTCAAAATTGATCTTTAATTTTTTTTAGTTATTTTCCTTACTCTTTTACTATTAAATTTATTAATTTCTATTTGATTGCGTAATCATGATATGAGTAGTTTGAGTACATAATTTCTTGCATATATGCAATTAGCAAACTGCATTATTGTTCGAAAAATTAGCAAACTACATTTTGGTCCACATAATAATAATGAAAAAATTAAATAGAGCTTAATGATTTTTTAATAATATTCTTCCAATATATAGTCTCAAAATACAATATTAAGTAACAATAAATATTAGAATTTAATTATTTTCGTTAAAATTTATTATGATTACTTTATAATACATGCAGTTTTCTTATTAAAAACTGAATTAAATAAAAAATAAAATAAATAATTGAATTTATTTTGAATAGTATTATTCAATTATATTAACAAAGATCAAAATTGACAATTTAACAAAAAAATACTTTTCTTGATTGATGTTGGGAGATACAAATTGATTTTTTTATGTTTTTAAATAGTTAATATACATAAAATGATAATTTAAATATAAAAAATAAAATTCTTAAATCAATATTTTTTTAGTACAAAATGGTAAGTAAAGCCCAAAATAAATTAAAAACTAACGATAATTAATAAACCATTCATAATAAGTTATGAGAGAACTAATAACAATAAGTTATGAGAGAAATAATAAATTATAAAAATTTGCAATAATTTTTTTTCCGTAGCTGCTGCAGAATATAAATAATAATATGAGAAAAAATGTAAATAAAATTTGCTATTGGATGGAAGCAAAATTAATTATAGGTCAAATAAATAATTTTTTTGAGTACTTTAAATAGATTAATAAGAAAACTCTTGGAAGTTGCCATTTAGAGCATGTTATCTCAAAAAATTTCAAGAAATAAATTATGAAAAGAACATAAACAAAGGCGAGTGACGCGTGGACCGCAGAAGTTTGTTTGTAGAAAAAGTCAACAATTAACCATAGTATTACTGCTTCAAGTCTCTTTCCATTGGAACTGAATCTCAAGTCAAGTCTTCTTCTTTGTCAATTTCCCATAGCCGAAATTTCTACAGTACTTTCCCATAATAATAATAAAATTTTTAATCCTTAATTAATGTTTAAGATAATAATTAATCACGTAATTATAATTAAATACTTTATAATTTATTCTAATTTTTTATAATTTTTTTAAAAAAATTATATTTATAGAGTATTTGGTTGTATAATAATTCTCTTTAACCAAGAATAATATATTTATTTACAAATAATTTATATAAAATAACATATTATACTCACTAAACTTTATAAATAATTAAGTAGATAAATATTTTATCAGATTATGAGGTTAAATTATTTTACTGAGAAGATACTATAAGGCCTCATATTAAAAATAATTATACTTTTACTTTAAAATATGATAAAATAAAAAATTGATGTTATAAGAATAGTTTATGTATTGCTTAAATTTTTTCGATTAAAATTGAATTATAATCAATTAAGTTAATAATTTCTTCAATTTACTTTTCAGTATTTTATTATATTTTTTAAATACGATAATATAATTTTTTTAATAAAATATAATCTCATTAATATATTTTTATAAAATATATTTTTAATAATTGATTTTTTCAGTAATCTATTAAACTATCCATTAGTTATGTATATCACTGCAACTAATTTTTTTAGCTTTTATTTTCATATAATTTGTCATTTTATAAATTGATTTTGTGTAATTTCATTATGAAAAATTTCATTTTATTTTTTTTTTAACTAGTTTTATAAGAATATATACTTTAGGAAGTTGCCATGCAAAGGCGCCAAAGATTTTTGTGGTATCATTGAAACCACTATTAATCACATGTTTAACTGTTAATTATGAATAACATAATCATATATTGTTAGACACTCAGCACATCAAAGTTGAAAAAAAAAAAAGAAAAAAAGTTTATTGTAGGGAGTTTGATAACTAAGATTCTTTGATAAAAATAAACTTTTTTTAATGAAATTTACTTGTAATTTTTATATAATTACATATATATATATATTTACCATAAGTAAATCTTAATCTATTGATCGAATATAAAATTACAGTATTGATGTATGAACTTTTCAATATTTTCTATTTTGATTTTTTTTTACTTCAATTTAATATGATTTTTTTTATATTATGAAATTATATGAATTTGATTATGTTTAAATCAATTGTATCGAATTTGAAAATAAGGGGGAAAAAGATAAGTCTTAATAAAACCCCAATACTAAAATAAATTCCTTTTCTCTCATACATATATACACTTTTTTTTTTACATTTTAATTTATCTATTCTTATTAATTAGGTGTTTTGATTATTAAACATTCAACTCTGAATTAATTATATCATGATGAGGATTAAAAATTAGAATCTACTAAGTATTAGAATTTTCTTTAATTTATGAAGTTATAAATCCGAATTTTAATCAAAATCTAATTAAAAAATTAAAAAAATATATTTTCATCACATGCTTTATACAATACTAATTAATTGTGTATAAGTATTTTTTATTTTTTTTTGAAAAAAAGTATTTTTTTGTGGTTGATTAAAAATAGATTTTTTATATTATTTTTTTAAAAATAATAGTAAATTATTTTGAATATTTGATTTCATAAATGTTAAAGTATATTTAAAAATATTTTTAACCTTTTCTTCGAGAAATAAAAAATTATTTAACCTTAATAACAATGTAAAGAGAAAAAAAATTAAAGTAAACACAGTTAGCATCCAACTATCATTGTACCAAAATTTGAGCCACTTTGGAGTCATGTGCTCCAATTGAAAATCAAGAGAATATTGGAAAATAAATTTATTATTTCCTAAAGTGGAAATATTTAGTGAATAAACCATATCAAATGCCATCGTTGTTATCTTAAATAATTTATTTTTTAATGATCAAAATTAACATAATAAAATTAATTTAGTTTTTATTTTATCATAAAAAATAAATAATTGCTAAATATATAAATTAAATAGAAAATACTTTAATATAAAATCATAAATTAAATAAAAACAATACTTCAATAGCAAAATTTTTTTCTTTTTCACTCGATAATCTTGATTATTATTGAAGTATTTTCTATAATAAAATTTGTAAACTTTTCTTACAAAAATAAAAATACTTATCTCAGTTTTAAGTTCTAACCAATAATTATAAATAAATTGTTCTACTCAGAATTTATTATTATTTTGATCGCAATTTGAATAATTTATTTGTAATTATCATTAAAGTTAAAACGATGAATTGATAAAAAAAATTAAAACAGCAAAATAGAAAAATCCGAAAATTAAACTAAATAAATTGATAAATAATGGAATGAAAATGAATAAAAGGCATGTGAAACAAAACCGTAACAGTCCAATATGGTGGCTGATGAATGCTAAATGGCGTTCACTTGCTGACGTATATGTCATGGCCTCACTGGTTGCTTTTTTGAGCTTTTATTTCATGATTAGTTTGTTTTCAGATTTATTGTTGTATTTACTATAAATACAAGAATCAAAGAAATTTTAATTATCATCTTCATCCATTCTCAGATTTTATCTTCTTTTTTTTTTTTTGTTTTTTCATGGGAGACCTTGCTGTTAGCTTCAGAAGGTCATTAATGGAGATTAGTTCTAATAATTATAATAATAAATCTTCTTCAAGAGTGAATAAATCTTCTTCTTCTTCAGCTAAAACGGAAAGAAAAGTTATTGAGAAAAATAGAAGAAATCAAATGAAGACTCTCTTTTCCAACCTCTATTCTCTTCTACCAAAACAAAGTTCTAAGGTTCTTCTTCTTCTTCTTCTTCTTTTTCACTCTGCACATTTACATTTTACTTTCTTTCTTGGTTTCTGGTCTTGGGTTTTCTCAAGAAAAGATTTTTGAAAAAAAACCCATAATTTAATTACATTTTACTTTTCTGCAATTTAAGTTCCAAGCATTTGAATCTTAATTCTGCAATTCTGAAAAACTAAATGTTGCAGCAGGTTCATCTGTAACTTTCTTGTTTTTTCCTTTAAGTAATTAATTGATTCAAAATGAGAAATGAGTTAAAGAAATTCAAGATTTCTAATGAAATTTTCTATGATTTTTGGTTACAGGAAGCATTACCATTGCCTGATCAGATAGATGAAGCGATAAACTACATAAAAAGTCTACAAGCAAAGTTGAAGAAAGCAGAAGAAAAGAAAGAAAATTTAACAGGAAAAAAGAGATCATTTTCTAGTGTTTCATCATCATCATCAGCAAGAGCACCTCAATTACAAATCAGAGAAATGGGTTCTGCTCTACAGATAGTTTTGATTATTTGGTTAGATAATCAGTTCATTTTCTATGAAATTATTCGAATTCTTCATGAAGAAAATGCAGACATTGTTAGTGCAAGTTTTTCAGTTTCTGCTAATTCAATTTACCATGTTATACATGTACAGGTAATTAATTATAATAATTTGTCATGATTCTGATTTGATTTTAAATATAAAAATTTGATGATTGATTTGAGTTTTTTTTTTTTGGCTATTTTGTTTTGCAGATGAGAGAAATGGATTACAAGTTTAGAGCTTCAAAAGTTACTGAGAGATTAAACAGGTTTATCAATGGATCAACAAAAGAAATTGAGTTAGAACCAGAGTTATGGGACTTCGATGATATTCATCCTGAAACATGGACATTTTAAGCATATGCATGAGAGATCAAGTTTATATGAAGTTAAAAAAAATAATTTAAAAAAAAAACCCATGAATTGTTTGCAATATATATATATATATATGTGGCAGAAATGCCTTGTAGTACTTCTTTTGATGATGTAAACTAAGATTTTAAAATTTTCCCACCAAATTAATAATCTTTGAAAGTCATTCTTTAATTTCAAAAATTTATCTAATAATATTTATGAGTTTAATTTGTTCAATTAATAATACTCAAGTTGTGAGTTTGAACTACTTGTAGCAAGGGTAAAATTTGCAATTTATATCAAATTGTTACGCTCTTGCATCTCAAAACTATGTTAATTTTTTTTTATTTATATACTGCCATTTGGATCTTCAAATTTATTAATACAACAATATTTGAAGGCTATGTTGGCTACTTCAAAAATTTTATACAGTAATTGAGCACATTTGCATTTTAAAAAAAAATCAAAAAGAAATAAAAATTTTAAAATGAACAAATTTAGATTGTAAAATTTATTTATAAATGAATTCTATGTAGAATCTATTTAAATAAATTTCCATATTTGGTTTGATATAATTTAAAATACATAATTAAATTAAATTTCATATAAGTTTGGTTGAAATAAATTTTGAATCTAAAATTTACTTTCTTTTTTTTTTCTAAATATATCAATATTATGATAATATTATATTTAAAAATTATGCTTGAAGAATGTCAAAAAAATTTTCTTTTTAAGATTTTTGTAATAACATAATGATAATGTATTTTTCGATTACGTAATTATTGTATATGAATTTTTTTAAAAACTAAGAATAATATTTTTTAGTTTATATGAATATAATTAATTGAAAGTATTATAATTTTATTTTTAATATTTTTTATTTAGATTAATGAATTTTTTTTAACATAATAGTCTATTAATTAAAAATTTTTAAATATGAATATTTTCATCTAAATTTATATTAAAAAAATATTATTTATATTTATAGAAACATCTTTTATTTTTATAATAAATGTCATAAAATGGTTTATATATATAATGAGTAATTTTTCAATTTTTTAAATGATAATTAAAATGAAACCCAATAAAATATTAAGATAAAAATATGAAAGCTAAAAGATTAGATATTCAAATTAAATATTTGACTTTTAAAAAAAAGTAAAACTGATGTCATAATTTTGTTAAAAATTAATTTTAAAATTTTAAAATAGAAAAATAATAAATTTTGCGGAATTGACACGTGAAAAAAAGGAAAAACCTAAAGAGCATAGTGAGAAAAAGGGAGGTATAAGTCTATTAAGAGTAATTTTATAAAAAAAAATAAGTTTATCAATTTATGAAATTTATTTATAAATCTTATTTATTTTAAGAAAATTTAATTTACACTAATTAAATTTTCATTCCAAACAAATTTAGAATTTAAATGAATTTTACAAAATTTTATGTAATTCATTTATTTTAAATAGAGTAGTAGAGAATCAACACAATTTTTATATTTGATGGTGCTTAGCTTCGATAATATCTTAGTTAATTCAACTTTTAAATTCAAATAATATCCGAATCAATCTAGCGTTGACAACGGGGCGGGATGAGGGAGGGGAAGCACTCCCCATCCCCGTCCCTTCTTGGGAGGAGAATTCCCTCCCCATCCCGCCACATAAATGGGGGAATATTTTTTCATCCCCACGAAAAATTTATTTATTTTTATTATTAAAAATTAAAAATTAAAAATATAAAAATAATAATTTATTATAATTATACGCTTAATAAAATAATAATACAATAAATATATACAATAAAATTTTAAAAATATTATAAAAATAAAATAAAATATATTAAAATAAATTTATTTTGTATGTACAAATAATTAAAATACAATATATATTATATAATACGTGTAAAAAATAATGAACAAAATTAAAATATATAGTAAAAATATATAATATGTATAACATAATATATATGTATATAAAATATGTATATAATATAAATAGTATATATATAATATATATTATATATTTTTTACGAGTTTATGTGGGGATGGGGACGGAGATCCCTGAGGTGCGGGGAGCACACTCCCCATTCCCGCCCCACCCCACCCTGCCCCGTCCAATAGGAAAAAATCTCTCCCCATCTCTGTGGAGGAATTTTTTAAAAAAATTTCATCTCGTTAGAAGTAAATCTCTGCGGAGGACGAAAATTTCTCGCCCCGTTGACAATCCTAGATCAATCTAACTTTTAAATTTTATCGGTATTAATTTTAATTCATGGTACTGAACCTAGAACATAATATGTTGGTTTCTAACGCTTATATAGAGGAGATCATTATTTGATCACTCATTTAATATAATTCGATCCATTTGTAAAATGGGCAAAATAAAATTATTTATAATTTATATTGAACATATAGATAAATTGCTAAAAGGACAGTTTTAATTTAATCAATGAGTATATAACTACGTTAAAACTCATTAAAGAAAATTTTACCGCATTTATAATCCTATCAAGTTCGATTTCGAAAAAATAATTTAAAAAAAATACTTATAATTTATCAAATCAAAATACACTAATAAAATCAAAATGAAAATACTTATAACATTAATTCATTTGCTTATAATTTAAAATACTTAAAAATACTTATAATTTATCAAATCAAAATACTTATAACATTAATTCATTTGCTTAAAAATGAAGCTTTATTATTATTTTTAAATGCACTTATGCTTTTATTGTTTCTCAATGATGTCATTTTCAATGTAGGCCAATCATTTTACTGATCTGAAATCTTATCACTGGGATATCATTGAAGTTTGTGGTGTTATTTATTGTGGTAGTTTCAGTATAAATTCTACTTTTGCGATCTCCCACCATATTAATTACCTTGATTTTTGTAGGTAAATGGTCAGATAAATCTGACGTTTTTTCATACGGTGTTCTCCTGTTATCTTTAATTAGCCAAAAAAAAGTCTGCAAAGAAGGTGGATGGGCAAAGAATGAGTATAAACCGCAAAATTTGTTGATGAGCTTTGGTGATTGCAAGTCTTCTCTTGTGCACCAAAGCTTAAGGTCTGGATCATATTTTTATTCCAGTGATGGAATTAAGATTACAAAGCTGGCAATGTGTTGAGTGAAATATCATCCAGATAAGCGCCCGACAATGAAGAAAATATTTAGATATTTGCAGAATTTGCATATAGTTCGCCATCACTCTAATGACCTGAATATTGGCAAGATTCTTAACGATGATGAAATTGTTATGAGAGCAGATAAAATATCAGGTACTAAATATATCATCTATATCATTTAATCATTACTTATCACTGGCCAGGAATGGGATAGTCCTCGCCTGATTGTTGGAATGGAAGGAAAATCCAAATGCATTTCAGGCACTGCGACTCTCATCAATGACTCAGCAATTGATTTGCACTTTCACTAACCTGTTATGTTCTGTGCCATACAAAAAAAGGAAGGGAAAAAAGAAAAATCAGCAAATATGATAATTCATTTTGGACTCTCTTAATGTTTCACTAAAATATCATCCAGGCTGCTTAATAGTCTTTTGCTTCAAGAAGAGTATTTGAAATTCTAAGCTACTTGTGAACAACATTCTTGCGAGATGCCAGAAAATTACTTGCTTTGCTAGACGTTGGTTCACAGTAAAGCATGTAATGAGTAAGAAGACTTAAACTGTTCTGAAAATATAAATGCTAAAATATCTAGTGGACGGAAGAAAAATATTTGCAAAATTTTCTTCTAAGAGGTGCAAAATTATTTTGTGTTTTGAAGTCTTGATTTATTTGTTTCATTGCTTTTGCTTAACTCTTTACAGTTATTTTTCTGATTCATGTAAAGTTATGCTATAGCCTGTCAAGAGATCATTGTGGCTTTGATGGGGAAAGGAATCTGAGCTACGTGGGGCATGGCCTCAGGGATATTTCTCAAAATTCAGTCGTCTTATCCAACCTTTATGCAGAGCTCAGGGAGGCCCTGATCATGGTCCAGCTGGTGAGTGATATGGCCATATGCAAATAAAAAAGGATAAAAAAATTAATGATTGAAGGAAATTTTCATAATTCAGAACTATGAGACTTCAAGTTTGTTGGTTGTCAAAAAGTTGTGGGTTTTAGAGATTCCTGCCCTTTTTTTCAATTTTCTTTTTAACATTATTCTTTTTATTTCATACAGCCATTTTATTTTTATTTGTTTCTATTTTATATCATATGAGCAACATTTTTCTTTATATATATATGCACACGTGTGTGCATATTTATATTTTCATATTTTAATATAGAAATTTGGTGTGGTGGTGTGTGTTTCAATTAAGTTACTTCTAATTGTACATTTAAAAAATGAAAGCAGAAGACACATGAATCTTTGTTAGCTGCATTTGTGGGTACTCTTAAAGGAGGGGTATCCTTTTTCCAATACATTAATCCCTGATTTCTGTTCTGTGACCTAGGCAAACAATATCCAGGAGCAGAATATGACATGATTAAAGTATTTTCTTATGAAGAACTAAATGTGTTCACCAACGGATTTAGTGATCTCACTGGGAAATTCCAATTTGGGAAAGTGTTTCGTGGAAAGATCAACGACAGAAATGTGATGGTAAAGAGATGGGAATATCCTGAAAATTATGTGGTTCATAAGGGTCATAATGAAGGCAGGTTGAGGGTGAAATTCCTGAAAAATTTATTTATTGACTGCGTAATTCTTTTGTACTTATCTTTTAGGATGAAATTGAATTGCTTCAGCATCCTAGGCTGATTGATCATCCAAACTTGGTAAAGTTGATTGGATACTGCTATAAGGAAGACCGACTTGGTGCTGTTTATGATTTGGATCCACTGGGTTCTGTCTTAGAACTTGCACCTGAAGGTACATAATTTTGACTTTTTTTGACCTAACCAATTAAAGGTTTAACATTAATTAAATTATGAAATTGAGGTGTATAATATATCATTTGCAAAATAGAGGATGAACAAGGCTTACAGTCTAAAGTATGAAATTATGCATTTGGCCAAAACTTCTTGTGCTACGTTGTTAATGCACAATGACAAAATCATGGTCATTTCTTAGAAAAAAATTGTCTAAAACCTCATACAAGTTTTGTTTAAACGACTATGTGATTGCATCTCTACTCCACAAAGAGTAGCCTCTTGTTTGGGCTTTTATACAACAAATTAGCAAAGGGCGACAAATGTACTTATTTTTTCCCCTTTGTTTTCTTCAATCAAATTACTTGATTGGTTTCAGTGCTTATTTAGCTCGAGTTTGCATTTTGAAATCTATTCAGGACAAAACTCAATCCAAACCGGCGCATATTTCATTGCTAGCTGACCTCATTTAGTTTAAGATAACTTATAATATGGATTTTATGTTAAGGCCAATGACTCATTGCTTTTGATGATTTACTAAGCTCATACAACTGCTGCATGTTTGCTTGGATTTCAAGATGTATTTTAGAGCAATTGTGCTCAACTGCTGTAATATTTATCAACAATTTATGTTTCAATTTTAGGTAACTTTACTTGGCTGCAAAGAATGAAGGTTGCGATTGAATTTGCCTGCCCACTCAAGTTTCTGCATACTCCCAATCCACCGCACAAGCCATATCTAGTTCGCAACTTAGATGCAGCTCGTATAATGCTTGATAAGGTCTGTATAAGTATCAATTTTCATCTTATTACTCCTTTTCTTGTTAGTCTTTTTGCAGAAGTTTTTTCGCTTGAAAATAAATTTCTGATATTAACTGTTTTGGTATTTAGGATTATACCCCAATATTATTTGAATTTGGGATGATTACTGGAGGAATCATTCTTGATGGGAGATGCCAGAGAAACAGAATTCACAGTGGTTGTTACGGACATGTTGATCTTGGTATAGCCTATCAAGGTAAGTCAACCAAGTGGCACAATGGTGATTTTTTTTAAATATATTGACTTTTATTTTCAATTTTGTTTGTATTTTGATAGAATTGATGAGTTTGAGAAATCCATTGACAGGTGGATGGACGGAAGAAACTGATGTTTATGCATATGGTATGGTGTTATTGGGTCTAATATCTACAAAAATCACAAATCCAGATAACATATATTCCGGCGTTCCCTTGGTTAGCGATTGGGCCAGGGAAGAATACAGTTCGTTCGTCTAAAGAAGGAATTAACAACTGTTCACTTGTGGACTCTAGCCTTGAGTCTGATTCAGGTTTTCATCCTGAAGATGGGGTCAAACTTACAGAGCTTGCAATTCATTGCATAGAAATGCAACAGTATGATCGTCCTATAATGGACCAAGTTGTCGCTCGGTTGCTCAAGTTACGTGTTGTCCGCACTCATGACAAGCAATTAGGCATCAAGTTGTAGTTTGATTTTATTCCTTTATTTAATGCATGTTTAGTGAAAAACATATTTAGCTTATAATTTAAGTGAAGTATTGTTTACCTTTTTTTTTCCTTTCTATTATGACTTTTTGAAGTGTATATATATAGTTGTATCACTTCATTTTAGATTATATAATTGTCTAGCACTATTGGTTTTTTTTTAAATTTAACTTAGCAAGACAAACATGATTTATTTGATTTTATTAATTAAAATATGTGATTAATTAAGGATGGTTGACCTTAATTACGTGGAGTAGGGAGCAAGTGCATGGTTCCTTGTTGACCAACTATATGGACATTGTTTAACTTTTAGTCTCATCTCCTCTTTCCTTTTTATATTTCAATTGGAAGTATCTAATTATCCATTCACTTCCCATTAGGTAAAAATCCTAAATTTCTTTTCCTTTTGACATTTGATACATTTAGGGAGAGAGAAATCTATCTGAACTTATAGTTATAGGGAATATGCACTTATCGTACATTATGTCTTGAGGGCAACATTTCATTTTATTTTATTATGAATTTACTTTCTACTATTTTAAGCTTTTTCTTTGCCATTTATCCAAACTCATTAGTTTTCAAGGTAATTACTTGAGGTTCATTTTGTTTTTTCAAGGATAATTAAGCAAAAATAAATTCGAGCTTATGGATAACTTGGAAGCTAATTCAATCCAAATTCCCTTGAATCATAAGGGCGAAGACCCCATGTGCAAGAGTGAAGAAACCAATTACTCAGTTTATCCAAGACAGGTTTCAAAGAAAGTTCAACAATTCTTTTTTGCCAAGTTTTTATCGTGTAATGAAGACCAAACACTCAAATGTAGAATTGAAGAGCTAGAGAAGCTTATTACTTGTATGAATCAAGAAGAACTCGAGATATACCAAAAAATAGAAGCAAAAAAGGTTATGATTCTTTGCCTAATTCTAATGATTTTTTTCTCTTATTTTCTTAATTTGGAGTTATGATCAAGATTCAAGAGGCAATGATTTTTTTTTAATTAATTACATGTGAGGAGGAGATCACTTGAGACTCGAACCCAAGACTTTAGTGGTAGCAACAACGTTCCTGGCCACTGAGCCGAGTCTTGGTGGTTTCAAGAGGCAATGATTATATCAAAGAATCTAACTTCATTAGTGCATTTGGCTAACAGATTGAAATAAGTAATGAAAGTGCAAGAATTGAATGCGGAGTTAACAGAGAAAGAAACACGAGATCAAACATTGCTTTTCTGAAGAAAAAGTTGGATCTCCTGCAACAAGCTCTAAGCAAGCCAAGTTTTGCAATGAATGCATGCTGTGAAGAAGAAACTAATTTTCAAGTAAAAATGAATCATAAGGTAATTAATTAAGTTCGCATCTAATGATGATGATAGTTAATGTTATTCTTGTAGTATTTTTTTTTTATCATTGATAAATGGAATCAGAATTTGCATTTCCACCTGCTACATGGAGCCAACAATTTAGCAAAAGAGAAGCAAATTTTAAGGGAAAATGATAATGGGATTCAACAAAAAGGAGCTATTGTTTCAAAGTTATCAATAGAAGAGCCAATGGAGTTGGTAAGAGCATTTTGTTTGGAATTTTTTTTCTCATTTACTTTCTCTATTTCACTATTCATATGTATTAAGATAATCATCATTATATTATCTTAATTTTGAAAAAAAAGAATTATGAATTGACTAAAATATCATCAACTATTAACTAATTAATATTAAAATTAGGATACTTTTATTTTATTAATTAACTCATTAATAATAATTTCAATTAACTTGGGATTAAGGTATTGTTGTTGTTATTGTCTTTTTTTTTTAAAAAGTGACCATTTCAGTGAAAGAAAGTAATACATTTCGATTCGGCATTAAACTCACAACTTCATAGTTCTAGAAGATGACTCTAATACAGAGTTTTCATGGGTTAAATATGATTTCTAATTTTTTTTTCTTTTTGGAACTTGGAGAACAGTTTTGGCAATTGTATTGGCATTGCTGGCAATGGCCTAAACAAGAACTAGTTTGGATTAGGCAAATCTTTGAAGGGGTCAAAGAGTTTCAATGGAGAAAGGAGAAATCTCTTGCTAATGCTACTGTAATGGCTATGGTTTGGAGCTCTTTGGGATCAAAACAAGCAATCAAAGAAAAGATAAATGTAAATTAAAAATGTTTTATCAAATTAAAAATGTAATTCTAATTTACAGAATATTGCTTCTTCTTTTTTTTTTTTAATTTTTTGTTATGTTTACTAATATTAATTCTCAACTTAATTATTGCAGCTTACAGAAAAGGAATCAGAGGAATTAAGAAGGAAGAATATAACACTGAAGCGCAGAATTAAGAACGCTGAAAGAAATTTTGAAAAGAATATGAAAAAGAAATTAATTTCTTTAGAGAAACAATTGGAAGAAACAAACGAGAGAAGGTTTGAAGCTTACAAATGTATTAATATTCTGAGGCAACAATGTGATGATAATAATACATTGTAAAAGGAAAAAAATCGCATAAAGCCATAGTACTAATTGGTGATAATAATAATGTGGAATGAAGAATTTATGTATAATTATTTAATAGCACTTAATATTTCTTAAGGACAATTTGATATTTGAAAGTTTATTGAAATGTAATAAAATGCATTTGCTTCCCTATTTCTTTCTTTCTTTCTTTTTGGGTTTGGTGGAGATGAACATATTTGCTATATTCACAATGAGCATGCATTACTGATAAAATATTCTGTCAGTAAAAAAAATATGTTGATATACAAATTTGCTGACTAATTATGGATGGAGCAAATCAATGTGCCATAATCTTAACATTTTGAATCAATTCATAAAAATAAATCTTACATTTTTATATTTCATTACTAATGTCTAATAATAATACTAATAATAAAGATGGGTTGTAGTTGAGATGTGTTGATTTTTTTTTTAAAGAGAAAACAAAGAAGGGTTGTGGATGGGTTGGCTTTACTTGGAGTGGGAAGCAAGTGATTCCTTTGCTGACCAACTAATGGAGATTAATGGTTAGCCTACAATCTCATATATTCTTTGCTTTTCATATTTCAATTAGAAGTATCTAATTATCCAATCACTTCAATAGAGGGAAGAATTCTAAATATATTTATTTGATTAATAATTAGTTGTAATTATTTTTAATTTCTTTTCATGTAGAATTTAAAAAAGAGTTAAAGAAGCATGTTCGTTACTTGCATTCATTAAGAACCACTTGAGATGAACCCGAGAGTAGAAGAAAAAATGGTTAGTGTAATCTTGATTCTTTATTGCCTATTTCTAATAGTTTTCCTCTCATATTCTTTGAAGTGATGATCAAAATGCAACAAAATTATTAAAAATCTTAATAAATGTTACTAAAATTCGTTTTTAACGTGATTAATAGTACATGTTTTAATAGAAGTTTTAAATTAGCTAAATATCACTCTCAAATTTTGTTTTTGCCTAAACGATATGAACTTACTACTAAACTCTATGTCGGTGTGCTTGTTTAAATTAATGATATCTAAATGCAAAGTTTTGGAAAAACTATTTTAATTTCAAATAGCTTTAAAGGGACATAAAGAGATTAAATAACAATGAACTAAATCTATTGATCTCAAGAGTGCATTTTGGTTAACAGATTGAACGATATTATGAACTCTCAAGATTGGATCCCCAGCTGGCTATTGATCGGCGAAAGAAACATAAGTTCAAATAGATTTTGGCAGAAGCAAAATTTGGATCTCCTGCAAAAAGCTCTCAGCAAGCCAAGTTTTGAAAATAATATGTTCATTGAAAAGCTTATTAGATCATGTTCATTGGAAGAAGAAACTAATTTTCAAGTGAAAATGAGGAAGAAAGTAAAAATTAAGTTCACATCTAATCATGATAATAATTAATTTTGTTCTTATAGTAAGATTTGTTTTGACCATTTTATATAAATTGAATCAGATTTGCGCTTCCAATTGCTTCATAGAGCCAATAATTTGGCTAAAGAGAAGCAAATTTTAAGGAAAAATAGTAATGGAAGTCAACAAACAGGATCACTAGAAGAGCCTACAAAGTTGGTAAGAGCATTTTTAGAATTTTCTTTTTCTAATTTGTACTCCAATTAGTGTTAAAAATTCAAAGCTTCATAAGTACGGAGATGAATTAATTCAATACGAGATAAAGATAGTTTTTAGGAGTGCAATTATTATTGAGATTTTAAGTGTGAGCGAAATAAAATAAATTTAAAGAGAAATATATAAGTATAAATGACTTGTAAACTCGTAAACTTATAAACTCATTGTTTTAAGTTTTTATGATGCAGTTCGGAAAATTGTGCAGGGATTGCTTGCGATGGCCTAAAGAAGATCAAGTTTGGATTAGGCAAATCTATGAAGAGGTTGAAAAGCTTAGATTGGCAAAGGAGAAATCTCTTGCTGATGCTTCTGTAAAGGCAACGATTTGTAACTCTTTGGAATCAAAACAAGCAATCAAATAAAAAATCAATGTAAATGTCTAATTGATTAACAAAACATGAACTAACTTTTTTTTTTGTTATGTTTACTAATATTTTCAACTTAATTATTAATTGCAGCTTATAGAAAATGAATCAGCAGCATTAAGATCTATGCATTTATCATTGAAGAGCAAAATTAGGATTACTGCAAGATATTTGGAAAAGAATAAGAACAAAAGTGCTTTAAGTATTTCTTTAGAGAAACAATTGGCTGAAACAAACCAAAGAAGGTATAAAGCTTACATATGTATTAATATGCTAAGGAAAAAATACGGATGATGAGGTATACACTGAGATATAACCTTTCAGGAAGTGCACATTCTCATAATCAATAAGATTTGGGATCGACTTTTTCCCCATGGCTGATGTATTAATTAATAGAGATTAGTATTTCTTTGGGGAAAATTAAAATGTATGAAGCTTATTTGAATGTAATAAAATGCATTTGCTCCCTTCTAATTTCTTTCTTGATATCTTTTTTTTTTCTTTTCTTTTTGTTGCCTGACTTGAACATACTTACTATTTTCACTAATCAATTCATACAAATAAATCGTGTAAGTACAGGGCTATTAATTATATATACATATGTATGCTAGTGATTATAATTAATAACTTTTAGAATTATTAAGTGTGTGAAGAATTCCACATAGAAAAGCGATAGGATTAATGAGAGATATATAAGTGAAAAATACTCATAGACCCATTATCTTAAGGTTTTGGGTCAAGATATGGTGTCAAATCCATGAATATATCTTCTTATTAAAGCCCATCAAGCATTTCTTACAGGTAAATAGACTTTATGAACCTAACATGTGGTATCAGAGCCGATGGTTCAGTAGAACGAATATGGAGACAGTGGTCGTATCTTGTGGTTGTGCATGTCCTTTGACATAGAAGAAGAACAAATGTTATTCTTGATTGGGCCCAGACCGGGAGAAGTATAAAGGACTCTAAGTGACGTCGTATACTCAGATCAATGTCCAAAAAAAAAACTTCCGCTTAAGGGGGAGTTCAAACCCGATGTGAGAGCTCACACTTGAGGGGGAGATTGTTAAAATTATTAAGTGTGAGAGGAAAAAAAAGATTTCCGCTTAAGGAAGAGTCCAAACCCGATGTGAGAGCTCACACTTGAGGGGGATATTGTTAGAATTATTAAGTGTGAGAGGAATCCTACATCGGAAAGAGATATGATTAATGAATAATATATAAGTGAAAAAGACTTATCGCCTTAAAATTTCGGGTCAAAGTGTAGTATCAAACCTATAAATATATTCCATCATTAAGATCCATCAAACATATTTTCCAGGTAAATGGGCTTTCCGGACCCAACAATAACAATATGGAGATAATAATGACTCATAGGAGTTAATTTTTAATGAAAAAATAACACTTTTCACTATATTTTTAAAAATTTTTATTTTTTTGTGAATGATATTTTAGTTAGTTTATTATAATCTCATTATAAACTGTGTAAAATTTATAAACTTATTGTAAACTCATTGTAAACTCATTATAAACTTATTGTAAACTCATTGTAAACTCTGTAAACTAATAAAAATATGATATTTTGATAAATATTTTATAAATTTTGGTATTTTAGTGAATATTTTATAAATATGGTAAATTTAGAATTATTTTTAATTATTTTTATATTTTTGTCAAAAGCCAAATTTCTAATGTATGTAGATTGAATATTAATTTCGACTCTCTTACAAGAGTCCCGCACTAGCTAATCAATCCGGTCTCCGCACAGTAAGTCAATATTCTACTTGAGGAGACATGAATTGCGATCCCGAAGGATCAAACTCGGAATGCCTTGAACAAGTGACAATACTTTATCACTGTGCTACAGTGTACTATGCAGAACGATCCGAGGATATTTTGATTAGAGAAAAACTTAAAAATAGAAAAGAAAATAACATGCGTTGTTTCATATATAATTTTAATTTGGAAATGAGATGGTTGACTCTATAGTTGGCTTGGAGTGCAATTGGCTTGGAGTGCAAGTGGCTTGTTGACCACATACTGACATACAAGTAGATTAAATATATAGTATTAATTAATTAAACTCTAATTAATTAATTATGATCCCATTTTTCTCTGTCTTATAAAGTTCTACTGAAAATGTTCTAAATTTTCATAACCTATCAATTTTTGAAAGGCCATGGAAGACTTGGAAGCTAATAATTCCATGGAAGTTCTATCAGCCAATACAGAGCAAGTTCATGAAGATGACCCAAATTCCAAAATGTAGAATTGAAGAGGCTGAGAAGCTCATTAAATGTATCATTCAAGAAAAAAATGAAATCTCCTTTGAAGTAGAAGAAAATCAAGCATGAATTGATTCCAATAATAGTTTTTCTTTTTTCATTTCATTTTAATTAATAGGCCTAGCCATAAGAAAAATTTCAAAATATCGCATTTTACCGGCTTAATCTAAATCTATAATTTTTTATCAAATAAAAACTAATTTTAATTTTTTGACATTTAGTTCTATCCAACAAACAACACATTTGTTGGATAGAATTGATGTCAAAAAATTAACATCGATTCTGTTTGGCATGCTGGATAGAACAATACATCCATATTATGGCTTATGGTTAGGCCTTTTAATTAAAAACAATTTCTGATCTTATTAATTTTTATCAATAGTTTGATCGAGACACAGAAATCTCGCATTTGAAAAGGATTCATGGAAAAGGATTGCATAAGCAAAAATAAAGCTATGGCTATTATTTCTTTAAGGCCATCTCTAAAAGGTGCTAAATCACTAATTTAGCGCCTCATTGGTGCTCCAACCTAGCGCCATCTTTGGCGCTACAATAAAGGCTAACTACAGTAGTACACAAGAGCACTACTGTAGCACACTATCTTATTTTTTTTAATTTTTTAATTTTTTTAAAAATACATGTTATAAATTAAAATTTTTAATATTATATGCTGAATTACTTCTTGATAAAAATATATTAATAAATTTAGTTTTTTTAAATAATTAGAAAAAATGAATTATTTTCTAATTTAATTTTAATTATATCTAAATTGAAAAATATAATTTTTTAAAAATATTTTAGTATTATTGAATTAAAAACTTATTACTAAGATAAAATAAAATAAAAAATAAAAATTAAATTTGTTTAAATTTTAAAATAATACTTCTAAATGCATTAATTGATTATTTATGGAAGAGTATAGTAATTCATAAAATTAACTTATATTCCCATTTATCTTTGAAATAAATAAAATATATAGGATTTCTAAATATTATATTTTAATTAGATATTAAATAAAATTTATTAAATAATTATTTTAAATTAATTTTCATAGATTAAATTATTTTAAATTATTTACAATCTAATAGTAAAAAAAAGTCATAACCAATTTAATAAAGGAAAGTAGAAAGAATATTCTATATAATAAAGAAATATATTTTATAGAGCTAAAAATAATGCAAATGGATTGGAGATATAAATAATAAAAAGTGAATTGTTTATTTTTTTTTTTAAGTGTTAGAGTTGCTCTAAATGGAGATGGCCGAAAGGGAATGATTTGGAACTATTTGGAATCTAAAAAAGCAATACAAGATAAAATCAATGTAAAAACAATTAATTAATTAAATATAATTAATTAATGTGATTAAATTAGCAAAATATTATGCACAAATATTTATAATTTGTCATTTTGCTAACAATTTTTTTTCTAATTTTGATTTCATGGCGGCTTAGAGAAAAGAAATTAGAAGAAATTAAGAAGAAACGTTTGGAACTCAAGCCAAAGATTAGGCATGTTGAGTGATGTATTAAAGCCATAGAAAGTAATATAATTTCTTTGCATAAGGAATTGGCAGTAGCAAGCCAAAGAAAGCGTGAAACTAATAAATTCAACAACGAATAAAATGATAATTAAGCAAAGAATTACGCAGTCATAAAAAGCCTATTTGAATGACTAATAATATAGTCTAATGACGTATGATATTATAAATATTCATTGTTATATATAGTAAAATGAAATTATATGATATTATTGGGTGTGATAAAATGATATAATATAATATGATTAAATGCATAAATTTTTTTTATAATGCAATTTTATTTTTTCTCATAAATTTTATTATTTTGTTTAAGAAAAAGAAATATATATCTATTCGTTTATATTCTTAATTGGAGTTTTTATAAAAATATCAAAAAATAAAAAAATTTCAAGTATAACAAATTTTAAAAATATGTTGAAATTTATAAAAATTTATGATTAGTTTATAAATTTATAAGATTTATATAATTTAATTGTGAATTTATTATAAGTTTATAATAAATATAATAATTTTTATAAGTTTATTATGAATTTATTTTAAATTTATTATATTTTTTATAAAATAATTAAAATATTTCTAATGAAATATGAAAAAATTTTATAGAAAAGATAGTGGAGAGTGTAAATTTCTGTATTAATTTCTTCAATGCTCTACAAATTAAGAAACTTTTCTTCATTTCAACAAAACGACAAGTCGTTACTGGCAAGACTTATTATTGGGCCATAAGAACTGTTCTATAATGGGCCCTGAGCAATTGATTGAAACATGAAAAGCATTTCCTTGTAATCTTTAGGGCTTCAAATTCTAATTCCATTCCTCTATAAATTAGTCTTTTCTTGCGTTGTTCTCTGCAACACAATATCTTCTTATTCCGCTGCTTTCTGCTTTAGCTAACATTGCTTAATCTTTGATTCTTTGTGATTAATTGTTTGTTTAATTTGAAATGGTGAAGATGATGAAAGCAATGAAATGGGTGATGATTATTTTCACATGATCAAAATCACACATTTTTCGCTGCGTTCTTTCTGATTCTAATTTAAGAAGAGAAGAAAAAAAAATCTTCTCTGTTTCTTTCTGTTTTGTTTTTAGTTTTGAGTTTCATTTTTTAATAAAAGAAATCTTAAATTTGTTTATTTATTCCATCAAGATGACGAAATCATGAAATCTTGAGTTTGATTTGAGTTTCTTTTTTAATAAAAAGAAATTTTGAATTTGTGTATTTACTTCATCAAGGTGATGAAATCAAGAAATCAAGAAGTATTGAATTTGATTTTGGGTTTCTTTCTAATAAATAATTTCTTGAGTTAGTTTATTTACTTCATGAGTTTATTTACTTCATGAGGATAATGAAACCAAGAAATCGAGAAATCTTGAGTTTTGACTTTTGAGCTTTTTCTTTAATGAAGAAAACCTTGAATTTATTTGTTTACTTCAAGATGATGAAATCAATAAATCTTAGGACACCTTTTGACACAGTTTTATTCTGTGTATAAGAATAAGATTCTTTAAATTTCTGATATTTGATGATCAACAATTATTATTATTATCATTCTTGATTTTCCTCTTTTATTTGCAATTTTTTTAAAAAAATATTCACCATTTTCCTTTTTTTTTCTTATTCCATTTGTTTCTTGACTGAATTTTGATTTATATTTTTTATACCAATTGCAGCTGTTAGACTTTAAATATTGTACTTGAATTCAGACTTTGTAAGACTGAATCAAAGCATTAAACAATAAAAATTGCAAAGTATTTTACAAGACCAACATTGAAATTTATTCAAGAAAATTATGAAGGATCCAAGAAATTTCGATAATGTTGTATTATAAGTAAGATATAATTGAACAAGAATGGAACCAATTAGTTTCAGCGGGACTTACTTGAGGACAGACTGTAAGTTCAAAAAAAAAAAGGGCCTAAAAAGCTTAATGAAATTCATGTTCAAGTAAGAGTTGATGAATACAGACTTTCAAAGTTCAATGATGCTTAATCAAGACAAGTTCCATCTTTTACGAGAAGCACTCTTCGATTAATACAAAATTGACCCTGCTTTTATGCCACTGCTAATCTAACCTACCAGTTCTTATTGACTAGGAATAAGAGGAAAATTACAAGAAATAAACTTTTAAAAATTATTGTTCTTGCTGTAAAGGTCTAAATCACAAGGAGGACACTTGCCAATCAAGTGTGTCTCCAGCAGACATTGGAACGATACCTCCAAATGAAAATGTGAAAGACTCTGGCACCTTCCATGGCTTCTTGGTCAATTTTATCTTTGATTTGTTCCTTGGAAGTCCATAGAAGTCTGGTCCATTAAAGCTTGTAAATGCCTCTAGCTTGTCAATTGCCCAAGCCTGGAATTAGTGAACTAAGGTATAAGGTACTATGAAATGCATTCAGGGGAGAATTCAATGATATGGATGTAGCATGAACATGGCATAATACAACAACAATAGCAAAAACAAAGCCTTAATCCCAAGTCAATTGAAGTCGGTTATATAAATTTTTCTTTTCCACTCAATACGGTTTAAGGTTATTTTGGACCACCTTTAACTAAGTCAGTTTAGGCCTACCTCTGCCTCTCTTAGCTATATCTACTCTAACTTGTTCGGTTTTTTTAACCGGCGTATCGCTAGGTCTTCGTTTCACATGGTCAAATCATCTCAATCTATACTCTCTTATCTTATCCTCAATAGGTGCTACCCTCACTTTTTCTCTAATACACTAATTGCGGATTCTATCCATCCTAGTATGACTACACATCCATCTTATCAACACATCCATCTTATCATTCTCATTTCCGCAACATGCTTTTTCCTAATATGTTGTCCTTTTACTGCCCAACACTCGCTATCATACATCATCGCAGGCCGTATTGCAGTGCGTTAAAATTTATCTTTTAATTTAATTGGCATCTTTCGATCACATAGAACTCCTGTAGCACCCCTCCACTTCATCCAACCAGCTTTAATCCTATAATTTACATCTTTTTTACAACCCCCATCTTCTTTAAGAATAAAACTCAGGTATTTAAAATAAGAAAAATTAATGCCCATGGCATAATGGCATAATGGTGGAGAAAAATTAAGTAGCATTTTTCCTATCAAATAAAAAAAAGACATCATTTTCTCTCATATCATCAGCAAAGCTAATGCCCAATGGCTGGTCTAAATCTTACCACAACTAAAGGTGTGCATAGTCAGGTTAGATGAAATTGTGAATCGACCGAACCCGTGAAAGTTGCAATTGGATTAAACCAATTTCGACCATACAGAGGACATATGTTGACCAAACCGAATGTTGTGGGTTTTGGTTGGGTTCAGTCGGATTAGGCCAATAAATTGGGCAAAATCATATTATGAACTGTTTACTTTGTTAGAAATGGGCAATGAAATATGGGTCTTTGTTGGCATGCTACTAACAAGGATCATAAACTCCAATGGATATGGAAAGGTAAATTAAGTTTTGGAGTTATCTTTATTGGTATTTGAAGAAGAAATGGGAAGTTGGATTCAACTCCAAAACTATCATCATTCAGCCAATTGCAAATCTGAAATGACTTTCGAATCCATAACAATAGGTGGAGTTGTAATTGGGGAATCCTTGTGTATGGGAATTAAATCTTTGTTCAAGAAGTAGCACTAACAAGCTACACTTGATGAGAATGATAATGCAAAAAGTTACCTCTTCGAAAATCTTGGCGTATAGCGACAGGGCAACAGGAGCATTGTAAATTCCAGCACATCCACAAGGACATTCTTTTCTCTTCCTTTCATGTGGAGCACTATCAGTCCCTATGAAAAACCGTTTGTTTCCACTAGTCACAGCCGACACAATTGCTTGTCCTGCACGAGGCATCCACGTATAAGCTCACAAGGAAAAAGAGGATCACAACAACAATAGGATTTGATTATATATTCTTCATTAATCATAAAATAATGAAATGTACATTCCTATATCAAACAAATAATCGTTGGGACAAATTACTTGCAGGAGACAACCCAAAAAAATTTCTGAATGGTAATAGGCCATACTGTGGATTTCTCTTTTAAGTACTGGAAGGCAGTAATTATGAGGTTGCAATCCTCCTTGAAAATTAGCATTTCTATTTAGAACAAGATGCTGAGGAGTAACAGTTGCTGCCACAAATCCTAAAAGATTACGCAAAAGTTAGGTAAAAAATTTAAATATTACAGACCAAAACAAAATGATCATTGGAAAGTAGGAAGAACGACAAAAACTACTCCATAAAAGTGAGAAGCATACTTTCATCACAAGACTGGACAAATGTAACAGCATCCATTGTAGTGATATGCTCCATTACAACCTTTAGTCGTGGAAGCCTTTGTATTAAAGGTTTTAAAACAGTGTCAATAAAGACCTTTTCACGGTCAAATATATCAACATTGGGATCTGTAACTTCTCCATGGACCTGTACAAAGAATTGCAGATATATACGAATTAAGCATTCACGCGCTTTAATGATTCAAGCACTAAAAATCCAGTTGTAGTTCAACTCAATTTTTTTAAGTACCAAATTATTTAGACAATAAATTTCCAGTTTTACCAAATCCCACCATAATATATCACAAATTTCAGGCATTTTATCCGCAAAGAAGTTCCAATGCATCTCTGCTCTTGCTAAAATGTTAATCTCTGCTCTTGATAAAATGTTAACTCTGCTCACACAAGCCAAAGGAGAATAAAGAAAGACATGCACAAAAAGAGGACATATTTACAAAAACTTGGGTGCCAACTAATGCAGTAATAAAATTACCAGCAAAGGCATATTTTGCTCGACCATCTCCTCAAGCACAGGAAGACATTTCCCAAAAAGATCAGTAACACCATCTTGAGAATTGGTTGTAGCACCTGCTGGGTACAACTTCACAGCAAAACTCCACTCTTTCCTGATAAAATTCAAAGCAAAAGAGCAAAAAAAAAAAAATTTCTTTTCATTATAAAAGGATAAATTACACAGTAAGCTAAATTGAAGGAATCACCCTCATTGATATAATTTAACTTCATGCTAATTCAACAAACGTCAAAAGAAACAGCAGATCCTGAACTAAGTAAAATAAATCAATACACAATAATTCATCATTATAAAAAAATTATCTTTCTAGATTTACACATTCTAACTAGACTTACTTGCAAGCTTGATCTCATCTGGGCTTGTTGTATCTGTCAAATAAAGGGTCATAAGTGGAGTAAAGTTACTATTAGGAGGCAATGCTTTCAATATTGATTCTCTATAAGCAACAGCAGCAGCAGTTGTGGTAATGGGTGGTTTCAGATTTGGCATCACAATTGCCCTTTCAAAATGATTGGCACTGCAGAACAAGAAAAGCAATACACTTTAAAAATAAAACAACACAGAAAAACTCTTAGAATATGCAAAAACAAAAATACCTGTGAGGAACAACCGCTTCAAGAAGTTCCCCATGGCGAAGGTGAAGATGCCAATCGTCAGGGCGTGTTAAAGTCAGTTCCATCTTATATGATTTGCAACTTAACTGCCTACAGCTCCCAACTTTAAAAATTGGAATTTTCAATGGCTACATCAAATCCCAAAGAATCAGAGATGTAACAAAGGATGAAGAAAAAGAGATATTCATAGAAAAAGAGACATTCATAAAATATAAGGAGAAGGAGACATACCTTGCAAGGTAAAAATGTAGTCTTTAACATCAAGTTCAAAACTTTTCCAGCTATTAACTCAGACAATTTCTCGAATAGGTTACGTGCAATGGGTCTGTAAGCCTATGTACACCTGAAAGGCCGCACTACAAGATTATTGGGCCAATCATGTCCTTAACCCACATGTATTTTGGAGAAAGAAAGCAAAGAAAATGTGAAAATATACAGTTAGTGAGAAAGAGAGAGAAAGAGGATGCTTTTCGATGTGGTTAACGTGGGAAAGTTGAGTAGAAAAGAGCAGGTTCTCTCTTTTTCGTTTCTCCTTTTTCCCAATCTGGTTTGGCTTAAACCCACCAAGAATGAATAATACCTAACAATAATAATAAATATACAAATACATATACTATGTAATTTACAGTTAAAGACGTAAGATAACGTTAAAGCTGTTTTCTTTTTTGCTTCTGTTTTTTTTTTCTCTCTCACTTTTTTTCCCTATAGTATAATTTCATTTTAACATTTCTGTATGAAGCCAAAATAGACTCAAATCATTTTATATATAAAAAAAAGAGGACTCAAATCAAAATATTTATATATGATTGATACATACATTTCTTTAATTAATTAATGGGTATTCTCATGAAAGAGAGAGAGAGAGAGAGAGACAGAAAATGCAAAGAAATTCATAAAATAAAAGGAGACATACCTTGCAATTGCAAGGTAAAAAACTAAAAAAAAGAAGTCTTCAACATCCCAATTTCAATGCTTTTTCATCTTTTAACTCAGACAATTTGTGGAACTGGTTATGTGCAATGGAACTGTAACGCAATATACACCTGAAAGGCTGCATTACAAGATTATTGGGACAAACAGCTCCTTAAAATTTTCATAAACACTTAGGCATATATATTATCTTTGTAATATTAAAATATCTGTCAAATAATTAAAAAATATATATATTTTATGGGAAAAATATGTCAAATAATTAAAATACAAGGAGAAAAAAGACATACCTTGCAAGGCAAAAGTGGTCTTCAACATCCCAAGTTCAAAATATTTTCAGCTTTTCACTCAGACAATTTTTCGAATGTGCAATGAAACTGCAAGCCGATGTATACCTAAAAGGACGCAATACAAGATTCTTGGGCTAAACGGGACCTTAACTTTTTAAAAGAAAAATCTTTAAATGGTGAGGAGTTGTTTGGGTAATTCAAATTCCTAATCTCAGCAAGTACGCCACCATTCAACATCAGCTCAACGACCATCCTTTGTATTTAAGTTTTTGTTATGATTTTTATGTTTTTTAAAATTTTTATTTTTCTATCGGTATTATTTTAGTTATTTAATTAAAATTTATAAATTCATAATAAATTTACTATAAATATTAAATGAAATATTAATTCAATTATAATTAATTAATAAATTGTGAAATGCTTTGTTATTTGCTTTCATGGGTGTAGGATTACAACAACTATTTTAGTGTAGCACAGTAACCAACAATGTTACGTAGGTCCACTTTTAAGTAATTAAATTAATTTGTAAATTTATATATATGAAATTTATCTTTTTCTAATTTGAATTTGATTAATAAATATGTATGCATTAATCAAAATTTCATTAATAATTTATACACGATGTCAAAATGTGAAAATTCAATGCAAAAATTTATTGAACAAAAAATAGATAAAATATTCAAAATACTATTATGCCTCAAAAAGAGAATGAGTCACTTGGAAAATACTATTACCTTGAAGTCATTTGGAAAAATTAAATTTGATTAAAATGTTTTTTTTTACAAATATTTTTTTTAATAAATACAATTTTTAAAATTGAAAATTTAAAATTTTAAACTTAAAAATATATATTTTATAAAAATTAGTATTTTAATAGTCAAATTGAAATCTATACATTTAATTATAATTTTTTTATAAACAGTACGATTTTAACAAATTATAATATATTTGATAATTAACTTATAAAATGTTTGAAAATATAGATTGATAGTTTTTGCCTTAATTTAAAAATTAAAAATATAGATTGATAATTTTAACTTTAATTTACAATTAGACTTTTAAGAATATAAATAATAATTTTAAAAAATTCTTTAAAAAAGGATTTTAAAAATAAAAATTTAATATCTAAACTTAAACATTTTTTTAAAAAAGTTAGGATTCTAATAGTCAAATTGAAATTTAAAATGAAGAAACTCCAATGCTTTAATACAGAAGAAGAAGAAAAATGAAGGCACATACATATATACAGAAACTTACTAGCTAAAGAAGTTACAACTAACAAACCGTTACATGTAGAATTTCTTCAGAAACTCTCAAAACCAAAGCTATCATAATAGCTGCAACGTAGAAGGATCGGTGTTAATGTTATTGAAAAGTATATATGAAATATATATATATATATTCTAAATTATATGAACATATATAAATAATAGTTCTGAAAAAAAAGAAAGAAAGAAATATTAGATGGAGGAGATATTCATACTTAATTTTAGCGATATGAGCAATCTTGAACCAATCTTCACCCTTTCCACGTTGGCATCTTGGAATCAACTTATCACAACCTACAATACTTAGTTCTTGAAGAGATGGTATATCCTTGAGGCAAAATGGCAATTCTTTGAGATTCCCACAATAGTTTAGGTCGAGGAATTGCAAAGTGTTGGTGCATCCTTGAAGCAACCATTCTGGAAAATCTTCCAAATGGAGCAAACCAAGTGCCAAATTTTGAAGACTGGATAGTCTAAAGTTTTCTTGATTGTCTTTCTCTTCTTCCATTTTTAAATCAAGACTTCCACAATTTTCAATAGCAAGGAACTCCAATGCTCTCAAGGATTTTATACTCTGTGGCAAAGAGATTAATCTGTCACACTTCGAAATTACCAGTGTTTGGAGGTTGATGAGATCTCCCATATCTTCAAATAAGGATTCCAGATTTTCACAATTAGAAATTTCCAAAAATCGAAGAGATCTCAAGCATCCTATTCCATTTTTTGGTAAATGCTTTTGATTTGTGGTTAGCCGTACATGTCTAAGGCTTATCATGTACCTTATATTACTGGGCAACTCTTCAATGTCAAAACATGCACAAAGATCTAGAGTTTGTAGGTTGTGCAACTTACAAAGAGCATTGGGAAGTTTTCTGAGTCTAAAATTTCCTGGAAGATACAGAAATCTCATATGCTTCAAAACACCAATCCTTTCTGGTAACTCTTCAAAATTTGATCCTGTCAAATACAACGATCGTAAATATTGAAATTGTGATGAGCAAAATAAGTTGATGACCGATTGACTAATTTCCATATTAATACTTGAAATTGTTCGCACATGACCTAGTCCTTGTAACTTGATAGGATCAAGACCATTGGTGTCACCAAATAACAAATGGCGAACACTTTTAGAAATGTTTTGAGTGTTATTGGGGCTTACTATTCTGCATTCATCTTGCATGAATGATAATGCAAGATCATGTAATAGATCATGCATTTTAAAATAATCTAGACGACCATATCCATACTCAAAGTCTTGGAAAAATGATCTAGATGCTAACTCCTCTATATAGCGCCACCCAATGCCTTCTAGCTCTTCATTTCCAGTTCTGGATTGAATAATAAGTCCATGTGCCATCCAAAACTGAATCAATAGAAAACTATTATACTCATAGTCTTTTGGAAGCAATGAACAATAAACAAAACATCTTTTCAAGTAAGAAGGCAAGTTCTCGTAACTTAATCTTAAAGCAGGTAAAATTTTAATGTCTTTTTGCTTCTGGTCTAATTCCCAAATCTCATCATTTCTTATGGATTTCCAGTTTTTTTCATCAGTTTTCTGATAAAGTAATGATGCCAGTGTCTTCACAGCTAGCGGAACCCCTTTACATTTCGTCACAATTTCATCTCCAATTTTTAATAAATTTGGATACTTTTCCTCTTCACCTTCTTTAAATGCAAATTTAGTAAACAATTCCACGCTTTTAGTATGATCAAGACCTGATAATGAATATGCATGAATGCTGCCCATTATAGATGCCACTTCATTACTACGAGTAGTTACCAAGATTTTACTTCCATTTGCATCTACAGATAACAACTGTTTTAAGTCTTCCCACTTCATGCGATCCTCATTCCACACATCATCTAATATCAGCAAATATTTCTTACCATCAATGCGATCTCGCATAGTTTTTTGCAACTCTTCCAAACTGCTATCGGTTGTCGATTCAGTAATTTTCTTCGCCAATATTTTGATATCAAAATCCTCAGAAACACATACCCACATCTTGAGTTCAAAAAACTCATTTATTGTTTTATCGTTGTAAACTAATTTGGCGAGTGTTGTCTTCCCCAAACCACCAATACCAACAATAGAAATAACAGGAATTACAAAGGAATGGGTTTCTCTTTCCCTGCCATCATTACGTTCCAGTAAAAGTTTGATGACATTTTCTTTATCTTCATCTCTTCCAATAACATCAGAAACATTTACAAAGGAATGGGTTTCTCTTTCCCTGTACACTGCATCACTACTTTCTTCAGTTTCCATTAGATGAAATTTTGTCTTATAATCTGCAATTTCATCTAATCTCTCCCTTATTTGCTTTATTTTATAACCCATTTTGAAACGAAATGCAACAGGATTAGAACATGAGAAAAATCGGCCCACCTGAAATTTAATTACAAGTATTTTATGTATATATTTAGCAAAACAAAATATTAGAAATAAATAATTTAATAGACTAAAAGCGATTAATAATAAGACAAATTCTTTTTACAATGGAACTGATTTTTTTTTAAAAATTTCATTTCTTCAACAATCTTTTGCTTACTTTGTTCCCTAAATTTCTTTTGTATTCCCTAATTTTCTTAATTTTCTTTTTCTATTAATTATTCTTTTATTGATTTTCTTTTTTGAGTGATTTCGTATAACAGAATTAATATCTTAACAGAAAATAAAGGAGTAAAATAACATTAAAATAATGTCAGTGATAATATTCTTTCAAATGAAAAATGATTTTGTATTCTTATTATAATGAACTATTTTTCCAAGTTCTTGTTTATAAAATGCTTAATATATCAGTTGCCTCCTGAACTTAGCAGTTTTGATTATTTTGTCTCCAGTATTTATGCATGTATCATATTGCCTCCGTGTACTTATTTATTTTGTTGTAATAGGTATTTATATAATTATATATTAGTCACTTGACCCTTTGTACGTGTATATTTTATATCAAATAGACACGTGCACCTGTAGCACTAATTTTGTATAAGTGTTGTTAAGTATGAAATATATAAATATGAGGGGGAAAATGATTAATATATAATTGTATAAATATTTATTGAAACAAAAGAGATAAGTATATGAAATAATTTGACAAATGCATAAATACATAAGATAAAATGACCAAAACTATCAAGTTCGAAGACAATTAATGTATTGAACCTTCATAAAATTTCAATTTCACCTTTGACATTTGAAGCGATAATTCTCAACATTCATATATAGGTGTTAGTGTTACATATTATTGGATTGATGATCAATAGAATCTACAAAAGAAAAATCTTGCATTTAGAAGTTTTGATGATAGACCAAACTTAAGGGGCAAATTTTTTCATATTAGATTTATATGTCATGTTATAAATTTGTATTTTAAAGATGTTTTATTTATCTTAAATAATTCTTATGGTCTTATTAAACTGCATTAAATTATTTATGATCTCATTCTCAATTGTATAAGAATTAAAGTAAATTTTGTAAACAAAATATTACATCTTCCAAATAATTCAAAAGGGATATTTCAACCCGTTGAAAATTTACTTATAAAAAACTTTGTGATCTCTTGAAATTAATTCTTCTGTTATTACTTTCTTGCTCAATGGAATTATTGTGAAAAGATTTTTGGAGCTTTTAGAAGTTTTTAATGATACAACCAATCGCTTATTCGATTTGTATTATCCTATTTTTCATTTAATTAATTTTGAAAATTTAATATTGCTATTTTGTTTAATGAATATAAGAATGATATAGATTATCGTTATTGTAATGATTTTTTTGCCATTAATCATTACTACAATAAAGAGATAAAGACTTAAATTATTTTGAAGTGAGAATTCGACTAATATTTGAGTAATTATTATAATTTCCTAAGTATAGAAAATGTTAATATTGGTACTATAATTGATGCGATTAAAAGGAATATTTTGCATGTATATAAAGAATATGAAATTAGATATGGACTTATGATCTCTTCATCACAAAGGCATACTAACGATGATGAGAATTCATCATCCAACAAGAGTAAATTTGCTAGATTTTTTTTTTATAGAAAAACGTAAGAGATCGAAGGCATTTTGGTAATGTGAATCTGATACTTACCTAAAAACTTGTTTCAAGTTTAATGGTGGAGATTTCAAGTTTTCTATTTTGCAAGTGAAGCCTCCACATAAGAATATTTCTAGCATTGTCCACAATGGTTAGTGTAAGTTCTTTAGCTTCAAAAGTGGCGGCGATGCATCAGATATTCAACACTACAGGTTGCGTGTTGGATGAATGATGATAAAAATTGTCCCAAACTTGAGCGTCAACAATTGAGCCAAAGTATGATTACATGTACAAGATTTAGAGTACAATGACCATGATGACCAATATTCAAAGGATCCAACCGATGGAAGTAAAACCGATGCAAGTGGAACCAATTGGGAGCGAATAAATATTAAAACGTACAGGGGTATTACCAAATTTAAGATAATTAACAGACCTATATGTTGATTTTTATTCCATTAAACTGTTAAGAAAATTATACCATTTGAAGAGTAAAAAATGGAGGTATATTTTTTGTCAAAAATGAAGATTCATTTTTTGTCAAAAATGGAGGTGCCTAATTTTGTCAAAAATAGAGGTACCTAATTTTGTCAAAAATAAAAGTGTCTAATTTTGTCAAAAATGGAGGTGCCTGACTAATATTAAAATTTAACCAACCCGATTTTTGAAGCCTATATAAACCTCTTATATCTCATTTGGAAGATCATTCAAAAAGTTAAAATGTTTGAGAGTTTTAGAAAGTTTGAGAGAAAAGCTTTAAAAAAAATAAGCTTATAAAAGAATTTTGTGAAGAAAATTCTTGGATAAAATTTTGGGTGTGGGTTGTGAGTTTTGAGTGTTGTAAACACTTTGAATATTTTCTTCCTTCAATAAAATAATCTGCAGCATGCCCGGAGACGTAGGCACAATTAGCTGAACTCCGTTATCATTTTTGTGTGTGTATTATTTTTCGTTGTTACTTCAATTCTCACTCATTTGATTTATAGAAAAATCTGCGTAATTTTTCAAACAACTGGTATCAGAGTTGCTAGTTGAGAATTCTGTCAATTTTCTAATTGCCAGAAAAGATCCAAAGGAGTCAGATTCGAGTGGGAGTGATGACTACAGATGAAGGAAAGGTAAAAATAAAAAAATTCGATGGTGCAGATTTCAGCTTTCGGAAGATGCAAATTGAAGATTACATGTATCAGAAAAATCTTTGTCAACCTCTCTCTGAAAAGAAGCCAGATGATATGAAGGAAGAAGATTGAAAACTTCTAGATAGACAAGCTCTCGGAGTTATCCGATTAACGCTATCCCACAATGTTGCTTTCAACATAGCAAAAAAAAAAAAAAAAACACCACGGCGGGTCTTATGAAGGCTCTCTCCAATATGTATGAGAAGCCATCGGCCTCTAACAAAATTCACTTGATGAGGCGATTATTCAATTTGCGGATAATAGAAGACGCATTGGTAGCACAACATCTAAATGAACTCAATACAATCACAACCCAGTTGAGTTCAGTTGGGATTGAATTTGATGAAGAAGTACGAGCATTGATAATTTCATCTTTTTTACCAAAAAGTTGGAATGCTACTGTCCCAGCTGTGAATAGCTCGTCGGAAAGAAAAAAAGTTAAAATTTGATGATGTTCGTGATCTGGTTCTCAGTGAAGAGGTCTGATGGAGAGAGTATGGTGAATCACCAATCTCTTCAGTTTTGCATACAGAGTCAAGAGGAAGAAATTCAACCAGAGAAAATGATCGTGACAAATATAACCACTGAGGTAGATCAAAGAACAGGAGGTCCTAATCCAAGAATTTCAATAATTCCCATAACTCAAAGATCATCGAATGTTGGAACTGTGGGAAGACCAGATACTATAAAAATCAGTACAAAAGTGCATCGAAGGACCAGGAGGCGAAGGCAGAGGCAAATATTACTTCCACATCGGGAAAAGATGATGTGTTGATATGCTCTTTAGAGAGCAAAAAGGAGTCATGGGTGTTGGACTCTGGAGCATCGATCCATGCTACTTCGCAAAAAAAATTCTTCGAGAGGTATGTCCCTGAAAATCTTGGAAAGGTATATCTTGGTGATGATCAATCTTGTGATATTATTGGTAAAGGTATAGTGAAGATTAAGTTAAACAGGTCAATTTGGGAGCTGAAGGATGTCAGGCATATTCCCGCCCTGAGAAAGAACTTAATCTCAGTAGGGCAGTTGGCTAGTGAATGTTTCACTACAATCTTTCATGGTATTGACCGAAAGATTTCAAAAGGAGCAATGACTGTTGCTCGGGGCAAAAAGAGTGGTACTCTTTACATGACAGCAGGGGCATACGGTTCAATTGTAGTTGCAGTAGAAAACGAAGATTCCAATTTGTTGCACCAGAGACTTGGCCACATGAGTGAGAAAGGAATGAATTATGCACTCAAATGGAAAACTTTCAAGTCTACAATCAGTTGAGATAGACATCTGTGAAAATTGCATATGCACTCAAATGGAAAACTTCCAAGTCTACAGTCAGTTGAGATAGGCATCTGTGAAGATTGCACACTTGAAAAGCAGAAGAGGGTTAGCTTTCAGACAAGTGACAGAACCCTAAAGAAAGAAAAGCTAAAGCTCGTTTACTCTGATATTTGGGAACCAACGACAACTTCATCCATTGGTGGAAAACACTACTTCGCGACTTTATTCGATAATCACTCTAGAAAAGTATGGGTTTACTTTATAAAGTATCAGTCCAAAGTGTCTGAGACTTGCAGAAGATGGAAAGCTATTGTGAAAAATGAGACAGAATGGAGAGAAGTTCTGCTATGAGCACGAAATCAGAATGGAGAGAACCGCGCCAGGTATGCCTCAACACAATAGTGTAGCAGAGCGTATGAACCTTAGTTGATAGAAAGAGCCAGAAGCATTCATATACAGTCAGGTCTACCGAAGCAGTTCTGGGTAGAAGCAGTCAACACATCAGCTTACTTGATCAACCGAGGCCCATCGGTTCTATTGGAATGTATAATACCAAAAGAGATATAGAGCGGGAAAGAGATAAAACTATCACATCTGAAAATTTTTTGTTGTATAACATATGTGCATATTAGCGATCATAGTAGAAATAAGCTTGATCCCAAATCTAAAAAATGCATCTTCATCAGCTATGGTGAGGATGAGTCTAGCTATCGCATTTGGAATAATAGAAACAAGAAGATGATTCACAGTAGAGATGTAATTTTCAATGAAAAAGTGATGTATAAAGATATGCATAAAACTAATGCCAGTAATACAGAGCAGAGTGAGCCAATATTTGATAATGTCTTAGATATTCTGATGACGAAACAAATTGTAGTAAGTCCTCAGCTAGAGGAACTTGTTGAGTAAAGCAGTGTGCAGCAGTCCGACACACCACAGCCTCCTACTCCAACTCCAGTATTAAGAAGGTCCTCTCGGCCTCATATGTCTAATAAGAGATATATGAACTATTTGTTGCTCACTAATCAAGGAGAGCCTGAATGCTATGATGAAGCTTGTCAGACTAGAAATGCTAGCAAGTGGGAGCTTGCCATGAAAGATGAGATGAAGTCTTTGATCTATAACCAGACATGGGAACTAGCTGAGCTACCTGTTGGGAAGAAAGCACTTCACAACAAATGGGTGTACCGGGTGAAAGAGGAGCATAATAGTTCCAAGAGATACAAAGCCCGACTAGTTGTCAAAGGATTCTAACAGAAGGAAGGAATTGACTACACATATTTTTGCTCATGTTGTGAAGCTCAATACTATTAGATCAGTGTTAAGAATTGTTGCCATTGAAGATCTTCATCTTGAACAATTAGACGTGAATTTGACGGCTTTATGCACAAGGAAGGATTCTAGAGGTGTAACGCCGACCATTGTTGCTACTTCAAGAGATATAGCTCCAGTTATATTATTTTACTATTTTATATCGATGACATGTTAGTAGTGGGTTCAGATATGGAGGATATCAGAAGGTTGACAGCAATTGTCAAAGAAATTTGACATGAAAGACTTAGGTCTAGCAAAGAAGATTCTTGGAATGCAAATCACAAAAGATAAGCAGAAAGGACTTTTGCAGTTATCTCAGGCAGAGTACATCAACCGTGTTCTGCAAAGATTCAACATTGATGATGCCAAGCCAGTCAGCACACCCTTGGCTAGTCACTTTCGTCTATCTAAGGATTAATTCCCTCAGACGGAGGAAGAGAGAGAACTCATGGCTAAGGTTCCTTACGCCTCAGCCATTGGAAGCTTAATGTACGCAATGGTCTGTACAAAACTAGATATTAGCTATGCAGTGGGAGTTGTGAGCAGGTTTACGTCAAATCTAGGGAAAGCTCATTGGGAGGCTATAAAATGAATTTTGAGATATCTACGGGGCACCACAGAAAAATTTTGTACTTTGTTAAAGGAGAGTTAAAAGTACAAGGCTACGTAGATGCAGATTTTGGAGGTGAAATCGATCACCGATAAAGTACCACAGGTTATATATTTACTGTTGGAAATACAGTTGTTAGTTGAATGTCGAAGTTACAGAAGATTGTCACTCTATCCACTACAAAGACTGAGTATGTGGCAGTGACTGAAGCCAGTAAAGAGATGATATGGCTTCAAAGTTTGTTAATTGAGCTGGGATTCAAACAAGAGAAGAATATCTTATACAGTGATAGCCAAAGTGCGATACTTGGCAAAGAATTCAGCATTTCATTCCAGAACTAAGCATATTGGACTACGTTATAACTTTATCAGAACTTTATTGGAGGATGAGGTGCTAATACTGGAGAAGATCTAAGGAAGCAAGAATCCAACAAATATGTTGACAAAGACGGTGGCTATTGAGAAACTGAAGTTGTGTTCAACTTCAGTTGGCTTGCAAGAGTAACAAAACTGAAAAGACATGTCGCGCAGATCGAAGTGTGAAGACATATTGAAATCAATCTTCAAATGAGAGATTAGTAAAAAAATTACATCATTTGATGAGTAAAAAATGAAGATATATTTTTTTGTCAAAAATAGAGGTGCTTAATTTTGTCAAAAATGGTGGTGTAACTATTATTAAAATTCCACTAACCCAATTTTTAAAGCCTATATAAACACTTTATATCTCATTTGAAAGATCATCCCAAAAATTAGAAAGTTTGAGAGTTTTAGAAAGCTTGAGAAAAAAGCTTTAAAAAAATAAGCTTGTAAAAGAATTTTGTGAAAAAATTCTTGGGTAAAATTTTGGGTGTGGGTTGTGAGTTTTGAGTGTTATAAATACTTTGAATATTTTCTCCCTTCAATAAAATAATCTGCAGTAGGTCCGGAGACGTAGACACAATTGTCCGAACTCCGTTATCAATTTTGTGTGTGTATTATTTTCGTTGTTATTTTAATTTTCACTCATCTAATTTATAGAAAAATCTGCGTAATTTTTTCAACATAAACCTCAAAAGAATATGTAGGGAATTGAGTTCAAGTCTTTTTTATCAATTTCCTCCTACTGTTAACAAAATAACTCCATTGAAAAAATTATGGCCCATTGAAAAATTACAAGGTCTTAAATTTATGGTGCATTCCAATTTTAAAATAGCACTAATAAAAAATAATCACTCCCCTTTTTTATTAATGTTGCTATTGTTTTTTAACAATTACTATTATTTATTTTATAACAATTATTATTTAACAATTTATATTATAAAAAATTTAATAGTTAAGTCTTCAATTTTGATTAAAAATATTATTATGGCTAAAATTATATATAAAAAAAAATTAACGAGCAGGCAAATTTGAATAGGATTGGAATAGACTCAGTCTATACAAGCTTGAATTGTAACCGGACCGGCGATTCTTGATTACAATTTAGGTTCAGTCGGGACACCAATTGAAATGGGAAGACCAGGTTAACAGGCTAGTAGCTATAGCTAGTATATAAGATTTTATCGGTTCTGGTATTTATTTAACTTGCAATTCATTTGAGTGAAATTCGAGTTATTAAAACTAGCTCATAACCATATTTGGGTGCTCGAATAGGATTTGGTCGGATTAACTAATCAAGACTAAAGATTTATATATTATAGGTAATAAGAGTTCGTGCTCATTTTAAAAAAAATTCCTATCAATCCTACTAAATACTTGAATTTGAGTAAATTGGGCGAGTTAATAAGCCATGTGCATAGTCATAGTTAAAAACAACATTAAAGAAGATGAAGAAATGTGAACGTACCTTTTGACGGGTGGTCCAATATTGTTTAACCGCTAGCTTTTTCAGAGATTCGCACTCAAATTCATCAAGAACATCCTCAGCATCATAAAGAGCATCCTTAAGGTCAGACAACCAAACTCGAATTTGCTCATTCTGAGTTTGTTTCTTCTCAGCATCAGAAAGCACAGCTTTAATAATCAACAAGATTTTCTCAAGCTTTTTTACTTCCATTTCAATACCACAAGCTAAGTAAATCTCTTGATAAGCTTTTGATGCTAACTTTTCAGCAATGCTGGAAACAAGTGATTCCATATCTTGATGTGTATACACTGCAACAAAAGAGGCAAACCTCTCAAAAACAATCCATCCTAATCATGGCATCTGACACCAACCATTAAATTTAGGAAAATCAAACAAGCCAATAATAAAAATAGCAAAATTTTCTAAAAATGAAAAAAACATAGACAACCCTTTGTAAAAAAAGAACATATAAACAGAAAATCCAGTTCAAAACTCATCATACCACAACACATTAAAAAAAAGAAGAACAAGAGACCCTAATAAAAAAAACCATAATATTGTTGTTCAAGTTATTGATCATACACGCAATTAACAACGGTTTTCATTATTAAAAACCTTAATATTTCGAGATTAAGTCTGCATCCAATCATTTATTTTATATACATACAGACAAAGTACATACCGTCAAAATCTGAGTATGTAATTGTATAAATACCATATTCGTAATTTAATATACATCATCTCAACTACTAGAGTTTGGTTATTAATTAGCAATAGTTTGTACTTTGTAAGTATCTAGTGTCTTTTAACTTGCATCTACATAATCTTGATATGAAACCTTATAAATACATACACAAATTCTGTGTTTACTCAATTAAAAATTATTAGGATTATGATAAATTGATGATACATGCATTGAATTGTTAAATGCCAAAACAATCAAGTTAACAGCATAAAATTACTTATAAAAATAGCTTTCTCATGAATTTGAAATGCAAATAAAGAATATTTTAGACTCAATAATAATGTTTAACTAAATTTTTGAACAGCTAATAGGCAATATAACACTACTTAAAACACTCATTTCATTAAAATATTTGCATTGGACACCCTTAATTACAAAAATCATCTGTTTTTATCTTTTTATATATATAATATTTGTTTGGATAACGAACAATTGAGTATTCTGGCAGCAGAATGCTTGCTACTGTAAATAACTATTGAAATTTAGCTCGGTAAAACACATGATGGGTTTGAATTCTTTAATTAAAAAAACAGTAGAACACAATCTTTAAAAGAATGAAACACCCAGTAAAGGCTGCAGTAAATTACAGTTTTCACTTACGAGAGTCTTTTTCTTTTTTTGTTTTTTTGAAAAGAAACAAGCTCATTCCATTGATTTAAAATCAAAAACTAAAAACATTGCAAAGAACCCTAAAATCAAAAACTAAAAACATACCATAAATCAATCTATCAATAATCCTTCCGATGGCTTCACCGATTGAGATGACAAGGAGAAATGATACGTTGGGAATTGATTTCTTGGGTTTTGATGAAATAGATAATTAATTATGAACATCCCATTTAATCTTAATTTATAGAAAAATCGATCATTTGGCCTTGATCTGTTTTTTTTTTATCTTTAATTATTATTGAGTTTAGGGTGGTTCACTGACTTTAAAACGCGTAAGACTTGACTGATAAAACGTGTAAGACTTAAAAAAATAATTTTAATAATAATAATAATCATTATCATCATTAAAAAAATAATAAATCAGAAATTAGGTTAAAATTAGTTAAATGAAAATTTTAAATTTGGTCCATTAAAAATGGTTTTCTGGCCATTAACTAGTGTTTGCCATTATAATTTAAGTTATTAAATTGAAGTGTGAAAATTTAAGAAAGAAAGAAAATAAGGAAAGAAAACGGGAGGGAGAGAGAGAGAGTTTCTGGAAAATATAAAAACAGAGAGAAAAAAAAAAAGAAAGGAGAGGGAGAGAAATATGGACCAATAATTTTCTTCAACTTCATTCGATACTTTTCGGTGATTTTTTCATTATACGCACCGGCTACTGTAGAAATCAACTCAAAGAGCTTTCCAATGTCATCAAAATCACAATAAACTACCCCACACGCTGTTTAAAATGGAGATCGGAGCTCTGTTTTCTTAAGCCATTTTTGACCTTTTTTTTCATGGCGACTCGAGTAGTTTTATAACTCTTTCGTTTTAAGTTTTGATTTGGTATATTATTTATAAATTATAGATAAATATTTAAAAAATCTATATATATATAGGTTTATTTAAACAAAAATTTAAAATAATTTTTAATTAATTAAATTTTAATTTAATAAAGAATTTAAGATTTAAATTTTATGTAGATATTATGATAAATTAAAAATAATTAAAGAAAAATAAATTTTGAATTAATACAAATATAAATAATACAATTAATAAATTGTTAGACTAAAAAGAGAATTAGTTAAAACTAATGGATTAGTAAATTAGAATTTATAATGAATGAATGAATGAATTATTATTATTAAACTAGAAATTGGAATAAAAGATAACTAGAAAAAGAAATAGACAATATATTATTAAATAAAAATATTAATATTAAGTATAAATAAAATAAATAAGTTATTTAAATTCTAAAGACTATTTGTAGATTATATAATAAATTAATATATATAAATTGAATTAATGAAACTATAAATTAGTTAGTTATTAGTTAGTAAATTTATAAAATTATTTATCAAATTATGAATTTTTGTTAATATATATATATATGTGCGCGCGCATATAGTTGTTATTGGTTAATTAGAATAAAAATAAGTATAAATATGTATGTTAACTTTAGAATAAAAGAAATATTTATAGTAAAATCAAGTTTAATTCTAGAATTACAAATTTGTTACAAAATAAAGTGGTGGTATTTTAGATATAAAATTATAAATAAAAATATTTTTGAAATAAATGAGTTAATTAAAAGATAATAAATTAATAGTTTGTTAAATTAAATTATATTAAATACTACTACTAAATTATTATTTAAATAAGAGTTTCATTTACATATTAAATTAAGTTAATTAAATTATTTATAAATTAAATTATGTAAATTAATTATTAAATAATTAAGTTAGATAATAAATAAAATATAATTTATAGAAATTCATAAACTAATTATTTAATTAATATTTATATTGCTATAACTATAATAATTAGATTATCATTATTTTTACTTAAGAATAAATTATAATAATTATTAAAATATAAATTATGCTATAAGTAATAAGTAATAATTAATTATTAATATTATTAGTGTTGTAGTAGTAAAAGTATTATAATTAAAATTTTATAAATATTAGTAATTTTTAAATATATTATTTAAAGTCTATTAAGTGTTTACTCAAATAGTTACATTGTTATTATTATTATTACCAATATAATTGAATATTAATATATTGACTATTATTGAACCACAGTAATTATTGAAATATAATTTCAAGTAGCAGTTAATTATTAAGAATGATATGATTATAGTAATTAAGCATCATTATTATTAAGTTTATTTTAAATTTATAATAATAATTATTATTATTAGTAAATATTAATTTTAGTATCAATATTATTATAATGATTACTATAATTGTTATTATTATTAAAATTTAATATGAGAAAATGAGAAAATTAAAGTAAATAATATTATTTTATTTAAAAAATATTTTAGTAAAAAGCCTAAACGTTAAAAAAAACTATTTAAGTATAATGCATGTTAAATTTAAATAACTAAAAATAATCATGTAAAGTTTAAGTTTAACAAAATATGTAAAGTTTAAAATAAAATAATAAAAAATATATTATTTTTACTATTTATACAATAAGTTAATATTTTTAGAAAAACTAAAGTAAATAAATTATTAAATATAATTGATAGATAATTATAAAAAAATTATTCTCTTAGAATTTGTTCAACCTTAATTTAAATATTAGCTGGATAGATTGTAAGTAAATTAAATAAATATTATTAAAAGTTTAAAAGAATAAATTTATTAGTAACATTAATATTATAATTATAATTATCATATTACAAGAATAAATAAACTAAATTAATTATAAATTATAATATTTTAAATACTTAGTATTTTTTGACATTCAAATTATAATAAATTGACAGAAGCTATATGAAATAATTAGATAAATAATTAGAAGACGAGTTAGTAAAAATTCGAAGACGAGTATTCCTTAGGGAACAAGAATTTAATATCTTATAAATTTTTTTAGAGTTAAAAAATTATTAAATTAAAATTTAATAATAATAATAATTAAAAAAATAATAAATCAAAAATTAGGTAAAAGTTAGATAAATGAAAACTTTTAATTTGGTCCATTAAAAATGGTTTAGTAGCCATTAACTATTATTTGCCATTATAATTTAAGTTACTAAATGCGAAAATTTAAGAAAGAAAGAAAATAAGGAGAGAGAGAGAGAGAGAGAGAGAGAGAGAGAGAGAGAGAGAGAGAGAGAGAGAGAGAGATTCTAGGAAATATAGAAATAGAGACAAAACAAGAGAAGGAGAGAGAGAGAAACATGAAGCAATAGTTGTTGACATTGAAAAGCTCATATTACAATTTAATTTTTAGATAACTTAGGGCACAATATTACAATTGTTACCACTCAATTTAATTATCCTTAAAATTTTCCTAAGGATAAAATTATTATGAAAACTATCTCATTTAATTGTAAACATCAACTCAAGAGTATTTTAGACTTTTAGCAAAAATAATATCATATGCATGCATTCTTATAATAGAAGAGTTTTAATTTTTAGATAACTTAGGGCACAATATTACAATTGTTACCACTCAATTTAATTGTCCTTAAAATTTTCCTAAGGATAAAATTATTATGAAAACTATCTCATATAATTGTAAACATCAACTCAAGAGTATTTTAGACTTTTAGCAAAAATAATATCATATGCATGCATTCTTATAATAGAAGAGTTTTAAATTAATGGCTCTTATTTTATTATACAAATTTAAGAGTCCAAAATTCAAAATATAAAAACATGATACACTTATCATATTTTTAAAGTGGTCACCATAGCTATGGAATTTAAAATTGAAAATATAGATCCATAATTTTAGCCTTAATTTTAAAATTAGAAATATGGATTAATATTTTTGATTTCAATTTAAACATTTTTTTATAAATATTTTTTTATGAACAATATGATTTTAACCAGGGGCGCAGACACGTTTAAAAGAAGGGGGGCAGTTGCCCCCCCTTCTTTTTTTGAAAATACATATATATATAATATTTTAAAAAAAAATTTAAATTATTTATTAATTTTTTTTTAATTTTAAATTACCCCCCTCTGTTTTTTTTAATTTTTACAAGAAGTCAAAAAAATTACAATAAATTATTTATTCTATAAATAATAGTTTTCTTTTAAAAAATTGATAAAATATTGATAATATACAAATATAAAAAAAATAAAAAAGGGATAAATTTTCTAACTAAATTAATTTAAACTCATTTATTTTAATTATTTTTTAAAAAATTATATTCATTATTTAATTTTTTTCTTTTTATTTTATTTTTATTATAAACAATTTTGTAAATTTAAAATTATGTACACATATATATTAATATTTTTTATTAATTAATTTTTTAATAATAAAAATATATTATTAATAAATTTATAAATTTATAAAATACTATTACAATAAAAGGAGAGATAAATAATTATGGAAAAAGTCAAAATTTATAAAAGAAAATTTTCCCCCCTTTATTTTAAAGTCTGGCTTCGCCCTTGATTTTAACAAATTGTAATATATTTGATAATTAATTTATAAAATGTTTGAAAATATAAATTGATAGTTTTAGCCTTAATTTAAACATTAAAAATATAGATTGATAATTTTAACTTTAATTTGAAGATTGATAATTTTAACTTTAATTTAATTTGATGGTGTTCAATTTAAACATTTTTTTATAAATATTCTCGAATGCTTGAATACAAAAGGAAAAATGCAATTGCAAGGGACTCTAATGCACTCAAGGATTTCATACTCTGTGGCAAAGAGATTAAGCTGTCGCAGCTCACAATAAACAGTGTTCGGAGGTTGATGAGATCCTGCATATCTTCAAATAAGGATACCAGATTTTCACACTCTGCAATTGCCAAAAATCGAAGAGATCTAAGGCATCCTATTCCATTTTTTTTGGTAAATGCTTTTGCTTTGTGGTTAGCCATACATGTCTAAGGCTTATCATATAAAAACACATTAATTATAATTTCTTAACGCAACTCTTGCAAAATTACTAAAAATTCATAAAATTATCTAAAATAAATTTAAACTCTAAATTATTTCTATTTAGTAAAAAAATTTAAAAATTATAGCAAATATATTAAATTTCTCTAAAATATTTTATATTTTAGATACAAAATAAATTATTTATATGCAATGAAATTCTATAATTAATAAAAAAAATATCAAATGTTAAGATAAAAAAATATCTTAATAAAGATCCAACACCTTAAAATATTTCTAATTAAAAATAAATTATTAATTATACCAAAAGTTTTAAATTTCTCTAAAATATATTTTATAACCATTAAAAATATCTCCAAATTTTTATATTTTTTCCTTATAAAATTTATTAAATTAAATCTAATTTACTAAAATTAAAAAAAAAGTCTAATTTACCTAAATTCAATGTAATTTACTAAAATTTTAAATAAACCCTAACAATAATCAAATAAACATAAAATATTATTAATCATTACAAAAAAATTTAAAAAATATAAATATTTTAAATTTACCTAAAAAATTATTTTATAAATTAAAACAATTACTAAAAATTTATTCATTATGCCTATTTTTTAATAAAAATTTTACAAAAATCTAAAACCCTAAAATAACACCATAAACACCAAAATAAAATCTATAATATAACAATAAATATAATTTCTCAAAAGAAAATTTATAACCATTAAAAATACCTAAATTTTTATATTTTCTCATTCTATAATTTATTAAATTAAATCTAATTACATAAATTTTTTAAAAAATTCTAACAACAATAAATTAAATCTAAAATATTTATATTTAAAAAAATTTCATAAAATATAATTAATTTAAATTTATTTAAAAATTTATTTTTTGCCCTAAAAAATCTTATAGATTAATTTTTTTACTGAAATTTAAAAAATTAATTCATTCTACCTAATTATTTTATTTTAAACAATTATATAAAAATCTATAATAATACACATATTATTTTTTTTAACAATTATACGAAAATCAAATAAATAATTAACTTAATTTTTTTAAAATTTAATAATAATACATAATAATAATAATACATACACTACCTAAAATTCTCTAATTTTTTATTAAAATTTTTACTTCCCTAAAATAATATTATGAGTAAATAAAAATGTGTAAAAAAAATTAATTTTCGGATATATTTTTGCAAAAATATAAAACTATCCTAAAAATTCAAACAACAAACAAATAAATATACACATCAACCTAAACTACACAAATATAAACAATAACAACATCCAACACAAAATTTATTATCAATTAAACATTCAACACAAATATAAATAATAAAAAATTTTTAACAAAATTTTTAAAAAACCCAAATAAATACCTCCAAATCTCCTCCTCCTCCTCCTCCTTCTTCTTCTTCTTCTTCATGCAACAAGAGCGAGATCTCGATAGCAACAGAAACGACAACAACATAAACAACAAGGGAAGGGAAGAAATGAAAATAGAAAGAAAGCGGCGCGAGAAATATGATATGAATATTTAACATTTACCGAAAGATTAAAGTGTCTCTCGGTATTTACCGAGAGAAATTGTAATCTCTTAGTAAATTTACCGGCAGACGGGCTTTTTTGTCGGTAAATGATTTTGACTAATTGATTGGCTGACACTAATAATTTACCGAGAGATAAATATTTCTGTCGGTATTACCGACATAAATATTAATATTTACCTGTCGATAAATTTTCTTAAAAACAGAGCTATATTAATTGTCTGATACTATGAAATTACCGACAAAAATATTTTTCATCGATATTACAGACATAAATCTATTTCTCTCGGTAAATACTTGGCAATTGGCGGTAAAAATTTCACTACCCTACTTTTTATTTACCGAGAGATCATTTAATCTGTCTGTAATTGTCTCTAATAAAAATTTAACTATAATTTACCGACATTAATTGTCTCTAGTAATTGTCTGTAATTTATCGACAGTTAAATTATTCTGTCGGTAAAATTAGCAATAACTATAATTAATAATTATATTAGATTTTTTATTTACAGACAGTTAAATATTTTCATCGGTAATTTACAGAGAGAAATCGTGTTCTCTCGGTAATACAAAATAAATAAATATTAATTATTGCGATATTCATTTACCGACAGATAATATTTTCGTCAGTACTACCAACAGAAATCTATTTCTCTCGGTAAAGTTAGAAGTAAATATAATTAATAATTATTATATTGAATTTTTCATTTACCGACAGAAGGATGTTCTCTCGATAAATACCTATTATTTACCGATAGAATATTTTTTCATCGGTACTACCGAAAAAAATAAATTTCGGTCGATAAATTTTATCGGTAAATTCACCCGCTATAATATCGCGTTATATTTATCGATATAATTTCTGTCGGCAAATAGATCTATGGTTATTCTATCGGTAATTTTTTAATTTTATTTTTTTAATATTTTCTCTTGGTATTCTCTCGATATTACCAACAAAAAAATTATGTCGATAATTCTTGTAGTGAATATTTTTGCCATTTTTTTCTTTTTCTTCTCCTTATATCACAAAATAAATTATTAAATCATTAAAATTAAGTTTACATTAGTAAAAAATTATGCAATTAAAATTATAGAACATTTAGCTTGATTATTAAATTAATGTTATATTTACTTAACTTTAACTTTAACTTTTTAGTACTTTTTACTTGTTTCCTAATTTTGATATTTATTTAAATGTAATGCAAGAATACAGATATTAACACAGCATCTAACAATAAATGCTCATGTGTTAAATAATATCTAACAATAAATGCTCATGTATTAACACAGCATCTAACAATAAATGCTCATGTATTAATTTTGATATTTTTATTTTTTTAAATGGGAGATTGTAATTGTTGATGAGGCACACCGGCTTAAAAATGAGAGATCAAAACTATATGGGGCATGTTTAGAGATTAATAGTCAAAAAAGAATTGGTCTTACAGGAACTATCATGCAAAATAAGATTATGGAACTTTTTAATCTCTTTGACTGGGTTGCACCTGGATCCTTGGGAACATGTGAACATTTTAGAGAATTCTATGAGGAACCTGGATCCTTGGGATCACGTGAACATTTTAGAGAATTCTATGAGGAACCTCTTAAGCATGGTCATAGGGCGACTGCTCCTGCAAGCTTTGTTCGGGTTGCTGATGAGCATAAGGAGCACCTAGTGGCAGTTCTTCGTAAATACATGCTTAGGAGGACAAAAGTGGAGACCATTGGGCATCTTATGTTAGGAAAGGAAGATAATGTCGTATTTTGTGCCATGAGTGAATTACAGAAACGAGTTTACAGGAGAATGTTACAAATGCCAGACATCCAGTGCCTTATAAATAAGGTCCTTCCATGCAGCTGTGGTAGTCCCCTTAAACAAGTGGAGTGCTGCAAAAGGATTGTACCTGATGGAATTATATGGCCTTACCTTCACAGGGATAACCCTGAAGGCTGCGATTCTTGCCCCTTTTACCTTGTCCTTCCTTGCCTTGTCAAGCTACAACAGGTAAATGTATTTTGTCATGTCTATTGGTTTTATGATTATTGTGAATATATCATATTGATAAAGAATTTCATTTTGCTTAGATCAAGATAATCTTTGTAGTTTGTTTATGTATTTTCTATGTGCTCACATCCAGATATGCCTAACAGATAAGCAATCACTTGGAGCTGATTAAGCCTAACCCTAGGGATGAACCAGACAAACAAAGAAAAGATGCAGAGTTTGCTTCTGTTGTCTTTGGTCCTGACATAGATTTGGTGGGGTGGAATGCCCAGACTGGGAGTTTCATGGGCCTGAGTAATGTTAAACATTGTGGAAAAATGCGAGCACTGGAAAAGTTAAAGTTCTCTTGGGCTTCAAGAGGAGACAAGCTTCTCCTATTCAGTTACTCTGTCAGGTATATTCCATAAGTTGGCTCACTTTCGGAACCTTCTTGTTATTATGTCTTCTTGTTATTCTAGTTGTTAGTATCATGCTGGGGGAATATATGCAGTAAAATTTTTTTCCAGTAGCTGTTAAAACTCTTTCCAAAGTTATCAGTGTTCAAATTACTAAAAACAGAACATATGTAACTTATTTACGTCTCCTCCCTCAACTACTGGATATTGTTGTTATCATTGAACTGGGTGAGGGTAGCAGTATTTGTCACCAATGCAATTTGGTTACAAATACTCTGAATTTTCTTCTCTTTTTTGCATTTTCACTAATTGTGTGAGAGAGAGAGAGAGGGTTGATGGGGTAGCTCTTTTTTTTTCCCTTCTTTTTGGTTACCGTTGATCTAGTGAAATGAATAAATTATATTACATCAATTAAATTCAGTGTTTCTGGGATACTATTAGGTTTTTCTGGTAAGAAGTAATTGTATATATGGTTGTCAAATAAAGTTTATGCAACATCTGTGTTGAGAATGACTTTCCTTTGGGTACTTTCTGTTCTTTGGATTGCCTTTTCTTTAGCTGCTGAAATTGAACAACTTTTCACAGGATGCTGGACATACTGGGAAAGTTTCTCATACGCAAAGGATATAGCTTTGCAAGACTTGATGGTTCCACTCCGACTAACTTGTGCCAATCTATGGTTGATGAATTCAATTCAAGCCCAAGCGAACAGGTAATTTTCTTTCAATTGAAAAGCTGATGGTAAGTACATGCTCCAAAAGTTCTTCCTGACTTCCATATCCTGTATCAGGTGTTCCTCATATCAACTCGTGCTGGTGGGCTTGGGTTGAATCTTGTAAGTGCAAATTGTGTGGTTATATTTGATCCAAACTGGAATCCTGCCTATGATTTACAGGCCCAGGATAGGTTATTTCGTTTTGGGCAGAAACGACATGTTATAGTGTTCTGTCTTCTTGCTGCTGGGTCCTTTGAGGAACTTGTTTATTCCCTTCAGGTTTACAAGCAACAGCTATCAAATATTGCTGTTTCAGGGAAAATGGAAAAACGTTATTTTGAAGGTGTCCAGGTGCCTTTTTCTTCCTCCTGTAAGAGAGTTGGTTACTTACTGGGTATGGTAGAAAAATGTACTCTCTTTATAATTCAATCTTTTGGCTTTTCAGGATTGTGAACAATTTCAGGGCGAGCTCTTTGGAATATGCAACTTGTTCCGCGGTCTATCTGATAAGCTTTTTACCAGCGAAATCATTGAATTACACGAGAAACAGGGAAAAAATGATGGACATTGCTCCACTACAAGGCAGGAACTAGCTGACAGAGAGAGCTGTTTTCTTCCTCCGAAACAAGTAGGTGTAACAACTTTATCAGGGTCAGAGACTGGTGGGCCAAGTGATGACAGTGCTACAATAGATAAACCAGTGATTGACAAGTTAGGTAAGTAAATTTTTTTTCCTCTGCGTTGTCCCCATCTTCTTCTATTATTATATACACATTTCCTGCGATTAGCTGATCTTCAGTGCATGAAAGAAGTGCTGTAACTAAGTTATAGTTCTCATCTTTTAAGATGCTTTCAAGGTTTTGCATATAATTTTTTCTTGTGTGCAGTATGTTATCGAACCAAACATATGCCTGAAAATGCTAAGATTGCACTAGTTGAGATGGATGTGAATTTACTAAAGATTTCATCACTGATGTGCAATAGTATAATATTATTAACGACCAATTAATAACATTGACATGATGCCTGGGAAGAAAGAAAGAAAGAAATTGTTGAAGAATCCTGGGGAAAAACCTGAGTAAATGAGAATAAATACCTGAATTAAGCAAACGGAAAGTTTGGGATTTTTTCCCCTCGATGGATAACGATAGTATCTTTCTGGGTGTGTGTGTGTGTGCATGTGTGCAAACATGAACAAATACAGTTGTTGAATCGACTGACACTGACACCCTTGATGTGTAGGTATTTTGTATGCTCATCGTAACGGGGACATTATCAATTTTGGACCTTGCATTATGAACAAAAATGAAGAAAGCATAACCGAGAATGTTAGCACTGGCGCACCGGCTAAGCGGATAAGAAAAGCCAATGATGCAGGTGAGAAAGAAAATGCCTTCTTGCTCAATTCATGAGGATGGGAGAAATTGAATTTAGCAAGTGGGTACTATCTGCAACTCCTTCAGAAAGAGAGAGTGTGCTTCAGAAATTCAAGAAGAGGAAGAAGGTGCCAAATGGTTGAATGGTAATTGTCTTGTTCTTGCATAACGTTAATAAAAATTGTATAACTTGTATTGTTTTTCTTGAATTGTAAAGATTCCAATGTAAATGGGTACTGCAGTATTTGCCAAAGCTAGTATGTGTAATTGTTCAGATTGTGTTCAAGAAAACAAAAATGTTGAGGAGGAATCAAGAAAATAAAGTAAGAACACGAAAATAAGTAAAATGTAATTTAATTGAATTAAATTTTTACAGGTTTTGAGTTTTTAAGTGAAAACTATGTAATCCAACTATGTATTTTTTTTTTCAGGGTATAAATATGTGGAAGAAGGGAATCGATCTTGAATATATTATCTAGGAAAATATATATTTATTATTATACTGTATTTTGGTATATATTTATTTATTGTGGAGATTTATTTCTTTAGCTCAAATGTATTGAGAAACAAAATATAACAAAATCCTTCATGAAGTTTATCTTTGCAATCTAAGCTTTTCCATGGTATAACAATCAAGTTGAAGTGTGTGGAGTTAAGGTTGGGCTGCGCTTGAACATCTAACAGAAAACTTCAATTTCACATTAATTGGGATGTGCTCAGAGTTTGAATCCCTGTTCCAATTTGTTCTCAAAAATTAAAAATTTCAAAAAAATTGCTTAAAAGAACGAAGCTGTTTTGACAAGAGAAAATCGATATTAAATTTATTATTCAAAAAAAATATATATTTATTGATGTGTTATATCTTGATGCAGTAATATATATAATTAATAAATTATATATGAGTGAAAAAAAGTTACACGTTATTAAATATTAATAATATCTAAATTAGTAAATTAAATATGGTATGTATAATTAGATATAGTAAATAAAGTAAAAATTGTATAAAAGAAATTCTAATAAATAGAAATAAAGTTCTTTAATTCTAATGGGGAAAAAAATCATAAGAAGCATTTCAAAGAAAATTCATTAATCATTTTATTAATGGTTAAACCTAAAACGTCACCGTTTTGAAACAAAATCCAAAATTTTTGAGTCGTAGTTGTGGTCAGAACGTGATTTTCACATTCCTTCTCGCGCGTATCCCGACCACCCCGCCAACAGAACTCACTGTCCCTTCTCTCTCTTTCTCTCTATCTCTTGACCTTCATTTTACCAAAGAACCAAAGAGAAGAAAGCAGCCATGTCAACATTCAACTACTAAAGAACCCATCTTTACCTCATCGTTCATATCTACTCTCTCTATTTTTTCAACAATTTTTAATGATTAGTGTTATTTAATCAAATTCGTTATAAAATTTCAAATTTTGCGTCTTTTAGCTATCTGGGTATGATTTTCTGGTTCCAAAATCTTCCGGTGAAGGCTGTTTATCTATCATTGTTTGTTTGGTTAGGTTTAATTTGGTGATTAACTTCCATTAATTTAATTTCTTTATTTAGTCGTTGAGCTCTCATTTTCTCTTCAGGTCGTTAGTTCCAATTTGTTTGTTTGACTCTACTTCAAGCAACCCTTTTCTCCTCCTTCTTCTTCATCATTAATCTCTTTTACTTTCTGTTTAATGGAGGGTTTTGTTTCTTTTTTCTATTTTCATCATAAAGACTTGTCCTTTGTTGTATCTAATTTGAGTTGAATTTCGGATTTTCTGCTCGTGGTTGGATAAAGGAAGATTTTTTTTTTTGTTATGGTTGATTCTGAGAATTTGGGTCTTCAGAGGAGAAGACAATTAGGGTTTGTTTTTCGACTTGTTGTCTTTGGGTTATGCTGTTTTGTAGTTCTGCGGCCGGTGACTGGTGTTAGACCCTTGAAGGAGCGGACTCGGTCGTGGGGCGATGAGGTTAGTATTTGAATTTTTCTTTTTTCTTTTTTTACTTCGAATTGATTTCTAAATTTTGATGAGAAAATATTGTAACTTGGGATTAAAATGATGTATCCTTTGATTGGGTAAGTTTGTTGTTAGTTATGCCACTTTCAGATTTTTTTTTCTAGTTTTCATTGGCATTCTATGTTTAATCATGCCAAATTTACTTAAAAGTAATTTTTCGGGGCTTGACTATTGAATTCTAAGGGGGTTGTAATGTCTAAGGCATACTCGGATTCTATTTTCCGTGATGAGAATATGACAAGATTTTAATAGTTCATAGTGTGATTTCACAGTTTTGTCATCAAACTAATGCACTTTTATCTGGAAAGGAAATGGTATAAGCAGCTAGAGTTTGATTGGTACAGGGATGTTTTAGATAATGAGAACAAAGAGCAGTCTATTCCTGAGTATGAAACAGTTATGACCATGTTTTTTACATTTTATGCCCAAACAATAGCCATGTTCAATAGTGTTAAATTAGAAAAGATAGGAATCAGATATTTGGATGGAATTTTTGTTTCTGTTGAGGAGCTTTAGAACTTGTATACTCTTCTCGTGAGATCGCATTGATTTCACATCATTCTCACTAATATATTTATCTCGGCTCTAAATGTGGAAAGCCAATTATGATCTCAGTAATGACCCATAACAACTGTTTAATTGGAGTGAAATAGAAAAATATTTAGGGAGAACCTTCACTTCTCTTGCAGGGTTCATTTCAGTAGGGCACTTATTTCTTTTTTCTTCTCCCTTGCTTTTATTTTTTGAATTCCTGACTTATTGAACGGAAAAAGGAGAAGAAAAGTAACTATATACATCATCCTTTTAGTTGAAAGAAATCGATGAAATGTTTCAATAGACCTTCACAACTGTGTGCATTTAAGTTTGAATGTAATTTGGATGCAATGACAATTATGGTGAAAGAAAAAATTTTTACTGGATGAGAGAATCCTCTCTTCTTTGTGACATTCTGATCCATGTAGGACTAGATCTTATTGACTAACTAAAGACCAATTGGTGACCAGAACTTTCTATATATGTTTACCTTAAAACTTTTTTAGCAGCATGATCCATGTATAACATCATAGGTTTTTGCTTGCATGTAATTAAAATGATATTTTTTCTTTTTATGAATGTTATCTTTTGAACTTCATTGATGCCGAGTTAGGCAGTTAGTTGACAAATATTCCATTTCTTGAATCTGTTAAGAGAATCGTTGTTTATATCAATTTATTTCGTATGATTTTTCAAATCACCTGTTCCATTTATGCTACAAAGGCTTAGTCTGAAAACCGATTGATTTTCAGTTGCTCTTTACTTTCTTGTTTTATTTCCTTTGTGTGGCACAATGTTTTCCCATTTGCTCTGAAACAATTTGTTTATCTCATGGTGCCTCAATGCCAACATGTTCTTACTGCTGCTCCCTGCAGACTCTAATTTTTCAATATCCATAACTTTTCAAGATATAATTTGTTCAGGAAAAGTAATTTTGGTTCCTAGAATTTATGGTTATCTTGTAACACTTGATTCATTAAATTGTTTAACATTACATGTCACTGTCTCAAAGAAAGAGAGGAAGCTTAATCTTATTGGATTTTGAACATTGCCTTTTGTTTTTCTAGGGAAGTGGAATAACTATTATATTTTGCATCTGAAGTTTAAGAGGAACTTGCAGCATTGATCAATTAAACCTAATTTTTGTCCATTATATTGCTTCTTGCAGTGGTTGTTCATTAGAAAAGATGAAAATGATTTGGGCCCATTTTCTGCATGGAACATAACAGGAACTTACCGAGGTTTGTGATTCTTATTAAGATAATTATATTAGATAAGTATTGAGTCATAATGTGTTATGGCATTTGCAAGAGTAGATGCTTGAAGTGGGATACAAAATTTGGACTGTTGTTCAACCAATTTGCTTTAGTCAGTTTCAGGAACTTCTTGAACGCTGTTTGTTTGGACTGTGGCAATGAACAACAATGCACTATTCAAATTACTTTAGAGGACATAGACCATGAACTCCATTTTGCTTTTACAATAGATTATTTGTTGCAAAGAGCACTGAGCTACTGCCTATATGATTTACACAGCAGAACAGAATATAGAATAGAAGCGACAGCTAGAATTCTTGGATATCAGAACTTCTTAGTATGATAGGATTCTTTTGTCTTTGCAATAAATGACTTTTAATTGCATGCGACCCATCCCTTAAAGTAGCATGCATCATGCAGTATCAACAGCACTTAATTGCCAAATATTTTGGGATGTAGACATGAATTTGACTAATTGCTTGGCCTGTGACTATGGCCTGCGCATTATAGCTTGTATTCATTTCTGTAGTCTTACATGGACAGAGTAAAATCTCCAAGCCTATAAATTGCTTGAGGTATTGGAGCATATGCACAAAACTATTAGTTAAGTGAATTTCTTGCTCTTTATTTTCAGATTGTATGCTCATTAATTTGCATTTACTCGTGTTATCTCTTCTGAGCTTCTCTTATCCCTTATAATTTGCAGGGGCTTGGAAATTTCTGGATGCTACAAATAGCTCTTCCAGGTTTCCAGATTTCAGGAAATCCAATGGAGAATCCGTCATTGAATTAATCAGCACACCAACAAAAATAACTGGTGTACATTATGTCCAGGTGAGGGCTTTCACCCTCATTTTGGATCTATCCTTTTACTGGTTCATGTATGGGTAGAAATAGTTTTTAATCATATTCTCTTTGAATTTCTTTCTTTGCACCACACTGCATTGGAACTTTTTATAACAGTTGACTAATATGATTCATTGGTCTTTACGCCTTTTGTACTTGAGCGACCACCTGCACACAATGTCTATAAGAGATAAGGTGGACAGACATATTACCCTAAATTTCCATGAAATGAGTGGGCATTGCGGCTGCATGCAACCAAATGCATAGAAAAATTTTTAGTCCTATTAACCAGTCCCGTGGATAATGATTGTAATTTGATAAACGAAAATTTATATGTACATATTCTGAGTTTGATGATCATATTCATTTATAGTGCAAAATTAACAGGAAAATTTTTGGAAGATGCTTGCATGAATTTTTTCATTGTGTTGCAGGATTGTTTTGCATACAGTACTTTGACCTTTTACTTTGATTTGAAACAATTGTGTTGGATAAATATATATTGTAACTCTTAGATTCAGTAGAAACTTCTATTGGATATCTGCATTAAATTTGTTCCAAAACCCCAGAAACATAGGGCCTTTCTACCTAGGTCTAAGGCTTAACTAGCCTGTTGTGATAATTAGGTGTTCCATATTAGATGCTCTCTATTCTCATTGCTGAAGCCCATGGTACTGCTGGATTGTGACTTTTTTGTTGTCATACAATTTAAGATTTTTGACGTGCTCGTTTGTTGAAATGGCCTACAACCAGAGCTCAAAATACTGACTTTATGGTGTAGTATATAAACGTTTTCACAAATTATTTTTATCACATCATACTTAATTTAATATTTTGATTCTTCATGGTGTGGTTCTTCGCTCACGATGCTTTATTTCCATGGTGACAACAGGGTGTTGTTATTTTCCATGATGTATTTGACAATGCTCATAATGTTGGTGGTGCTCAAATTCGGGGTGTATATATATGGCCCTTTAGACAACTTCGAATGGTAGCTAACAGGTGCATTTTTAGCACATATTTAGACAACTTTGAATTGTAGCTAACAACTTCCAAGTGCATTTTTCAGTACATATTTATTAAAAAATGTCCATGCATTTTGTGGTACACATTCAGTAAAAACTGTTTTTTTTTTTCTTTTTTGCTCTAGCTGTGGATCTTTTTCTGGCTAAATTAAGGAAGACTAATTTGGATTCAAAATTAAGTTTTCCTTCATTTCATTTACTATGATTGAAAGGCATGCACATCTATGTGATTGGATTCAACTCTATATGGAATAATCATATTGCTATGTTTCTTGCCTTCACTTGTGCATTCATATTTCTGAGAACGACAATGTTTCAAGCGGCTATATGTTTGTTTGATTTCCTCGTTGACATATCTTATAAAGTTGGTTGGACATTGTTGGTTACTTCCACTTCAATACTAATTTTCCTTTGATAATGCCCCTTTGGCAGTGGGAAAGACGGCGATTTAAGCCAAGAAGAAGATTATATTTTGTCCAATCCATATCATTTGGTAATGCTTCCTTCTTAGCCCTTTATATGACATACTCACAATATATTTTGATTCAAGATGCTTCTAGGATGGCTTCTTGTTGTTATGTAATGCTTTCATCTTGATCCATGGTTGATTGTTGCTTAAACGCCTTTCTGTTCATTTTACTATGTGAACATTAAAACTGGTTAGCATAGGGTAGGCTGACTTTTTTGTATATGTGTATATTCATTCCCAGATTGATAAGGTATATCTTTGCATCATGAGTTTACTGTAGAACTGGTCTTATGTGTTTGCTTAATTTTAATGTTAATTGATTAGCTACAGGATGCACTAGAGTGTAAGATTTAGTTGGTGATATGTTGGTATTTCAAGGATCACTGTTTTGTTTCCGTTCTGGTGGCTCTGAATGAGCACCAGGCTACTGGATTATCTCAAGTTTGTCTATTTGTTGACAAGCATATGCATTAAAAGATATCTGCGCTGACCATATTGTTGAGGGTGACACTGAGTTCCAACTTACAACTTTATTGAACAGCTTGGAGTTTTCTCATCTCAAGTGTTTCAAGAATCTCCACGAGATAAAAGATGGAGGAGAAAAAATTGTAATTTTCTGCACTTGATTTAAATTTTAAATTAATATTAACTAAACTTTGCTGTTAATTTTACCTTATCATTGCAGCACCAATTTATGAGATGGAAAAACATTGTAATATTGAAATTGCAGCCCAAATTACTCGTGCATCGACCAGCCAAAATGGTAATCTGGTTCTCTCAGCATATGATTTTCTTTTTCAAATTGATTTCTTTCTATTATTCACAACTAATGTCTTATCAGTATCTAAGTCTTCTTTCCTTTATCTAAAGGCTGATGATGTTGTGTAGCTTCGCCAGCAGTTATTGCAATCTGCAAACAGTTCATTTTAAATTTTTATTATCTTTAATGATTGGAGTAGAAAGTCTCATCTTAGACAGTAGCCAAATACTGCACTCCTTTTTTAATGACTTCTTTTTTTTAACCTAGAGAATCATGAAAACTGTAAATGTGGATGTGCAATAGATTAGAAAATGGACCCAAACATTTGAAACTGATGTAATATTTACTCTCTGCATTACTTTTTCGCTGTACAGTTAGCTTTTTAGTTGAATTTTTTTCCTGAACCAAAATGCTTCATGTTACATGTGTCACCATTTTTTTTTATTTTACTTTTGTTTCCTTTTCCAATAATTGTGGTTCAGTGGGATTTTTTTTAAATATATATATATATATATATATATACACATACAAGGAAGAAGACACAATTGTTGTGTAGCTTGGGCATAATGGAACTACTGTCTCTACTCTTTATGTAAAATTTACCATATTAACGTCCTCATGTAAAATTTACTACATTAAATTATAAAAAGATTTTAGATGCCTTAGTTATTATATATTCTTTTAGATGGAGATCATGATCATTACCATATAGAAGGATTAATGGAGAGTCCTGCTGTGGATGTTGATGGGGATTGCTTCTCACCTTTACTACTAAATGCTACTTCTGTCAATATTGAAGTCTATTACAACAAAGCAGTTAACTATACCTTGATGGTCACCTTTGTATCCTTAATATATCATTCTTCTTTGAGATTCATGCTAACATTTTATAAGCTACAATAAGGTGGATTCCTTACTATGTTTGCGTCAGGTCTCTTTCCTCCAGGTTCTTCTATTGATCCGACAAATGGAACATAGCAACACTCAATCAGTAAGATTCGAACTTTGTATTTTTTTTACAAGCAATTCATTATGGATATATAACTCATTCTGTGCTGCCAAAGTTCAATATTCTTGATGTTTTATGATTTTAATTAACAATAGTTTTGATTTTCCTGAACCAGGGAGTTGCCAAAGTTTCAATCTTAATGATCGGGCAGCAGGCTATCATGGATGCTTATCTTTGCCTTTTGCATCTCACAGCAGGAATTTTAGTTGGTAATCTTGGAAACCATAAGTGTCAGCTCGCTTACATTTACTTGAGATGTTTTGCTTTCTGGTGTTTTGAAACTTGTGTATATTACGACTTATGATATAGTTATAAAAAGGCATGGCCAGGGTGGATTTTATAATAAGTTTCTTTTCTGCCCTTCTACTTATGAATGCACGAATAGAATTAATGTTTTCATATTACATATGCCTACTGTTTGTCACTTGTCTCAAGTTACCTTAGTTCCTTCTATTGCTTCTATATATGCCTATCATGTGGATTGGTATAAAAAACCTTTTCTCTGATTTATTCATCATCCTGATTTTCTCCTATGTATTGCCTTGCTTTCTTGCTTTCTCACATAACCTTGCTCATTTCTGTGCAGAATCCTTATTTAATGCTTTTGCAACCGCTGCATTTTTCAAGTTTGTAGTCTTCTCAATTTTTGAGATGAGATACCTTCTTGCTATATGGAAGGCAAGCAGGCCTATGAATAGTGGTGAAGGTTGGGAGACAATGAGGCGTGAGCTCTCAGTTCTATATAGTCGTTTCTGTAAGTAACACCTAGGAAATGCTACTCATTAGTATATTGGTCAAATTTCTTTTGGGATTACGCATACATACAGACATGTGCACTCACGTTTTTTTAAGTTAAGTCTATTTTATGTGTACAATTTGGTATATTGTTTCTGGTTATTTGTTAAACACTTTTGTGCGTGTATACACTAGCTGAAATTATGAAATTAATTTTCCATTGCGAATAATTTGATATAATTACCATGACTATTTGCAGATGGGATCCTTTTGGGTGGCATTTTGGTCATGTACGAGTTCCATAATTTTCTGCAACCAATTCTGCTCCTGATGTACTCATTTTGGATACCTCAAATTGTCACAAATATTATTCGCGATTCAAGAAAACCTTTGCATCCTCATTATATCTTAGGCATGACCATCACTCGGTTAGCAATCCCATTATATATATTTGGATGCCCTCACAATTTCATGCGCATCGAGCCTGACAAGAGTTGGTGTATTTGTTTGAGCATATTTCTTGGACTGCAAGCATCGATTCTTCTTCTTCAACACTATCTTGGATCTCGGTGGTTCATTCCTCGGCAGGTTGGACGGAATTCTGATTGTTTTTTGGCGTGTCAAATAATTTTGTCTTCTTTTCCCTTGGACTTAGTAACCACTTTCATGTGTTTCTGCTCATCCTTCTTGCATACATGCACATACACATGCACAAGTTCAGAAACTAGAATACATATATTAAGAAGGTACAGTAAGTTCATTGGCTGATCAAGCCATGTGCAACTGAGCAATGCATAGTGCATTTACCTGAACTTTTTCTATCGCAATAACTTCTGAAGTAATATTCTTTGACTTACGAAATTTTTGATATTCAATATCTGGAGTCCTCTGTGAAGAGTTGTTCACTAATCCTCAAATTTTTATTTCATTTCTGCCAAATTTATGTTTATGTATAATGAATTATTATATAGGTTATGCTCCTTTTGATTGAGTAAAATGTGCGGACCTTATCATTTTGTTCATTTTTATGTTTATTCTACATACTTATATCCTATGATTTACATCTTCTTCTCAAGCAGGGGTAAATCAAAAGTTAGAGTTATGGAAAAGCACTTTGGAATCTAAGGGTTTTAAGCTAAGTAGGACTAAGACTGAGTATATACATTGTAGATTTAATAGCGAGAATAGAGAAAGAGGCAAAATTATTTTAGACGGAATAGCAGTGCCTCATAGTACTTATTTTAGATACCTTGGCTCTATTATTCAAGAAGATGGAGGTTGTGAAGAAGATGTAAATCATAGGATTAAAGCTGGTTGGATATAGTGGAGGGGTGCTACAGGAGTTCTATGTGATCGAAAGATGCCAATTAAATTAAAAGGAAAATTTTACCGCACTGTAATACGGCCTGCTATGATGTATGGTAGTGAGTGTTGGGCAGTAAAAGGACAACACATGAGTAAAATGCATGTTGCGGAAATGAAAATAATAAGATGGATGTGTGGTCATCCTAGGATGGATAGAATCCGCAATGAATGCATTAGAGAAAAAGTGGGGGTAACACCTATTGAGGATAAGATAAGAGAGCATAGATTGAGGTGGTTTGACCATGTGAAACGAAGACCTAGCGATGTGTCAGTTAGAAAAATCGAACAAGTTAGAGTAGATATAGCTAAGAGAGGCAGAGGTAGGCTTAAACTGACTTGGTCAAAGGTGGTCCTAAATGATCTTATGATGTTACATCTATCAGAAGAGATAACCTTAAATCGTATTGAGTGGAAAAGAAGAATCCATATAGCCGACCCCAATTGACTTGAGATTAAGGCTTTGTTGTTGTAAACTTCTTAGTGAGTGTATTTCATGCAATGGTGATGTCACTCTGTCTATTTGTCTGCAGATACTACCTGAGAAATATAGCTACTATAGAAGGTTTGATCAGGATACAAGTCAGGCCATGGACTGCGTTATTTGCATGACTGCAATTGATTTCACTCAGCGATCTATCAACTGCATGGTAGAACATTGGGATTTGAGTTCTTTTTTCTCCCTTTTCTGTTAATTTGCGACTCAAATCACTTGAAAATACAATTTTTTTCTGGCAGGTGACTCCATGTGATCATTTCTTCCATTCTGGTTGTCTACAAAGGTGGATGGATATCAAGATGGAATGCCCAACTTGCCGGCGTCCACTGCCACCAGCTTAGGGAGATTATTCCACTTCTGTTTATATTACATAGGATTGATTGACATTGCCCAACTGTTAATCTCGGTAATGACCTGATGCAAATCTTGAAGTACTTTTTACTTGACTGATTTTCTTGCAATGGAGTTACGGTTAATCTGTGAATTGTGATGCCTTTATTTCATTGTTTGGTCCATTTGGAGGCCAATTATATGGGGTCTACACATTGAGAGTAGCCCTCTCCTTTGCATCCCATTTGAAACCAACTAGGACAATCACTCTCCTTAAGGACAATCACTTCCATTATCTATTAGGGAGCTGCCGGGTTGGGGGATGCATTCCTCCCTCCTTTGCAGTTTCATTATTCAAAAGGGAATAAGGACTCTTAGAAACCACTAAAAAAGGGATTTCCAGTTTCTCAGAAAATCTTTAATCAAACAAGTGCTTTTTGGACCGAGCTACTTTCACGTGATTGAGCAAATGACAGATGATCTGATTAACAGTTACTTTTATATAATTTTTTTTTCATCAAATATAATATTTGCATTTCCTGTTAAAAAAAATATAATATTTGCATTGATTCCTTTTTGAGATCAAAATTTCTCATCTCGTCTATATAAATTATCTACCATTTGATTGGACCGAAAATAGTTCTCTTGGAAACTGATATTCTACTGTATAATTTCATGGTGCTTAAATTGTAATTGGCATGTACTTCAGATTCTATTTCTTTTATCTTGCAGTGATGTCTGATTTTTGTTTTTTCCCTCCAGGTTGGGAAAAGAACCCATATTTTGCTTGGGTGCATGTTCAGAAGATAGGTGAGATAGGCATGAAAGCAACATGGAACTTTCCCTGGTGCAGCAAGTTGTTCTTGACATCTCTTGTATTAATTGTATAGTATAGGTATATCTTTAACAGGCGCATGGAAATTCAAAACTGCAAATTATTTTCAACTGCTTGCTTGAATTTTTTTCCCCTTTTTTGCAAATAAATTAACTTGTTATAGGCAAGCATATGCAACTGAGGCTTGAGTGTTTGATGGCATTTTACAGAAGTTGTACCCTTGGATCCCATATACTCTCCCAAACCCATAACATCGTCAAAATTGTTGTATTGGATTCAGTTGATTGATAATAATATTATAGCTTCTTTTAGACACCAGTCTAGTTTTTTATGGAATCTTTAGATCTTTGTTCATTGAGTTTTTACTTTTCCTAGAAAATAGAACCTCTGCTTTTAGCAGATGATGGAGTGATAACATTATGAATTATGAGTCATATTACTTGGGTAATTTTGTATCAATATTATGTATGCATTTCATTCATAAGCCTGTTTGGAAGAAAAGAAACCAGGAAATAAGGGAACAAAGTTTGTGGGTGGTGGCAGACAATCAGTTTTTTCAAGCAGTATATACATAAATGTTCCTAAATGTATAAAAAACTTTTTTACAAGGCAACTTGCAGACTGAGGATTGAAGCTTTTTTGATTTTATGGTGAGCGGTGGTGACTATCTTTCAGGATTTATTATGTAGAACTAGGAGCAACAGAAGGTGACAGCAGAGGAGCTGCTGCCGGCACTATTGCAGGACCAAAAGGAGCTGCACCACCAAAAATTCTGCCACCTCTGCTGCCAGCAGCACATCGTTGCTCGTAGCAGTTGACAGGATGCTCGAGTACTGGGTTACATTCTTCCTTGCTCCTTTGCAGTGGCTTGTCTGGCAAACAGTTTCGACGATCATCAAAGACAATGCCTTTGGATGTCAGGTTCATGCAAATACCCTCTTCCTCACAGAAGAAGTTGTAAGAGAAGGTGAAATTAGACAAACTTGGAAGAACACAAACTCCCGAAGGTACAATTCCACTCATCAGATTATTACGTAAATTTAGTCTTTCCAGATGAGCTAATCCTGCAAGACTGTAAGGTATAGGACCGACTATTTTGTTATGGCTAACATCCAAGAGCCTCAATTTGTAAAGATAACCAACTTCTGGTGGCAAACACCCTGTCAAACTGGTATTAATCAATACCAGCTCCTCTAGAGTTTCTGCAAAATTCGCTATACTTGGAGGCAAGCAGCCTCCAAAATTATTATTAGCTATTACAATAACAGAAGCTGTGCTTCCACTTAAAAAAGCTGGAATCACATTACTAAAGCGATTGTTGTTAACAAATATCGCATCCAACTTTTTCTGGAAAAGTTGAGGAGGCAATGGCCCTTCAAACTCATTGTAACGAAGGTCTATGTAGTTCAAGATAGGAAGAGAGAGCACGGCAAAAGGAAACCCACCGACAAATCTGTTGTTACTAAAATCAAGCTCATAGAGAAGTGTAAGATTAGCTATTGTTTGTGGAATAATACCACAAAACCGATTGCTGTTTAGATGAATGAGTGCTAGATCACATAACAGGCCTATTTCAACGGGAAGAAAACCTGCTAAATCAGCAGAATTCAGGTCAATTCCAGCAACAACTTTTATTTGAGGATTATCAAGAGCAGGTGCACAATACACCCCTCTATATTTGCATACATTAGGACCAACCCAATTGGTAGTAAAGTTGTAAGGATCAGAAAATATTACTTTTTTCCATGCTTGAAGCGCAATAAATGCTCGTTGGAGTCGTGGGTTCGAAATCGAAGAACGACTACGAGATTGATGGTGGTGGTGATGATAACTATGCTTTGCAGCCACATCGTTAAACAAGAAAAACAAGTGTAACAGCAAGAGAAATAACAAGGCAAGAGAAGGTCTGCTATAAGGCCAAAAAGAAGCCATTGTTAAGTTGAAGTTCTCTGCCTGTCTATTTAAGGAGCTAATCTCTTTTCTTACCAAATCTGAACGTTGTTAAGTCTCATTTGTAATGATGTTGCTCATGTCCAATGCAAAACATTGATTTTCTTCTAAAGATGATAGGTTTCAAAGAAATTTTTCAACGACCCATTACAGCGACAGTTAACCGTTACATACAACCTTAAAACACATTCTTATTTTGGGTGGTTTGGCCTTCATAGTTTGAAGTGGTTTGAGTAGATAAGCATGACCATTATAATGCAGCCAAACATTAGTGTCTCATTCCTTGCAGTTTCTGTTGTCTTATGAAAGCTTCATATTGTATTAGTACTAGACAAAGAATTGGTGATGATGGTTTCATTTTGTGCCAGAATCATGTTTTACTGCCGTTTGATTTACGTAAGATTAAATCTTGGCCTAACTCTAGTATTTTTTTATTATTAATTACGTGTAGGGGTAGAGAAATATTCAGAATTAAAACTCATGATCTAAATAAAAACAATAACGCTCTTGGCTACCGAGTCTAATTTCAATAATTAACAGAGTTGGAAAATGTATTTGCTCACTGTTTATTGATTAGTATTATAATCTCTTAGGCTTACGCTCCGAGAAATTATGAAATTATCAATATTTTAGTTTTGATTATATATATTTCTACATTTTTTTAATATGTATTCTTATTTTGGTCTCATTATACAAGATTGTTTTTAGTTTTTTTACAGGATTAACAAAAAAAAAATGAAAAAAACAATTTACAAAATTTACCATATTTTTAAAATATTTTCAAATTTACTATGATCATATTATAAATTTATCAAAAAGTTTATTATGCACTTTCATAAAATGATAAAAATATCCCTAGAATAATTGTCCCATTATTCTTAAAGAGTTTGATAATTACTCGATTAGATTTATCAGAAGATCATCGAATTCTTAGCCCATATTGCGGTAAAAGCAACTGATTCTTTGTCTAGCCTGCAAGAATAGGAGTCTACATTTCTTGTTGATATTTTTCATAATGATCTGAATGAATAAATCTTTTGCATTTCAAAAAATATATTACATAATGCATACTATACACTAATTTTGTTATATTTATATTTATATTTTTGCAAAATATTGTACTTAAAAATTAGTTGCAGGATAAAAACGGGAAAAATAAATTAATGTAGGATTAGTTGCAGGAAATGGGTTTAGAAGGGAAGATGATGCGCACGATAAGGACTTGCCTCCTTCCATAGGTAGTTTTCACAGTTTGTTTGAAGTGGAGAAGGAGAATGACAGCTTCAGCCCCATGAAGACAAAAACAGCAAAAATATTACTTGAAATTGAAGGGATAAACATTTGATAGACCAAAGATTTTGATTCAGATTTTTCTTCAAACTTGTTAGTCACAACTTTCAAGCTCTACAGTTCAAGAAAAGCTAGTTTTGATCAATTCAGAGTAAATTACATCTATCTGTCGTTCCTGAAACATTGTGCACGAACATTGCGCATGGATCATTTGCCCTATCATGCAAGGAAATGCTCTACCATTTTAAAATTTGTAGATGAAAATATATAAAAATGCACTAGCTTTCATGTTTTTTCTTTAAAAAAAAAAGAACTCTTACTTACGATATCATCATTGTTGTAAAAACGGACCAGATAAAGCAAGAACACAGCTAAAATTTTGAAAAAAATAAAGATAAAAGAGACAGAATTTACGTGGAAAAACCTTAAATGAATTAAGGTAAAAACCACGGACAAGGATAGAAGAATTTTATTAGAAGAAAATAATAGGAATTACAATATAACTCTCTAATTATTTTCTTTAATACTCACTGTCTTTCTCTTTTTTTTTGGGATATAAATTATGCTTAACATCTCTTGCCTATTTATAAGCAAGGGAAAACGCGTATTCACGAGGAGAATTTCATTTTGCCTTTTGCCTTATTTTTTTTAATCAAAAATTTCGGCGCCTCCATCAAAATTTCTTCAATTGCTGCGCCTGTACAATTTCCTTGGTCAAAGTTGTTGGCGCCCACAATCTCCCACTTGAAGATTTGATTGAGGATCAATCATATCTTCACACCATTCTTTCTTCCTTGTCTTTCCATGCTGCTTATGCTTCCATCAGGCCACTAGAGGATCGACACCAAATAAACTTGTCAGTGTTAACTGCTTTTGTCAAAAAATATGCTAGGTTGTCTTTCGTATGAATTTTCTGCATATCCACAATGCCCTCTTCCATTTTCTCACGAGCGAAGTGATACTGGACTTTGATTTAGAATGAAAAGCTGGATTTCTTGCAAGATACAAGTCACTCTGACTGTCACAAAATAGAGAAATTTTCTCTTGTTCATGCCCGAGCTCCTCCATGATTAGTTTCAACTAGACTGCTTCCTTACTAGCTTGCGTAGCTGCAACATATTCTGCTTCTGTTGTTGAAGTTGTCACAACTGACTGCAGTTTTGATACCCAACTTACTACTCCACCAGTAAGAATGAACACATACCCTGTGGTAGACTTACTTTTATCAAGATCACCTGCATAATCTGAGTCAACATATCCTCTGACAATAAAATCTGATCCTCCATAACATAATGCAACATCTGAGGTTCCTTTAATATATCTTAGGATCCTCTTTACAGTACTCCAATGCTCTCTACCAGGATTCGCCATGTACCGACTTACAACTCCCACTGCATGTGCAATGTCTGGTCGTGTACAAATCATTGCGAACATCAAATTCCCCACTGCTGATGCATATGGTACTCGAGACATTTCCATCCTTCCTTCTTCATTGCTAGGACACATACTGGAGGATAATTTGCAACTAATAGGAAGTGGGGTAGAAATTGACTTACAGTCTTGCATATTGAAGCGTCGTAAGACCTTCTTTAAGTAATTCTTCTGAGAAAGCCAAATCTTCCTATTGTTTCTGTCTCGATAAATTTGCATCCCTAGAATCTTGTTTGCTGGTCCCAAGTCCTTCATTTCAAATTCCCTAGCCAACTGTGCCTTCAATTCTTGAATATGATCTTTGTTGGGGCCTGCTACCAACATGTCATCAATATACAACAGCAAAATAATGAAATCACTTTTATCAAACCTCTTGAAGTATGCACAAGGGTCTGCATTAAGTCTGTTGTATCCAAGGCTCATGATGAAGGAATCAAATCTCTTATACCAACACCTCGGCGCCTGTTTTAGACCGTATAGAGATTTGTTCAACCTACAAACCAAGTTCCGCTTTCCTTTTTCTTCAAAACCTTCTGGCTGGAGCATATAGATTTCTTCCTCAAGATCTCCATGAAGAAAAAGCTGTTTTCACATCTAGCTGTTCTAAATGTAAATCAAGTGTAGCACACATTGCCAAGACTACACGAACTGTTGATAACCGAACTACAGGAGAAAATATTTCATTGAAGTCAATCCCTTCTTTCTGAGCATACCCTTTTACCACCAATCTTGCACGATACCGCTCCACTTGATCATCACTATTTCTTTTGATCTTATAGACCCATTTATTGCTAATAGCTTTTCTTCCTTGCGGTAATGGCATAAGCTCCCAAGTCTTGTTCTTATGCAGGGCTTCAATTTCCTCTTGCATTGCTGCCATCCACTGAGACGCATCTAAACTACTCATTGCTTCCTGGAGAGTTGATGGTTCTCCTTCCTCAGTTAGAAGACAATAAGCAACATTGCTGCCCATAACATAATCCTCTTGCCAGACTGGTGTACGTTTTGTGCGCTTTCCCTTTCCAAGCTCCGATTCTTCAGACTCAGTTTGCTCTTCCTCCTCCTTGTGCTCTGGTTCTGCTTCAGAAGAATCTTCTTCTGTGGACTTCTTTTCTACCTGTATCATTGTAGTCTCTGAATTTTCTTTCAAAGTGCTATCACCTTCTTTTTTCAATTTATCTTCTAAAAAGATAATATCCCTGCTGACTATAACCTTGTGGGCAGTGGGCTCCCACAGGCGATACCCCTTTACACCATCAGCATATCCCAAGAACAAACACTTCCTGGATTTTGGATCCAACTTCATAGTTTCTTGGGCATTGTACATCACATACACATGACTTCCAAATATATGGAGGTTTGAATAATCCACTGGCTTCCCTATCCACATCTCCATTGGAGTCTTTAGATCAATTGCTGTAGATGGAGACCGGTTAATCACATAACAGGCGGTGTTGACTGCTTCTACCCAAAATGCCTTATCAAGACCTGCAGCTCCCAACATTGCTCTTGTTCTTTCTAATAGAGTTCTGTTCATCCGCTCTGCTACTCCATTTTGTTGTGGAGTGTACGCCGTAGTGAACTGTCTTTTGATGCCTTCTTGTTTACAAAAGCTATCAAATTCATTTCCAGTATATTCTCCTCCATTATCTGACCTTAAACACTTGATCTTACTGCCTGAATCAAGTTCAACCCGCGCTTTGTATATTTTGAAAGTTGCAAATACATCTCCCTTGCTCTTGATAGAATACACCCAACATCTTCTGGAGTAATCATCGATGAAGGACACAAAGTACTTCGCTCCTCCTAGTGACGAAACTGGTGCTTGCCATACATCAGAGTGGACCAATTCAAGAATATTTGTGCTTCTAGAATTGGATATGCTGAACTTTAGTCGATGCTGCTTGCTTGTTGTGCAATGCTCACAAAAGGGTAATGACACCTTTGTAAGGCTTGGAAGTAACTTTTTCTCAGCAAAAATTTTCATACCTTGTTCAGACATATGTCCAAGCTTTTGATGCCACACCATTGCAGATCTTTCACTCGAACTGTTTGAAGCAACAGATGCTTCTGCTTCTTGCACAGTCTTTCCCAAAAACATATATAACTTTGCAGCAATCTTTTCTCCTTTCATAATTACAAGCGCTCCTCGGCTAATCCTCATGATTCCTTTTCGAACTTTGATAGTACAATCAAGATCATCGAACTCTCCCACAGATAACAAATTCTTCTTCAGACCTTCCACATGTCGCACTCCTTGAATAGTGTGAACTGTACCGTCATACATTTTCAATTTGATGGATCCAATGCCTATGATCTTTAAGGCATTATCTTCACAACTATACACAGATCCTCCTAAGATAGGTTCATAATGATGGAACCATTCTCTTCGAGAGGTCATATGATAAGTTGCTCTTGAGTTAAGAAGCCACACATCCGCAAATTTCTTCCTGCTCTCCGTTGATATTGCTACTTCACAACACAACACCTTTCCATCTTTTGAAGCGCTTGCCACGTTCCCTTGAGAATTGGAATTCTTCAGACTCCAACAATCCTTCTTCAGGTGACCTTTCTTGCCACAGTGGTAGCATTTAAAATTCTTCTTACTCCTTGACTTTGATCTCTTATGATTGTGACTCCCACTTGGGCCACGTTTTGTCGATCTTCCTCTCATCACCGTCAAAGCTTCCACTTGTTGTGAACCTGCCTGCTTGTCCTCCTTGTTCTTCCGCCGATTCTCTTCTTCCAAGATAGCAGATGCTATATCATCAAAGACCAGAGAATCAGGCTGAACATTATTTGTCAAGTTGATGACGAGTTGATCATACGAATCAGGTAGACTTTGGAGTAGAAGTTCTGCACGTTCTTGTGACTCTATTTTATGATCCAAAGATGTAAGCTGAGAAAATAGAGTATTCAAGACATTAGGGTGCTCCGTCACTGAAGTAGATTCTGACATCCTCAAGGTGTAAAGTTTCCTCTTAAGGAAAATTTTGTTATGTAATGACTTGGCCTCGTACAGTTTGATGAGGTGATCCCATATTTCCTTTGCCGTTTTCTTTTCTGCTAAGCTGGACAAGATCTCATCTGCAAGTGCTAGATGAAGGTTTGCAATAGCATTCCCATCCATCTCGTTCCATTTAGTATCATCTGTGAATTCCTGCGGCCTTTCACTGATTGCCGCTAGACAACCATCTTTTTGCAAGATAGCTTTTATCTTTAATTTCCACAGTGAGAAATTTCTCCCGTTGAACTTTTCAATCTCAAATTTTGCCGCCATCGCTTTTATCGCCAAAAATTAGCTCCCACTATTTCAAAATACCACAGCTCTGATACCACTTGTTGTAAAAACGGACCATATAAAGCAAGAACACAACTAAAATTTTGAGAAAAATAAAGATAAAAGAGGCACAGAATTTACGTGAAAAAACCTTAAACGAATTAAGGTAAAAACCACGAACAAGGATAGAAGAATTTTATTAGAAGAAAATAATAGAAATTACAATATAACTCTCTAATTATTTTCTTTAATAATCACTGCCTTTCTCTTTTTTTTGGGATATAAATTATGCTTAACATCCCTTGCCTATTTATAAGCAAGGGAAAATGCGTATTCACGAGGAGAATTTCATTTTGCCTTTTGCCTTGTTTTTTTTAATAAAAAATTTCGGCGCCTCCATCAAAATTTCTTCAATTGCTGCGTCTGTATAATTTCCTTGGTCAAAGTTGTTGGCGCCCACAATCACTAGGACTCTTCTGAATTCTAAATCAACCATATCAAATTTAGTTTTGGCTTGTTTAGATTGTGTCATAAATAACAAGCAAAGACGCAGCAGTCACAGAACTTAAGATGCTTAAACCCCGCTCCCTTGAAGAGGGATTTTGCCCCTTGCATTCTTGGTGATATGAGAAAATGCAGCTAATGAGCTCTTGTATTTTGTTAACTTTTTTTTTAGTCACCTTTAGTGTCTAAACATTAGTTATTAAATTAATTTGATTGTTCTGATCGATTTGCTCATAATAGACATGCTGACTAATATTTATTGAACCTGATTTTAGCTAAAAAAAATTTTGCCACAATCAAATTATGTTAATGTATTGACCAAAATAATCTTCAAATAAGTTAGTAGATAGACAAAAAGGAAAAAAAAAAGAAAAAAGGAAAAGGAAACTCAAAATGAAAGAGTGTAGTAGCTTCCGATCTCTCTCTCTCTCTCAAGCAATAGTATATTCATAGTTGAAATTGAATTGTAGAAAAATGCTAAATAAAATTGAAGGGAAGAAATTCAATATCCGTAAGTAAATTGAAGAGAAAAATTTAATAAAGAAAGATTTGATCGTCTTTGTAATCATTTGAAATCCGCACTCAAGGTGCTTGTGAATATTTCTCAGTACTTTTAATTCAGTTGCTGCTGGTGTTTAATAAGGACAATTGGGTTTTTGGTAAAGGAGTTTTAATTGTCTTTTAAATCTGGGCACTTGGCTCTTTTTTTTTCCTACTTATGTTATCTCATTTTGGCTGCATCTTGAAAATTATGTAGCTTGGTTTCAATTTTTAATGGATGTTTTTCTTTACTTTTTGGAGGGATCTTATGAAAATTTTTCATTTGATTTGTCAAGTTTTGATGGAAGTTTTTCATTTTTGTGAATATCTTGATTTTTTTTTGGTCATTGAATATCTTGATTTGATTCGTCTATATGTTTGAAAATTTTGGATTGATTGATCTTATGAAAATCCTCCTCCTCTTCTAGTCACATTGAGTGCTACTGTTAAGAAGCTGTATTTCCTCCTTCCACAGGTAGTTTTTACAGTTTGAAGTGGAGAAGGAGAATAACAGCTTCAGCCAGTGGCGTAGTCAGCAAGTTGTCGGCGCCCGGGCAAGGTGCCGCTGCTCTGCTACTGCTCTCCATCATTAACGGCAGCATGTAATGGATAAAACCTTTCAGTATTGAACAAAAAAAATTCTGTTCTAAAGGTTTTATCCATTACATGGTGTGGAAACAGTCTCTTTGCAGAAGGCGAGGGAATAGTTGAACTGTTGCATGCATCCTCTTATCCCACAGTTGCTGGGACTAAGGAGCACTTTTTCATCTGGTGAGCGCTTTTTATGGGGTGGTTATGTGTGATGTTTAATTACAATTTATATGATGGTTTGTGGGGTTATAGTTCTCACTTTTCAGCTGGAATTGGTGGGGGTGCTTATTTGATTTCCATTGGATTTTGATTGTGCCTCTCTCTCCGTCTCTCTCACACACATAATCTTCAACACCCCAGCTGGGCATGTCTCAAATAAATTACAATATGGGATAAAACCTTTGCTTATATCTGTCAATGCATAAAATGCTGACAGTAGTGAAAATTTTCCTCAGCCAGGCCTAGCTACGCCCCTGGCTTCAGCATCCAAAAAAAAAAAAAACACAAAAATATTTCTTGAAATATAAGAGAGAAACATTTGATAGACCAAAGATTTTGATTCAGATTTTCATCAAACTTGTTAGTCACAAGTTTCAAGTTCCGCTGTCCAGGAAAAGCTAGTTTTGGCATGGAAGCACGGGATGTGAAGCTACTAGTCGATAAATTCAAAGTAAACTACACCCTTTGTTGTTGTTCATCAAATCAGCATAAAGTGCACCCGTTGTTCCCGAAACACCATCATTGATCTGCCGCATTTTGTCATACCAAACAAGCAGAGAAGCACCGGCCATCGAACGTAAGACGTTTACACCTCCTCCTTGAATAGTGATTTTGCCCCTTCATTCTTGATGATCTGAGAAAATGCATCCAATAAGCTCTTGCACAGCTTCTCCTGATGTCATCATCATCCTTCTACGGACTGTATCAATGGGGTAAGAGGCCAATCCTGCACCTATTGTAACTCCCCAGGCCAGTAAGAAACTACGGAAACTATCCCAGAAACTATCCTGTAAAAATAAGCATTCAACATAATCAGCATATCTTCGTATTAATTTCAAACGTCAATATAAACCTAATTTACAGGTATTGAGATGGCCTCAGTAACATCAATAGTGATAGAACAAGAAGGCAAATAATAAATTCACAAGTAATTCAATTTATGTTGGATGATACTTGATACGGAAATTGGAAAGAGATAAAGTAGGAAAGAGGCGTCATAAGCACAAAACGCACCAGTGAATTACCAACCAGAACCACAGGTTTCAGAGAATCATACATCCCAAATTAAAGCCCACGGTACACAATAATTCCAACATAAGGGATGTTGAATCCGCGATAAAGTCCGACAATGCCATCAGATTTGATTGTTTTTCTATGAACATCGACCAAAACGTTAAATTGTCTTTCCCCACCCATTTTAGCTGCCTTCACATCGATGGCCAAACGTGTCCGAACATAATCTAAGGAGTAAACAAATGGAAGAGATAAAGCACCAGCTACTCCACCAGATGCCAGATTTCCAGCAAACCACTTCCAGTAGCTATCTCTGTCCTCCTTAAAGTTGAACAACCTCTTACAGTAATAGTTAAATGTAAAATTCAGAGCCTAATAGACAAGGAATACGTAGTCAGAGAAGTTGGAAGATAACAGGAGGTATGTATCCTTCATTACAAAATTACAGCCTTCAATACATAATATTAAAGGCACTATCAACTGCCATGTCCCTTATTTTCTTTTCAGTAAAAGGCATGAATGGCAATAGAAAAAATTGCATTGTTAATCAAGATACCCATTGTTTTGAAGCTAATTGGAATATCGTGATTCTTTGAGGACAGTATCATTTTTTGAACCTGATAAAAAAAAAATAGCAAGGCAGAAAAACAGGAAACATGGAACAAATACAAATGAATCAGCAAATGTAAAATGACCTGGGTGGGTAAGTATCTGACAACATTAGCAGTGTTGCCTCTCCAAAATGAAAGTATACCCTCATATTTGATTGTTCTTGCAATGCAGTCAATTGTTCCCTTGTATGGTTTAGATAGTCGACCAGCCTTGATCATTTCATCCTGATTTTGATTCAAGAGTTTAACACGCTCAAATGGAGCAAAATAAGTCTTAGTGACAGCTGCTGGTGGTGCTATAACGAGACCAATAAAAAAGCCAACAGGAATTTTTTCAGATTCTACATAGGCACCTGATGCTCTATTCACACTGTAATTGCAGGTATGCGAATTGGTGAACGTCTAGAAATGAGATAGGACTGCCCACTAATTTTTTGAAAAATAGATGGATTCCATGATCCATCCATCATGTTTGCAGCTCAGGATGGTGATCTGAAAAGCATCAATACAAATTAGATATGAACAAAATGCACAAAATCCACTCAGAGAAACTGCTTTAAAAATTTGACTTAATCGAGATCAATTCAGAAGCATAACAAATTTTTGTTGTAACGCTTTCTAGTGTTTAAAAGTTCCAAGTACACATCCACATTGTATGTCTTTTCCTTCTTGGTGTGGTCTCTGCAGTGTCATAGTTACTCTAGTTTGTTAACAAGGTTTACAAGCTTTTTTGCAGCAGAAAGATCATGTTCATTTGTTGATTTTAAGTACCCTTTTCTGTCCAAATCACTTACAAAATATAATGCAGTGATAATTAGATAGTTAACTACAGTGGCGGACGCAGAACATCACTGAAGGGGGGAGGGCTTAATTTTCATAGAAAATTTCAGTAGTCGGTCTATGACCTTTAGGAGTTTTCTCGCCAGTGTTGCTTGTTATTTCGTCTTTTGTCACTGCACCTGAATTTATAGTGACAAAATCAGAAATTCGTCAATAGAGAGCTAAATTTTCATGAAAAAATTATAGACGAATTTATTATAAAATTGAATATTTAATATTATAGTAGTTCAATAATTAATTTGTACTATTAGATTAACTATACTTAAAAGATGTTAATTGTACCCTATAACTTTATATATTTTGAAAATATTATATAATAATCTTATTTTTAATTTTTTTTAAAAATATTTTTTTTTCACATAATACACAAGCAGTCGATTATTTATGTATATATAAATTTTGACAAAAATTTTATGAATTAAAATAAAATTTATTTAAATTCACATATATATAAATTATATAAATAATTCATTTATATACATAATTCACACACACACACATATATAAATATATATATATATAATTCATTTGAATTTAAATATATAAATGAATATATATAAATTCATATATACATATAAAATATATATATATATATATTATAGAAAGGATAATTATTATTTATATCGAATATAGGGCGAACCTATACAGTTAGAAGTCAGAATGCCTTTAAGAAAACTATATATATATATATATAAATGTGTGTGTGTGTATATATATATATATTTAAATTCATTTAAATTTAAATATATAAATGAATGTGTGTATATTTCATTTAAATTTAAATATATAAATGAATGTGTGTATATTTTATAAAAAAAGAATGTGTATATATATATACACACACACACACATATATGTATATACATCTATACATGTAAAATATATCTATAAATTAGCTAAAATAAGAAAAAAAAAATGTCAAGATTTAAACCAAGTAAAGTGCATTAAAGACGAAGGGAATAGAGTTTTGGTACAAGAGGAGGATATTAAAGAAAGATGGAGAAGTTATTTTGAGGATCTTCTTAATGATAATCATAGTGGATACATTGATGGTCTAGATGACAAAACTGAGAAAAATGTGAAATACACTAGACGAATTAAGTTCTCTGAAATTAAGAAAGCTTTGAAGAAAACGAAAGTTGGTAAAACAAGTGGACCGAATGAAATACCCATTGAAGTTTGAAAATGTATGGGAGATGTAGGAGTTATGTGGTTGACAACTTTATTTAATAAGATCCTAAGTACAAAAAAAAACCTGATGAATGGAGATAAAGCTGTTTGGTACATATTTTTAAGAACAAAAGAGATATCTAAAATTGTTCAAATTACAGAGGTATAAAGTTCATGAGTCACACTATGAAATTGTGAGAGAGAGTTGTGAAATACCGTTTATGTTTGGACACTGATATCTCCCCAAATCAATTTGATTTTATGCCTGGTTTTCATTGACTTAGAAAATACTTATGATAGGATTTTTTGAGAAGTTTTATAATGGGGCTTGGAGTGTAGGGGGATAGCTATAATATATATTCAAGTCTTGAAGGATATGTATGATAGAGCCATCATTAGACGGATTAAGTTCTCTGAAATTAAGGAAGCTTTGAAGAAAACGAAAGTTGGTAAAGCATGTGGACCGAATGAAATATCCATTAAAGTTTGAAAATGTTTGGGAGATGTAGGAGTTATGTGATTGACGACTTTATTTAATAAGATCCTAAGTACAAAAAAAATACCTGATGAATGGAGACTAAGCTGTTTGGTATCTATTTTTAAGAACAAAGGAGATATCTAAAATTGCTCAAATTACAGAGGTATAAAGCTTATGAGTCACACTATGAAACTGTGAGAGAGAGTTGTGGAATACCGTTTGCGTTTGGACACTGATATCTCCCCAACTCAATTTAATTTTATGCCTGGTCGATCCACTATGGATGTTATTTTTTTTATTAGAAATTTGATGAAAAATATAGAGATATGAAGAAGGATTTACATATGGTTTTCATTAACTTAGAAAAGGCTTATGATAGGATTTTTAGAGAAGTTTTATGGTGGAGCTTGGAGTGTAGGGAGATATCTATAATATATATTCAAGTCTTGAAGAATATGTATGTTGAAGCCATCACTAGTGTTCATACTATTGGAGGGGATACTAAGAATTTTTTAGTTTCTATTGGGTTACATCATGGTCCAACTTTGAGCCCTTACCTCTTTGTCTTAATCATGGATGAACTAACAAGGTATATATAGGATGATATTCATTGGTGCATGATGTTTGCAGATAATATTGTGCTAATAGATGAGACTCGAGTAGGGGTAAATCAAAAGTTGAAATTATGGAGAAGTACTTTGGAATCTAAGGTTTTAAACTAAGTAAAACTAATACATAGTATATGCATTATAGATTTGAAATGTGAATAAAGGAGGAGGCGGAGTTATTTTAGCGGAGTGGCAGTACTTCATAGTAATCTTTTTAAGTTCCTTGGGTCTATTCTCCTAGAGGATGGAGGGTGTGAAGAAGATGTTAGCCATATGATTAAAGCTGGTTGGATGAAGTGGAGGACCGCTACAAAAGTTTTATGTGACCGAAAGATGCCACTTAAATTGAAAGACAAGTTTTATCGCAGTGTTATGCAGCTCGCGGTGATGTATGGTAGTAACTGTTGGGCAATAAAAGGACAACACATGAGTAAGATGCATGTTACAGAAATGAGAATGATAAGATAGATTTGTGGACATACTAGGATGTATAAAATATGCAATGAATGCATTAGAGAAAAAGTGAGGGTAGCACATATTGAGGATAAAATAAGAGAGCATAGATTGAAATGGTTTGGTCATGTGAAACGAAGATCTAGTGATGCGTCGGTTAGAAAGATCGAACAGGTCAAGGTAGATATAACTAAGAGAGGCAGAGGTAGACCGAAGCTAACTTAGACAAAAGTGGTTCAAAATGATCTTACTTTGTTACATTTATCGGAAGAGATAGCCCTAAATCGAACTGAGTGCAAAAGAAGAATTTATATAGCTGACCCCAAGTAACTTGAAATTAAAGCTTTGTTGTTGTTGTATACATATATACATGTATATATATAAGGGGGTACAAAGCCCCCCTGGACCCTCTTGCATCCGCCACTAGTTAACTATCATTAGATGAGCTTAAAAAGCCACTAATCAGTGCTCTAACATGAATACTATATAAACTCCAACATGTAGAAAGCCTTCTTCCTTTAAAATCTCCAAATGCAGGTTTGATTAAATGGAAAAATTATCAGACACATGAAAATGGAAGCACAGACTAACAATTCACTCAATCATTGTAAGTAAAAGACAATGAAATTCACTATCATATGATAGCAATTTCAGCAAAAAATTTGTTAAGAAGTTTATTTTCAAAGGGTAAATTCAAGCTAAAAAACATATTCTTCAGTTATTAAATAGATTTCAAGCTAAATCAACACACATTAACCTACCAAGCTTTGTACAAAAACTGAAGTCATGACCCCTGCAATTAACCTTCCAAGATCATAATTTGACAAAATTATAACCTCAAAACATTCAGCAAAACATACAAACAAAAAGCTCCTCTTACTATAATTTGACAAAATTATACAAATGCCAAGATCAACATCAATTTTCTCTGTTTTGTAGCTAGTGGCCAATAATTTTCATCAATTAAGTAACTTAAAAAAAATGAAAACAAAGTAATTATGATCCACACTCATAAAATAGGCAATTTACAGTACAAAAAGATTCTAGATATTCTCAATTTCTAAAGTGAAACAAAAAGAAAATGAATTATAGTAATTTTGAAAAGTTATGTTCGTTTTCTAGGTAGCCTGTAGAAAGTTGAATCTAGGGTTTCTGAGTTAAGAGAGTTCGAGTTAAAAGAAAGAGAAATTGGGAAAAATGATCTGATACTCACGGAAATCTGATTCCAATAAAGTAACTACGAAAATACAGGAATGCCCTTAAGCTTGTAATACTAAAAACTGAATTTAAATTTTTTTATTTATTTTTAAAAAAGAACACGTGTGATATACAGTGAGTATTATTATATCACACAATGAGTATTATTACAGCAGACATTAAGTATTATTAAAGTATATAAAAATATAAATATTAAAATATAATTATTTCATTTCAAATTAATAAACTCATTTTTCATCCCATAAAAATAAAAAAAATAATTATTCTTATTAAAAATATAAATTTATATTTATTTTTTTATAATATATTTATTTTAACATGAGATATAATTAATAAATAATATTAAATAATTATATTATAAATATTTAACATATTAATTAATTTATTAAAATAATAAATAGGCTGTAATTGAGGTGGATAAAAAAAATTAAGCATATAAATTTATAATAGAAGGAATATTAGAATATCTAAAAACTAAAAGTGAGTTTAGTAAATTTCTAAAAGAAATTAATTATTAAAAATATAATTTACAAAAGTATATCATTGAAATTATATTTTATTAAAACATATTATATAGTGTTAGTGACTATTAATTTAATATATATATATATATATATATTAGAATTTTACTTTTTTTATAGTAACCATTTTGATCTTAGTCTCAATTTTTTTTATTGGAGAAAATTATATTTTTCGCTATGTTTTATATAATTTTTATATATTTTATTAGAAATATTTTAATCAATTTATAAATATATATAATAAATTTATAAAAATTATTATGTGCAATAAATTGATAATAAATTATTAGAATAATATGTAACTAACAGTTTTATTAAAAAAAAAAAAAGAACCTTTTGACTAGAGTAGCGGCTTTTTGAGCTTTGGATTGAGCTTTCTTTTTTATTTTTGTGGCTCAAAAAAAATTACTTCTATTTTGGAGAAATTTGAAAATAGAAATTTTTTTATTAATTTATAGATATATATAATAAATTTATAATAGATATAAAAGTTCCTATTTTAGATTTGATGGATATTAAACTAGTAATTATTAATTTATAAAAATTCATAATAAATATAAAAGTTGCTATTTTAGATTTGATGGATATTACATTAGCAATAAATTTTATATATAATATAAAATTTAGAACTGAAATAATGAAAAGATGAAAGATATTATGAAATTATTCATTTTATTTGTTATTCTTTTTAAGATTTAGAAAGAAACTGTATTTATAATCTGAAACACGTGAAATTAATTAAATTCGAATTGAGTATATATTTTTTAATGATTTCACAATAATTTTATTGATTTTGCATTAACTCAAATGGTAATTACCAAGTTGAAAATACACTATATTTTTACAATTTATTTATTATGCAATATTTTATTTTTAATTGCTAAGAATTTAATTAGGTGAGTATTCTTTTCCTATTTCCTATTTTTCTTTATAAATATAAATCCCAAAAAGTTATTTATGTAATTATTGCTATAGTTGCATTTTTTGGTATGATTACTATTTTTTTAATGATTGCAAAGTATTCATTAAATATTTTCGAGAGTATGCAAATATATCACGGTTACAAAGTCTTACAAGACTATTATGTGTACCAACGCTTACTAGCCAAATATATAACTCCTTAAAATTATATTAGTTTATAGCTTGTAAATTATTATTATCTAAATAATTATAAAATCTCTGAGATTTTACATATTACATTATTTAATTTCTGTTTAACATCTAATTTTTATATCCTACAGTTTTTAAAAATTAAACTGTTTAATCATTCTGTTAATATTTTCATCCTAAAAATATTAGTCAATTATTTTGATATTATAAAATAATTTATTTATTTTTTTTGTTATTTATTAAGTCATACTTATTTTTAATTTTATTTATATTTCTTACACATAATTTATTTTAATTTTATAATTATTTTAATAAATTATTTTAATATATATATATTTATAAAGATAAATATATTATTAAGTTATATATATTCTTACAAAGATAAATATAAAATAAAATAACTTATTTGTTCTTCATTTATATATATTTATCTTTATTATTTATTAAATTTATTTTATTTTTAATTTTATTTTATATATAGATGTTTGCAAAATAATAAAAAATATTATTTGTATTATTTGTATTATTTTTTTAGTAATACCTATAAAATTAAAATAAATGATATATATAGATTATCTGCAAAATAATAAAAAATATTATTTTATTATTTAAAATTATTTTTAATAATATTTATAAAATTAAAATAAATTATGTGTAAGAAATATAAATAAAATTAAAAAGAAGAATAACTTAACAAATAATATAAAAAAATATATGAAAAAAAAATAAATAAATTATTTTATAATATTAAAGTAATTGACTAATACTTTTAAGATAAAAATATTAACAAGAGGACTAAACAGTTTAATTTTTAAAAATTGAAAGATACAAAAATTAAATGTTAAAAATATAAAAACTGACTAGTATAATATTTAGCCTATTATTTTTTTAATTTGGCTAAATGAGAAATACTTCCACGGATCAAATATATAATACGACATGAACTCAATCAATGATTTTTTTTAATTTAAAAATAAAAAAATTACAAAAATACAAAAAATTGTACGACAAAAATTATAAAAAATACTAAATACATTAATTTTTTTTTAAAAATACAATTTATATTGATATATATTAAATATATATTAAATTATATTAAATATGGTATTTATTAATTTTTTTTATTGTCACTCAATTGACGGCATATCATTAGTTACGTCTACAAAATAGGCTATGCACTCGGTCCATACTAAAATTTTTCTGGCAACACACCCTTTTCAACAAAGGATTGATTTCACAACTCGAGAAAAGAAGAGGCTCTTCTTCGCACTCCGCAGCTGAAGAAATAGACCCTAAATATTGTTTTGAGCGCACATAAAACAAATGCAAAAATAAATTAAAAAAATCATATATTTTAGGCGACACTAACACTTTCAAAAAAAACATTTGAAGGAACATCGTCTGAATATTCTCATACAAAAGACATTTGATACAAAAAATAAACTTTCTAAGCAGAGCCTCTACTAACAGTCTAACAACACGCAAAATTGAAAGTGTTCAGACAACTATACGCTTTATATCAACCCTGTAAATACTGGGATCACTATCGTTTCTCTAAGAATTATTCAAACTTCAAAATATATAACCTAGACAAGCATCATTCTTCATCATCATCACATTCCAGAAACAAGTATTTTATTAGCCACCACCACCAGATCCATATTTCTTGCCAAAGACAATGACCTGCAGTTTGTCATAACCGGCGAGCACACCAGCACCTGCCACAGCTCGGAGGATGTTTGCACCTGCTCCCTTGAAGAGGGATTTTGCCCCTTCGTTCTTGATGATCTGAGAAAATGCAGCAAAAGAACTCTTGTACTTCACAGCTTCTCCTGACGTCATCATCATCCTCCTACGGACTGTATCAATGGGATAAGAGGCCAATCCTGCACCTATTGTGATTCCCCATCCAAGTAAGAAACTAGCCAAGAAACTATCCTGTAAAGACCACAAAACAGAAAATAAACATTCAACAAAAGCTGCATACCTTCATATTAATTTTAAACATCAATACAGACCTAATTTACAGGTATTAAGATGGCCTCAGTAACATCAACAGTGACAGAACAAGGAGGCAAATAATAAGTTCGCAAATAGGATAAGCATGATACTTGATAAAAATGTACAAAAGATGCATCATAAGCACATATCATACCTGTAAATTACCAACCAGAACCACAGGTTTCAAAGAATCATACATCCCAAAGTAAAGCCCGCGGTACACAATGATTCCAACACAAGAGATGTTGAATCCACGATAAAGTCCAACAATGCCGTCAGATTTGATTGTTTTTCTATAAACATCAACCAAACCATTAAACTGCCTTTCACCACCCTTTTTTGCTGCCTTTGCATCATTGGCCAAACGTGTCCGAGCATAATCCAAGGAGTAAACGAATAGAAGAGATGAAGCACCGGCTGCTCCACCAGATGCCAGATTTCCAGCAAACCACTTCCAGTAGCCATCTCTATCCTTCTTAAAGTTGAACAACCTCTTAAAGTAATCTTTAAATGCAAAGTTCAGAGCCTAATATACAAAGAAGTAGACTACATAAGCAACAGAAAAGGCAGTGCAGCAGAGAAGTTGAAAGATAACAAGAGGTTCCTATCCTTCATTACAAAATTACAAACAGTAGGGTTATATCCTTCATCAGCCTTCAGCACACATACACAAGACATATACACACACTGCCTTTTCCCTTATTTTCTTTCCAGTAAAAGGCATGAATGGCAACAGAAAAAATTGCATTGTTAATCAAGATACCCATTGTTTTGATGCCAATTGGAGCATAGTGATCATTTGAGGACAGGATCATTTTTTGAACCTGATAGAAAAATAATAAGGCAGAAAAACAAGAAATGTGGAAAAAATAAAAATGAATCAGCAAATGTAAAATGACCTGGGTGGGGAAGTATCTTATAACATTGGCAGTGTTGCCTCTCCAAAGTGAAAGCACACCCTCATCTTTCATTGTTCTTGCAAAGCAATCAATGATTCCCTTGTATGGTTCAGATAGTCGACCAGCCTTGATCATCTCATCCTGATTTTGAATCAAGAGTTTAACACGCTCAATTGGAGCAGCTGCAGTCTTAGAGACAGCTGCTGAGACTCCCCCCATAAGGAAATCAACGAAAAAGCCAGCAGCACCTTTCTCAGATGGTGCTTGTACAAATACAGGAGAATGTGGCAACATAAGTGCCAGACCAGTTTCTTGAAGTGCAGGATGCAATGGGTTCTGAAGACCATTGCTACATGCTCCATTTACACTGTAATTCCCGGTACGAAAGTTGAGTGAACATCTAGAAATGAGATAGGACTGCCCCCTTATTTTTTGAAAAACAGATGGATTCCAGGATCCATCCGACATTTTTGCAACTCAAGATGGTGACCTAGAAAGCAACAACAAAATTAAAGAGGAAGAAGATGCACAAAATCCATTCGTCGAAACTAATTTAAAAATTTACGTGAATCAAGAACAATTCAGAAGCACAACAAAATATTTGTTGTTATGCTTTTCTAGTGTTAAAAGTTCTAAGTATATATCCACATTGTATGTCTTTTCCTTCTTGGTGAGGTCTCTGCAGGGTTACAGTTAGTCAAATTTATTATCAAGGTTTGACAGCCTTTTGTAGTGGAGCAATAGTGGTACAATCATGTTATTTTGTTGACTAAGCACCCTTTTTCTGTGCATATCACTTACAAAATATAATGCAGTGACAATTAAATAGTCAAATATCATTAGATGTGCTTAAGCACTCTACAATGAACATTATATACACTCCAAAATGTAGAAACCCTTCTTCATTTAAAATCTCCAAATGCAGGTTTGATTAAATGAAACAATTATCAAACACAAACACAGAAGCACAGCCTAAAAATCCACTCAATCATTATAACTAAAGAATAATGAATTTCACTATCATATGATAGCTATTTCAACAAAAAGTTTATTATTATTATTTTTTTGGTGTATATTCAAACTAAAAAACATATCCTTCAGTTATTAAAAATATTACAAACTAAATCAACACATTACATACACTGATAATTAAATAGTCAAGTATTATTAGGTGTGCTTAAAGTGCTCCACCATGAATATTTCCATCAATTAAATAAAATTAAAAAAAGGATTGAAAACAAAGTAACTAAGATCCACACATAACTATAGGCAATTTACAGTATAAAATGATTCTGGATATTCTCAATTTCTAAAATGAAACAAAATGAATCAGGGCCATTTCGAAAAATTACACATAATTTAACAAAAATACGTAAATACCAAGGTCAACATCATTTTTCATCAATTTTCTCCTATTTTTAGTCAACAACAAAAGCTTTCATCAATTAAATAAAATTAAAAAAAAAAAAGACACAAAAGCAATAAGATTGAAAAACAAAGTAATTAAGATCCACACTCATAACTACATGCAATTTACAGTATAAAATGATTCTAGATATTCTCAATTTCTAAAGTAAAACAAAATGAAAATGAAAATGAGTCACAGCCATTTCTAAAAAGTTACACTAATTTTCTATTCATTTTATATAATTTAACGAAAATATGTAAACGCCAAGGTCAACATCATTATCATCAATTTTTTTCAATTTTTAGTCAACGAACAAAAGTTTTCATCAATTAAATAAAAAAAAAACAAAAGCAATAAGATTGAAAACAAAGTAATTAAGATCCACACTATAACAAAAGGCAATTTACACCATAAAATGATTCTAGATATTCTCAATTTCTAAAGTGAAACAACATGAAAATGAATCACATCCAGTTCGAGAAATTACCCTCATTTTCTAGGCAGCCAAACACAGATAGCAGAATAAACAGTCGGAAAAAGCATAATAGAGTACAGATCTCAATACACGTGGAGATAGAAAGTGCAATCACCTGAGAGGTCGCCGTTTCGTTAAGAGAAAGCCAATTACAGTCGCGACTAGTAGCACTGCAAATGAGGAGATTATCTCTACTTATAGCACTGCAAATTTCTAGGGTTTTGCTTCATAAAATGACCATTTTGACCTTACTCGCCATCTCCATTTTTTACTAGAGTGGCAGCTTTTTTGAACTTTGGGCTAAGCTTTCTTTTATTTTTATTTATGGCCCAAAAGACTTCTATGTTTTGATTTTTATTTTACAAACTTATTAAAATATATAAAATTAATTTTAGACTTTGAAAATATTTTTAAATTTATTATAATTTTTTAATTAATTTATAAATTTATCATATTCATATACTATACATATAAAATTTATTATATATATAAAATAATTTTAAAAATTAAATAAATTTATTATATAAAATTTACGATAAAAATAATGAAAAGATGAAAAATAACATAAAATTATTTTTTTATAAATTTAGAAATTATATTTATACTCAAGTAAGTATGCTACTAGTACAAGAGTTTATACATTAAAAAATCCTATTTATTCATAAACTGAAGTGTAGATTTCAATTAATTTAATTTTTTTTAAAATTTTAATATTTTTTAAATTCAAACTCAGAGATTCATACCCTTTTTTATTTCTTAAAATATCAACCTAAATTTAATTACTTTCTCCATTAACAAATAATTCTTATTTTAAGTGATAAATTTTATTTATAAATAAATTTTATTTTGTAAAAATTAAGATTATTTTCTACCTTTATTCTAAATTTATTCCTATATAATTAATATATAATGAAATAAATAATAAAATAAGGAGAATGATAATTTAGTAAAATAGTTATATAAAATAGATTATTAAATAATTTTTTTTTTGTGTAAAACGTTAAAGTAACAATTATTGGTGACCGGATAAAATATAAGAAAATATATTTTAATACCTAATAATTTCTCTTTTGAAATAAAAAGAAAAACTAAATAAAAAGTGAGGGAAAAAAAAGAAGTGCCTTTCATATGAAATAAATGATTTGTTGGGAAAGAAGCAATTTTTACACACATTCAAGAATTTTTGGTGGACAACTTGAATATAAGCTTACAACACTTTTTTTACATTTGTGCATTAATCATATCTTTACATAATAAGGAGACAAACAATGCTTTGCAATTGTGGCAGTGATAAGCTCCTCTTCTACACACTATACTAATTTCTGCAGGAAATAAAATGTTATTAACAGTCAAGAATGAAGTTGAAAACAAGAATCAAGAATGTACGAGGCTGTTTAGTTATAGAAAACCAATGCTTTAGAGAAAAAAAAAATTCTAAAGGAAAATGAAGAATAAAATTTTGTTGTTTAATTAAAAATATTTTCCATTTGGAAAATTAGAAAATATTTTTTTATATTTACTTGTTAATTGTTAAGTTTTAGAAAACTATTAGTTGTTTTCTAAATGCTCTTAAAAAAAAAAATAAAAGATTGGTTTTCACTTCGATTCTTATAAACTCTGTAATTTTTTAATTTTGTTTTATTTAAAAAATAAAAATATGAAAAATCAAGAAACAAGATAAAAAAATAGAAAATGAAAATAAAAAATATTTTCTACAAATAAAAAGACCTTGTATATTCCAAAATGAGGCTTAAGTTAGAGATTTCACCTTTCAACATGTAGTTTGGTTGAACAACAAGATAGTTGTAACATTTTTGGAGACAGACATTGCTAAGCGCCACACAAGCTAAGTCTTTGCTTTGCCAGTAAGTCTTTTAGCTTTTTTAACAGCTGATTAGAGCACAAGTAATTCTGGAACTGTTTCCTCAAGTTCTGCAATAACTTCTCGTCACTGTGAGTGCTACTGTTAAGTAGCTGCGTAAATAGTTCCTTCCACAGATCAACATTCCAATATCTGAGGCAATTTTACAAGTGAAATGAAAATCTGATAAGAACATGAGAAGATTATGAAGTTAAAGCTAAAAAAAGAATATTGCTACTTTTCTTTTGTTACAAGAAAGGAAGGTAAAAGCGTCGGCAGCTATCAGCAATCATTCAATGGCTCCTATAGGGAAATTTGAGAGCATAGTTTGAAAGCAAGTCAATCAGCGGCGAAATTGGCTTCGTGATAAAGATGTTGGATCTCAATATTCCAGCCTAAACTCAGTATATCCTGAATATTGCTACTTTTATGGAACATAATTTTTTATTTTTATTCATTCAAATTATGGAAAGTTAAAAGTTAGCAGACAGCACTGCACAAACTATAGATTTTTGCACACTAAAGAAATTTCTGTGAGTATGCAGATGTCAGAAATTACCGTCTAAAAGATGTTTTTGGTAGATAAATGTAGCCACCATTAGATGTTGCTTTCTTTTCAATCTCCAGATAAGAATTATGCAGCATTATATGGACAGCAACACAAAGGCCATATGTGTCCACCTGATGATGAAAAAAGAGATTTTATTTAGTCTATAAAGAAAGCAACTTCACTTTAAAAGCTTCACTGGCTGGATACTGGCCTGAAATCTCCACCGCTTATTTTCTTGCATTTCAACACAGCGAAAGCCAGATGTCTTGTGATCTCCCTCAAATTCTATGTCATCAGGAAAGAGATGCATGTCGATTCCCTTCCCCCAGTCAACAAGGCACAAGCCCTGCAAAGAGAACTCTGATTGCATTTGTAAATTGTAAACAATTCAATTGAAATTAATCTGAAGAGACAAATTAAAACCTCATCAACCCAAGGGCCAATTCGGTCCTGAAACCCATCTTCCTTAAGGTCATCCCTGCAAAAAGTCAGGTCACAATATCACAAAATACCATATGCCAAAGCACACCATGTGTAAAAGTTGATACATCTTTATATATCATATCACATTTAAAATGACAACATTGTTTGAGAACCTATAAAACCAAGTTGTTTTAATGAAATTGAAAATCATCCATTATTGTCCTGAGGCATGGGAACTTCCTGGTGCGTGTCCCTATACTAGACTAGCCAATAGTTCCATGGCTCAAGAGCAGGACTCTAATAGACAAGCAGCAATGAGATCAACAAAAAAATCACCATTTTCATGTCAGGTCATTGCGAGAATGAGGATAATAATATTGGAAAAAGGTTAACTGGATGGATCCCATGAAACATATGAGGAGTGAATCTGTGCAATCTGTTGATGATGGAGATGAAATTCCTCTTACTGTTGATGAGATGAATAAAAATCTATTTTCTGAGAAACACATAAATATGGTTCTAGGTCTGATAACCAGGGAACTAAGGTCTGTGAGAAGAATAGAGATAGAGATGGTGAAATGAATCAAAATGATAAGAGATCTTGAAGAGTAAGTGCAACTTGTGGATGCTGTGGTTACATTTCCGCATATAAGGCACCATTTCCTATCACAAGGAGATTTGCTATGGTAAGCTAACAGTTTGAAAAACAGCCAAACTACCCTTATATCCTATAGTGCAATGGATTTAGGTGCAAATGTCCAGATTTCCCAAGCTACAATAATGTCTAGAATCAGAGGATAAAACAAATTACAATGTAAATTATCACAATACTCACAATCCATGATGCAAAACAAATTTTACCTGGAATAGCGAATCAGCAGATTATCTGGTTTGAAATCACCATGAATTATGCCAACACTGTGTATAGTTTCCAGCATATAAAGCATCTCTATGGTGTAATAAATGCATAACACCTCCTCCATGGACTTCCCCATGACAACATAAGAATTTATGACATCCTACACAAGATTACATAAAAGCACTTGAGATCAATAGGAGTTGCCTTATAAGAAAGCTGATACATATTGAAGCAAACTTACATGAAGCGTCCCATGGGATAGATAGTCACAGACAAGTATGCTGTAGTCAGAATAGACATGCATTCCATGTGCAAAACCAAAGCTTGACCTCTGATAGAGTTACAATATCAAGACCAATAGCCTTCTTTAAACCAACAGATGCTTAAAAAAACATCAAAAACACGTACTTGCTTGATTGAAATCCGTTTATCAAGTTGGCGATACATGTAAAATTCCCAAGGAAAAGCAGGCTTTTGTATCTGCAAGACCATCATATGTCATTGTACAACCCAAAAGTGAAACCAATAATCCTTAGCTCCTTATTGAGGAGAGGGAAATGAGATCATGAATACCTTCAATGCAACGACATCATCAGGATTACTGTTGACACATGCTTTAAATACTTTTGCAAAACCACCCTGACCAGCACAACCCTTGATTTGGTACTGCTTTCCACCTTTACATATAACAAAGCAGATAACAAAGAGTAAGAGAAAATTGAAACCCAAGTACCGAATCCATGACTCCTGATAACTCAGAATCTATAGATAGATTTTCCATATCTACAGAATTCTCACTGCCCAAAAATTATCATATTGCCAATCACTCTCTTTGTTAGGATAAAACAAACAATTGCGCTGAATATCAAGTGCAACTTTGGATGATATGATTATACGCTCCTGTTGTGTCTACAATGATTTTAAAATGTCAATTCTTACATAAGTAGATGTGATAAGTCCTTTTTCAATCATTAAATTCTCAGTGGTACAATCAAGTAGCAGTACGCTAATCATTTTCAAGCAATCTAAGCACGTATAGGCTTCTCAAAATCACTGTCATTACCTTTCTGTGTATAGCAATAACAAGTAATGAAGTTCTGCAAATATTGATATTTAAACTTGTAGCTAATACTGAAAAAAAGTACTAAATCAAATAAAATCAATATCTTGCAATCATGTTCATGCTAATTTCCAAAATCATTAAGCAGTTGTCCCTTCTCGCATTTAAAGCATAAAAGCTACCCAAACCTCCAAGCAGTTTCAGGACTCAACTGAAAACTCAAAGCAGCTTTAGGATATCCATGAAGATATAAAAATGAGAATTACCTATCTTAACAATCTTCTTTCTCGATGCTTTTCCTAGAGAAGATAAGTCCACTTCCCCAAAGTACGCTTTGTTACTTGAATGGTATCCCTATAACAAAAGCACAGAGAACTCACCATTCTAATTACTGATCAGATGGATTCATGAAGAATTATGGAAATAATAGTTACTGAAATGTCATACATCATATCTCTTTATTTGAGTTTTTATCTTCTTCCATAGGTCTTCTCTGGTGGAGGGAGACCATGGATTAACACAGTTTTTCCTCAATTCAATGGACTTATCACCATCTATCTGCAAAAATAGAGATGCAAATAAAAATTTGAACAGACCAATGATTCAATTAAAGTTATCTTGTCCAAAGGTTTCAAAGGTAAATGCTTGCTACAATATTAGACTATTTGAAAAACATGGTTCCAGCAAAGTTGGATATTCATCAAATAGAAGATGTCTACAAAACAGAAGTAGCAGAAATGCATACATTTAACTAAATGATGAGAAGAAAAGGACTAATGGTGAAAAGAAAAAGATCCATAGACATTAATATCTAAAAGTTACACCCAAGATAAGAAAGAAAGAACCAAGGTTAAGAAATGATTTTTCACTAACTTGAGGTTCAAACAATCAAGCATGACATATGTATACGCACGCATTCCCATTATAAAGAATCAGCATCTACTCTTTATCAAATGTGTAATGTGCATTGGCGCGTCCAAAATAAACAACCCTGCACAAATTACTATTTTTGACTTGATTATGTGGACGTGGTAAAACTTTATACAAATCAAAGGCCCTAGGATCATTAAACCTATAAAAATACCAAATAGAACAGCATTTTCCCTAATAGGATCAGATATCATACCTTTTCAAGTGAACAAGCATGGACCCTGTGAGACATTCTGTCAAGAAATAAAGCATGTGCACCCTTCAACCTTTCAAATGGTTTGGCTTTCCTGTTATGCCAATATAGTAATCACACATTAAATGTAAGAAGGTTAATCACCCAAATAAACCAAATTTCTTCTATTTCTTCCAAGCAAAAATCCATGCAAAAAGATTAGGCAAACTAGACCTTAAAATACCAATCTGATAAACCATATGTGCTTGCTGCCAATTCTCTTTCGCTTCAAGGAGAGCTGCGTACAGTTCATAAAGCAAAGAATGGTCTGTGTATATGTTGTTCTCCTCCATTTCTTTAAAAACATTTTCATAGTCATTGCTACCTTCCAGCTAGAGTAGCCAGCAAAAAATAAATTGATCAGTCAAATATTCCAGCTCCACAAAAAGAATCAATAACGGAACTAAACTATGACAAACACAATCAATAGACCCAATTGAAACTATTAAATATCAAATCAGAAAATAGTAGCCTTGCATATCTTACTCACTCCATATCTGCAAAAGACCTATCAAAACCTAAAATGATCCAGTAATCTCATCAAAAAGTCATCACCCAAAGCACCACCATTGAGAAAAGAAAAATCCCAAATTAAATTTTGAAACAGAAATTGAGCTGGTAAAGTGAATGGAAAATCTGAAGACTATTGATGGTTAATAAAAAAAAACTTCTTTCTTCTTCTTCATCGCACCCAAACAAATATGAAAAATAAATAAAAGCCCATCAAAGCTACAAAATCTGGGAATAAAGTTCAAACAAAAATTACAGTAAAAAAACATGAAAATTCAGAGCGAATCAAAGCAGAGTAAAAAAAATTACATAGAGGAGCCAAATCTTGAGAAATCTGGGATCATTCCTGTATTGGGTATTGTGCTTAAAAGTCCTAATACAATCTACGATAAGCTTGCTTATATCATCACCAAACGCTTTGTTATCAAGGGCCTTCTTGATGGACCTGAATCTCCAGAGTTCACAAATAATTTAGTTCAAATATAGTTTTGAAATCACCATGAAAACAGAAAAAGGAAAAACAAACATGGAGAAAGAGAAGCAATTGTACAGTAGCCAAGGAAAGAGAGGATCGTGAGCAGAGGAGATTTCGCCGGAGCCCGTTAACATGGTGAAACGCATTGGCCTTTTGCTGGTTCACTACAAACTGGTAACAGCATCGAGAGAGAGATAGAGAGCGGGAAATGGTTAGATATCAAAATTTTCAATTTTTAAGGAAAATTTATAAAAATAACTTTAAAAAATTATAAAAATATTGTGTACTAAAAGATTTACAAAAATACTTAGGACATATAAAATTTTTTAAAAATATATTATATTTTTTTAACTATTATGAGCTTTTTTTTTAATAGTTATTAAATATATTTTTAACATATATTGTAAAAGTTCAAAAAAATTTATATTATAAAAATATAAAAAATTATACTTTTATAAACTAAAAAATTTAAAATGAAAAATTTTAATTAAAATAGTATTTTATATATTTTTATTTTAAATTTTCAAAAAAATATTTTTTTGAGAAAATTATACTATGTACCATTATTTTTAATTTTTTTTAATAATATTTTATTTTTTGATATATTATTAACATATCAAATATATATTCAATATATATCTCTAAAATAGTATATATATATATATATAGTGTATCAAATTTATATATTAAAAATATATTTCTTAAAATTAGCATTTTTAAAATTTAAAATTGAAATATGAATATTTTTGAGAGAGGTTAAGAAAAATTGAATATTTTTTAAAATAATTTTATTTTTGAGAATATTTTCGAAAAAATGGCTTTTTATTTTCCGCGAAGCCCAACCCATCTAAACAACCCTCAAACCCAAACCCAAACTTGTTCATTTATAACACAGTAATGTGACTGTCTTTCACCCGTCTTTTACCTTTACAAGATTGAGAGTCTCCTTCAACTCAAAACGAAAATAAAGGCGGGAACTTTGGGAAAAAGAACTAAAGGGTTTCAACGGCTGATCTTTCTGAAGCCATCTTTGTAGTTAATTTGAGATTAGATTACAGATTTCCTCCAAAATATTGTTGAGGCCGTGTAAGTCATCGGAAGCAGAAGCTTGAGGCACAACGATGGATCTAATCAGCAAATTGCCAGATGAGCTTCTTAATTCTATCATTTCAGTTTTCAATTTCAAATTGAGCGAAATTGTGAAATTAAGTGTATCATCAAATAGATTTAAAATTATTTGCTCTTCCATACCTCACTTACAATTTGATTGGGATAATATGTTTGAAACTGATTCATGGGAAATTAGTGAAAACCTTCCTTGTGCTGTGTACTGAGAGAAATTTGTTAGAAGAGTCAATCAGTTCTTGCAATTTTATCAGGACAAGCAAATATCCTCATTTAGACTGTCTTGTTGTCTGGGTTCTGAATGCTCTAATGATGTTGATCAATGGCTAAGATTTGCTCTTAACAGGGGTGCTAAAGAGCTCTGGCTAAACCTCTATTGTGACAAATACTGTTCCAAACATGAAAAGGATAAAAATGGTTAACAAATTGAGGGGAAATATGTAGAATACTAACATAAAGGTTTTTGAAGGTGTAAATACTAACATGAAGGGACTTTATTTACATGCTTGCATCTTGGAACCGAATTTCACCTATCAATTCAGTTGCTGAGAGGTCCTCGACTTGATTCAGTTATCTTTATCCCTCTATGACCTGAATGGTCTGTTTCCTTGTCTGGTGAATCTTAAAAGCTTGAGATTTTTGGGATGTAGCCTTCCTAGTAAGTTATGCCTGGGTGCATTAACTCGTTTACAGGAATTTCATGTTTTGATATCTGTTGGAGTGGAAGAAGTTCATCTGTCAAATGTCAGTCTCCTTACTTTTAGTTGTGTTAGTTTTGGTCATATTACATGTGATTTAAGCGGAGCTCCCAACTTGAAGAAAGTTCAATACTATGCAAATGAGTGGACATTCCAATATATTTTCACTTGTCTTCCGCAGCATTGTCCTAGGATTAGGGCGTTAATCTTACCTCTTCGTCTAATTGGGTATGTGAATGAAAGTTGGATGATGGGGAAAAAGAACTTTTCTTTAGTTCTCTAATCTCCTAACTTAAGGCATTGTTAACTACAATTTAACTTCTTTTTGCAGGTAGAATGCTTACCAAAATCCATATCCATCTTCAGCCAGGTTACAAAATTACAGCTGTGTTTTCGGATACATCCAAAATTTAGTATCTCGAAGATAATTTCTATACTTTATGCCTTTCCCTGCCTCTGTACTCTTGACTTGACGGTAGGTAACATAATTATCTTTTAGATTATATACCATTTCAGATTCTGTGCTAGTTCAGCTTTTGGATTAAAATCTTTATAGATTACTTGTAGAAAAGGAAAAAGAAAAGATGTGAACACATTAATGCATAGTGTTGTATTTGCAGACATGCTGTCCGAAAGATGTTGAAGAAGAAAAGCCAAAGCCTGGTGAATATGTCCCCAAACATTTGATTACAGTTGTAATTTCTGGGTTTTGTAATACTCCAAACCAGATGGAGTTTGCCATCTACTTGTTGAAATGTGCTTCTGTTCTAAGGTGGTTGGTCATCAAGCAAGAAGCAAAAGGACATGTTCTGAAGAGGCAGTCATGGGATGAAGGAGAAGGCGAAATGGTTTATAAAAGATTTAAAGGAATTTGCTAAAGATGGAGTGCTAGTTGTCAAATGAATGTTCAGCTGCATTAAAATGTTACTTACATATGATATTATGATAGATCATTATAGTAGAAAGGAACACTAGTGAAGAGCATTGACTGATTAAGGTCTAATGAAGAGATCAAGAGATAAGTAGTTTGAAACTGTGTTAATAACGATAGTATGCTGGCAAGTTTAAGTCAATGTATAACTGAACCTTTCTAGAGTTCTCTCTTTTCTACTCTCACTCTATATACTATTTGTCAAAGATGGAGTGCTAGTCGTCCAATGAATGTTCAGCTGCATTTAAGTTTTCTCTTGCTTTTTTTTTTCATTTAAATGTTATTTATGTTTAAATTTTGCTATTTCCATTCTCAAGAATTGGTCAGAATTCAATTTGCTTGGATTAGACACGATATCTATCATGCTTCCATATTGTCAATTTGGGAAGAATTTTTGTTTACGCCGGACCTTTCATGACTCACACTATAATCTTTTTAAGGAAAACAGAACTCTATTTTCAGTTCTTCATGGAGCATAAAATATAAATTATATGAGTTTGGCAAAATCTTGGTTAACCAAACAACTACTACTAAAGTATCACGTAACAATTTATTTTGATAAATATGTTGAATAAGTCTAACTTAAATTAAATAGCAGTATTTGTTTTCTTGTAAATAGCTAATCTGTTAGCTATTGTTGATATTTAAGTTAATGAATAAGCAAGTCGAAGGCACCGACTAAAAACATCTCAGAAACGTGAAAACGTTTGAGGTCTTGGTTTCCTCCATTTAACCAGTTTAATTTTTCTTTACTTTAAATTATCTATCTTTCTTTTTTTATATAATAGGTCCGTAAAGGATAAAAAGCGGTTTGTATCAAATTGGTATCAGAGCCCTGGCATGGAATAAAGAGTGGAGGAGCTTGAACAATCTGTTCAATTTCTTTCTGATGGTCAAGAAGTCATTGCTAAACGTTTAGAGGAGCTCTTCTCTAAACTCTTTGCTCGGATGGATCAATTAACGAGCCAATCTTCTAATGGAAAGGGAGTTCAATCGGATGCACGAACTTCTGAATCAAGAGGCAATCTGGCTGCTAATGAGGTACGACATGAAGGACTAACCCGAAAGTTGGAAGCCCTTACCCATGAAGTAGCAAGTGTTAAACAAGCCGCTACTAGAACAGAAAATTCGCTCATAGCCTTTGAAGCATTGATGCCAGCAACGACAACACCGATATTGGTTTTGGCTGATTTTTCTCAACCATTTATAATGGAATGTGATGTGTTTGATGTAGGAATTGGGGCTACTCTCTTGCAAAACATTAAACAAGTGGCTTATTTCAGCCAAGCTGTGGTAGTAAGGCACCAAAATCTGCCTGCTCATGAGGAGGAATTGATTGGGCTTGTCAAGAAAGTTAAGCAATGGAAATCTTATCAATGGGGGTGCAAATTTATCATCCAGACTGATCATTGCAGCTTAAGGTTTCTATTGGTAGCTTTGGATGTGCCATTTGATCCAGGAATTTTAATAGCTCCTTAACTCTTGAGGACAAGAGTAGTTTTTAAGGGGAAGGGAATATCACGTGATAATTTATTTTGATAAATATGTTGAATAAGTCTAGCTTAAATTTCTGTTTAGATGTAATTGCTGTTGAATAACAGTATTTGTTTCCTTGTAAATAGCTAATCTGTTAGCTATTGTTGATATTTAAGTTAATAAATAAGCAAGTCGAAGGCACCGACTAAAAACATCTTAGAAACATGAAAACGTTTGAAGCCTTGGTTTCCTCCATTTAACCAGTTTAATTTTTCTTTACTTTAAATTATCTATCTTTCTTTTCTTATATAATAGGTCCTCAAAGGATAAAAAGCGGTTTGTACCATAAAGTAACCGGGAAAATTAGGCCTTTTGCTAGATTTTTTTTAATGTTTATATTTTTATTAGTATTTTTGTCATTTTACTAAAGTAGATATAAAATTCATAATAAATTTATAAAAATTATTATATATATAATAACCTCCTAATAAGTTCATAATAAACTTATATTATACGAATATGATAAATTTATAATTTGATAAAAAAAATATAATTATTTTTTTATTTTTTTCTGACAATTTTATAAAAAGCCAAAAAAAATAGAACATTAGAAACAAGCTACTAATCATACAAATTCAAAAGGTTTGGGCAGATGCCAATTATGCAAGTATTACACTGCTTTTAAGCAAGTATTGGCAGATAATGAAATTATGGATTTTTTCTTTTTTCTTTTTATAATATTCTTAAATTCACTATGCCAAGCCTAATTTTTACTTTATTTCTACTTATATCTCACTAATTTTTTTAACCGATATGCAATAACTTTTCATGCTTAATATTTCAATTCCTCATCTTTAATAGCGTGAACTGTAAAGGGTAAGCTACCTTCTCTTTTTCACTTAGAACAAACACACACATAAAGTCATGAATGCATACTGTGCTTCGATTGAAAGGGCAGAATGACATTTGGTATGGAAGGTCGGAAGAGTTGGGAAAATTAATGATTGAATTTTCTCTTTCTTCTTTTTTTTTGGCTCTTTGCAAGTCAGATACTGATGATTTTAGTCAGGTGCTGGACTGTGTAACAAGTCAGGTATCCGCAGAAGATAACGAGTTTCTGATGAGGCCATACTATGAAGAGGAAGTTAAACAAGCGGTCATAAAGTATACATCCCGATGAAACATGCATTGTCTTAACCCCTCAGAAGAAGTCTCAAAATATGGAAGATTTAAGATCTTTAACCCTATTTAATGTGACTTGTAAAATCATGGCTGAAATTCTTGATGCCAGACTTCAGAAAATCTTGCCCAAGCTGATCGCGGAAAATCAAAGCGCCTTTACTCTTGGTAGAAGCATCACTGATGATATTATTATAGCTTTTGAATCCCTGCATTATCTTAGAAGGAAGATCGTAAGATTTTGTAGCTTTAAAAATGGACATGAGCAAAACTTATGATAGGATAGACTAGTTCTTTCTAAAAGCTATGTTGCAAAAATTAGGATTTGATCCTAAATGGATTTCCTTATATTTTATTTCACGTATCATCAATCACTTATCATATTACCTATGATGGAGTTACATGGGACAGACCAGTACCTTCTGCATATAATATAAATAATAGTAGAGAGAGAGGATTTTTCTGTTAGCCTTCTCATGAGATGACAAGCTAGAGTTCTCATTCATGGGTGTAAAATAGCAAGAAACGCCTCGAAAATTTCTTATTTATTTTTTACAGATTAAATCTTTTTTATATTTAGGATAAAAATAAAATTTAGAAAATTTACTTTTGTGATCATAGATAATTAGAAATGTACTTATGATTTTTATTGACTTGAAAAAGACGTATGATAGAATCTCTAGAAAAGTTTTATAGTGGATCCTAAAACGTAGGAAAATATCTATACGGTATATTCAAGTCTTAAAGGATATGTATGAGGGAGCCATTATCAATTTTCGCACTGTGGGAGGGGATGCTAAGGATTTTTTCCGTTTCTATTGGATTACACCAAGGTTCAGCTTTGAGCCCTTATCTTTTCGCTTTGGTCATGGATGAACTAACAAGACATATACATGATGACATCCTTTGGTGTATAATGTTTGCAGATGATATTGTATTAATAGATGAGACTCAAGTAGGAATAAGTCAAAAGTTGAAGTTATGTAGAAGCACTTTGGAATCTAAGAGATTTAAGCTAAGTATGATTAAGACTAAATATATGCATTGTATATTTAATAGCGAGAATAGAGAAAGAGATAAAATTATTTTAGACAGAATAACAGTACCTCATAGTACTTATTTTAAATACTTTGGCTCTATTCTTTAAGAAGATGAGAGTTGTGAAGAATATGTAAATCATATGATTAAAGCTGGTTGGATGAAGTGGAGATGTGCTACAAGAGTTCTATGTGATAAAAAGATGTCAATTAAATTAAAAGAAAAGTTTTACTACACTGCAATACGGCCTGCGATGGTGTATGGTAGTGAGTGTTGGGCAGTAAAAGAACAACACATAAGTAAAATGCATGTTGCGAAAATGAGAATGATAAGATAGATATGTAGTCATACTAGGATGGATAGAATCTGCATTGAGTACATTAGAGAAAAAGTGGGGGTAACACCTATTGAGGATAAAATAAGAGAACATAGATTGAGATGGTTTTGCCATATGAAACGAAGACCTAGCGATGCACCGATTAGAAAAACCGAACAAGTTATAGTATAGAGTTAAGAAAGGCAGAGGTAGGCCTAAACTGACTTGGTCAAAGGTGTTTCAAAATAATCTTATGATGTTACATATATCAGAAGAGATAATCCTAAATCATATTGAGTGAAAAAAAATAATTTATATAGCTGACCCCAATTAACTTAGGATTAAAGTTTTGTTGAGCTGAGCTGAGTTGATAATAGATAATTAGAAAGAATTGATTTCTATTATTTTACTTTGTTTTCTTTCTCTCATTATCCAAATTAAGGAAAACATAAAAATACAATTTTTATTCTTTTTTTTCATTTATTTATCTCAAAATAAACAAAAGCTAAGGCTTACACACGTAAAATTACGGCCTAAAAAAAGCTTTTATTTTTTTTAATTAAAAACTAAAAACTAAAAACAAAAATCCATATTCCATAATAACATTAGTTTGCCACTCCCAACTACAACTAGGAAATGGCCTTTTTCGTATGGTATAATTACTCGATTCACGTCAGCCCTATCAATTTCACGCTCTAAACAACTCCAAAAGCCGCTAACTGTTCGTTTAGAACTGTTTAGAACACAGCTCTGTCTTTTTGACCAGTTTTTACCTTTACAAATCCTGAGATTGAGAAGCTTCTTCAATGCAAAACGAAAATAAAGGCGGAAACTTTTGCCAAATTTGAGATTAGATTATAGATTTCCTCTAAAATAATGTTGAGGCCGTGTAAGTCATCGAAAGCAGAAGGTTGCGGCACAACAATGGTGGATTTAATCAGCAAATTGCAGCTTCTTTACTCTATGATGTCATATTTAAAATTGAGGGATATTGTGAAATTAAGTGTATTATCAAATAGATTCAAACATATTTGCTCTTCCATAATTGACTTACGATTTGATTGGGATAATATGTTTGAAACTGATTCATGGGAAATTAGTGACAATCCTCCTTGTGCACTGTACAATGAGAAATTTGTTAGAGGAGTCAATCAATTCTTGCAATTTTATCAGGACAAACAAATATCATCGTTTAGATTGTCTTGCTGTCTTGGTTCTGAATTCTCCAATGATATTGATCAATGGGTAAGATTTGCTCTTAGTAGAGGTGCTGAAAAGTTCCGGCTTAACCTCAATTGTGACGATTACTTTTCCAAGAATATCACTGACGAATACTGTTCCAAAAATATCACAGATACAGATGGCTAACTGATTGAGGGGAAATATGTTTTGGTTAAGGAGCTTTTTGAAGGTGTACGAAGTAATTTGAAGAAGCTATGTTTACAAGCTTGCATCTTGGGACCTAATTTCACTTACCAATTCAGTTGCTTAGAGACCCTTGAACTGATTCAATTCCCTTTATCCCACTATGACCTGAATGGTTTGTTTCCTTGTTTGGTCACTCTTCAAAATTTGTTATTTTACAGTTGTAGCCTTCCTAGTAAGTTATCCCTTGGTGTATTAACTCGTCTAAAGGATTTTTCAGTCTTGAGGTCTGATGGATCGGAAGAAGTTTTTCTGTCAAATGACAATATCCTGACTTTTAGATTGTTTAGTTCTCATCATATTACATGTGATTTAAGAGGAGCAGCCAACTTGAGGGAACTTTGGTACGAAGCAAATAAGTGGACATCTCAATATCTTTTCACTCATCTTCCACAGCAGTCTCCTAGGGGGCTTAGGGAGTTAAGATTTGTCTCTCTTTCCAATTGGGTATGTGCATGAAAGTTTGATGATGAGAAATTAATTTTCTAATCTTCAACTGAATGCATTGTTAACTAAAATTTACCCTTCTTTGTGCAGGTAGAATGGTTACCTAAATAGACAATATCCACCTTCAGCCAGGTTACAAAATTACAGCTGCATTTCTGGATATATCCAAAATTTAGTATCTTGAAGATAATTTCTATCCTTAACGCGTTTCCATGTCTTTCTACTCTTGACTTGATGGTACATAACATAATTATCTTTTAGATGATCTATTATTGGTTACTTGTTTAGATTTTGCTTACATGGTTAAAATCTATATAGTGTTTATGGCCAGTAACCTATATAATGTATGAATGTGTGCTCTTTAATATGTGCGTACATATCTTCTTTTAAGTATATACATTCATTTGTCATCACTTATTTGTATTACATTTATGCAAATTGTAAGGCTGATAGTTCGTCATTTCTTTCTTTTTTTTTTTGGTTCCATATATGGCAAAGAATTAGTTAACCAGTGTCAATAGGCAAACCTGGTAGAAGATGTTGAGCTACCCAACCAGAGGCCTATAGTTAATTAATACTGTTGTCGGACTAGCTACACTAGAAATAGAAACATGCTATGCATAAGTTTGGTAGACTTAGAAAATACATTAAGAAAATCAAATACGTATTACCATTAAAAGTTTGGATGTCATTGTGCCTGACTAGTTCATTTATTTTTATGAACTCAGATTAACCTGTTCTTTTGTGTCCCAGGCTTTTAAATCCTTGAATTCTCAAATATACTTAGTTAATGTTATTGAACTTATTATTTTTTTTTTGGTTTTCTCTTTTCTTGTACAGCACCTTGCATCCCTTAAAACACTTTTGAACTGAACTTTTTATGCTGCTGAAATCAAATGTTTGAATAGAAAAGGAAAAAAGAAAAGATAGGAACTCATTAATGCATATTGCTGTATTTGCAGACCTCATGTCGAGAAGCTGTTGATGAAGAAAAGCTAAAGCCTGGTGTATTTGTCCCCAAACATTTGACAAAAGTTGTAATTTTTAGATTTCATAGTACTCCAAACCAGATGGAGTTTGCTATCTATTTGTTGAAAAATGCTTCTATTTTAAGACAATTGGTAATCACACAAGCAGTCCAGATGATCCAAAAGGGCAGCCGTGGGACGATGAAGAAGAACGCGAAATGATTTATGAAAGATTAAAGAAATATGCCAAAGATGGAGCACTAGTCGTCCAATGAATCTTCAGTTGTGTTTTTTCTTTAAATGTTATGTGTGTTTGACAATGACTCTTAAAATCATGTGGACAAATGTATCATTAAATTACCAAAGTCATATATGATTTGACACAATTCTGCAGTTAAATCGTAAGTAACAACATGATACTTTGTTACAAGAACTTGCCTATTTGAATTTTGAATCCTTGTATAAATCAATGTACAAGTGCTTTACAGCTGATTGAGCATCTTTAATGTCTTTGATTGACAATTTTGTTGAGGCAGATGAATGTTGTCATTTTAAAAAACCAGGAAGAGAGAAAGCAATTGTTTAGTAGAAGTTTTACAAAAAGCAAAACTAGCAAAATCATTGAGTATTTATCTACTCAAATATGTGAAATTGAAAGTAGTGGAATGGGTCTCATTATATGCTTTTATTAGCCAACCATCAAGAAGTTATCAGATTAGAGAGTCACTTCAATATTCCATTGAATTTAAGCGCATGATTAATGATGATTTACCAAAAAATTTAACACCTCTAAGAAGTATTCAATATGGTCAAGGAAAAAGATGATAAGATTCCTACATATCAAGATTCCTAAGATTACTCATTCTACCCTAATGGATAAATTATATACTAATGCACTTTATCATCTTTATGATTTAATTTTTTTATTTATTATTCCTTGACTTTATATTCATCATCTTTTATTTTATTTATCACTATGTCCATTAATAACAAGATGTCATGATATTTTACGTGATGCTTATCATGCATCACGCCACCATATATAAACTAATATGGTACTATGTCAGCTCTCTTGATGTTCGTCCCTCAAATATACTAATATGCATTTTTTATTTTTATCCTATGAAGTCATTTTTTTTACGTTGATAATTGATATGGTTTTATGCTACTAATTAATTATTTAACGATTGCAAAGTTTTTTTTTCCCTTTTTGTTGGGGTGACAATAGTTAGTCATGTATAATCCATGAATCTTTCTTGTACAAAACATCCATTTTTAAATATTTGATTAAATATTTATCTCCATCTCATATTAATAGATAAATTATTGTTTTTGTAAATGATAAATTTATTAAGGGACATTTACATAAGAATTACTTTAAGATTTTGCATAAAAATTAAGAAAGTTATTTAATAATTTATTTTATATAACTATTTTATTAAATTATCATTCTCCTTAATTTATTGCTGATTTCATTATATATTAATTATATAGAAATAAATTTGAGATATAAGGTATAAGATAATTTTAATTTTTATAAAGTGATAATTATTTATAAAAAATTTTTTTTTATTAAAAATTATAATTATTTATGAATGAATGGAATATATTATATGTAGAAGCCAATAGACATGTTGGCCCTTGCTAGGAGGTGAGAAGCTAGGGGTATCATTTATGGGTGTAAAATAGTAAGAGTCGCCATGAGAATTTCTCATTTATTTTTTACACATGAAAATCTTCTCGGAAAGAAATAAAGTTAAGAAATTTTACTTTTATGATCGTAGTAAAATGAAATGAATTGATCTCTATTATTTGTCCTCGTTTCCTTTCTTTTATTATCCAAACAAAAGAAATTATAGAAATATAATTTTCAATCTTTTCTTTTTTTATCCATTTATCTCAAAACAAACAAAGGCCAAGGCTTAAACTCCTTAAAATACCGCTAAAGAAAGCTTTTTATTTTTTTTTAAGTAAAAACAAAATTCACATTCCACAATAACATTGGTTAGCCACTCTCACTCCAACTCCAACTGGGAAATCCTAGTTGGAGTGGCCGTTTTTGATGGTATAAATAATTACTCCTTTAAACTGATTCACGTCAGCCCCTATGAATTTCACGCGCCAAACAACTCCCAAAGCTTGTAATTGTCTATTTAGAATACAACTCTGTCTTTTCACCAGTTTTTTTACCTTTGCAATTACAAACCCTGAGATTAAGAAGCTCCTCCAACTCAAAACGAAAATAAAGGCAGCAACTTTTGGAGAAAATAACTAAAGGGGTTGTGCCGCTGCTCTTTCTGAAGCCACCTTTGTAGTTATTTTGAGATTAGATTATAGTTATAGATTTCCGCTAAAATAATGTTGAGGCCGTGTGAGTCATCGAAAGCAGAAGCTTGCGGCACAACAACAGCTGATAGAATCAGCAAATTGCCAGATGAGCTTCTTTATTTTCTCATGTCATGTTTAAAATTGAGGGATATTGCGAAATTAGGTGTATTATCAAATAGATTCAAACATATTTGCTCTTCCATAATTGACTTACAATTTGATTGGGATACTATGTTTGAAACTGATTCATGGGAAATTAATGAAAATCCTCCTTGTACACGGTACAAGGAGAAATTTGTCAGTGAGTCAATCAATTCTTGCAGTTTTATCAGAACAAACAAATATCATCGTTTAGATTGTCTTGCTGTCTTGGTTCTGAATGCTCCAATGATATTGATCAATGGGTAAGGTTTGCTCTTAGCAAGGGTGCTGAAAAGCTCTGGCTTAATCTCAATTGTGACAAACACTGTTCCAAAGCTATCTCAGATACAGATGATGAACCGATTGAGGGATATGTTTTGGTTAAGGAGCTTTTTGAAGGTGTAAGAACTAATTTGGAGGAGCTACGTCTAGAAGCTTGCATCCTGGGACCTAATTTCACCTACCAATTCAGACGCTTGGAGTCCCTCGACCTGAGGCAATTACCTTTATCCCACTATGACCTGAATGGTCTGTTTCCATGGTTGGTGACTCTTAGACAATTGTTATTTTTCAGTTGTAGCCTTCCTAGTAAATTATCCCTTGGTGCATTAACTCGTCTAGAGGATTTTTCAATCTTCAAGTCTGATGGATTGGAAGAAGTTTATCTGTCAAATGACAATCTCCTGGCTTTTTAGGTTGATTAGTTCTTATCATATTACATGTGATTTAAGAGGAGCACCCAACTTGAGGGAACTTTGGTACGAAGCAAATAAGTGGACTTCTCAATATTTTTTCACTCATCTTCCACAACCGTCTCCTAGGGGACTTAAGGAGTTAGCATTTGTCTCTTTGTCCAATTGGGTTTGTGAATGAAAGTTTGATGAACTCTCCTTTTCTTTAATTTTCTAATCTTCAACTGAAGGCATTGTTAACTAAAATTTACACTTCTTTGTGCAGTTAGAATTGTTACCTAAATCCATATCCACTTTCAGCCAGGTTACAAATTCCCGAGATATCCAAAATTTAGTATCTTGAAGATAATTTATATCTTTCACTGCAAGAATGCAATAGATTACTGATAAAATTTTACTGACAAAATTTTATTTGTCGGTAATACTCAGAGAATATCAAAAGAAAATTTTTAAAAAATAAAATTAAAAAAATACCAACAGATCCATTTGCCGACATAAATTGTATCAATAAATATAGCGCGATATTATGGCTGGTGAATTTACCGACAAAACTTACAGACCGAAATTTATTTTTTTCGATAGTATCGACGAAAAAAGTTTCTCTCGGTAAATAATAGGCATTTACCGAGAGAAAATCTTTTTATCGGTAAATGAAAAATCTAATATAATAATTATTAATTATATTTACTGCTAATTTTACCGAGAGAATAAGATTTTTATCGATAGTACCGACGAAAAGATTTTCTGTTGGTAAATGAATAGGATAATAATTAATATTTATTTATTCAGCATTACCGAGAGAAATCTTATCTCTCGGTAATTTAATAGTTTCTAATACATTTACCCAGAAAAAATCTATTCTCTCGGTAAATTACCGACGAAAATATTTAACTGTCGGTAAATAAAAAATTTAATATAATTATTAATTATATTTATTGTTAATTTTACCGACAAAATTAAATTTCTGTCGGTGGTATCGATGGAGAGATTTTCTCTCGGTAAATGAACAACAAAATAATTAATATTTATTTATTTAGTATTACCAAGAGAAATCTTATCTCTCGGTAATTTAGATATTTACCGAGAGAACATATTTTCTCTTAATAAATTATCGGTGAAAATATACATATGTCGGTAAATGTATAGTTAAATTTTTATTAGAGACAATTACCGACGAAAATATACATCTCTCGGTAATTGAATAGTTGAGTGGCGGGATTTTTGTCGCTAATTGTCAGTCATATACAGAGAGAAAATTATTTCTCTCGATGATACCGACGAAAGCCATTTTTTTTGGTAATGTCATAGTGTCAGATAATTAATAAAACTCTGCTTTTGAGAAAACTTACCAACAAATAAATATTTATGTCGATAACAAATAGTAGAATGGTAAAATTTTTGGAGCCCGTTGATGCCATTTACTTAGATAATATTTTTTCTCTCGGTAATACCGACAGAAGTGTGTTTCTCTCAATAAATTATTAGTGTTAGTCAGTCAATTAGTCAAGGTCATTTGACCACAGAAAAGTCTGTATGTCTGTAAATTTACCTAGAGATTAAAGTGTCTCTCGGTAAATTTACCGAGAGATACTTTAATCTCTCGATAAATTTAACATATATCATATCTTCTTCTTCATTTTTTTGATTTGCATCGCTGCTCCTTCTCTGCTTGCTGCTTGCTTTCTGTCCATTGATTTTCATCCTTCTCCTTGTCGTTGCTCGAAGAAGAAGAAGAAGAAAGATATAGATATTTATTTTGTTTTTTTAAATTTTTGTTAAATATTATTTATGATTTTTATTTTTGTTGAATATTTTAATTTATAATAAATTTTGTGTTTTATGTTGTTATTTTTTATATTTATGTAGTTTAGGTTGATAATTGATATTTATTTATTGATTGTTTGAATTTTTAGGGTAGTTTTATATTTTTACAAAAATATATCTGAAAATTAATTTTTTTACGCATTTATATTTACACATAATATTACTTTAGGAAAGTAAAATTTTTTATAAAAAATTTAGAGAATTTTAATTTTTATTTTAGGCAGTGTATGTATGTATGTATGTATGTATTATTCTTATGTATTATTATTAAAATTTAAAAAATTTAAGTAAATTATTTATTTAATTTTCAAAATTAATTAAAAAATAGATTATATTTTCTAAAATTTCAAAATTTTAAAGATATTTTTAAATATTTTTGGTATTTATAGTATTATTTTAGTGTTTAAGATATTTATATTGTTTAAAAAATTAATGTGTACTATTGTAGATTTTTGTGTAATTGTTTAAAAAAATAATTAGGTAGAATGAATTAATTTTATAAATTTTAGTAAAAAAATAATTTTTAAGGTTTTTTATGGCAAAAAATAAATTTTTAAACAAATTTAAAATATTTATATTTTTGGAAATTTTTTATAAATATAAATTTTTTAGATTTATTTTATTGTTGTTAGGATTTTTTAAAAATTTTATGTAATTAGATTTAATTTAATAAATTGTAGAATGAAAAAATATAAAGAGCAGGTGTAGATGGAGGTGGAGACGCATGTTCAATCTCGAATTCAGGCGCAGGTTCAATCTTGGATTCAGGCGCAGATACAAACCGAGGTGCAGAGGTTGGTCCAGCAGCAGCTTAATGAGTTTATGTCCAACTTCATGCTAGAAACCTTCGATCCATCACGATACTTCCTGCCTGATGGTGCTCCTCCACCTCCACCTCCACCACCTCCTGCTACTTGATTTTAGATTTTTTTGTATATGTACAACGATATTTTAATTTCATATAGTTATATACAATTTATTATTTTTATGTTCATTTTTTTATATTTAAATATTTATTACATATAATATTTTTTAAAATTAATAAAAAAATTTATACATACATATATTATAAAATTTAAAAAATAATTTTTTTTACCGAAAGATTATATTTTCTGTCGGCAATTTGCGTATTTTGAAATTACTAACAGAATAAGAATTCTGTCGGTAATACCGATGAAATATTTTCTGTTGATATTATTGGGAGAATTTTCTGTCAATAATTTTCAGTATCGACGAAAATAATTGCTATAGGTAAATATTGCCAACTACTTTTCTGTCGGAAAATTACCGACAAATTTTTTTTATCTGTAATTTACAGACAGATTTCTGTTTTCGTCTGCTTTTTAATTACCGGTGAAAGATTTGATGAAAGATTTTTTTATTGGTAATAGTAATTACTGAAAAAAATAAAGATTACCGATGAAAAAATCCGTCGGTAATCCGCTATATTTTTATAGTGCTTAATGTCTTTTCCTGTCTCTTTGCTCTTGACTTGATGGTGGGTAACATAATTATCTTTTAGATTATTTATTATTTCAGATTCTGTGCCAGTTCAGCTTTTGGATTAAAATCTGTTATTGATTACTTGTATAGAAAAGGAAAAAGAAAAGATGTGAACACATTAATGCATAGTGTTGCATTTGCAGACATGCTGTACGGAAGATGTTGAAGAAGAAAAGCCAAAGCCCGGTGAATATGTCCAGAAATATTTGACAGAAGTTGTAATTTCTGGATTTTATAATACTCCAAAACAGATAGAGTTTGCCATCTATTTGTGGAAAGGTGCTTCTGTTCTAAGACGGTTGGTCATCAAGAAAGAAGAAGAACCATATATTCCGAAGAGGCAGTCATGGGATGAAGGAGAACGCGAAATGGTTTATGAAAGTTTACAGGAATTTGCCAAAGATGGAGTGCTATTTGTCCAATAAATGTTCAGCCGCATTGTGAGTTTTGTTTCTTTAATTGTTATTTATGTTAAAAAGAATGACTTGCTCAAAACCATGTGGACGAATGTATCATTAAATTACTAAATTCATATCCAATTTGATGCAATTCTGCATTTAAATCATAACCACCTGATGGTTTTGTTACATGTTACATGCACTTGCCTCTTTGAGTTGGAAACTAAGATTTGTTATGAGTTTTATATTGGTTTCTCCTCAACATCATTTTTAAGTTTATATTAAACTGGCAGTGATTATAACAAAATAACACTCTTTAGCTTTTGCCATTTCTAGTCTCAGATGTAGAGTCAAATATAGGACCTGAGAAGGAATATAATCAAATCATCAAAGAGGACATATATGAAAGTTCAGTGGTTAAAACCTTCTTTCAATTTTTGAGCACTGCAAAGATAGTGATCGAACTGTACATAAAAAGAAGTCAACCAGAAAAGTTCTCTAAATCAATAACAAAAATTCTTGTTATTGATTTAGAGAAATGCCAAGTTTCACTAGTAGGTTCTGAAAATAACAAGTTTTCTATCAACACTAGAAAATTGGGGTACATGAAAGTCAACCATGCATGCAATATTGAATGCAAAATTGGCCAATTAAGATTGGATCAAGATATCATTAATGGGGATTCTTGTTTTTCTTGTTCAATTGGGTCTAGGACTAATAATGAAGTTAGTAAGTGGGTTTAGGCCTAATAAAGAATTGCGACTCAATTTGTAATAGCAGACTTAGAAGAAGATATGATATCTGTTTAGCAATTGAATTACTGAAGAAAATGACTTGGTTTCATGAATTTTGCATGATAATCTTGGTAGGAATGACACTCGCATCATATGAACAAAATGACTGGGTCTCATGAATCTTTGCGTGATAATTTTGGTAGGAATGACACTCACATCATATGATTCAACACACACTCTTTGTATATATTGACTCTCTCACTTTTCTCTCCCTTTCACCACTCTTACCTTTACAAAGCCTGAATTTGAGTCTAAGCCATCAGAGCTTGCAGCACAACAATGGATCTTATCAGCAAATTGCCAGATGAGATTCTTCATTCTATCATTTTATATTTAAAATTGAGAGATATTGTGAAATTAAGTGTATTATCTAATAAATTCAAACATATTTGCTCATCCATAGCTCACTTGCTATTTGATTGGGATAATATGTTTGGAACTGATTTATGGGAAATTAGAGAAAATCCTGTTGGAGATTTGGAAGGAAGAAAATCAAAATATGCAAGTAATATTAAAACTTAAAAAATATACAGAGAACTTAGAATAGAAATAGGAAGCATTTTGTAACTTTTTTTTCTTTTCTTCATTTTCTTCCTTTCTACTTTTTCAAAGTTTACATTAACATACATACATATATATATACATATATATATATACATACATATATATATATACATATATATATATATATACACACACACACGTTTCCAGCAGCTACTATAGGAGAGATCAACTGTCCATAGTCAAAAAGTATAACTAACTAACACTCAATTTTACCTCCCTAAATTTAAGGATCTCCACACTTTCACAATTGATTTTTTATCTAGAAACAAATATTCCTTAGTTTTTGGCATAATTTCAACTTCTCCTAGCACTCCTCTTTGCTGAGTTCTTTACTAGTTCATAGATGAAGGTGAAGAACCTCAAGAAAATATGTGAAGAAATTCTGGATGTTTTTAATGGAAAGAGTTTTTTCAGTCAAGGAGAAGCAACCGTAAAAATTCAAAGAAAAGAGAAGTTATAAACAAGGAGGAGCAACCACAAAGATTTGAAACTTATGTTGAAGTTCTAAGTTTCCAGCCATAATCTCAGCAAGGAGGAGTGTTAGTGAGTACTGAACTTATGCAAAAAATTAAGGAATATTTGTTTGTAGATAAAAATCAATTGTGAATGTGTGGAGATCCTTAAATTTAGGGAGGTAAAATTGAGTGTTAGTTTTACTTTTTAACTATGGACAATTGGTCTTCATCAAATTTTCAGTTTGGAGACATGATGGTCTTCATCACATTTTCTGTTTAGAACTTGTACGAGACCAATTCAAGTCTGTAAACTGAATTTTTTGATGAAAATTTGAATGGACCATCATGTCCATAAACTGAAATGTTATTTTACTTATGATTTGTTGAGTATATTGAAAGGCCATGAGCCATTTTCTAAGAAGATGGAAGAATTATGGACATTCTTAAGATGTCACTCCTAAGGAGGAGCCTTTTTGGAGTTGTTGGTGAAGAGGCAACCATAAAAAGAAATTACTGGAAAGATGCGTTTCAGCAGAAAGAAAATTGAAAACTTGGAAAATATTGCTCCAGATAAAAAAAAATGCAAATTCGAAGAGATTGTATTCCAAGACAAGTCAATATGATGAAGGATTGTAAAAAAGATTTTCAAGATGGTAGAAATTCAATCTCCAACAAAAATCTCACCAAGGAGGAGTGTTAGGAGTTATTGAGATTTTTGTTATTCAGTATTAATGTTAATTGTTAATTATGTTATGAACTGTTGACAGGTTTTAGATAAATAAAAAAAGAATGATTATCCTTGTTTCAAGTGTTGTGGAAATTAAGCTTTTTCCACTGAATTAAAAAAAATAATTTGTGAATTACTGTGATAAAAACTACACCAGGTAAATTCCCAGAAAAGTGGAGGAGTCACAAGTGGTCTCACTTAAAACCCACTTTCCTTAGACTTACGCGTCGTTTGACAGAATTTACTTAGACATGTAATCTCTTTTCACAATAACCACAAAAACAGAGTTTTGCCCAACAAATAGCTATTAAATAAATAAAAGAGAGAGACACCAAAATTTAACGAGGTTCGGCCAATTATGCCTACATACTCGGACACTACCAAATTATATTTCACTAAAGAAATATTACAAAAGAGGGAGAAGAGAAAACTTGTCGAATATACAAATTCAGGACAAGTTGGGACGAATTGAAACCTAAGGAATTGGCCTTAATTTATAGCAAAAAACTTAAGCTCAATTCCTATAAATTCCCGATGTGGGAATTGTAAACAAATCTAACAAATTAATTTTTAATTTCAAACCACCATTTCAACCATAATCTTTGACAATTTTGGTGGAAATGAGTCACCATTTTTTACAATCTCCACCTTGGCGAAAATTCCACAAATACAAATTTCTATTCTCTCTCGCAGCATTGTAGTGTCTCCAAATGTGCTTCGCAGCGCCAGCTTCAAATTTGGACAATATTAATCAAGTCCAAACAATGTTTGAACTTGACAGTTGTCACCACCTTTGTCAACATATCAGCAGGATTCTCAGCGGCTTGAATCTTCTGGAGCTTTACCTGATCTTCCTCCAGAATTTCTCTAACAAAATGGAATCGAACATCGATGTGCTTCGTCCTTGCATGATAAACTTGGTTCTTTGCCAAATGAATAGCACTCTGGCTATCACAATGTACAACAATGTTGTTTTGCTTTATTCCCAATTCATCAAGCAACCCTTGAAGCCAAATTGCTTCCTTAACAGCTTCAGTGACTGCCATATATTCCACCTCTGTCGTAGAGAGCGCCACTGTTGACTGTAAAGTTGAATTTCAACTAACTGGTGCTTTTGCAAATGTGAACACATAACCAGTAGTTGATCGACGTTTATCCAAATTACCTGCATAATCAAAATTACAATATCCGACTACACATTGACCATTCTCTTTATCCTGCTCAAAAACCAATCCAACATCCACGGTGTTCAAAAGATACCGTAGAATCCATTTCACAGCTTGCCAATGCTCCTTGCCAGCATCGTGCATGTACCTGCTCACAACTCCAACTGCCTGTGAAATGTCAGGCCTTGTACACACCATAGCATACATCAAGCTACCCACAACATTTGCATAGGGAACCTTTGACATGTATTCCCGTTCTGCATCATCTTTTGGCGACTGAGCTGCACTGAATTTGAAATGAGGAGCAAGAGGTGTACTAACAGGTTTGGTCTTATCATCCATGCCGAAATGCTTTAGTATCTTTCTCAGATATTGCTTCTGAGACAAATAAAGTCTCCCCAATTTCCTATCTCTGGATATCTCCATACCCAGAATCTTCTTTGCCTCGCCCAAATCTTTCATTTCAAATTCTTGATTCAACTGATTCTTCAGCTTCTTGATTTCTTCTTTATTCTTTGACGCTATCAACATATCATCGACATAAAGAAGAAGATAAATGAAAGAGCCATCTTGTAGCTTGCGCAAATACACACAATGATCGTATTTGCTTCTTGTGTACTTTTGCCTTTTCATAAACCTGTCAAACCGCTTGTACCACTGCCTTGGAGACTGCTTCAATCCATAAAGCGACTTTACAAGTTTGCATACCATATTCTCTTTTCCAACAACTTTGAATCCCTCTGGCTGAGTCATATAGATTTCCTCTTCCAGATCTCCATGTAAAAATGCAGTTTTTACATCCAATTGAACTAGTTCCAAATCCAACTGTGCCACCAAAGCCAATAAAATCCGAATAGAGGAATGTTTTACAACCGGAGAAAACACTTCATTATAATCAATTCCCTCCGTCTGAGCGTAGCCTTTAGCTACCAACCTTGCTTTGTAGTGAACACTATCTCTGTCAGGAAATCCATCTTTCTTTGCAAATACCCATTTGCACCCAATTGCCTTCTTTCCCTTTGGTAGGCTTGCTAGCTTCCATGTCTGATTCTTGTGAAGAGATTTCATTTGCTCATCCATAGCTTTCCTCCACTTTGCTTCTTCTGAACTTTGGATAGCTTCATTAAAAGTGGACGGGATGCTATCATCTGTAATTGAGGATGCGTAGGCCACCATATCATCAAAACGAGCAGGCTTTCTTAGGATTCTTCTTGGCCTACCAAGTACAATTGATTCATGTTGCTGTAAAGGTTCTTGCATTTGAACTTCTTCTTCATCTGACTCTCCTTCTACCTCAGGAGTGTCTGCAGCTTTAAAATCTGCTACTGGGATTTTTCTATCAAACTCCACCTCCTTTGGAGTATCCTCCACCTGTCGCGGAGGTACTTTTCTGACTGCTCTATTGTCACCTTTTTCAACATGGTAGATTCATCAAAAGTGACATCTCTGCTAAAGATTATCTTCTTTATTTCTGGACACCACAGTCGGTAACCTTTAACTCCTGGGGTTATTCCCATAAAAATGGCTTCTTTTACTCTCGGATCTAGTTTCGATTCTTTAACGTGATAAAATGCAGTGGAACCAAAAACACGTAAGGAATCATAATCTTTAGCGGGCTTTCCTGACCATACTTCTATAGGTGTCTTACCACCAATAGCAGTTGACGGTAATCGATTAATGAGATGGCATGCATATGACAAAGCCTCAGCCCAAAATTTCTTGTCTAACCCAGCATTAGACAACATACACCAAACTTTCTCCAGTAACGTCCGGTTTATGCGTTCTGACACCCCATTATATTGTGGTGTATGCCTAACTGTAAAGTGTCGAACAATACCTTCATCTTCGCAAACTTTCATAAATGGATCACTTCTGAATTCTCCTCCATTGTCTGTTCGGAGACATTTGATTTGTCTGCCAGTTTGAGTTTCCACCAATTTCTTCCATTTGAGAAATACAGCTAGCACTTCATCTTTCGACTTCAAAGTATACACCCATACTCTTCGAGAGTAATCATCAACAAAAGTAACATAGTAGTGTTTGCCTCCTAAAGAAGGAGTTTTAGAAGGCCCCCATACATCTGAGTGAATATAGTCCAGAATACCCTTAGCATCATGGATTGCAGTACCAAATTTCACTTTTGTCTGCTTCCCTTTGATGCAATGCTCACAAAAATCTAACTTACAGGTTTTCACATTCTTCAATAATCCTTGATCGGTCAGACTTTTCAAGGATTTTTCACCTGCATGTCCTAAGCGCATGTGCCACAATCTGGTCACATCCAGATCTTTGTCGCCACCAGAAACTGTTGCTGCTATTGATTCTATAATTGCATTTCCTTGATAGTAATACAAATTATTCCTTCTCCATAATCCTTTCATCATCACAAGTGCACCAGAGATGACCTTCATCACTCCATCTTTTGCAATTACAGTGAGACCTTTTGATTCTAGGACTCCAACTGAAATAAGATTCTTCGTCAAACTTGGTACATAATGAACATCACTCAGGATCCTGATTGACCCATCCAGATTCCTCAAGTGGATCGAACCAATTCCTTCAGTGAAGCAAGGATTGTCATTTGCTGTGTAAACAACTTCATGATCAAGTTCTTCAAAATCAAAAAACCATTCTCGATTAGGACTCATATGATGACTGCATCCGGAATCTAACAGCCATGCACAGATGTCATGACAACTAATGATAAGGATGATTCTGAATCTTCACATTCAGCTACATTTGAATCAACAACAGTTTTGCCCTTGGCTTTAAGCTTTGGACAATCTTTTTTCCAGTGACCTTTCTCATGACAAAAGGCACACTCATCTTTCCCAACTCTAGTTTTCGAACGGGATCTACTTTTCTTTCCTCCTTTTTTTCGGCTTTGCGAACGGCCTCCAATCACCAGAGCTTCTACTTCACTTGTCCTCTCTTTTTCTTTCTTTCTCAATTCATGACTATATAGATCAGCACATACATCACTTAAAGTCACTTCCTTATTCCCGTGGAGTAAAGTCGTTGTAAGAAACTCAAACTCGTCAGGGAGAGATGCCAACAACAGCAGTGCCAAATCTTCGTCTTTAAAGACCACATCCAAATTAAACAGATCAGCCACCAACTGATTAAAATTTGTGATGTGTTCATTCATCGTGGTACCGGGAATATAATTGAAGCGAAATAGTCTCTTCTTCATAAAGAGTTTGTTCTGATTGTTTTTCTTCAAAAATTTCTCCTCCAATGCCTTCCACAATTTGTTTGCCGAAGTTTCTTTCGAGAAAGCATATTTTTGCTCTCTAGAAAGACAAGAACGAATTGTACCACATGCCAGACGATCGACAGTTTTTCACTCCGTCTCCTCCATTTCTTGGGGTTTCTTCTCTTCAATAGCAACATCTAGACCTTGCTGAAAAAGAGCATCTAGAAGTTCGCTTTGCCACATGCCGAAATGACCAGTGCCATCGAAAATCTCCACTGCAAATCTTGCATTTGTAACAGCATTCCTTACTAAAGTTGACGAGGACGATGCTGCAGTAACAGGTGTGGTATTTTTCTTGTTGTCTGTCATTTCTGCTACAAATATTTATTTAATAGCTACCAAAATTTTTTTTTCAAAAAATGCGGAAACAAAACCAAGGATCCTTTTTTTATGTGGAAGATCAGACTTAGCGGCAACCACAGTGAATACTTCAAACTCTCGGCTCTGATACCAATTGTTGTGGAAATTAGGCTTTTTCCATCGAATTAAAAAAAATAATTTGTGAATTACTGTGATAAAAACTACACCAGGTAAATTCCCAGGAAAGTGGAGGAGTCACAAGCGGTCTCACTTAAAACCCACTTTCCTTAGACTTACGCGTCGTTTGACAGAATTTACCTAGACATGTAATCCCTTTTCACAATAACCACCAAAACAGAGTTTTGCCCAACAAATAGCTATTAAATAAATAAAAGAGAGAGATACCAAAATTTAACGAGGTTCGGCCAATTATGCCTACATACTCGAACACTACCAAATTATATTTCACTAAAGAAATATTACAAAAGAGGGAGAAGAGAAAACTTGTCGAATATACAAATTCAGGACAAGTTGGGACGAATTGAAACCTAAGTAATTGGCCTTAATTTATAGCAAAAAACTTAAGCTCAATTCCTATAAATTCCCGATGTGGGAATTGTAAACAAATCTAACAAATTAATTTTTAATTTCAAGCCACAGTTTCAGCCATAATCTTTGACAATTTTGGTGGAAATGAGCCACCATTTTGGACATCAAGGAGAGAAAATATGTTGCTTATTGTACTAGTTTTTGACTAAGAGAAGCTAATATCTCCTATAAAAGGGAGGCTGCTGAAAATGAATGTAATTTTTAATATATAGAAGAAAACGTAAAGGAAAAGGAAGGAAGAAAATGAAGAAAAAAAGAAACAAAAACAGTAATTTTCATAGTTAATTTCTTTGTATTTTCAATTACAATCTACTTATGTTTTTGTTGTTAATCTTTGTTTCTTCCTTCCAAAAGCCAGCATATGACAGGTTAAATCCTCTCTTAAATCAGTTTTCTATTGCTTTCTGTTATACTCTGTTTTTGTGATTGCTGGAAGCTTGTATGTGTGTGTGTGTGTGTTTGTGTTCTTCCAACTCCAACAAATCCTCCTTGTACACAGTACAAGGAGAAATTTGTTAAGGAATTGACAATTAATCCGATGACAAAACCATGCTTCTTCCGCATCAACTGGTGATTGAAAAACTTCTATTAAAGAAAAAGAAATATTTTCCGCGGTAGACTGAGAGTGAGATGCTTTGGCAGAATTGATCCAACTTCTTGCTTTCAGGGTGATTCCCTTGAGCTCAACCATCCGGGATGCTAGTTTTCTGAGGATGATTCTTTCGCGTAAGTCAGGGGAGTGTTGGACAGAAGTAGGAGTCTATCAATTCTTACAATATTATAACGGCAAATAAATATTCTCATTTAGACCGTCATGCTATCTTGGTTTTGAATCTCCAATAATACTGATCAATGGATAAGATTTGCTCCTAGTAGGGGTGCTGAAAAGCTCAGACGTAACCTCTGATGTGATAAATACTGTTCTAAATATAAAAATGGTGAACTAATTGAGGGGAAATATGTTTTGGGTGAGGAGCTTTTTAAAGGTGTAAAAAACTTATTTGAAGGAACATCATTTACATGCTTGCATCTTAGGGCCAAATTTCACCTATCAATTCAGTTGCTTGGAGGTCTTCCACTTGAATCAATTACCGCTATTCCACTATGACCTGCATAGTCTGTTTTCTTGTTAACCTTAAAAGATTGGTAGTTCACAGGTAGCCTTCCTAATAAGTTATGCCTTGGTGTGTTAACTCGGTTATAGGAATTTGCAGTTTTGTGTTCTGTTGGATTGCAAGTAGTTGATATGTCAAATGACAATCTTCGATCATTTTATTGGGCATTGTTCTGGTCAAATTACATGTGATATAAGAGGAGCTCCCAGCTTGATGGATCTTCAATACGAAGCAAAGGGATGGACATTCCGATATCTCTTTGCTTTTGGTCTTTATGTGTAATTTAACAGGTGCTCCCAACTTGATGGAACTTCAACACGATGACTATCAGTGGACATTCCAATATCTTTTCACTCATCTTCCACAACATTCTTATAGGCTTAGGGAGTTAATGCTTATCTCTTGGTCCACTTGGGTATGCTGACCCTCCCTTTTTTTTTCTAATCTTCAACTTAAGCCATTGTCAACTACAATTTTGCACTTCTTTGTGCAAGTAGAAACATTACCTAAGTCCTTACCCTTCTTTAGCCAGGTTACAAAATTAGCTCTGGAAGTCTGGAGATATCCAAAATTTAGTATCTTGAAGATAATTTCTATCCTTGATGCCTTTCCTTGTCTTTGCATTCTGATTTGAAGGTAAGTAACACAAATTTTTTAAATGTTTCACATGGCATCTTTTGAATGGTAGACATCTTGGATAAGAATATATAATGCGCTAGAACACCTTTCTCCTTTACTTAGCTTGCAAATCTAACTCATCCTGTCAACTTTAGCTTGACTCTGAAATATTATATGAACATATTGAGCAGGCTTTAAAATCTGTCTGTATCATGGGGCTGGAACATAAATAATTTTTCTTGTCCTTATGAGAATTTCAATTTTGATGAACTGCTTTTGTTGCAGACATGCTGTCCAGAAGATGTTGATGAAGAAAATCTTAAGCCTGGTGAATATATTCCCAAACATTTGACAGAAGTTGTAATTTCTGGATTTTATAATACTCCCAACCAGATGGAATTTGCCATCTAATTGTAGCCAAGTGCTTCTTTTCTGAGAAAGTTGGTCATAAAGCAAGAAGCAGAACCAGATGTTCCAAAGAGAGCCGTGAGATGAAGGAGAATGCGAAATGGTTTATGAAATCTTACAAGAATTTGCCAAAGATCGCCGTTGGTTGTCCGATGAACATTCAGCTGCATTTAAGTTTTTTCTTTAAATGTTATTTAACTTTGACTTGCTTGAAACAATATGGGTAATCATCGGTTTTACAAAATAAAAATTTTTGCACTTTTGTCGTTAACCAAATCAACAGTTTAAATTGGTGACAAAAAATAATATTCCAATATAATAGTGTTAAAAACAGTGTTCCAATATAATAGAGAGTGTCAAAGGTCCACAAATTCAAACTCCAAATGTCCATAGATTTTACCATTGATATTTTCCTAATATGCAAGGTATGTCTATCAAGTGCTTTATAGTTGAATGATCATCTTTTACATCTTTAACACCTGATATGTCAATTGCCCCTTAAATTTGGTAGTTTTGGTCATTTTACCTCATATATTTATACATTTACTAGATTGTTCATTGTATTTGTCTATTTTATTCTAATAGATATTTATATAATCACATATTAATCATTTTACGTTTTATATTTGTCTATTTCATACTCAGCAGACACCTAAATAAAGATAGTGCTACATGTGAATATGAGTGTTTATTTAATACAAAATATATAAGTACAATGGATAAAGTGACCAATATATAATTATATAAGTATTTATTAAAATAAAATATATAAGTACATGGGACAATCTGACAAATGTATAAATACATAAGATAAAATGATCAAAGTTATCAAATTGAGGAGACAATTGATGTATTAAGTCTATCTTTAATGAAGTCCACTACATCTTTATTTAAAGGTAAACTACAACCTTTTGTAGAGTTATGTACACATAGCTCATGTTGTTGTGCATTTTGTTAGCTCTTAATATAACATGGTGTGGCGAATGATATGTTATGTCATTATTTTTGTAGCTGATATAATGCCGCATCATACACCATATCAATTCTATTAATTATTATTTAAAATATAGAAATTTGCAAGGATTGGAGATTTTTTATTTATTTAAATCATAAAATGGTATTGAGTATTTATCTTTTAGAATATATAAATACAAACTTCATGCTTAAGCAATTGCCAATTTGCCATTCAAATAAAAAACCTAGCCTCCTTAATCATTGAGTTTTCATTTATTTTTCTTCTTTAATTTGAAAGTAAGACTATCGTCAATTCGTTGACGGATGATAATTTTATCTATCTTTCTTCATTTTTTTTTCTCATCTCTTGTATTTTTCGAAAGTTATATATTCTCTTCAAATATAAATTTTATCCCCTTTAAATGAAAGTTTTATCATTCTCAAATAGATGCATCATTTTCAAAAAAAAATTGATTCAATATTTTTTTAGATATGATAGATAAAATGATTCTCTTGAAAGTTAAATAACATACATGTTACTATTATTCATTGTTTGTACCAAATAAGTTGAGATTAGCTTATAATATTTATAATTATTCATTATTTGTATTAAAAATTAAGAGATAAATTCATTAATCATATATATTTTATATATTTTAAAATTATATAATTTTATTTATATTTTATAATACTAATTTATTTTTTAATTTATTAATAAAAATTAAATTTATATTTAAAAATTAGTTTAAAAAATAATAAAACATCATTAATGGGGATTTTTTTTTGCTCAATTGGGTCAAAGCCTTGTCAATGAAATGAGGAAATATCATTTCCTTTATAAATAGCAATAACGTGTCATATATATATATATATATATATATATATTCTTTAAAAAGCTCGACCCTCATAAATTGATTTTGGAGGATCGAACCCCTGACTTCTCCGTGGAGAGTAACATCAGGTGGCCACTGGGGTTATGGAGGATCGAACCCCTGACTTCTCCGTGGAGAATAACATCAGGTGGCCACTGGACTAACCCCAGTGGTTTATATATATATATATATAAGCCAAATTGCCAATAATGTATGGTAAGCTCAAGTATAGCAATTGAGTTAGCAAAAAAAAATGACAGATTTTCTGAAAAGGCTCTCATACTCTTTTCTTCCTTTCGGCTTTCGCCATTTTTTGACCTTTACAAACCCTAAAGATTGAGATGCTTGTCCCACTTCCGTCAGAAACTTTGGTGGATCGACATCACGGGTCTCCGGCGCCATCGCTGCCACTGCTCTTTTTTAATGTTGAGGCCGTGTAAGTCATCAAAAGCAGCAGCTTGCGCCACAACAACAATGGATCGAATCAGCAAATTGCCAGACGAGCTTCTTTATTCTATCATTTTATGTTTAAAAATGAGGGAAATTGTGAAATTAAGTGTATTATCAAATAGATTCAAACATATTTGCTCATCTATACCTCACTTACAATTTGATTGGGATAATATGTTTGCAACTGATTCAAGGTTTTTTGGTCGTGCATGTACTGCGGACAAAGAGAAATTTGTTAGAGGTGTCAATCAGTTCTTACAATTTTATCAGGGCAAACAAATATCCTCGTTTACACTGTCTTACTGCCTTGATTCTGAATGGTCTAATGATATTGATCAATGGTTAAGATTTGCTCTTAGTAGGGGTGCTGAAAAGCTCTGGCTTAAACTCTATTGTGGCGGATTCTGTTCCATGTTTAACAGAGATATAAATGGTGGAGTGATAGAGGGATAATATGTTTTGGGTAAGGAGCTTTCTGAAGGTGTAAAAACTAATTTGAAGGACCTTTGTTATATGCTTGTGTTTTGAAACCGAATTTCACATATCATTTCGGTGGCATGGAGACCCTTTATTTGATTCGATTACCTTTATCCCTCTATGACCTGCATGGTCTGTTTCCTTGTTTGGTGAACCTAAAAAAATTGAAATTTCGCTGGTGTTCCCTTCCTAGTAAGTTATGCCTTGGTGCATTAACTCGTTTTCAAGAATTTGCAATTGTGAATTCTGATGGATTTGAAGTGGTTGATCTATCAAATGACAATCTCTTAAAATTTACTTGGGATTGTCCTGGTCGTGTTACATTTGATTTAAGAGCTCCCAACTTGATAGAACTTCAATTCCAAGCAAATAAGTGGACATTCCAGTACCTTTTCACTCGTCTTCCACATGATTCTCCTAGGCTTAGGGAGTTGATGGTTACCTCTTGGGTATGTGAATGAAAGTTGGATGATAGGGTAAAAGAGCCTCCCTGTTTTGATTTTCTAATTTTCAACTAGAGACATTTGTGAGCTGTGTGACTCTGTTACTTACAGTTCAAAAACGGTGCGTTTTGTATTAGGGTAGTTTTAGGTTTGGTATAAATACCATTCTTTTCCCTGTTCTCTTCACTTTTTTGCTTTCTGCCGCCTCTCTCGTCTTCTTCTCTCTGCTAGGTTTTGTATATTACGAAAATTAAAGGGGTTCTTTTCTGTAATCTCTTGATAATCAAAGCTTGTATCTCTGTGAGAGTTGAGAGTTTCTGTTTGGTGCTTGTATAACTGTACTGATCGATTTCTGAGTTATAGTAAAAGAGGCTGAGGAACCTTTCCTCCTTGGATGTAGTCCTACTGTGTGTAGGATGAACCAAGTAAATACTGGTGTTTGATCTGTTTGTATGATTTGTTCGTTTTTCTTTTCTGTTTAAACTGTCTGGATCTTCAACACCATTGTTAACTACAACTTTGCACTTCTTTCTGCAGGTAGAAAGTTTACCTAAATCCATATCCATCTTCAGCCAGGGTACAAAATTGGTGCTGTATTTCTGGTTCACTCCAAAATTTAGCATCTTGAAGTTAATTTCTATCCTTGATGCCTTTCCCTGTCTTTGTACTCTTGATTTGTTGGTAAGCAACATTATTATACTCTAGATGATCTATTTTTTCAGATTCCATGCTAGTTTAACTTTTGGATCAAAATCTGTTATTGGCTATTTTCATAAAATTTTCTTTAGGTGAAAGCCAAATTTCACACTGTAGGAACTAATTTTTTTTAAGCTCAATAAATATACTTATCAATTAATTGCTAAGAATCCTTATTGAGAGTTGGTTAAAATCTTTATACTGTTCATGGCCTACCTGTATAGATGATGGATTTAATGATGCATAAATGAATGAATGTGTGCTCTAGCATTTGCGTATGTATAACTTCTTATATATATATATATATATATATACAGATATTTTCACTTGTTTTGCATGGAAAAAGGAAGAGGATAGGGAATGTGAAAAGGAGAAGAAAAGAAAATATGAAAACTGAGAAGTGCCTACTAATAATACTGTTAAAAAGTTAATAAAGATAGCAACACTAATATGCATAGTGCTGTATTTGCAGACCTCTTGTCGACAAGATGTTGATGAAGAAAAGCTAAAGCCTGCTGTATTCGTTCCCAAACATTTGACAAAAGTTGTAATTTTTGAATTTCATAGTAGTCCAAACCAGATGTTGTTTGCTATCTACTTGTTGAAAAATGCTTCTGTTCTAAGAAAGTTGGTCATCACACAAGCACATCCAAATCATTCAGATGATCCAGAAGGGCAGTCATGGGATGAAGGAGAACGTTAAATGATTTACGAAGAATTAAAGGAATTTGCAACAGATGGAGTGCTAGTTGTCCAATGAATGTTCAGCTATGTTTTTTCTTTAAATGTTATGTGTTTGATAATGTATTTGTAATATGTACACATAATAAATACATTTGGTATATGTAAAATACATATATAAAATATAAGAATGTCAAAGTTTTTGTCATTACAAAATTTATACAATTTCAAGAAAATTATTTTATACCATAAAATGTACTTTAATAATTATATATAAATATTCATTAATAGTTTAAATTACTAAAACACATATTTTAGAGGAAAATTTCTAGAAAAAATTCGTTAGTTTTATCTGTAATTTAGGCAATCCCAAAATTTAAACATACACAACTTGTACTAAAAGTTCACACTCCCAAAACATATTGACTCATTCACATCTCCAAATAAATATTTTCATAATCAGCAATGGTATCACATGTTCATTTCATTACACAAATGGTGTTTTGAAGATTCACATTACTTAACTTACACTAAATTTATAACAATTTAATAAGATCCATAACGTATACAAAACATAATATGTTTATTAAAACAAATAAACATCTACAAGCTATGCGGTGGCCTTTGGTATGGTGACAACCTGATGAACTTCAAGAATTACTCAAAGACTTCAGATCTAGTTAAATCAATTAGAGTTCTCCGTCTCTATACTGTCATCTTTAACCAAAACAACTTCCAAGCTAAATTCACATTTTATCCTCCACTTTCTTCTAGTGTCCTTCACCACTTAGTATGAACAAACTCACTCTACTCAACACCAATTTGTTGAAAAATTACCAAAATTCTCTTTATTACTTGAAAATCCTTTTAAAATTTAGTATTTGGATTAACAAAATCATCCTTAGCCATGGTGATTCTCAGGTAAGAGAGAAGAAAAAGAGAAAAGATGAGTTTTTTTTTAATTTAATTTTTCTTATTCTTTTAAATTCCAACCATATATATATATAATATTTTATTATTTTAATTAATTATTTAATTAATTATTTTTAAAATGCTAATTTTCATCACCCACTAAAAAATATTTTATTTAATATTTAATAAATATTTAAATTTCTCCATCATCTTTGGTTATCTATTTTACTATTATTATTTTAATTTTTTGAGAATTTATCATTATGCTCCTTTTACTATTCAACTTTTGTCTTTTTCTTTTTACATAGAGGGACTATTAAATTGAATAGTTATTTTGCAAAACATATATATGACTATACATATAAATATAGCTTAGTTTATAAAAAACAAAATTAAATGCATAATAGGCCAATCAAGATTGGATAAAAAATAACTCAGCTGCTCATTTTCTAGTAATGGTGGCTAAGTTATATGCAAATTACTATATTTCGAGTTCTTTTCTTCGTTTTTTTTTTTCGAATATGCTTCATTCGGATTTGATTCAAGAAGAAAAACAAAGATCTTAGGTTTTAGAGTGCATAGAAAAGATTTATTAACTGGGGTGTAATTGATTATATTCTTTCCTTCTATTAATTGTTTTTTATTTCTTTACAATAATAAATTAGATGTTCCTCATCCATACCTCACTTACAATTTGATTGGGATAATATGTTTGAAACTGATTCATGGGAAATTAGTGAAAATCCTCCTTGTACACTCTACAAGGAGAAATTTGTAACTGGACTCAATCAGTTCTTGCAATTTTTATCAGGACAAGCAAATATCCTGTTTTTAGATTGTCTTGTTGTCTTGGTTAACCTCCAATGAAGAGATCAAGAGGTAAGTATCGTAGCTTGAAAGTTTGTTAATGACGATAGTATGCTGGCAAGTTTAAGTCAATGTATAACTCAACGTTTTTAGAGTTTTCTCCCTTAATTTTATTTCTCTACTCTCTACATCTACTATTTTCTCTACACTTTCTCTTAGAAGAAAATTATGAAACAAAGATAGAAAATGAGGAACAATGCGAAATTTTATTGAATAGCAGAATATGTTTTTGTTATTTCCATATTTTACAAAACCTATAAACTACTCAATTTATAGAATAATAAAACCTAATACTAAACACACATATCTTCTTGGATTTTATTTGTTGAATATTTGAAAAGTCATCCTCATCATTATGATTTGAGCCTCAATATCCTTATCTGTTAATATCCTCCCGCAAACTGAGCAGTGGTTGGAGGCACAGTTTGATGATAAACTTTTGCTCTTGTAATCATTGTTTCTGAAATAGCTTGAAAAAAAAAATTCAATCCACTGACAAGTCCGTGATTTTCTTGAAATCGATCAGACGTTTGTCATTTGTATGGTTTTCTGAAATCGTTTGTTCTCTACACAACATAATTGTGTTGTGTGAGATTAAATTTTTTGTTTGTTCCAACACAACGAAACTGTGTTGTGTAAGATTGAAATTTTTGTTTGTTCTCAACACAACGAAACTGTATTGTATGATATTGGGGGAGTGTTTGTTCTCTGCACAATGAAAAACTGTGTTGTGTGAAATTGAGGTTTGTGTTTGAAGAAGCAAATCATTTGAGGTAAGACTGATTTGTAATTTGGATTTAGTGAACCTGGATAGATTATAGAATAGGATATTAACCATTGATGATTGACAAAATAGCTAAGAAACTAATAAAATTGTTTAAACAATTGACAATGGACGATTAACAAATATATAAAAGACAATTGAAGAATTGATTACCAATGACACTGATTAAAGCAAAATCCAATGGAAAGGAAAAGTAGACAAACGGAACATTGAGCAATTGAACAGGCGTGCCTATTGCTTTTGACTTTTTACAAAGAACAATTAGCACAAATCACAAGAGCAATTTGATTTTTTTTTTGGAATGGCAAAATAGAATTGAAAACTGCAAAACAAACGAGAAAAAAAAAACTTCTGCTAAAATGGACGATGATGACTATAACTTTTAAATGGATTTTGCCATGGATGTTGTAGATGGTAGTGACGAAGAAGATGAAAATATCGATCAAATTTGAAATTTGATGGGTTTAGATTCCTGCAGTTTAAGGACTTGCTTGGGTCCATCAAGCTTTAATGCCAAGAAGAAAATTATGAAACAAAGATAGAAAATGAGGAACAATGCGAAATTTTATTGAATAGCAGAATATGTTTTTGTTATTTTCATATTTTACAAAACCTGTAAACTCAATTTATAGAATAATAAAACCTAATACTGAACACGCATGTCTTCTTGAATTTTATTTGTTGAATATTTGAAAAGTCATCTTTATCATTATGATTTGAGCCTCAATGTCCTTATCTGTTAATACTCTTTACTTTCTTAGCCGCCAAACACACCTTTTATTACTTACTATGGAGAATATGAAATGGTTGAAGAAAGATTATAGGAATTTATCAAAGATGCAGAGCTAGTCGTCCAATGAATGTTTTCTCTTTATTTTTGTTTATATGTAGCATAAAATATATATTATATGAATTTGGCAAAAATTGAGTTAACAAAACAACTGTTAAAGAAACCGGAAAAAAAAATTGCACCCTTTGCTAATTTTTAGATTTTAGAGATTTTTTTATCATTTTATAAAAATAGATAAAAATTCATAATAAACTTATATAATATATTAAAGAAAATTTATATAATTAATCACAGATGAGCTTCTTTATTCTATCATTTTATGTTTCAAATTGAGGGAAATTGTGAAATTAAGTGTATTATCAAATAGATTCAACATATTTGCTCTTCCATACCTTACTTACAATTTAATTTGGATAAAATGTTTGAAATTGATTCAAACATTGAAAATTGTAAAGAATACAAGAAATTTGTTAAGAGGAGTCAACTAGTTCTCACAATTTTATCAGGGCAAACAAATATCCTCGTTTAAACTATCTTACTGCCTTAGTTCTGAATGTTCTAATGATATTGATCAATGGCTAAGATTTGCTCTTAACAGGGGTCCTGAAAAGCTCCGGCTTAACCTCCACTGCGGCGGATACTGTTCCATGTTCAACAAAGATATAAATGGAGTGATACAGAGGAAATATGTTTTGGGTAAGGGGCTTTGTGAAGGTGTAAAAACTAATTTGAAGGAACTTTGTTTTTGTGCTTGCATCTTGAAACCAAATTTCACATATCAATTCAGTGGCTTACAGACCCTTGATTTGATTCGATTACCTTTATGCCTCTATGACCTTCATGATCTGTTTCCTTGCTTGGTGAACCTTAAAAAATTGGAAATTCGCAAGTGCATCCTTCCTAGTAAGTTACGCTTTGGTGCATTAACTCGTTTACAAGAATTTGCAGTTGTGCGTTCTGGTGGAATGGAAGTACTTGATCTGTCAAATGACAATCTCTTAAAATTTACTTTGCATAGTCATGGTTGTATTACATTTGATTTGATTTAAGAGGAGCTCCCAGCTTGATAGAATTTCAATGCCTTGCAAATAAGCGGACATTCCAATATCTTTTCACTCGCCTTCCACTGTTCCACAACATTCTCCTAGGCTTAGGGAGTTGATGGTTACATCTTTGTCTAACTTGGTATGTGAATGGAAGTTGAATGATGGGGAAAATGAACTTCCGACGTTGTTAACTACAATTTTGTACTTCTTTCTGCAGGTAGAAAGTTTACCTAAATCCATATCCATCTTCAGCCAGGTTACAAAATTGGTGCTGGATTTCTGGTTCTCTCCAAAATTTAGCATGTTGAAGTTAATTTCTATCTTTGACGCCTTTCCCTGTCTTTGTACTTTTGATTTGGTGGTAAGCAACACAGTTATCCAATAGATGATATATTTCTTCAGGTTCCATGCTAGTTCAACTTTTGGATCAAAATCTGTTATTGACTATTTTCATAAAATTTTGTTTAGGTGAAAGCCAATTTTCACTAATGGGTTTCGGGTCGGGTAGTCATTATGGGTCAATCCGATCCCGAAAATATCTCACATCCACATCTAAATTGGATATGGGTTGATCTAATTATTAACCACCCACATCCTATAGGATGTAGGTGTGTGCAAGTAACTGTTCAAGGCTGTACAAAAAAGATTAAACTCCTTTTATTGTAAAATAGAACGTACAGAAAAAAAAATATACAGAAAATTCTCTCAAAATAAAATTTTTCTTTGAGAAAATTGACTCTTTGCTTGTAGAACTCTAAGACTGTGAAAGTTTCAAGGTATTTTCTCTTGTGATTTACCTTTCTATAATACAAGTACAATTTATGGACATATTGTTAGAATTCAATTATTTATTTAATTGGTAAAAATACTTTAATTTTTCCTACAATTGGTATTACAGCCTGATTTTTGTGTTTGTATTTTGATGTTAATTGTGTTTTACGAGCTGTTAATAACATGTTACATATGATAGAAGCATAATAACATGTTACATATGATAGAAGCATATTTAGGTTCTTCATTTATCATGTTCAAATGGCTTATTTCATCCATTTTATTTGTTACATATGATAGAAGCATATTTAGGTTCTTCATTTATCATGTTCAAATGGCTTATTTCATCCATTTTATTTTTCTGTATGATCATTGATAACATGATTAATTTAGAATTTTAGAAAGTAGATATTACAAGTTTTAAAATGGTATATTATACATAAATTTTGGCTTAGAAACATGAAAGTTATAGATCCTCAAAGCTGACTATCTAAAATATATATTTTTAAAATTTTTTAAAATTATAATAAGTTGGAATGTTTGAGGAATTAATTCTTTTAATTTAGAAATAATTAGGCTTTGAGACTTATATCTATAAAAACTAGAGATTTCAAGTTTTGATTGGATATTTAATCTCAATTTGGATGATTGTATTGAAAGATATAAGGCTTCAAATTTGCCCCTTAAAACAATTTGTTTCTGATGGTTGAAGATGACCCAAACTACGTCATTTTACGTAAACGATAGTTTTGTGCTTCTCCTGGGAATTTAAACCAAACAGTGAGCTTTAAATATTCAACGCCTTTACCATCAGACCAAGCCAGTAGTATTGGTCTTTGTAATGGATTAAAAAAAACTGAAGTAATTCTGTCACTTTGACAGATTGTTTTGTTTATCCAAAATTATTTTAGAAAGAATTATTTTATTTATTTTATGTAAATAAATAAAACAGTTATAATTTTTTTAATTATAATTTTAAATAGAATTATTTTATTTATTTTATGTAAATAAATAAAATAGTTACAATCATTTTATTTTATTTTTTTGCACAATTAATTTTATTTATTTTATTTAAATAAATAAAATAGTCATAATTAAGTTATTATTTTTATTATTGTCCAAAATTATTTTTTTAAATGAATAAATAAATTCTAATAACATAATTATATTATGTATTTGTTATAGAAAATTATGGCAAGGATTACTAGAACCCCAATGGCTATTAGGACGATTAGATATCGTCTTAAAGTGAATAAAATGATAAGTTCATTGTTAAATTTAAAATGAATTCTGAGGACAAAAATGATGATTTGGTCCGTTTAGTGAACCACATCATTAAATTTAATGAAAAGCTGCAAGATATTATTTGGCTAGGTGATTTACTAGCTGATAAACAAAGATATCAAGCTCTTAGGCATGTGATGCCTACCTCGGTTGAGCAAGGTGTTCTCAATTTATTGTGGGAGAAAAATGGTGGCAACAACGGATCATATAGAAATCTTATCAAATGATTCATTAAGGAGTATGTGAGTTGGGTTGCTAGAGACTTCGAGCCGTTCACTTGGGATGTCGATGGGCATTAATAGAAAATATAAACTAGTAGAAAATTCTATTTTGCTGAAAGTGAGTTATGAATTATCTCAAGACCTCAATAATAGATTATTTAGCTCTATTCCTGTTCGTAGCATGGTGTATTTGAATCTTGATATGTATATATAAATTTATATATAAACTATCTGTTTATGTATACTTTATTAAGTTTATATATGAATTGAAGTTGAATATATTTATGTATTATTATTTATTAATAATGTTACATGAGTGAGATACTAAATTAAATGTATTTTATTCAAGAACTTGAGTTTGTGTATAATTAATTATTTAATAATATTTTTCATTTTAGGATTTTAGATGATGATTGGGAACTTAGTGAACTTTCGATTTTAAAACCTAATTATGAAATTGTTAATTACATAATTAGTTATTCACACTTTTCGTTAAGTGCATTTAAAATATACTTAAATTGCATGTATTAATAGGCACTAATTAGTGTGCAAAATGTCTCTATATAACAAAACTTTATGTTGTAATGGCAACCGCATCTAGAAATATAGTTGTTGAGCTTAACAAAGGAGAAAATTTTAACGGTAATAATTATGAGATTTGAAGTATGAAAATTCAATATGTGCTTGAGGAGCAAGAGGCTCTAGAGGTATCAAATGTGTTCATGGAGGAACCAGAACCTGGCAACATGACCCAACACAAAAAGGACTGTGAAGCTTATGATGCTTGGAAAAAGAAAAACTTCATAGCTCGCATCACCTTGCTTATCAACATGGATGATGATGTGATGAGGGAGTTTAGGAGGTATGACAATACGAAGGACATGTGGTCTGCATTGAAAGAGAAGTTTGGAGGTACGTTTGTTACCAAACTTCATTCTCTAACCATAAAGAATGTCTAACATGGTTAGTGAACTTAAAGATGTTGGTCATATCTTGACAAATGAACAATAGATTCAAGCTGTCATCCGTTCCTTACCTCAAAGCTGGGAGCACATGAAAATGTACCTAACCCATAATGAGAATATCAAAATAATGGAAGATGCAATGAGGCATCTTGAGCTGGAGGAAGAGCATCTTGAAGCTAATAAGACAAGTACTGATGTGTATATGGCTGGCTCTAGCTCTAAGGGTGCAAAAGACAAGAAACGAAAGTTTAAAGGTGCATTTCAGCATAAGGGAGGAAAAAGGAAAGCTAACAAAAGATAGAAATTTAACCAACTTGTTAAAGGCAAGGGTCCTTTTAAGAAGAAGAAAAGAAAAATGGCTAAAGTTAAATGCTATAATTGTGGAAATAAAGGACATTTTGCATGTAACTGTAATAAGCCTAAAAAGGTAAATGATCTTTATGCACTTGTAAGTGCGATAAATATTTCCAGTTCTATTTATTTAACTGAATCTTATCCTTTATGGACTGTAGACTCGGGAGCCATGGACCATATAGTGAAGGATAGAGGCACCTTCATAGATTGTTGACGAATTTCACATGGTGCAAGATGGATATATGTAGGGAATAACTCAAGAGTGGAAGTAAAAGGGATTGGCACATGCAAGTTGGTCATGCATGGTGGTCGGACCCTATTCCTACATGATGTTTTATATGCTCCAAAGATTCATCAAAATCTTGTCTCTGTGTTTGTTTTTATTAAAGCTTGGTTTTTGTATTAACTTCCATGAACATGGTTTTAACTTGTTTTTAGGTACAAGTTTTAATTTACATCTTCCAATTCATGTGATAGATGTGAACGTGTGGCATGCTAGACTTGGCCTTATTGATCAGCATCGAATGAATAGATTAGCCAAAGAGGGCTTATTGGGTGATATTAATAAAGTAGACTTATCTACTTATGAGCATTGTCTATCTAAAAAAATGGCAAGAAAACCATTTGAAAAAGGAACTAAAACTGATATTCCATTGCAATTAATTCATTATAACATTTGTGGTCCTATGAATGTAAGGGCAAGGCATGGAGCTATTTATTTCATCACATTTATTGATGAGTTTGCTCGTTTTGGTTATGTCTATTTGATATCTCATAAATCTGAGGCTTTAAGTTGCTTCTAATTTACACGTTCACTTCTAAGTTGCTTCTATTTCTTAGATGGTTTTATTATCTTGGATGTTGACTATAATATAAGTAATGTGTGCTTTTCTTTATTTACATCTTCTAATTCATGTGAATGATGTGAACGTGTGGCATGCTAGACTTGACCTTATTGGTCAGCGTCGAATGAATAAATTAGCCAAAGAGGGCTTATTGGGTGATATTAATAAAGTAGACTTATCTACTTGTGAGCATTGTCTAGCTGAAAAAATGGCAAGAAAACCATTTGAAAAAGGAATTAAAACTGATATTCCATTGCAATTAATTTATTCTGACATTTGTGGTCCTATGAATGTAAGGGCAAGGCATGAAGCTATTTATTTCATCACATTTATTGATGAGTTTACTCATTTTGGTTATGTCTATTTGATATCTCATAAATTTGAGGCTTTAAGTTGGTTCTAATTTACACGTTCACTTCTATGTTGTTTCTATTTCTTAGATGGTTTTATTATCTTGGATGTTAACTATAATATAAGTAATGTGTGCTTTTCTTTATTTACATCTTCTAATTCATGTGAATGATGTGAACGTGTGGCATGCTAGACTTGGCCTTATTGGTCAGCATCGAATGAATAAATTAGCCAAAGAGGGCTTATTGGGTGATATTAATAAAGTAGACTTATCTACTTGTGAGCATTGTCTAGCTGAAAAAATGGCAAGAAAACCATTTGAAAAAGGAATTAAAAATGATATTCCATTGCAATTAATTCATTATAACATTTGTGGTCCTATGAATGTAAGGGCAAGGCATGGAGCTATTTATTTCATCACATTTATTGATGAGTTTGCTCGTTTTGGTTATGTTTATTTGATATCTCATAAATCTGCGGCTTGAAGTTGCTTCTAATTTACACGTTCACTTCTAAGTTGCTTCTATTTCTTAGATGGTTTTATTATCTTGGATGTTGACTATAATATAAGTAATGTGTGCTTTTCTTTATTTACATCTTCTAATTCATGTGAATGATGTGAACGTGTGGCATGCTAGACTTGACCTTATTGGTCAACATCGAATGAATAAATTAGCCAAAGAGGGCTTATTGGGTGATATTAATAAAGTAGACTTATCTACTTGTGAGCATTGTCTAGCTGAAAAAATGGCAAGAAAACCATTTGAAAAAGGAACTAAAACTGATATTCCATTACAATTAATTCATTCTAACATTTGTGGTCCTATGAATGTAAGGGCAAGGCATGAAGCTATTTATTTCATCACATTTATTGATGAGTTTACTCGTTTTGGTTATGTCTATTTGATATCTCATAAATCTGAGGCTTTAAGTTGCTTCAAAAGATTATTAAATCTTATTGAGAATCAATTAGATAAGAAAATAAAAGCTTTAAGAACTGATCGATGACGTGAATATTTATCAGATTAATTTAAGGATTTTTGTGATAAAAAAGGAATAGAACTCCAGTTGACTATTCCTGGTACACCGCAACAAAATGGAGTTGCAGAAAGAAGAAATAGAACTTTGCTGAAAATGATTAGGTTAATGATGGCACAAGCTAAGTTACCTATTACCTATTGGGGTGATGCATTATTAACTGCCACTTTTATACTTAATTGTGTGCCCTCCAAATCAGTTACATCAACACCATATGAGTTATGGACTAACCATAAACTAGACCTAAATTTTCTAAGACCCTGGGAATGTGCTGCATATGCTCATGAACCTTCCCATAAATATGAAAAATTAGGTCCAAGAGGGAAGAAATGTATCTTCATAAGATACTCTGAACAATCCAAAGGATATGTTTTCATTGGAGAGCAAATAAGTAGCCACGTAACTAAATTTGAATTACAAGATGTCACATTTTGGGAGAATGAATTTTCGAAACAGGGAGAGATAGGTCAAGACCTAACTCTATATGAAACTCTGGATCAAATCTCTTCCACTGTAAACACTCCAGTGGATCCACTTCTAAGTGGGAGCAATTCAAGAGATCATGAATTAGTTTTATCTAATTCTCAATTGCAAACCGTGGTGGATCCAACTACTGATATTGGTCCAAGTGGGAGTAACATAAACATTGATAAATCAATTTTTCAATCTCAAATACAACAAACAAGTCATAAAAGTATTCTCCATCGTCGTTTTCAAATTAAAGGGGAAGCTTTTATATTTACTCCACAAGATGAAGAAGAACCAAAGAATATATATGAGGCTCTTAATTGTCCTACTAAAGAAAAATGGATGAAAGCAATAGAAGAAGAGATAGAGTCTATGAGGTCAAACCAAGTTTAGGACTTGGTTGATCTTCCACAAGGAAGAAAAGCCATTGGAAATAAATGGGTTCCTAAAATCAAGCGAAAATCTAATGGCTCAATTGATAAATACAAAGCTCGCCTAGTGGCAAAAGGGTATACACAAAAGGAAGGCATTAATTATGAAAAAAAAATTTCCCCTGTTGTGATATTTACCTTAATACATCTCATATTGACTATTATAGCAAGTATGGATCTTGAATTACATCAAATGGATGCAAAGACTGCTTTTTTTAATGGAAAATTAGAAGAATAAATTTATATGGAACAACCTGTGAGTTTCATTGAAAAGGGCCAAGAAGACAAAGTGTGTCTATTATTAAAATTAATTTACGGCCTTAAGCAGTCCTCTAGATAGTGGTACATTAAATTTCACAAATGCCATCATAACATATGACTTTGTTATGTTAGAAGAAGATCACTGTGTATATGTTAAAAGATCTAAAGATAAATTTGTTATCTTGCCATTATATGTAGATGATATATTAATAGCCGGGAATAATAAAGACTTTGTTGTCTCTGTCAAAGATTGGTTATCATCCAATTTTGAAATGAAATATATGGATGAAGTTGCATATATTCTTGGAGTTAAGTTTTCAAGAGATCGTTCAAAGAAATTATTATCTCTGTTACAAGAGCCATATATAAAAAAAAATTCTTAAACTATTTAATATGCAAAATGTAAACCCATAGATACTCCTATTGCAAGGAGTGAGGCATTGAGTCATAAATAATGTCCTAAGACTTCAGAAGAAAAAGATAAAATGAAACGAGTTCTATATTCTAGTGTTGTTGGAAGTTTAATCTATGCAATGATGTGTACAAGACATGATATTTGTTTTGCCGTTGGAATGGTAAGCAGATATCAATCCAATCTAGGACAAGCACATTGGTCAGTCATTAAAAGAATTCTAAGGTATCTGAAATGTACTGTTGATTATCAGTTGTGCTATCAAGAAAGTGATCTACATATTGAAGCCTACAGAGATGCTGATTGAGGAGGAGATTTAGATGAGAGAAAATCTACCTCCAAATTTGTATTCTTGTTAAATAATGGCGCCATATCACGGAGTAGCAAGAAACAAACAAGTGTATCCCTATCAACAATGGAAGCCGAATTTGTAACATTTTTAGTTGCAGCACAAGAAGCAGTATGGCTTAAAAGATTCTTAGATCATTTAAAGGTAGTTAGCAATGCTGCATATCCAGTGCTAGTCAAAAGTGATAGCCAAGCAGCAATTGCTTATACAAAAGATCCAAAATTTTAGTGTAAAACTAAGCACATAGATATTGAATATAATTTTGTAAGAGACATGGTTGCACGAAAGGAGGTGAGCATGCAATACATATCTACACATAACATTATAGCGAATCCAATGACAAAACTGATTTCTAGAGATGTATTTATGAGACATGTAAAATCTTTAGGATTGCATAGATGTTAATGTACTGAATAATTAATGATGTTTCCCATAATATTCACAATTATATATATATATATATAAAATGTCAATTACCAAAGTGCCTGTGGTTTGTTATTATTACATGCATTAGGATACTTAATATATTTATTAAAGGTATATCGGGCAGATTGATGATTAGTCCTCTCACACGGATAATCATCTCTAAAATCATGTGATAATAGAGATGACACAAGTTTTAAGTTTATTATCTATAGTGATAATTAAGAGCCAAAGCTTAAACATAATTGTCGCCTGAATAAAGAATTAAGATAAAGACATATGAATAATATTATATCCGAAAGTGAATAGTTTCACTATTTATTTCAATTTGTTTAATGACAGATGTGATTATAATGTTGTTAAAATAGTAGTTTTTCTTAGAGAACTCGATTCAGATATTATATATGTCTGAATTTTCATCTGTACAATATTAAAAATAGAGTTAAGACATAAGCTCTATGGGAAAAGAGAAAATATCGTAACACGTATGTTATACTACGTGTGCTTGAATCGACTATAAGGGTAATAAAAGAATTGATCTCGACTTTTAAAATTGTGTGAGACCCTTAATATTGAGATAAATACTCTCATTGACCTTATCTTTTTGTCCAATTATTTTTTCGATGTTTGCTATCTTAGAATATTACTAATGATTATAATAGATTCAACCAAATGAGATATTTCAAAAAAGCAAGTTGATTTAATTATTTGAAAAATATTAGATTAGAGGAAGATCATTTTTTATGTCATATTTAATTGTATTCACCGGTCAACCAATTATGATTGCTTTGCGTTATTGTTCATAATGTTGAATACATAAAGAATAAATTTTGAGATCTTGAGATATAAAATTATGACTAAATGATCTAGGGTACAACATACTTTAAACTGCTCATACAATATGCCTAATTTGTATAGGACAACTATATTTTCTCAATGGATATATAACATATGGCTCTTTAAGTATGCTGGTCACATGGTCTATTAGTTAGTATAAATATTGCAGAGATGAGTTAGATTTGTTGTTGAATTGAACCCATCATAGGCGAGTGGAAAATAATGAATTTCTGGTTGGATCTCCATGATGGGTCAACCCGACCTTGAAAATAACCCACATCCACATCCAAATTGGATGTACGATGATCTAATTATTAACCATCTGTATCCTATAGGATGTGGGTGTGTGCAAGTAACTGCTCAAGGTAGTTACTACACAAAAAGGAGTAAACTCCTTTTATTGTAAAATAGAACGTACATAAAAAAGATATACAGAAAATTCTCTCAAAATAAAATTTCTCTTTGAGAAAATTGACTCTCTGCTTGAAGAACTCTTAGACTGTGGAAGTTTTAAGGTATTTTCTCTTGTGATTTACCTTTCAGTAACACAAGCACAATTAATAGATATATTGTTATAATTCAATTATTTGTTTAATTCTTAAAAATACTTTGATTTTTCCTACATTCACACTGTAGGAACTAAATTTTTTATGCTGATGAACTTCAAGCTCATTAAATGTACTGATCAATTAATTGCTAAGAATCCTTATTGAAAGTTGGTTAAAATCTTTATAATGTTCATGACCAGGACCTATATGATGGATATATCCATTCATAAAAGGTAAACCAATACATTCGGTTCTCACTAAGCCTCTTATAACCTGAGGAAGTGAAGCTTCAGAGTCGAAATAAAAATTACACAAATTAAGCCTACTTAAGCTAGCTAGAGAGTGGGAGATTTGATTAATTTCCCTATAAACATGACGAACAGTAGATCCAGAGGAGATCAGAAAATCACGAATAAAGTAAAGCCTATGATCCGTTGATCTTAAGTCCCGCAAGTCAAGGAAAAGTTGAGCAAGAGCCAAGGAATCCACTTTAATTTCCACCATGCAATTGTAAGCATTTGCGAACCAGAATGTAGCAACATATAAAGCTTGAATTTCTGCTTGAAAAGGAGATGAAGCATTCAATAGGAAACCTTGGCCGATAATAAATTTGCCTAATGAATCCCGTAATATAAAGCCTTCAGACTTAGTTTGTTTAGTATAGGAACCATCCATATTCATTTTTAGTCTAGCACGAGTAGGCCTCATCCATTTTACAAGCATAGGTTTCTTCTGCAAACTACCAAATCCTTCGGGCAACAAATCAATAAGCTCAAAAAGGAGTTGCTTACCATATTTTTTAGCCGAGACAGCAACCCCCCAACTGTAGAGGTAGGACTCTATTTGCTGATGCAATCCACCAATCCTTATGCTGCCATCACCCCACCTGTAAAAACAGTACATTTTCCAAACATGCCAACACCCCACATGCTCTTGCACTATATATATATATATATATATATGCACTTATTTTGGATGGAAAAAGGAAGAGAAGAAAATGCGAAAATTGAGAATTGCCTACTAATAATACGGTTAAAAAGTTAAAATTAGACCTATATCTGTTGGCCCATTGGCCAGGTATATGCAGGGTGGCACTTAGCTTATTCAATTGCATCGTATGACACCAGATATCATATATCTAGAACACTTGGGTGGTTCTTATACAATTAGGAAATTTTCTATAATGTAATTTTCTATCATATTTCTATTTCAATTTCTTTTAGCTTTTAGAGTAGATAATTTTTTGAGTTCATGACAGTTGGCTCTGGCAATAGTTGAAGCCACGAGGACACTTTGTTGAAGTGTTTCTATATATCCCTTTAGTGTAGAACTTACCAGGCAGCTTAGGAGTTTAATTACCATCATGAAAAATATGTCGTTGCTAAATGTTTCATATGGGATCATCAAATAATAGAGATCTTGGGCAAGAATCTGTAATGCACTAGAAAATCCTTCTCCATTGCTTAACTTGAAAATCTAAACTCATCCTGTCAGCTTTAACTTGACTCCTCATTTCATTGTGTGAACATCTTCAGTAGGCTTTCAAATCTGTCTGTATCATGGGGCCTGATAATCATATTTGTTGGCCCCCTTGTGAATGAACTTTTTATGCTGCCGAAATCAAATGTTTTAACAGAAAAGGAAAAATAAAAGATAGAATCACATTAATCCATACTGCTGTATTTGCAGACCTCTTGTCGAGAAGATGCTGATGAAGAAAAGCTAAAGCCTGGTGTATTTGTCCCCAAACATTTGACAAAAGTTGTAACTTTTGGATTTCATAACACTCCAAACCAGATGGAGTTTGCCATCTACTGGTTGAAAAGTGCTTCTGTTCTGAGACAGCTTTAAAACCAGATGATCCGAAAGGGAAGCTATGGTATGAAGGGAAACCCAAAATGGTTTATGAAAGATTAAAGGGATTTGCCAAAGATGGAGTGCTAGTTGTCCAATGAACATTCAGCTACATTTAAGTTTTTTCTTTGGATGTTATGTATGTTTAGTAATGACTTGCTTAAAACCATGTGGATCATTTCGTTATAAATTACGAAATTCAATGTAATTTGACGCATTTCTGCAGTTAAATCATAACATGATGGTTTGTTATAAGTACTTGCCTATCTGAGTTCTGAACCCGAGTAAATCAATGTACAAGGGAAACATTTGCGAGAAGCCGACAAATGTTGTCATTCACAGATGATTATGTATAATGGGTGAGATTGTTGACTCAATTTCGGAAAAAAAAAAAAAAACCTATCAAATAAATTTTTGAAAAAAAAATTGATTTGTACTTGTAATTTTATGCTGATAATTGATGACTTTATGTTGCTAATTAACTATATAATTATTGTAAAATATTTTTTTGTTAGATTAATTTCTAAATATGTTGATAATTTCTAAATTCAATTAGTTTCCATGAAAATAATGCTTTTCATTTTTTTTGATGGGGCGACAATATACCGGAATTATATTAGACAAATTATGAGACTTAGGAATCTCACACTAACATATGAGATTCAATATGGAATGTATATGGATTTTAGACTTTTAACCTTTTGATTTGATATTTAAGATGTATTTCTTTTAAGATTTATGATAATTGATGTCAGAATAATTCACGCATTCAGGATAATTTGAGACTCGAAGATGTTTAAAGTGTCTAAAATTCAATTTATAAGAAAAATATACACGCCTTAAATAATAAAAATATAATATATACAACATTTACTACACAACTATATAACGAAATTGTATATATTTATATATATATATAATATGTAAAATTTATTTAAAAATAAATTTAATATTTTTATTAATATATTTTTATATATTTATATTTATATTTTTATGAGTGTTATTTATTTTTTATTCTTAAAATTAAATTTTATCTTTTATAAAAAATTATTAATTTTTATATGATGAAAAATAAATTAAAATATTAATTTTTATTTTTTATTAGAATATTTTTATTTAATAATGAAATTTAAAAAAAATTAAAGTAAAATACTAATTATAGTGAAAAATAAATAATTTTTTTTAAATTATTTTAATAGAAAAAGAGATATTTTTAAAAAATTTTCCAAAATTTTATATAAAAGTGTGTATTTACTTTTATAATATTTTTTTTAGTGGTTATATAAATATCCCAATATCATTTCCTTTTTCAAGCATAAAATCGCAATAATGTATTGTTCGCTCATAAAGTATCAATTGCATTACCCAAAAAACAATCATAAAGTTTCTGAAAACGCTCTGGCCTTTACAAACCCTAAGATTCAGATGCTTCTCCCAGTCCCGTTGAAAACTTTGCTGGTGGTTCGGCATCACCGATCTCAGACGCCATCGCTGCCGCTGCTCTTTCTGTAGCGGACTTTGTAGCTATCTGAGATAATGTCGAGGGCGGGTAAATCATCAAAAGCAGCAGCTTGCTGCACAACAACAATGGATCGAATCAGCAAATTGCCAGATGAGCTTCTTTATTCTATCATTTCACGTTTAAAATTGAGGGAAATTGTTAAATTAAGTGTACTATCGAATAGATTCAAACATATTTGCTCTTCCATACCTCACTTACAATTTAATTGGCATAATATGTTTCAAACTGATTCATGGCAAATTCGTGAAAACTCTGCTTGTCCACTGTACAAGGAGAAATTTATAAGAGGAGTCAATCAGTTCTTACAATTTTATGAGGGCAAACAAATATCTTCGTTTAAACTGTCTTGCTGTCTTGGTTCTGAATGCTCCAATGATATTGATCAATGGCTGAGATTTGCTCTTAGCAGGGGTGCTGAAAAGCTTAGGTTTAGCCTCTGTTGTGAAGGATACTGTTACAGGTATGACAGATATGTGAATGATGTAGAGAGTGAGGGGAATTATGTTTTGGGTAAGGAGCTTTTTGAAGGTGTAAAATCTAATTTGAAGGAACTTTGTTTACATGCTTGCCTCTTGAAACCGAATTTCACTTATCAATTCAGTGGCTTAGAGGCTCTTGACTTGATTGAATTACCTTTATCCCTCTATGACCTGCATGGTCTGTTTCCTTGTTTGGTGAACCTTAAAAGATTGGAATTTCGCTGGTGTACTCTTCCTAGTAAGTTAAGCCTTGGTGCATTAACTCGTTTACAAGAATTTGCAGTTGTGCGTTCTGATGGATTGGAAGTACTTGATCTGTCAAATGGCAATCTCTTAAATTTTACTTGGCGTAGTCTTGGTTGTATTACATTTGACTTAAGAGGAGCTCCCAACTTGATAGAACTTCAATGCTTTGCAAATGAGTGGACATTCCAATATCTTTTCACTCGTCTTCCACAACATTCCCCTTGCCTTAGGGAGTTGATGGTTCTCTCTCCTTCTAATTGGGTATGTGAATGAAAGTTCGATGATGGGGAAAAAGAACCCTCCCCTTTTTTAGTTTTCTTATTTTCAATTGAAAGGCATTGTTAACTAAAATTTTGCACTTCTTTCTGCAGGTAGAAAGTTTACCTAAATCCATATCCATCTTCAGCCAGGTTACAAAATTGGTGCTACATTTATCAAATTCTCCGAAATTTAGCATCTTCAAGTTAATTTCTATCCTGGATGCCTTCCCCTGTCTTTGTACTCTTCATTTGATGGTAAGATACTGATCAATTAATTGCTAAGAATCCTTATTGAGAGTTGGTTAATATCTTTTTACTGTTCATGACCACGAACAATATCTTTATACTGTTCATGGTCAGGAACCTATATAATGGATATATCGATCATCAATGAATGATGAATGTGTGCTCTTGCATTTGCATATGTATATATATATATACATATATCTTCTCATATATATACATTTGTCTTCACTTATTTTGGATGGAAAAAGGAAGATGACAAAGAAAGTGAAAAGAAGAAAGAAAATTGTGAAAATTCAGAAATGCTTACTAATAATACAGTTAAAAAATTAAAAAAGATAGCTACACATTAATGCATACTGCTGTATTTGCAGACCTCTTGTCGAGAAGATGTTGATGAAGAAAAGTTAAAGCCTGGTGTATTCGTCCCCAAAAATTTGACAAAAGTTGTAATGTTTATATTTCATAATACGCCACTCCTGATGGAGTTTACTATCTACTTGTTGAAAAATGCTCCTGTGTTGAGAATGTTAAAGTTATTCATCAGGCAAGTAAGTCCGAATGAAGGAGAATGCGAAATGGGTTATGAAAGATTAAAAGAATTTGCCAAAGATGGGGTGCTAGTTGTCAATGACAAATGAATGTTCAAGCTGCATTTGAGTTTTTTCTTTGAATTTTATGTGTGCTTGACAACGACTTGCTTCAAATCATGTGGGCAAATGTGTCATTAAATTCCTTAAAAAGCTTCATATTTTTAGTGGAATTCAAGCTCCAAATGTTCATAGATTTTGCAATTGATATTCTGGAGAAATTATATAATACAAGGGTGATTTCAACTAAATATGCTAATTGGATTTATTGTTGAATTATGTAATTTTGATATTCTGCTACTGTTTAAGATACGTCTACCTTGAGTCCGTTGCATCTTGGTTTGACAACAAGAGATTTTATGACTTGTTAGCCGCAAGATGATGAGAATGCCAATGACCATGACAAAATAAAACCCTATTAAAGTTTTCATCTTTTAATTATTTAATTATTTAATTATACTTAAATAATTGTAAAAACGACACATTTCATTTTTTATAAAATTTTTACTTTTTTATTAGAGATATTTTAATCATTTTATAATAAGTTTATAATAAACTATATAAATTTATAAACTCATAATAAATTTTTAATAAACTTAAAATAAATTTATAATAAATAATAAAAATTTGATATTTTAGTAAAATAATCAGAAATTCTAGTAAGCTTGAATATATTTTGAAAATATAATAAATTTAATTTTTTTTCATTTTTTTTTATATAGTTTATCAAAAGCCCTAAATAAATATTTTATAATTATACTTTCTCTAAAATAAATCATTTTCGCCCTTTCATTTTTTTTCCTTTTTGCTCTGTTAAGTAATTTTTTATGCTGATAATTGATAAGATTTTTTGCTGCTATGTAACTATTGTAAAATATTTTTTTATTGGATTAATTTACATAAACATGTCTATTTCTTCTCTTCACTTGTTGATAATTTCTAGTTTTAATTAGTTTATGCGAATATGATGTTTTTTTTGGTGGCAATAATTCCTTCAAATGTACAAACCATTCCTTATTAATATTTAGGCTTAATACATCAATTGACCTATGAACTTAGCGTGTTTATTCATTTTGTTTTTTATATTTGTGCATTTGCTATATTGCCTCATGTATTTATTTTATTCTAATAATACTTATATAATTATATATTGGTCATTGCTCATTGTATTTATATATTTTATATCAAATAGACATTTATACGTAAATGTGACACTATTTTTGTTTAGATATTTGTTGAATATGAAATAGACAAATACAATGAGCAAGTGACCAATTTGAGTGACCGATTTGTGATTCTATAAGTATTTATTGAAATAAAATAGATAAATATACAGGGTAATATAGCAAATGCATAAATACATAAATGTAAAATGATCAAAACCGTTAAATTTAGGAGGCTGCAGATATATTAGGTCTGATATTTAATTAAATATTTATCTTGTAAAACATATAAATGCACATATAATAAGAAGCATTCAAATCCTCATATCTTAGTTTAGAAAAAAAAAAAACTTAAATGCACAATAGGCCAATTAAGATTGGATGAAAAATATGTCACCCCATCAAATTGATAGACACATTTTTATTTTTTATTTTATCTCAAATTATAACTCTCTTACTATTTTAATAAGTTATTTAATATATTAAATATCATTATACTCATATTTAATTTGACTTCTTAAAAATATTTAATGAATAATATCTTGATAAAATGAGGATATAATACATATATACTGTGGCGGAACTAGAAATTATATAAAGATAATTTTTTAAGGTAAAAAAATTACCTACAAATTGAAAATAAAATTAAATATTTAATATTCTAGTAAATTTTAAATTTTTTATTTTATATTATTTATTAAATTCTAAAAATCTATTGAACTTTTTATATGTCTTATATTTAATTTTTGGATATATTAATTTATTTAGAGAATTTATTAAATTAAATTTTATAAAAATACTATTTTAAAAAAGGATATTAGTTTTATCCACTTCATAATTAAATTATAAAATTTTAACATTAACCTAAATATATAATTATAAAATTCTAAATATCTACTAATTAAAAACAAAAAAAAGAAATATATAGTGTAAAAAGTCAATAATTTATATATGTATAATTTTATATATATTTATAATTATTTAAATTATATAAATTTATAATTTACATAAATTATATACGTTATATAACTATAAATTATATTTATTTTTATAATTATAATAATGTAAATTATATATATATTATAATTATGTTAATTATATATATAAATTATAATTATATAATATAATTATAAGTATAATTTATAATACATAACTTATATAATTTATATATTTATACATATATTTATATGTATGTATACGGGCATATGGGATGAGAGGGGGTCCATTGCCCCCCTAGGATCCCCTCTGCCCTTTATATATATATATATATATATATATATATATATATATATTAATAGTAATAATTCCCATGAATTAGAAAAGCGTGAACGTGGGAAAACAAAGATTGATCGAGAGAATAAGTAGGGGTGGCCAAGACAGGTCTGTGGGAGGGATACCCTTTCCTATGCAAGAGGATTTGACGGAATTGAATCTGGAACTATCAATTTAGAATTGAGGAAAAAAAAATATCATTATTGGACATTCTTGTTTTTCTTGCCCAATTGATTAAGCCCAGGAGTAACAACATGTAGAATATATGTAAAAATTATTTATCTGAACCTAAATTTGTATAAATTTAAACTATTTATATTCATCTTAAAACCTTATTAAAATTATATTTTCATTACATGTATCCATCATAATTTCATTTAATACTTCCTATTTACTACTTATATATATTTAACTACCCATTTATTTGAACAAAATTTAAAAATGCATAATTTTACTAAAACAATTCTATATTGTATATACTATATAATTTTCTAATTAAAATAAAATATAATAAATACATAATGGTGGATATTCAATAATATATACATTCAAATCACATATAAATTACTCATATTTTATATGTACGGATGAAAATGAATAGCTGACGAACAGAATATAAATAGCAATAATGTATGGTTAGCTCACAAAGTATAGCAATTGAATTATCCCAGAAATTAAAAAAAAAATAGAGAGAGAGAGAGTTTCTCAAAAGCAATAATGATTTTTTTATATAAAAATAAAGTAAATGAAAAAGAAAATAATTTTATAAAATAAATAAATTGATAGATTTATAGAAAAATAAGTTTTGATATATTTTACTTATTTTTTACATTTTTTAATCTTTTTATTATTAAATATTATGGTTGATGACTAAATATTTATATTAATTTAAAAATATTTATAATAATATCATACATATATATTTTTACAATAATTCGCCTTAAAAATTTTAAAGCCTATTTCGAAACATGAAAAATATTTTAGATTATATTTATTTTTTAAAAGTTTTTAATAGTGAATCTCATATAATACTATGTCATAAAAAATAAATGAATACAATTTGCTCTGCTTTTGACAAAGAAAGATCGTGAATGGATAAAAAAATTGAAGTTTAAAGTAAAATATTCTGAATAATTCAAGATTAAATTTTGTATCTTTTTTCTATAAATGAATGAACGTGTGCGCTATATATATATATATATATATATCTTCTTATATGTGTACACATTCATTTATCTTCACTTATTTGAATACATTTATAAAAACATTTAGGCTGATAGATTGGCCCCTTCTTTTTTTTTTTTCTAATGGTAAAAACTAGTTAACCATTGTCAATAGGCAAACCTGGTAGAAGATATTGAGCTATCCAACAAGACCAGCTAGACAGAAATAGAAACACTCTGCACAATGAGTTTGGTAGACTTATAAATAAATACGTTAAAAAATCAAACATATATTACCAGTATAAGTTTGGATGTCACGGTGTCTGACTGTTTTTTTTTTATGAACTCTAAATTAGCCTGTTGATAATTGTCTCTGGCTTTAAATTCTTGAATTCACAAAATGCACTTAATTAATGTTAATGAACTTCAATGTTGGCTGAAAATAGCATGAGATAAAGAAGTTTGTATGTTCTTCTTTCTTGATAGAATTGAAAAAGAGAAAAAGGAAAAGATTACACACATTAATGCGTATTGCTGTATTTGCAGACATATTCTCGAGAAGATGTTGATGAAGAAAAGCTAAAAACTGGTGAATGTGGCCCAAACATTTGACAAAAATTTGTAATTTCTGGATGTAGTTTGCTATCTATATTAAGATTTGGAATAGGATTTTTTTTGACATATGAAAAATGAGAGAAGATAGACTTAAGATAATTAATTTAAAATGTCTAGCACTAGACATATAAGCAATCATCATTCACCATATTTAAGTTGTTGATATTTTTTGTTATTTTTTCTATGTGGGATTATATTCTCAATACTCCCCTCAAGTGGCAACTGAAGCTGTTGACTTTTGGAATATATAATTTTAATACTCCCTGAATGACCGGGCCATTTTAGACAATCGGTGAAGAATTTACAATCAATTGTATAACCAGACCGGAATGAACATCGAATAATTTGTAAATCAACTGGACCGGAATGAACATCGAACAACCAATGAAAGACAATCGAGCCAAAAAATCGGACAACTGGTGAAACAACGCAGCAGAATAACTGCTTTAATATCATATTAAGATTTAGAATGAGAAATTTTTAAACAAGTGAGAAATGAGAGAGAATATGCTTAGGATAATCAATCCAAAATGTCTAACACTAGACATACGAGCAATCATCATTCACCATATTTAAGTTGTTAATGTATTTGTTGAAAAGTGTTCATGTTGTAAGAAAGTTGGTTTTCAAGCAAAGAAGCTGAATCATATGTTCCAAGAGAAGTTGTCATGGGATGAAGGAGAATGGTTTAAGAAAAATAAAAGGGATTTGTTAAAAATGGAGTGCTAATTGTCAAATGAATGTTGAGCTGCATTTTAAGTCTTTTTTGTCGCCTTCTTTTTCCCTTTAAATTATATATATGTACATTTTAAGTCTTTTTCTGTTGCTTTCTTTTTCCCTTTAAATGATATGTGTGTGTGTGTGTGTGTAACAATGACTTAAATTCATATCTAATTCGATGCAAAATGTAATTTTATAGTATATAGTGTTAAACCTTGTTTATTTTATTTAACTTTCTTACATCTCATCCAAACAAAACTGGAAAATCAAAGCCTTCAATCTATAACAACTCTTTAACATGAAAGAGGAAAATTGTAATTTAAAATGGGGCATATTTGAAAGGTAAAAGACAAAATGGAGCATTATTGAAATGTGAAAATTTTGAAAATAATATTTGAGGAAGGATTTTACAGTGGTAGTATAGTGTAATTCTTGCTCAATTGGGTCAAAGAATAATCAAGAACTAAAGGGCTTAGCCCCAATATAAAATTGGGCCTCTATTTTTAAAAAATCTTAAGTAAACCCGAGCATTGAAATGAGAAATATATTAGAGGAAATTACATGATGTACTACATTTTAAATTTTATTTTCACTATTACTACTCCTACTTTTTCTTTTCACTTCTAATTTTTCTATTTTCTAATTTTAACCTTTTAATTTTTAATTTTTTCAATTTTATGATGTTTTTATTTTTGTTAGGTTTTAGTCTATTTTTCTTCACATTTCCTTTTGATATTATCTTTCATTTGTTAAATGCATCTTCCATCCTCATCTTCTTCAATTTCTCCTCTCTTTTTTTTTGTTCAACCTTTACTATTTTAATTGTTGAACCCATTTCAATTTCATCCATTTTTCTTCTTTTGTTTTTTCTATTTGTTCTTATGTTCTTTATATATTTTTTTTATTTTTTTTGTATTTGACCATCTTGTTCTTTACAGATTACTCTGTGATTGCTGCTAATTTCTTCCAATTGTTTACTTGTACAACATTCAACAGAGTATTTGGAATCTAGGTTGCCATTCACCTCTCCAGCCAGCTCCAACCTATGTTGAGTTATGTATCATGAGATCTGGTTTGTTTCCTCTTTGAACATATTCTTAGTTACAAATGAATTATATGCAAGTACTGTTAATTAAGCATTAAACTCCAAAATTTTTGCTATAATCCCAGGAAGAATTCTATTATATTTTTTATGCAAAGCATAAGCCAATGCTCTTTGTCGCCTATTTAAATTGATTTATTCACTTTAGAGTTAAAAAACGGGGTTAGAGTTGTGTTTAGCAGTTTATTTTAAAAACCTTTTTAAATGTTTTATTGTTGTTGTCATATTAGCTCTCATCAATGAGAAACAACTATAAATATTTCTTAACAAGCAAAAATTAATAATAAGTGAAGATTGTTTTTGCTATGTCCAAATATCTACCAAATATTGTCTACAAGTTTGCATTTTTTGCCACATTTATGTCAAACTCCATTTGGCATTTCTTTGAAGAATTTTAGCAGACTAGTTTATACAAAATACTAAGTACTACATAAATGTCTATGTTCATAGATTGCCTCAATCAATTACTGAAATTTTATGTTGCAGTTAAGATGACTAAATATAGCACCCTTCATGACCAAAAAAGATTGTAGCCTGCACACACTTGTTGATTGAAATTGCTATTTTTGGTGCACTAACTAGTATGTGGAGTAAGTTTAACTCATTGTTGCATCAAAAGAATATTGATATGACTAATGAGCTTTTAATTTGATAGTATCTGCTTACTAGTTTCAACAAGATTTTACAAAGCATTTGGGGCCTTTTGTGAATTTTATTTTTGTGAAATGTATATAGTATCAAAAAATAATTCATTTTGTATATTAGAAAAATTGTGATTGGAGAATAGTTGAGCAACACCCAAGTTGTATTTTGCAGAATACAATTTTTAATGGAAACAACTAAGTGGGTAATAATATTTGGTCATGAGAAGTTGCTTAATGGTGAGTTAAATTGCTGTAAACATACTAAAAGCATTTCTAATAGTAAGTTCATATATGTTTGACAATAACTATTTAACTCACTTACTTTTGTCATATTTTACAGTAAGTTCATATATGTTGTCATATTTGACAACATATGACAAAAGTACTATAGTGATGATGAGTCAAATATACAACTTACTATAAAAATCATATGACAACATATCATTAATATTTGTTATATATGTTTATAGTAAAAAAAAATTAATATTTGTTTATATTAATTTGTTATGTGTAGAATGTAGAGGCGGAAGTCATATGATATTAAACCGTTGAGCTGATTGGATGCCAATGACAGCTACACTAGTCAATTTACCACTTTTGCTCTATGTAATTGGAGGAGTTTTCTTACCTCTTAAATAATTTTTGTTCAAAGAGAGAATGGGATGGCAATGACAATGTCTGTTTTATTATGCGGCATTATTATGCGGCATTGTTAGTTTTAGTTATTTTTTTTAGTTTGGTTGCAAAAGTACAATTACTATGACATTTTTTTTTAAAAAAAAACTGTGTTTTTGAATTGTATTTTTGGTTTTGAACTGTAATGATTTGAGATTTTTTTTTATATTATTCAATTTAAATACACACTATATATAACTGTATATTGATATTTTTTTCTCCCAGACGATAAGTATATGTAGGTATATACAACATATACCTTCATATACTAAGATATTATAATTACATATTGACATTATTTTTAAAAGAAAATAGATATATGTAGTTATAGTTAGCATATACTTATATATACTAACATATAACAGTTGTATAGTGATATTCTTTCCCCAAGACAATAGGTATATATAGGTATATGTTACATATATCTTTATATACTAAGATATTATAACTGTTTACTGATATTATTTTTTGAAAGATAATATATATATATCTGTAGTTGTAGTTATCATGTACCTATAAATACTGAGATATAATAGTTGCATAGTGATATTCTTTCCCCGATATAATAGGTATATGTAGATATATGCTACATATACTTTCATATACTAAGATATTACAGTTGTTTACTGACATTCTTTTTTTAAAGATAATAGATGTATATAGTTATAATTATCATATTCCTACAAATACTAAGATATAAAAGCTACATACTGATATTCTTTTTTCAAGATAATTAGTATATGTGGGTATATGCTACATATACCTTAATGTACTAAGATTTTATAGCTGCATATTGACATTCTTTTTTAAAAGACAATAGATATATGTAGTTATAGTTAATATATACCTAAATGGCCAAATACATAATTTGACACCTAACGTTTGCAGCTTTTCCCACTTGGACACTCATCCTTTCAAAACGCTCAATTAGACACCTAACATTTGCAGCTTTTCCCATTTGGACACTCATCCTTTCAAAACGCTCAATTAGACACCTAACCTTTGCAGCTTTTCCCACTTGGATACTCATCCTTTCAAAACGCTCAATTTGACACCTAACATTTGCAGCTTTTTCATTAAGAAGAATTTTTTCATTTTTCTACATGATAGATAATAGAGAAAAGGAGATTACCATGCAGGGGTTCTTCGCTTCTCTTTTGGGTGCCTGTCATCCCCTGCATATCGGTCTAAATTATTAAAGTACTTGTATGTGGGAGGGAAGTATATCCTCCCTTCATTCCATCCCTCAAATACTCGCCCTCGTCTTTGTTCTATCCGAAGCTGAAAGCAAGAAACATCAAAATGATGAGAATAGCAAATTATCATATTTAAAAATCGGATTGTATGTTCTTCCTATATTTTGCTGATCTATAAATTGCCATACTCATCATTCTGATGTTTCTTGCTTTCAGCTTCGGATAGAACAAAGACGAGGGCGAGTATTTGAGGGATGGAATGAAGGGAGGATATACTTCCCTCCCACATACAAGTACTCTAATAATTCAAACCGATATGCAGGGGATGACAGGCACCCAAAAGAGAAGCGAAGAACCCCTGCATGGTAATCTCCTTTTCTCTATTATCTATCATGTAGAAAAATGAAAAAAAAAATCTTCTTAATGAAAAAGCTGCAAACGTTAGGTGTCAAATTGAGCGTTTTGAAAGGATGAGTGTTCAAGTGGGAAAAGCTGCAAAGGTTAGGTGTCTAATTGAGCGTTTTGAAAGGATGAGTGTCCAAGTGGGAAAAGTTGCAAACGTTAGGTGTCAAATTATGTATTTGGCCATACATAAATATAATGAGATATAACAGCTGCATATTGATATTATTTCTCCAAAATAATAAGTATATATAGATATATGCTATATATACTTTTATATACTAACATATTACATATGCATTCTAGCATTCTTTTTTGAAAGACAGTAGACATATATAGTTATAGTTATCATATACCTACAAATATTAAAATATAAAAGTTGCATACTGATATTATTTTTTCAAAATAATAGATATATAAAGATATATACTAAATATACCTTTATATTCTAAAATAACAACAAATATATATTTTTTTCTTTTTGTAATGCAATAACTAGATATATATATATATATGATACATATATGTAAGTGTATGTTGATATATGTTATATATACTTTAATTAAAGAATAATAATATATGTGAGTATATGTGAGTATATATTAATATAAGTTAGTGTATGTTATATATATTTTAAATAAAGAATAACAACACATGAGAGTATATTTTGATATATGCAATATATGTCGGTATATAACTATTTTATAATTTATTTATATATGGATATATGTCACATATACTAAATATATATAGACATGTGTTGTAAAATAACAATATTATATATTACATATATATATCAATACATATTATATATACTTTAACTAAAGAATAATGGTATATGCATATATATATCATTATATATTGTTATATATAAATATATATATTATTATATGTTATATATAACTAGGTATATAACACATATTTAATAATGGTTAATAAGTAATGAGTAATGAGATAGAAAAATTAATTAATTAATTAAACATATTTGCTAATCAAATAGAATATATTTTTCTTGAAAAATTATAAAACTTATTTTAGATTAAATATTTTTTTTTATTTTTTTAGAAAATAAACTTTTTTGTTAATATTAATTAATTGATTTATAATATTATAATTAAATGCTAAAAAATAATTTCAAAATTTATTAAATATATATTTTTTGAAATAAACAAAATTTAATTGATTAAATAGATTTTTTGTTTTAGTTTAAATATTTTATAATTTTAGAAATTAAACTTTTATTAATATTAATTAATTGATTTATAATATTATAATTAAATGCTAAAAATAATTTTAAAAAAATATTAAATAGAATTTTTTATGAAATAAATAAAATTTATGGACTTTTTAATAGACAAGAGCCTGCATAATTTACAAAGCAAATATTATAAAAAAAAAAAAAACAAGGCAAGTGATAATGAGATATTTTTTTTCTCCAGTGAAAGTATAAAAGTGGACCACCGTATTTTTACAATTGCAAACTAATAATTCCGTAAAAATAAAAAAAATTTACACACCGTAATTTTAAAAATTAAATTTATTTTTAAGCTATTTGTGTAATTGTCCCAACATATTATTTCATTTTAAATATGATTTTTGATAAAAAAAAAATCAGAAAAATAAATTTTTTTAAAATTATCTTATTTTTAAAATACATTTAAATTTATAAAAATTTATTATTAATTTACAAATTTATCAATTTATTATATATATAGTATGGTTATATATTTTTATAAAATATTTGAAATATTATAGAAAACGGTAATGGGCGTAATTTTTCCTTTTAAAGTATTGCAATTGAATTAGCCCTGAGAAAATGACATCTTGCATAAAAGACTCCCACACTCTTATCTTCTCTCCCTTTCGCTGCTTGTTTACCTTGAGATTTAGATCGTCGGAAACTCTGGTGGTGGATCGAGTCACCGGTCGCTGGCGCCATCGCTGCCGCTGCTATTTCTGTAGTTAATCTCAGATTAGATTTCCTCCAAAATGATGTTGAGGCCTTGTAAGTCATCGAAAGCAGAAGGTTGCTGCACAACAATCGATCTGATCAGCAAATTGCCAGATGAGCTTCTTTATTTGATCTTCTCACGTTTGAAATTGAGGGAAATTGTGAAATTAAGTGTATTATCAAGTAGATTCAAACATATTTGCTCATCCATAACCATAAATCACTTACAATTTGATTTGGATAATATGTTTGAAACTGATTCATGGGAAATTAGTGAAAATCTCCCTTCTTCTATACTGTAGAAGGAGAAATTTGTTAGAGGAGTTAATCAGTTCTTACAATTTTATCAGGGTAAAAAAATCCTCTTTTAAACTGTATTGTTGTCTTGGTTCTGAACCGTGGCGGAACCAGAAACCGAGCAGGGCCAAGTTTTTACCAAAAATTGAGCAAGGATTCAATTTTTTTTAAAATTATAGAAGAATTAAAAATAAAATTAAATATTTAATATTATAATAAAATTTAAATTTTTTGTTATAAATTACTATTAAAAAATTTTCTATCAAAATTTTTTATTATTTATTAAATTATTTATATATTTTTTATTTAATTTTTAAATTTAATAATTTATTTATAAAATTTTATTAAAAATCAAAAATATTAATATTTAAAAAAATATTAATAAATATAATTATATATATATTTATAGTTAAAAAAATATATTAAAAGTATATAATTTTATAAAAAGAGTATAATTTTATGTATATGTAATTTTAATTTTATATAATTTTAATAATTTTAATTTAAAAATATATAATTATTTATATAATTTTAAGATATATTAAATAAATATAAATTATTAATTATATATACATAATATTATTTTATAAAATTATATATAACATATAATAAAAAATTATATATTTAAAATTATATATATATATATATAATAAAAGAGTTAATGGAGGGGTCAGCCGACCCACTGACCTTTCTGTAATTCTGTCGTTGACTCTAAATATCCCAATGATATTGATAAATTGGTAAGATTTGCTCTAAGCAGGAGTGCTGAAGAGCTCTGTCTCAACCTCTATAATGATAAATACAGTCAGCAGCGGAATCAAAAATTTGTCGAGGGGATTAAAATTTATACAGAATAAAAATTACAGATAAGTTCATAATAAAATTAAATATTTAATATTATAATTTCAATAGTTCAATAATTAATTTATGCTATTAGATTGACTACAACTAAGAGACGACAATTGTATTCTACGAATCTGTATTTTTTGAAAACGTTGCATAACAAAATTATTTTTAATTTTTAAAAAATCTATCTTTTCTCATAACAAACCAAACAGTCTGTCAAAAATTCATCTCTCATCTTGTTGGGCAAATTCATCTTGATAATATTCATTGCTGAAAAAACTATTTCGACAGTAGCAAGTGCAATAAGTAAGATTAAAGCTAACTTGATAAGTAGATATACCAAAAGAAAAATAGTGTCATAACCTGTTATATATTTTTAATAATTTTTATCATATTATATATTTCTAAAAAAAATCTCAAATTACATTAATAAAACCAAAATTTAAAAAATTACCAATTATTAAATAAATTATATATAATCTTTAATAAATCTTATCCTATTATATATTTCTAAAAAAAATCTCAAATTATATTAATAAAATTAAATAAACCCAAAATTAAAAAATCACCAATTATTAAATAAACTATATATAATTTTTAATAAATCTTATCTTATTATATATTTCTAAAAAAATCTCAAATTACATTAATAAAATCAAATAAATCCAAAATTAAAAAATCACCAATTAAATAAACTATATATAATTTTTAATAAATCTTATCTTATTATATATTTCTAAAAAAATCTCAAATTACATTAATAAAATTAAATAAAACCAAAATTAAAAAATTATTAATTATTAAATAAACTATATATAATTTTTAATAAATCTTATCCTATTATATATTTCTAAAAAAAATCTCAAATTACATTAATTAAATCAAATAAAAAATAAAAAAATCAACAATTGATAAAACAACATTTCAAATAAACCCTAAATTACAAACACTCTATTATTAATAAACAATATTTTAAAAAATCAATACAGATCAATTTAATTAAGCATAAAAAACTACAATCCAATAAATACAATACAACAATACACAAAAATAATATTTATTAAACAAAATATTATTAAAAAAATTTAGACAATAAAAAAAATACTTGCCTCCCTCTTGTCAGATCAACGGCGTGAGGAGGAACGGTGGTCGACAGTGGCTGCTATAGGTGGGCCGGCTATGGCTGGTGGTGGGGGGCTGCTGCTTGCTGGTGGCTTGGGAGGAAAGGGGGAGAGGGAAGAAGAAGGAGAGGTGAGGAGAGGGCTGCATTTTTACGCATCCCTTTTTTTTTATAACTCACCCCAGTGAAACGACGTTATTTCGTTTGGGCGTATATTTTTTTTTAAATTACCCCTGGCGAAACGTTGTCGTTTTGTCAGGAGTTATTTTATAAAAAAAAAAAATTAGCCCCTAGCAAAACGACGCCGTTTCGCCAAGGGCTAAATTATAAAAAAAATTTACAGCGAGGGGTTCGTCTACCCCTAGCTGCGCAGCCGTTTAACTCAGCCCCCCTTCAATGAGAGATTGATTTTAACTTCACCAGCGGCTAATATAAGTCTCTCCTCCCTTTTGACCGCCGGTGAAGGGGGGTCGTGTGGGTGACTCCACACGACCCCATAGTCATTCTGCCCCTGAATACTGTTGTTTCGAACATATTGATCATAAGCAGAGATATGTTTTTAGCAAGGGGCTTTTTGAAGGTGTAAAAAATAATTTAAAGGAACTTCATTTATTTGCTTGCATCTTGGGACCGAATTTCACCTACCAATTCATTTGTTTAGAAATCCTCCTCTTGATCCGGTTACCTCTGACCCTCTATGATCTACATGCAAGGACAAAGCTACTCATTGGAGAAGGGGGCAACTGCCCCCTTCTGATTTGGAAAAAATAATTATTATATATATTTATATTTATTAAAATTTTAAAAAATTTTAATTTGCTCCCTTTCAAAATTTTAATTTGCTCATATGTTTTAAAATATGCAATAAGTCAAAGAAAATAAGTCTTAATTAATTATTTCAATACAATTAAATATGTTTCTCTTGTAAAAAATTAATTAAAAAATTGATACTCTTCAAAAAAAAATTAGACAGTAAAACTTTTCAATCAAATTAACTTGAATTCATCTATTGAATCAATGGATTAAAAAATTTAAATTTTTGGGACTAATTAGATTAAATAGCTGTATTATTCCAATATAGCAAAAATATTGTGGTTAAATTTAAATTTATTATTATAGATTTAAAATATTATAACAACAATAATATAAGATGATATATTTACTATAAATAATTAATTATATAACTAACCAGTTTAACTAAATTATATAGCTACAGAAAAAAAAATTTACTATAAAATTTCATAATTGTACATGAGATTTATTGTAATGATAAAATAAATAAGAAGGAGAATTAAGAAATAATACAAGATTAAATTTTTTTAATAATTTTACATTTTTTTTAAAATTTCTTCTCTTTACTTTTGATTTTATTATTTTTATTTTTAATATTATGTGATGATTTTTATTTTAATTTTTTTAAGAAATTACATTCATAATTCAATTTTTTTATTTATACTTTATATTTTTTCTCATTATATATATTAATATTTTTATTGATTAATTTAATTTTTTATAAATGAAATGGTCTATTAATAAATTGATAAATTTATAAAATAATAATTGTATGAAATATGCAACGAGTGTAAAAATTAAAATAAAAGAGAAAATAATTAGAGATAAAATTAGAATTTTTAAAAGAAAATTTGTCTCTTTCTTTCAAAATTCTGTCTTAGCCCCTGTCTACATGGTTTGTTTCCTTAATGGGTGAAACTTAAAAAATTGTTACTTTACGTGTGTTACCTTCCTAGTAAGTTATGCCTTGGCGCATTAACTCGTTTATAGCAATTTACAGTTTCGTATGGTTTTGGATTGAAAGAAGTGCATGTGTCAAATGATAATCTCCTAACTTTTAGTTGCTTACTTCTTGTCTTAAGACATGTGATTTAAGAGGAGCTCCCAACTTGATGGAACTTCAATACATTGCTATTCGTTACTCGACATTGCAATATCTTTTCATTCGTCTTCCACAACATTGTCCTATGCTTAGGGAGTTGAAAATTACCTATTACTTCAATCGGGTATGTGAATGAAAGTTGGATGATGGGGAAAAAGAACCTTCCCCTTTTTTGATTTTCTAATCTTTAACTGGAGACATCGTTAACTACAATTTTGTTCTTTTTTTTTAGTGTAGGTAGAAAGATTACCTAAATCCATATCCTTCTTCAGCTATGTTACAAAATTACCACTGCATTTCAGGGAATGTTCAAAATTTAGTATCTTGAAGATAATTTCTATTCTCAACGCCTTTCCCTGTCTTTGTACCCTTGATTTGGTGGTAAGTAACATAGTTATCCTTTCGATGATCTATTTTTCAGATTCCATGCTAGTAAGCTTTTGGATTAAAATCTATTATTGGTTACTCCTGCAAATTTATTTTTAGGTGGTTTTCAAATCTAAACCTTATCTGCATTCTTCCCTACTGTCATGAAAGTCAAATTTCACATTGTAGGAGATAAATTCTTTAAGCTGATAAACTTCAAGCTCAATAAAGATACTGGTCAATTAATTGCTAAGAATCCTTATTGAAAGTTGCTTAAAATCTGTATATTGTTCATGGCCAAGAACTTTTATAATGGATATATTGATGCATAAATGAATGGATGCGTGCATTTGCATATGCATGTATGTATCTTCTTACATCTTCAGTTATTTGCATAGAAAAGAACAGGATAAAGAAAATGTGAAAAACTGAGAAGTGCCTACTATTAATACTGTTAAAAAGTTAAATTAGACCTATATCTGTTGGCCCATTGGTCAGATATATGCAGGGTGGTGCTCTGCTTATTGCATAGTTATCCTATTAGTGCAATTAAATAAGAGCCATTGTAATGTCATTTTCTATCATATTTCTATTTCTATTTCTTTTAGTTTTTAGAGTTGGTAATCTTTGGAGTTCATAATTTATGGCAATAGTTGAAGCCATGAGTACAATTTTGTTGAAGGATTTCTGTATATCTATTTACTATACATTTTTTACCTGGCAGCTTAGAAGTTTAATTACCATCATGAAAAAAAATTGTTTAAATGTTTCACATACCATCACCAAATTATAAACGTTTGTATAAGAATCTATAATGCACTAGAACACCCTCTTCCATTGCTTGACTTGCAATCTAATTCATCCTGTCAACTTTAGCTCGACTCTTAATTTCATTTGTATGAACATGGTCATTGGACTTTCTAATATGTCTATATGACAGGGCCTGAATATATTGTTGTGGAAATTGGGCTTTTTCCACCGAATTAAAATAAATAATTTGTGAATTACTGTGATAAAAACTACACCAGGTAAATTCCCAGGAAAGTGGAGGAGTCACAAACGGTCTCACTTAAAACCCACTTTCCTTATACTTACGCGTCGTTTGACAGAATTTACCTAGACATGTAATCTCTTTTCACAATAACCACCAAAACAGAGTTTTGCCCAACAAATAGCTATTAAATAAATAAAAGAGAGAATACCAAAAATTAACGAGGTTCGACCAAATTTTACCTACGTCCTCGGACACTACCAAATATATTTCACTAAAGAAATATTACAAAAAGAGAAGAGAAAGCTTGTTAATGCACTACAAATAGAACAAGCTGGGACGATTTAAAACCTAAGGAATTGGCTTCCTTATATAGCCAATTCTCCCTTCAAATTTTCTATAAAATCCCGATGTGGGATTTGTAACAAAAATAAAATTTTAATATTTTTATCAAAAATGGCAACTTGTGCCGCCCACCCATTTGGAATTAAGCCATTATTGTTGACAATCTGCACCTTGGCGAAAATTTCCAAATACAAATTTATGTTCTCTCTAGCAAAGTTGTAGTGTCCTCAAACGCGCTTTGCAGCGCAGCTTCAAATTTGAACAATATTAATCAAGTCCAAACGGTGTTTGAACTTGACAGCTGTCACCACCTTGGTCAACATATCAGCAGGATTTTCAGCGGTCTGAATCTTCTGGAGTTTCACCTGATCTTCCTCTAGAATTTCTCTAACAAATTGGAAAAGAACGTCGATGTGCTTCGTCCTTGCATAATAAACCTGGTTCTTTGCCAAATGAATAGCGCTCTGGCTATCAAAATGTATAACAATGTTGTTCTGCCTAATCCCCAATTCATCAAGCAACCCTTGAAGCCAAACAGCCTCCTTAACAACCTCTGTAACTGCCATAAATTCTGCCTCTGTCGTAGAAAGAGCCACAGTTGACTGTAAAGCAGATTTTCAACTAACTGGTGCTTTTGCAAGTGTAAATACATAACCAGTAATTGATCGACGTTTATCCAAATCACCAGCATAATCGGAATCACAATATCCGACTACGCATTGACCATTTTCCGTATCCTGCTCAAAAACTAATCCAACATCTACGATGTTCAGAAGATACCGCATAATCCATTTCACAGCTTGCCAATGCTCTTTGCCAGCATCATGCATGTACCTGCTCACAACTCCAACTGCCTGTGAAATGTCAGGCCTCGTACACACCATAGCATACATCAAGCTACCAACAACATTTGCATAGGGAACCTTTGACATGTATTCCCGTTCTGCATCATCTTTTGGTGCCTAAGCTACACTGAGTTTGAAATGAGGAGCAAGAGGTGTACTAACAGGTTTGGTCTTGTCATTCATACTAAAACACTTTAGTATCTTTCTCAAATATTGCTTCTGAGACAAACAAAGTCTCCCCAATTTCCTATCTCTGGATATCTCCATGCCGAGAATTTTCTTTGCCTCACCCAAATCTTTCATTTCAAATTCCTTATTCAATTGATTCTTTAACTGCTCAATTTCTTCTTTATTCTTTGATGCTATCAGCATGTCATCGACATAAAGAAGAAGATAAATGAAAGAATCATCTTGTAGCTTGCGCAAATACACACAATGATCGTATCCGCTTCTTGTGTACTTTTGCCCTTTCATAAACTTATCAAATCGCTTGTACCACTGCCTCGGAGATTGCTTTAATCCATAAAGCGACTTTACAAGTTTGCATACCATACTCTCTTTTTCAGCAACTTTGAATCCCTCTGGCTGAGTCATATAGATTTCCTCTTCCAGATCTCCATGTAAAAATGCAGTTTTTACATCTAATTGAACTAGTTCCAAATTAAACTGTGCCACCAAAGCCAACAAAATTCGAATGGAGGAATGTTTTAGAACTGGAGAAAAACTTCATTATAATCAATTCCCTCCGTCTAAGCATAGCCTTTAACTACCAATCTTGCTTTGAAGTGAACACTATCTCTGTCAGGAAACCCATCTTTCTTTGCATATACTCATTTGCACCCAATTGCCTTCTTTCCCTTCGGTAGAATTGCTAGCTTCCATGTCTGATTCTTGTGAAGGGATTGCATTTCATCATCCATAGCTTTCCTCCACTTTACTTCTTCTGAACTTTGGACAGCTTCACTAAAAGTGGACGGAATGCTATCATCTGCAATTGAAGATGCGAAGGCCACCATATCGTCAAAACGAGCAGGCTTTCTTATATTTCTTCTTGGCCTACCAAGTGCAATTGATTCATGTTGCTCTGTAGGTTCTTGGATTTGAACCTCTTCTTCATCTGACTCTCCTTCTACCTCAGGAGTGTCTGCAGCTTTAAAATCTGCTACTCGGATTTTTCTATCAAACTCCACCTCCTTTGGAGTATCCTCCACCTGTTACGGAGTACTATCTGACTGCTCCATTGTCACCTTTTTCAACATGGTAGATTCATCAAAAGTGACATCTCTGCTAAAGATTATCTTCTTTGTTTCTGGACACCATAGTCGGTAACCTTTAACTCCCGCAGTTATCCCCATAAAAATGGCTTCTTTTGCTCTTGGATCCAGCTTTGATTCCTTAACGTGATAATATGCAGTGGAACCAAAAACACGTAAGGAATCATAATCTTTAGCAGGTTTTCCAGACCATACTTCTATAGGTGTTTTACCACCAATAGCAGTTGACGGTAATTGATTAATGAGATGGCATGCATACGTCAAAGCCTCAGCCCAAAATTTCTTGTCTAACCCAATATTAGACAACATACACCGAACTTTCTCCAGTAATATTCGGTTCATGCGTTCTGCTACCCCATTCTGTTTGTGGTGTATGTCTAACTGTGAAGTGTCGAACAATACATTCATCTTCGTAAACTTTCATAAATGGATCACTTTTGAATTCTCCTTCATTGTCTGTTCGAAGACATTTAATTTGTCTGCCAGTTTGAGTCTTCACTAATTTTTTCCATGTGAGAAAAATTGTCAGCACTTCATCTTTCGACTTCAAAGTATACACCCAAACTCTTCGAGAGTAGTCATCAATAAAGGTAACAAAATAGTGTTTGCCTCCTAAAGAAGGAGTTTTAGAAGGCCCCCATACATCCGAGTGAACATAATCCAGAATACCCTTGGTATCATGGATAGCAGTACCAAATTTCACTCTTGTCTGCTTCCCTTTGATGCAATGCTCATAAAAAACTAACTTGCAGGTTTTCACATTCTTCAATAATCCTTGATCGGCCAAACTTTTTAAGGATTTTTCACCTGCATGTCCCAAGCGCATGTGCCATAATCTGGTCGCCTCCAGATCTTTATCATCACCAGAAACTGCTACCGCTATTGATTCTATAATTGCATTACCTTGATAGTAATACAATTTATTCCTTCTCCGTAATCCTTTCAAAATCACAATTGCACCAGAGATGACCCTCATAACCCCATTTTCTGCAACAATCTTAAGCCCTTTAAATTCAAGGACTCCAACTGAAATGAGGTTCTTCGTCAAACATGGTACATATCGAACATCATTCAGGGTCCTGATTGACCCATCATGATTCCTCAAGCGGATTGAACCAATCCCTTCGATGAAGCAAGGATTGTCATTTGCTGTGTAGACAACTTCATTATCAAGTTCTTTAAAATCAAAAAACAATTCCCAATTGGGACTCATATGATGACTGCATCCGGAATCTAATAGCCATGCATTAGAAGAACTTGTTGAACATGCTAACGGAGCATCTGCAGATGTCATGACAACTAATGAGAAGGATGATTCTGAATCTTCACATTCAGCTACATTTGAATCAACAACATTTTTGCCCTTAGCTTTAAGCTTCGGACAATCTTTCTTCTAGTGATCTTTCTCATGACAAAAGGCACACTCATCTTTTTCAACTCTGGCTTTCGAGCGAGATCTACTTTGTACAGCTATCTTTTTCAACAAAGTAGATCTTGCTCGAAAGCCAGAGTTGAACGACCTCCAATCACCAGAGCTTGTGCTTCACTTGTTCTCTCCTTCTTCTCTTTCTTTCTCAACTCATAGTTGTATAAGTCAACACAAACTGCACTGAAAGTTACTTTCCTACTTCCATGGAGTAGCGTTGTTTCAAGATGCTCAAACTCCTCAGGAAGTAATGCCAACATTAATGCAGCCAGATCTTCATCTGAATAAATCACATCCAAATTGAATAAATCAGCCACCAACTTGTTGAAGGTTGTGATGTGTTCATTCATAGTGGTACCAGGAACATAATTGAAGCGAAACAATTTCTTCTTCATGAACAACTGATTCTGATTATTTTTATTCATAAATTTTTCTTCTAAAGCGCTCCACAATTTATGTGCCGAAGTCTCTTTCGAGAAAGCATACTTTTGCTCTCTGGAAAGACATGATCGAATTGTACCACATGCCAACCGATTGACAGTTTTCCATTCTATCTCCTCTTCAATTGCAACATCTAGACCTTGCTGAAAGAGAGCGTCTAGAAGTTCGCTTTACCACATGCCGAAATGACGAGTGCCATCGAAAATCTCCACTGCAAATCTTGCATTTGTAACGGCATTCCTCACTAAGGTTGATGAAGACGATGCCGCAGCAACAGATGTGGTATTTTTCTTGTCGTCTGCCATTTCTGCTACCAATATTTATTTAATAGCTATAAAATCAAATTTTCAAAAAAATGCGGAAACAAAACCAATGATCCTTTTTTTATGTGGAAGATCAGACTTAGCCGCAACCACAGTGAATATTTCAAATCCTCGGCTCTGATACCAATTGTCGTGGAAATTGAGCTTTTTCCACCGAATTAAAATAAATAATTTGTGAATTACTGTGATAAAAACTACACCAGGTAAATTTTCAGAAAAGTGGAGGAGTCACAAACGGTCTCACTTAAAACCCACTTTCCTTAGACTTACGCGTCGTTTGACAGAATTTACCTAGACATGTAATCTCTTTTCACAATAACCACAAACAGAGTTTTGCCCAACAAATAGCTATTAAATAAATAAAAGAGAGAACATCAAGAATTAACGAGGTTCGGCCAAATTTTACCTACGTCCTCGGACACTACCAAATATATTTCACTAAAAAAATATTACAAAAAGAGAAGAGAAAGCTTGTTAATGCACTACAAATAGAACAAGCTGGGACGATTTAAAACCTAAGGAATTGGCTTCCTTATATAGCCAATTCTCCCTTCAAATTTTCTATAAAATCCCGATGTGGGATTTGTAACAAAAACAAAATTTTAATATTTTTATCAAAAATGGCAACTTGTGCCGCCCACCTATTTGGAATTAAGCCATTATTGTTGACATATATAATAATTTTGTTGGCCTTATGAGAATCTCAGTTTTGATGAACTGCATTTGCAGACTTGTTGTCCAGAAGATGTTGATGAAGAAAGGCTAAAGCCTGGTGAATATGTCCCCGAACATTTGACAGAAGTTGCAATTTCTGTCAAATGTAATTTGACTTGTTGAAAAGTACTTATGTTCTAAGAAAGTTGGTCATCAAGCAAGAAGCTGAACACATGCCAAAGTGTCAGTTATGGGATGAAGGAGAACGCGAAATGGTTTATGAAAGATTAAAGGAATTTGCCAAAGATAGAGTTCTAGTTGTCAAATGAATATTCAGCTGCATTCAAGTTTTTTCTTTAATTGTTATGTATATTTAACTATGACTTGCTCAAAACCTTATGGATGTTATTGAATATACCTTTTAGCATGTTACAATAAAATTATCATAATTTTGTTGTAGTATATGTTCAGTTACTATTTTCTCTCTCTCTCTCTCTCTCTCTCTCTCTCTCTTTATATATATGTTCTTGTGTGTCTTTCCTTTAAAAAAAATTATTAAATTCATTTTCAATTTGACACAATTCAGCAGTTAATGTGGCCATTTATAGTCTCATGATGCCTTTATTATCAAAGCATGCAGCGCTGATTATGTTAAATAGTTGAGTTTATTGATTCTATTTTTGCAAAAAAAAAATTCCACTATTATTTGTTTGGTTGCTAATTTGTATGAGAAATTAAATTTACTTTGACGAAGAAAATAGATAGAAAAGAAATTTAATTTCTTTTAATGTGTTTGATAATCTTAATTGAATAATAAGAGAAATGGAATTTCTTCTTTATAATTTAAATAAATAAATAGACTTGTGGAATATAATTTTATAATTTCTTCTCTTTTTCTACCATTTAGATGAAAAATTATTTTGGTCATTTTAGAAGAATTATTTTTCTAAAAAAATTATATTTATCTTCTCAATTAAATATTTAAACGATAAAAATTAAAAGAAATGATGTTTCTTTTACTTTTATTTATCTTTAATTCCATCAAAATAATATGTAAGAGAAATATGTTTTGGTTAGGGTGCTTTTTTTAATGTGAAAAAAACAATAGGTCAGCCATTAGAAGTTTAAATAAAGTCTTTCATTTTATTTTTCAAAATGTAATAATATAAAAATAATTGAAATATGTTTAATTATAATTCATATTTTTAATTTTTTTAATTTATTATATCATCAAATCAAATCAAATGATTAACTTCTTAATCAAACTTGACAAATTGATAATCATATGATAAAAACTTATATAGAAGACCAATAGAGGATTAAGAAAAATGCACTTGAGGAAAAAAAATTTTCAAAGTCTCGACTTATGCTAACAACAATATCGTATTAAACATTAACTTGGTTTATTAAAAATTTTAAGTGCATCAATATATAGATATATCACAATTCTTTTTTTTTTCTATAGTTTATTATACTTATTTAATTATATTTTTAACTAATTATTTTTTAATAGAAAATAATTCATTAAAATAAGGACAAGAATAAAAAATGTAAGTCTACACCTTTACAAGCATGCTAACTCCACACAGCTGATTCTAATTTCTTTGTGATAGCATCATATTTATAGATTAATACATTATGATACATATTATTATTCGTCAGTTAATTTCTATTTAGACAAATATATCATATAAATCTATAAATAACAGTTTTTTTAATTAATTTTTGTTAACGTAATTTAGGAAAGTTTACGTGGCAGACACGTAATTAACTTTAAACTAATTTAATTACCACGTCAGCCCTAAGTAAAATAACTTGTCTCCTCTCAATGTCACGCACCAAACTCAGTTTGTCTTTCACCAGTCTTTTACCTTCACAGTTACAAACCCTGAGATTGAGAAGCTCCTTCAACTCAAAACGAAAATAAAGGTGGGAACTTTTAGCCTATGTTTGGATGGAAGTAAATTAGAGCTAAAATTGATTTTACTTTGATGAAAGAAAGGAGAGTGATAGAAAAGAAATTTACTCAGGCACTAATTTTTATTGTTTGGCAATTTAAGTAGAAAAGAGAGTAATTCATATTTTTTTCCTATTTTTAATGAAAGAAAAAAGATTAAATTCTTCTATTTACTCTCCTTTACTCCTATTTCCCACCATTTTAGAGAGAAAATTTTGGAAAGGTAGAGAGTAATTTAGAAAATCTAATTTCTATCCCTTTACTCTTGTTTACTCTACTATTGTTTATACCAAACAAGAAAAAGTAAGATAAATTCAATTTATTTTCTTTTCATTTCCCTTTGTTTACCCTCAACCAAACAAACTGGAGTCGTTGCTCTTTCTGAAGCCACCTTTGTTGTTAATTGGAGATTAGATTAATTATTTCCTCCAAAATATTGTCGAGGCCGTTTAAGTCATCAAAATCAGCAGCTTGCGGCGCAAGCAAATTGCCGGATGAGATTCTTTATTCTATCATTTCATGTTTAAATTTGAGGGATATTGTGAAATTAGGTGTAGTAACAAGAAGATTCAAACATGTTTGCTCATTTATAACTGATTTACAATTTGATTGGGGTAATATGTTTGAAACTGAGTCATTTCAGTACAAGGAGAAATTTGTTAGAGTAGTGAACTTGCTTTTACAATTTTATCAGGACAAACAAATATCCTTGTTTACTCTGTTTTATTGCCTTGGTTCTGGATACTCCAATGTTATTGATCAATGGCTAAGATTTGCACTTAGCAGGGGTGCTGAAAAGCTCTGCCTTAACCTCAAATGTCAAGGATACTGTTACATGTTTCGCAAAGAATTAAATGGAGTGATTGAGGGGAAATATGTTTTGGTAATTAAGGAGCTTTTTGAAGGTGTAAAAAATTATTTGAAGGAACTTTGTTTATATTCTTGCATGTTGGGAACGAATTTCACCTATCAATTCAGTGGCTTAGAGACCCTTGAATTGAATCGGTTGCCTTTATCCCTCTATAACCTTCAAGGTCTGTTTCCTTGGTTGGTTAACCTTAAAAAATTGGGATTTCTCTGGTGTACCCTTCCTAGTAAGTTAGGCCTTGGTGCATTAATTCGTTTACATGAGTTTGCAGTTGTGTATTGTGATGGATTGGAAGTAGTTGAGCTGTCAAATGACAATCTCTTACATTTTACTTTGCGTAGTCCTGGTTGTATTACATTTGACTCAAGGGGAGCTCCCAACTTGATAGAACTTCAATGCGTTGCAAATAAGTGGACGTCCCAATATCTTTTCACTCATCTTCCACGGCATTCTCCTTCCTAGGCTTAAGAAGTTAATAATCGTCTCTTGGTCTAATTGGGTATGTGAATGAAAGTTGGATGATAGGGAAAAAGAACCCTCCCCTTTTCTGATTTTCTAATCTTCAACTGGCGTTTTATACTACAATTTTGCGCTTCTTTGTGCGGGTAAAAAGATTACCTAAATGCATATCCATCTTCAACCAGGTTACAAAATTGGAGTTGCTTTTCTGGAGAGATTCAAAATTTAGTATCTTAAAGATAATTTCTATCCTTGATGTCTTTCCCTGTCTTTGCACTCTTAATTTGAAGGTAAGTAACATAATTATCCTTTAGTTCAGCTTTTGGATTAAAATCTATTATTTTTTATTTTCATAAACAGGCAATGCATAAATGAATGGATGTGTGCGCTTGCATATGCACATGTGTATCTTCTTATATATTTACGTGTATCTTCACTTATTTCGAATAGAAAAAGGAAGATGATAAAGAACGTGAAAAGGTGAAGAAAAGGAAAAATGAAAATTAAGAAGTGCCTGCTAATAATACTGTTAAAAAGTTAAAATTAGACATATATTGATTGGCCTATTGGCCTGATATATGCACAGTGATATGTGTTGCATAGTTATCCTATGATTACAATTAGGCTATGTTAGGCTTTTGGGTCCCTTCTATGTGAAAAATCCAATGATTCAGCTCATTTTCTTTTGGCCCAATATGCTATTAATATTTTAGCATTTATAATAATTTTATGTTGCATGCGAGAGGAGTTAGTGTGTCAGTCACCAAAGGAGAAAATAAAGAGAGAGAGAAAGAGAGAAAAGAAAGTTTTTTTTTCTGCAAAAGAAGTCAACAGAGCAGTCTCAATTTTTCAGCGATCGGACGATCATTTGTGCTTCGATCAGGCTAAAATTTGGACAGCAGTTAGAGGACTCATCGTTCTTCATTCTGAAAGGTGAAGATCACTTTTCGACAGTTGGATTTCCGGCATTTGGAGCTCGAAGTTTACTGTTTACTTGCATTTCTGCAACTACGATCAATATGTCTTTCTCTGAGGATCGGATGGTAATTTGTGGTCGGATTTGGCTAAAATTTGGTGATCGCGTTTAAAATTTGTTGTTATTTAATCTGAATGGTTGATATTGGATTTGAACAACCAGAACTTATCCATTGGCATGAACAGTAGCTATTTTAGGTGATTTTTCTCCATTCTCTTATTTATTTCTTGTTATTTGGTTGATTTGGTATTGCTACTTTACTTGAGGATTATTGTAATAGCTTTTAGTTGCTTTAAATATTGATTTTGATGGTGAAACTCTTTTACTTGAACCAAGAGAGGTCCCGTGATTTTTATCCTTCACATTGAAGGGGTTTTTCACATTAAAATTTATTGTATTTATGTGATTGATTTTGTGCATCTTGAGGCAGATTGTTGAATGGTTGTTTGCTGAATTTTACTTAGTCACTCCTCATAGATTCATTCAAGTAGGAAAAAAATTAATCTTGACTCATTCCCATCAAAGTGGTATCAGAGCTAGTTCATTGGTTCATTGGTTGTTTGTTTGTTTGAATGATGAAGGTGAATGTGAGTAAAATGGTTTTCTTAGATGGTACAAATTATCACAAGTGAAAAGGAAAAATGAAAGATTTTCTTATTATGAAAAGATTGCATTTACCTGTATTTGCTTCTCAAAAACCTGAGTCTAAATCTAATAAAGATTGAAAATTTGTGCATTTCCAAGTATGTGATTTTATTAGGCAATGGATATAGGATAATGTATTGAATCATATTGCTAATAGAACAAATGCCAAAATCTTGTGGGAAAAGCTTGAAACTTTGTATGCTTCAAAAACTAGTAACAATAAGTTATTTTTGCTTAAACAAGCTATACGCTTGCAATATAGAGAAGATAGCTCTATACTTGATCATGCGAATGAATTTTAAGGTATCTTTGATCAATTATCTGGCATGGGTGTCAAATTTGATGAAGAGGTTATTGGACTTTGGTTGTTGAATACACTTCCTGACTCATAGGAAAACTTTCGTGTATCTTTGACTAATTCTGCTTCTGAAAGTGGTGTAACCATGTCGTATGCAAAGACTGGTGTTTTAAATGAAGAGATGAGAAGAAGAAATCAGGGAGCATCTACTTCACAGTCAAAAATTTTAGTTACTGAAAACAGGGGGAGAAGTAAAAGTAGGAGTCATGATCAAAATAGAGGCAAGAGCAGGAGTAAATCAAAATCAATGTATAAGAACCTTGAATGTCATTACTATAGTAAACTAGGACATATCAAGAAATATTATTTCAAGTGGAAGAAAGAAAATAAGGCAGATAAAGGAAAGTAAGAAAGGAGAGGAAATGATAACAATACTAATCGTGTTGCCACTACCACTTCAGATGATGATTTGGCTATAGTTTATCAAGAGAATATGGTCAATGTAGCCTATGATGATACTGTTTAGGTTCTTGATAGTGGTGCATGCTTTCATATTACATCAAGAAATGAGTTCTACACATCTTATACTCCGGGTAATTTTAGAGTTTTAAAGATGGTTAATAATGAAGTATCAATGGTAATAGGTATTGGAACTGTTTATTTCGAGACCCAAAATGGAATAAAATTAGAGCTGAAAAATGTTAGACATGCACTTAATATTAGATTGCATTTGATTTCCACCAGCAAGCTTGATAATGATGGCTATTGTAGCATTTTTTACAATGAAAAATGTAAAATCAGCAAAGATTCCTTAATTGTGGGTAGAGAAAAGAAGGCTTGGGGCTTATATTGGTTGCAAGCTTCAATCTCTACAGATCTTGTTAATGCAGTTGAAAGTGATAACTCTTCAGAATTATGACACAAGAGGTTGAGTCACATTAGTGAGAAGGGAATTGATTGTCTAGCTAAAAAGAATTTGCTTTCAGGGTTGAAAAGTGCAAGGTTAGACATGTGTGTTCATTGCTTGGCTGGAAAACAGAAGAGGTTTTCTTTCAAACATCATTCTCCTTCCAGAAAAAAATGATTTGCTTGAGCTGGTGCATTCAGATGTATGTGGTCCTTTAAAGAAAAAGTTAGTTGGCGGTGCACTTTACTTTGTGACCTTTATTGATGATCATTCTAGAAGACTTTCGATTCGTACCTTAAAGTCTAAAGATCAAGTTCTTGGTGTATTTAAAGAATTTTAAGCTTCAGCTGAGAGAGAAACTGGAAAGATGTTAAAATATATTCTCATTGATAATGGTGGTGAGTATTGTGGGCCTTTTGACGCATATTGCAGAGAACAGGGTGTCATACATCAAAAGACACCTTCTAAGACTCCTCAGCTGAATGGTTTGGCAGAAAGGATGAACAGAACATTGATGGAGAGAGTCAGATGTGCGCTTTCAGAGGCTAAATTGCCTAACTCCTTTTGGGGTGAAGCTTTGTACACTGTTGCATATGTGATTAATCTAACTCCCACTATTGCATTGAAAAATGATGTTCCAATTTAGTTCTGGTATGGTAAGAATGTTTCTTACGACCACCTACGAGTGTTTAGCTGTAAATATTTTGTGCATGTTCCCAAAGATGAGAGATCTAAGTTAGATGCCAAGACTAGACAGTGTATCTTCATTGGCTATAGGCAAGATGAGTTTGGTTACAGATGCTATGATCCAATTTAGAAGAAAATTGTCAGAAGTAGGGATGTAGTATTTGTAGAAGATCAGACTATTGAAGATATTAACAAGGTGGAAAAATTAAAGCTTCAAAGTAGTAGTTTGATTGATTTAGACCCATCTCCTACAACTCATACGCCTGATGCAGTTGAGGTTTAGAATCATGGTGATGTGCAAAATGATAATCAGAATGCAGATGAGGTTGGTCCTCCTGAATATGAAGTAGCTAATGATCAACAAGAGGCACATGTTGAGGAACTTGAAGTTCCACTTAGGAAGTCTACTAGAGATCGAACACATTCTACTAGGTATTCACCTAATGAGTATATACTCTTGACAGATGGAGAAAAACTTGAATGCTATGAAGAGGCTATGAAAATGAGCAAAAAGCAGAATGGATTGTAGCTATGAAAGATGAAATGCAGTTTTTAGCTGATAATCACATCTTTGAATTGGTAAAGCTTCCTAAAAGATAGAAAAGCCTTGAAGAATATGTAGATCTATAAAATAAAGCAAGAAGAGAATTCATCATCTCCACGATATAAAGCTAGATTAGTTGTCAAGGGCTTTAGTCAGAAAAAGGAAGTTGACTTTGAGGAGATTTTCTCACCAGTGGTCAAGATGTCATCAATTCGTGTTATTTTGAGATTAGTTACTACTCTTGATTTAGATGTTGAGTAAATGGATGTTAAAATAGCCTTCCTTTATGGTGACTTAGAGGCTGAAATCTACATGAAACAACCTGAAGATTTTGTGATAAAAGAAAAAGAAAATTATGTTTGCAAACTGAAAAAGAGTTTTATGGGCTGAAACAAGCATCTAGGCAATGGTATAAGAAGTTTGAGTTAGTTATGGTTCAACAAGGCTACAACAAGACTACTTTTGATCATTGTATTTTTGTGCAGAGATTTTATTATAGTGATTTTATCATCCTGTTGCTATATGTTGATGATATGCTCATTGTGGGTTCTAGTTCTTCAAGAATTGATAGCTTGAAGAAAGAGTTGAGCAAGTCCTTTGCAATGAAGGATTTAGGGCCAGCAAAGTAGATTCTTAGCTTGAGGATCATTCGTGATAGAAAATGCAAGAAGCTGTGGCTATCTCAAGAAAAGTATATTGAGAAAATATTACAGTGATTTAATATGGCTAAAGCTAAACTTGTAAGCACCCCTCTTGCCACGTCTTTCAAATTGAGTGTCAAACAATCTCCTTCTAGTGAGCAAGAGAAAGAAAATATGCAGAAAGTTCCTTATACATCTGCAGTAGGTAGCTTGATGTATGCTATGGTTTGCACTAGGCCAGGCATAGCTCATGTAGTTGGTACTGTTAGTAGATTTTTGTCTAATCCAGAAAAAGAGCATTGGGATGTTGTAAAGTGAATTTTGAGATATCTCCGTGGCACTGCTAGTTTGAAGTTGTGTTTTGGGACTAAAAAGCCTATTCTCAGTGGTTATACAGATTCTGATTTGGCAGGGGATGCAGATTCAAGAAAGTCTACTTCTGGTATTTGATCACTTTTGCAGGGGAAGCTATGGCACGACAATCTAGGTTACAGAAATGCATTGTATTGTCTACTACAGAAGCCGAATTCATTGCAGCAACTGAAGCATGTAAAGAATTGCTTGGATGAAGAAGTTTGTGAATAAGCTTGGCTTTATACGGAAGAGATATGTCTTATTTTGTGACAGTCAGAGTGTTATTCATCTCGGTAAGAATTCTACTTTTCACGGTAGATCCAAACACATAGATATGAGGTATCATTTGATTCGTGATATTTTGGATTCTAAGCAGCTTGAACTTGAGAAGATACATATTGATGATAATGGTTCTTATATGTGCACAAAGGCTTTACCAAGATGGAAGTTTGAGGCATGTTGTAGAGTTTTTGGTTTGGCAAACTCCTTCACATAGTCGGGAAGAGAGAGAATTGTTAGGTTTTTGGATTCCCTCCTATGTGAAAAATTCAATGTTTGAGCTCATTTTCTTTTGGCCCAATAGGCTATTAATGTTTTAGCATTTATAATAACCTTATGTTGCATGTGAGAGGAGTTAGTATGTCAGCCACCAAAGGAGAAGAGAGAGAGAGAGAGAGAGAGAGAGAGAGAGAGAAAGAGAGAAAAGAAAGAGTTTTTTTCTGCAAAAAGAAGTCAACAAAACAGTCTCGGTTTTTCGGCGACCGGATGGTCATTTGTTCTCCAATCAGGTTGAAATTTAGATAGTAATTAGAGGACTCATCATTCTTCATTCTGAACGGTGGAGATCAGTTTTCGACGGTTGAATTTCCTGCATTTGGAGCTCGAAATTTACTGTTTACATGCATTTCTGCAATAGCGACCAGTTTGTCTTTTTCCGACAATCGGACTATCATTTGTGGTCAGATTTGGCTGAAATTTGGTGAGCATGTTTATAATTTGTTGTTCTTTAATCTCGATATTGGAGATTGGATTTGAACAACCGGAGCTCATCAATTGGCATGAACAACAGCTATTTTGGGTGATTTTTCTCAATTCTCTTGTTTATTTCTTGTTTATTTGGTTGATTTAGTGTTGCTACTTTACTTGAGAGTTGTTGTAGTAGCTTGTAGTTACTGTAAACATTGATTTTGATAGTGAAACTCTTTTACTTGGATTAAGAGAGGTCCCGTGATTTTTATCCTTCACATTGAATGAGTTTTGCACATTAAAAATTGTTGTATTTATGTATGATTGATTTTGTGTAACTTAAGGCAGATTGTTGAATGGTTGTTTGCTGAATTTTACGTAGTCACTCCTCATAGATTCATTCAAGTAGGGAAGAATTAATATTAGCTCCTTCTCATCAGGCTAGGGACATTACAATGTCATTTACTATCATATTTCTATTTCATTTTCTTTTAGCTTTTAGGGTAGGTAAGTTTTTGAGTTCATGATAGTTGGCTTTGGCAATAAGTTAAGCCATGACTACACTTTGTTGAAGGGTTTCTTTATATCCCTTTAGTGTAGAATTTACCAGGCAGCTTAGGAGTTTAATTTACATGGCATCATCAAATGATAAATGTCTTGGATAAGAATCTATAATGCACTAGAACACCCTCTCCATCGCTTAATTTGCAAATCTAACTCATCGTGTCAACTTTAGCTTGACTTTTCATCTCATTGTGTGAACTTCTTCAGTAGTCTTTTGAATCTGCTGTATCATGGGGCCTGAGCATATAATAATTTTTATTGGCCTTACGAGAATCTCACTTTTGATGAACTGCCTGGTAAATAGTAATGCTGATTACATGGACGTCATGAGTCCATAATTAATGGGGACAAAAGAAATTGTATCCATGCAATCGACTAAGGCTGCCATTTTTTTTCTTCTATAGAAGGTAAAACTAATAAACAAGTGTCAATAGGCAAACGACAAACCTGGTAGAAGATGTTGGGCTTTGCAACAAGAGGCTTTAGTTAGTCTCCACCAACTAAACAAGAAATAGGAACACATAGTAAAGTTTAGTGAAAAAATGAAACAAATATTACCAATAGAAGTTTGGACTAGTTTATTTTATGAACCTAGATTACCCTGGTGATGGTTGTCTCTAGCTTCAAGCCCTCGAAATCAAAATGCAGAGGCGGAGATAAAGGGGGTCCCATGGGGCCCTGTTCCCCCCTCAGTTAAAAATAAAAAATTTTTAGGTATATTTGAGAATGAATATTACATTGGTTGAGATGGAACAGCTTGGCCTTACTATGTGAGAGCACGCAACTTCGATCCACGCTCCCAACATTTTTCATCCTTTTTTTTTCCAATCTTTAAAACTGGGCCTTTTAATCAAGCCCATTACAAACAAACAAGATTTGTCAATGACTCTGCCCATTACAAACAAACAAGAATAACTTAATTGTGACTCTTTATCTTCTATAAAAAAGCATAAAGTTTTTCCTTTAGTGTATCTGTTAATCAAATTGGCATTGCTTTTACCAGTTGCTACAGCTACAGTGGAAAGAGCTTTCTCCGCAATGAAAATTATTAAGAGTTCACTTCGTAATAGCATGGGAGATGAGCTGCTAAATGATTGTTTAGTTACCTATATTGAAAGAGATGTATTTGCAAGTATTGACAATGAAACAATTATGAATAGATTTCAATCAATGAAAAATAGGCGAGGAATATTGTAATTTAATGTTTTAAATTTTCTTTGTATCCAACATTTTTCTTGTTTTATTTATTTTATTATAAATGTTATTTTTGTGAATTATAAATTTTAAGTTAAATTGGACCCCCCTTATCTAAAATCCTGGCTACGCCACTGTCAAAATGCATTTAATGAACTTCAATGATGGCTTAAAATAGCTTGAATAAAATAATCTTTACCATTTTGTTTTCTTGATTGGCTTCCTTGCATCTTTTAAAATATTTTATGGTGCGGAAATTATATGTTTGAATAGGAAAGGAAAAAAAAAGATAACTACACGTTAATTGATATTGTTGTATTTGCAGATCCATTGTCGGAAAGATGTTGATGAAGAAAAGCTAAAGCCTGGTGAATTTGTCCCCAAACATTTGACGAAAGTTGTGCTTTATGGATTTTATAAGACTCCAAACCAGATGGAGTTTGCTATCTATTTGTTGAAAAATGCTTTTGTTTTAAGACAGTTGGTCATCACGCAAGCACATCCAGATGATCTGAGAAGGAAGTCATAGGATGAAGGAGATCGCGAAATGATTTATGAAAAGTTGAAGGAATTTGCCAAAGACGGAGTGCTAATTGTCCAATAAATATTTAGCTGCAGTTAAGTTTCTTCTTTAAGTTTCATGTGTTTGGACAATAACTTGCTTAAAATCATGCGGACAAATGTTTAATTAAATTCCTTAAAAACGCTCCTTATTTTTGGAGTAATGCAAAATCCAAATATTCATAGTTTTTACTATTGATATTCTGGGAAAATTATATAATATAATCATGATTTGAATTAGACATAATTTGATTTAAATCAGGATTATACTATATAATTTTTCAATGTTCTGCTACTACGCAAGATACTTCTATCTCCATCTTGATTTGACAAGAAGATTCTATGACTTATTACCGATCAAAAAATTATATAGTACAAGGCTGGGTGAAATGGTTTATGAAAGATTGAAGGACTTGCCAAAGATGTTTATGTTAGTTGTCAAATGAATGTTCAGCTGTAGCTTTAAGTTTTTTTTTTTTTTTTTTGCCCTTTTTTCCCTTTAAATGATGTTTATGTTTAACAATGACTTTTGTGGTACTTGTGCATTATTAAATTCATATCCAATTTGACAGAGTACAGTTTCATAATGCAGTGTGTTATACATTAATTGAATTCATTAAAAATTATGAGTAAATTAATAATATATATATATATATTCTCATATGCGATTATGCAAATAAAATCATATATTTATTTTTGCAATTTATTGTACTTGCATAATTGCATTTTTGGAATAAGAAGCTTTAAAGCTCTTTTTCTTTACTAACAAGCATATAAATTAGTTAGTAAAATATTGTTATAACTTAACTAGAGATTTTGATTTCGATTTTTTTAATGTGCAGTTATATTAGCATGCTATTTTTCGTTCCTTATCATGGAGCCTCGTGATTGGCATATATGTGAAAACAATTAAATATAAGTGATAATAGCATCGTGTTTGCTATGTGAAAATCTCCACTTTTATGTTTTGTTTTGCATTTAAATATTATGAACAAATCACTTCTTGTCGGGTCATCTTAAAATTTTTCTTGTTAAAATTATTATTTGTCAAGTCCCTCCAACCCATACACTAATATGTTGTTTGTTTTGATAAAAATAGAGAGAAAGAAAGTGAAAGTGATATTTCTTTTAATTTATATCATTTGAATATTTAATTAAAAAGAAAAATATATTTTTTTTAGAGAAATAATTTTCCTCAAATGGTCAAAATAATCTTCAACTTAAATAGTGAAAAAGGAGAAAAAATTATAAAAATATATTTTATAGATCTATTTATTTATTTAGATTATGGAGCAAAAATTTTATTTTTCTTATTATTTAATTAAAATTACCAAAAAAAAATTAATTTTCTTCTCTTTTCTTTTCTTTTCTACTTATTTCTTTCATTAAAATAAATTTAATTTATCTTATGTAAATTAACAATCAAATAAAGCATAAAACATTAAATATAGTGCTTTAGTGCATGGGTTTTGGCGCCACTATAAAAATTTAACAAAGTGATGCGCCAAACAAGCAATGTTTTTAAATTTGTGTAAGTGAGCATCAGAAGATGGAAAGTGCATATGGTTAATAAAATTATTTATTTTTTTATAATTATTTTTTTATTTATTTTTTACAGACAAAATATACATACCTCGATCTAAATAAGAATTTTTTTAAAAATAAAATTATGGCTTGATGTGTGGTTACTTGAAAAACCTTTGCCTTTTATGTTGTTTTGCAGGTACCTTCTAATATGACTGAAGATTTAGTGGCAGATTATATTTACTCTAATGGCCAATCGAGATGGGATTTAATCTCAGATTTTCTATCTCACTCTATTCTTATTTAACTTGCCTCCTTGAATAGTTTGGCAGCTTTAAGCGAAGACGACCAGCGCTATTGGACTCTTACAGCAAATGGAACATTCACTACCAGCTCGGCTTATCAAGAAATTATGGGAAATATCTTCAATGATGAAAGCAGAATCTGGAAATCTATATGGCGTTGGCCTGGACCTAAATGGATTCGCACATTTTTTTTGGTTGATTTCAAAGGCAAACTCCTCACAAATGTTGAGAGAGTCAGAAGACATGGCTCGTGATGAGTCATGCTCTCAGTGTGATGACCAAAGAGAGACACTGCTTCACATCTTCAGGGATTGCCTATATGCTAGGCTGATGTGGAATTCTATTATTCCCAAGGAAGCTGTGCATACTTTCTTTGGTCTTAGTTTTCATGAATGGTTATGCTCTAACTTGTTCAATGATTTTTCTGAAGTCATAAATATTCAAATATCATAGATTTAAGCATGCTCAATAATCTCAATAAACACATTTAAATCAATTAGCGGAAGCAAATGCAAATCAAATTCGTGAACATACCTCCTGCCATTGCTATAAACTGTCTCTGTTTTGAGCTTTGATAATCAGTTTTTATCTTCTAAATCCTCACTTTCTCTCTTAGATGGTGTATAAGGATTCTTAATGAGAAAGAAGACTTAGGGACCAAAACCACAGTCATCCATCCATTTAAAATGACTTCGTCCATCAAGAAGTCAGTTTCGCTGAGGAGACGTGGGTTGAAAATCCGGAGTTTCAAACGTGGGATTTCAGTCATCAAATGTTACGTGAGTGGACCACTTTCTGTTTCCCTTTCGGTTCCCGTTTGGTTGGTTACCGAAAATATAGAGAAAAACTTACATTCTCCCACTTGGTCCACGTATTCCACAACATACACTCACAAGAAACAAAATATATGAATCATAGCGATAGTTCCTCTCATAGTGAGTATTATCTTCCATGTATTACAATATATCAAGTTTCTTAATGCTAGCCCATAAAACTTAATGAATGAACCCTATGTTCATTCAAGGTCCAAACTTTAGTTATATTTTCTCAAATAAACAAATATGTATGTGCACAAAACCAAATTGAGAAAACATCTTATGAATAAGAGTTTCATTAAAATATCAAATGTACGTACTATAAATATTTACATCATGGAACCAAGTCCCATTCTTGCTACATGATCCTTGAAATTCTTTGGTGGCATGCCTTTAGTCAAAGGATCAGCAATCATTAATTCAGTGCTAACGTGTTCAATGACCACTTTCTTTTCTTTAACACGTTCTCTAATGGCCAAGTATTTGATGTCGATGTGCTTACTTCGACTACCGCTTTTATTGTTCTTGGCCATAAACACAGCAGCTGAGTTATCACAATACAATTTCAATGGCCTAGAAATAGAGTCAACTACCCTAAGCCCAGAAATGAAACTCTTTAACCATACACCATGTGAAGTAGCCTCAAAACATGATACGAACTCTGCTTCCATAGTAGAAGTAGCAGTCAAGGTTTGTTTCGCACTCCTCCAAGACACGGCCCCACCGGCAAGCATGAAAATGTAACCAGATGTTGATTTATGTGAATCAACACAGCCAGCGAAGTCCGCATCAGAGTAGCCAATTACCTCCAAATCATCGGTTCGTCTATACATGAGCATGTAATCCTTTGTACCTTGAAGGTATCTCATCACCTTCTTTGCAGCTCTCCAGTGGTCAACACCTGGGTTACTCTGATATCTCCCTAACATCCCAACAACAAATGCAATGTCAGGCCTGGTGCAGACCTGAGCATACATTAGGCTTCCAACAGCTGAAGCATATGGAATGTTTTTCATTTGTTCCTTCTCGAGCTCATTTTTAGGACATTGTATTAGGCTAAATTTGTCACCCTTCACAATAGGTGCTATACTCGGTGAACAATCTTTCATTCGAAATCTCTCTAAAACTTTGTTGATATAGGTTTCTTGAGACAAACCCAAAATGCCTCTAGATCTTTCCCTATGGATCTTAATGCCAATGACATAAGATGCCTCACCCATATCCTTCATATCAAAGTTCTTCGAGAGAAATTGTTTCACCTCATATAACAAACCCTTATCATTAGTTGCAAGCAAAATATCATCTACATACAGCACCAGAAAACAAATTTTGCTCCCACTGAACTTCTGGTATATACATTGATCCATGACATTTTCTTCAAAACCAAATGAAGTGATAACATCATGGAATTTCAAATACCATTGATGGGAGGCTTGTTTTAATCCATATATAGATTTATTAAGCTTACAGACAAAGTGCTCACCATTACTAGAGGAGAATCCTTCAGGTTGTCTCATGTAAATCTCTTCTTCTAGATCACCATTAAGAAACGTCGTTTTCACATCCATTTGATGTAAATCCAAATCAAAATGGGCTACCAATGCCATGATCACACGAAATGAATCTTTCTTAGATACAAGAGAAAATGTTTCTGTGTAGTCAATTCCCTCCTTTTGAGTGAATCCTTTGGCAACGAGTCTCGCCTTATGTCTCTCAATCTTGCCTTGTGAGTCTTTCTTTATCTTGAAGACCCATTTACATCCAATGGCTTTTACACCATCAGGCAACTTGACGAGATCCCAAACTCGATTAGACGCCATAGAATCCATCTCTTCTTTCATGGCATTGTGCCACAAGTTCGAAACCTTAGAACTCATGGCTTGTGAAAACATCTCAGGATCATTTTCGGCTCCTACATTGTAGTCACATTCTTGCAGATACACAACATAGTCACTAGAAACTGCCGATTTCCTTACTCTAGTAGATCTTCTTAATACTGCATCAATATTTTCTTGAGATGTAGGATCATGTTGCTCAGCAGGTTGTTCAACAGCTTCAGGCATCTGTTGAACTTCAATGTCTACTGGATCAGGATCAACAGCTTGTGATACTTCCTGGACTGGTTCCTCAATACGTGTTTGTATCCGAGGCATATTGTTAACAACAACAATCAGTCCATTACTTGAAGTGGCACATAGAGCATCTGAATGATCTTTCCCATGACCAACGCCTTGGGATTGATCGCTCCCACTAATCAAGTCATTCTCAAGAAATTTGGAATTTCTTGATTCCACAAATCTAGTGCTATGAGATGGACAATAAAATTTGTATCCCTTAGACCTTTCGGCATATCCAATAAAATACCCACTTATGGTCCTTGGGTCCAACTTCTTTTCTTGTGGATTGTAGACTCTTACTTCAGACGGACAACCCCAAACGCGTACATGTCGCAAACTTGGTTTCCAACCTTTGAATAACTCAAAAGGTGTCTTTGGGACAGCCTTGGTTGGAACTCGGTTTAATATGTACACAGCCGTCTTAAGAGCTTCTGTCCACAAGGACTTAGAAAGTTTGGTGCTAGCAAGCATGCTTCGCACCATGTCCAATAATGTTCGGTTTCTCCTTTCAGCTACTCCATTCTGGTCTGGAGAGCCAGGTAAAGTATATTGGGGAACAATCCCATTTTCTTGAAGAAACTTCGCAAATGGACCGCTCGCTTGTCCACTTTCAGTGTACCTACCATAGTACTCTCCGCCTCTATCGGATCTCACGATCTTAATTTGCTTACCGCATTGTTTCTCTACTTCAGCTTTAAATACCTTAAAAGCATCTAGTGCTTCATTCTTACTGTTAAGTAAGTAGAGATACATGTATCGTGAGTAGTCATCTATAAAGGAGATGAAGTACTTATCACGGTATGCATCCATGTCTGGACTACAAATATCTGTGTGTATGATTTCCAATAACTCAGAGCTCCTCTTGGCACCTTTCTTGGACTTGTTAGTCTGCTTACCCTTAATGCAGCTTACACAAGTCTCAAAGTCAGTAAAATCTAGAGTACTAAGTACCCCATCATTCACTAACCTTTTAATCCTCTCAATGGAGATGTGTCCCAATCTCCGGTGCCACAGTATAGAAGACTCTTCATTCATAACACATCGTTTAGTACCAACATTTTCATGAACGTGCATAGAAGTATGGTTATCATCATTTTGTAGATTAAGGAGAAAAAGACCATTAGACAAAATACCACATCCAATAATATCAGATTTATAAAATAAATTAAATCCAAAATCTGAAAGGTTAAAGGAATAACCATCTGATACAAGTCTGGAAACTGAAATTAAATTCTTAGAAAAACTAGGAACATAAAATGTCTTTTTCAAATTTAAAATGAAACCACTACTTAAAGCCAAACTGCACGTGCCAATGGCCTCCACATGCAAGGGTGTCTTATTTCCTGAATAGACATTAAGCTCGCTCCCCACTGGTTTCCGCAGGTTTTGCAAATCCTGCAATGAATTGGTAATATGGATTGTAGAAGCAGAATCAATCCACCATGTATTATGATTAACATCGGTCATATTGGATTCATAACAAACAAATGAAAATTGAGTACCTTTCTTTTCAAGCCACTTTGAGAACTTGGAGCATTGTTTCTTAACGTGCCCCTTCTTTTTGCAAAAGAAGCACACAACCTCCTTCTTAATGTCCTTTTGTGGAGGGATTTTTCTCTTTCCCTTGTCCTTGGCTTGATCCTTCTTGTTGTTCTTTCCAGAGGTCGTCAAGTTCACAGTTTCCTTTTCCCTTTCCTTTTCCTCCATAAGCAGCCTGCCCTCTTCCTGAACACACATGGTCAATAACTCATTGATTGACCATTTATCCTTATGTGTGTTATAGGATATCTTAAATGGGCCATACTGTTGAGGTAAGGTACAAAGGATGTAGTGAACTAAAAAGGCTTCTGACATATCAACCTCCAATGTTTTCAACTGGGCCGAAATATCCCTCATGCGCATGATATAATCACGCACGCCCTTAATGCTGGTGAGCTTTAAGGATGAAAACTGCATGATGAGAGTGCTCGCCATTGCCTTGTCTGAAGTGGCGAATTGCTCATCAATAGCCTTTAGTAAGTCTTGGACCTTGTCATACTGCTCGACGGAGCCCCTAATACCAGCAGATATTTTTGTCTTTATGAACATAACGGAGAGTCGATTGGATCGCTCCCACTTTTCATAAAGATCAACTGCATCCGGAGAGCTGGTTTCAGTTATTGCAGGGGGCTCCACCTTCCTAATGGCGTAATCAATATCCATCCAACCCAAATGAAGGAGAACTCTCTCCTTCCAAACCTTATAGTTGTCCCCTTTGAGCTCGGGCACATCACATCTCATATCAGAGTAATTAACAGATTGAATTGCTCCTGTAAATTAAATGTTCATGCTCATGTTACTAAATTTGAGGCTATAAAAATATGACATATTCTACCAATGTAAAATTATGCAAATTTTTTTGAATCTAGTGACATAAAACTTGCCTGTGGGCTAAAGTTCTAATTCAATTAGATTCATCTCAACTTTACAATAAAACTATCAAATTATGTTCCTTTTCCTAATCCCTGTGGGTAAATTAGAAAATATAATTTGATATTCTATTCTAATTAATCATACGAATATAAGTAAAAATTCCTGTGGGATAAATTTATTATATTACATATGATTAATCACAATTAATGTTAATTTACTAAATATGATCCTCAACAAAATAAATATATAGTTTCAATTAATTAAAGATGTTGTGGCTACTCCCTAATTAATTTAAACTATATAGATCACATAAACATTAACTTAATTATTTTGCTTAATTATTGCATAAAACTATAAGCAATACTTTATGAATTTAATTTCAAATGTACTAATATTATCTATCTTAAAATTGCATGAAACAACAATAAATTATATGCAGAATTAATAAATATACATATAACTTACTAAAATAAATAATAAGAATACATTAATAAATGCATGCAGTATGTCAACTTCAAATATGCAATTCTCGAGATGCATGTTTACATGTAAGCTACTGCTGTTAATTAATTGATTGCCCAGAAATTCTGTTACATGAAAGCTAATTAATAATTCTGTAATTGGTTGCCCAGAAATTCTGTTAATTAATAATTGGTTGTTACATGAAAGCTACATGTTACTGCATGTTTACATGTAAGCTACTGCTGTTAATTAGAACGTCTTCAACCTTTCATTCGGGTCAAGAAGAACTCGTTTACCAGAAAAAGACCCGAATTATATAAAGCTTTTCAAACACTAAAAAGAAACTATCAAAGCCCAGAAATCTTAGAAATCTCACAGTTTAAAGATTTTCAGCAGTATGTATCAGAAAATTCCAAAGAACATATAATGCAATTCAAATTTAATGATTGTAATTTTCCTTTCATAAAATGAAGAACTGATTAAATTTGCATTTAAGGCCACAAACTAATTCGAGAAACATATTACTTACAATCTCTAATCAAACTTTTTACAACCAAAAACATGTTGATCAATAAATAAAATATTGACATAGACATTCAAACAAAAATGAAAAACAGAGCAAAGCAGAGATTAATTCACGATAGCTCTGATACCAAATGAAGTCATAAATATTCAAATATCATAGATTTAAACATGCTCAATAATCTCAATAAACACATTTAAATCAATTAGCGGAAGCAAATGTAAATCAAATTCGTGAACATACCTCCTGCCATTGCTATAAACTGTCTCTGTTTTGAGCTTTGATAATCAGTTTTAATCTTCTAAATCCTCACTTTCTCTCTTAGATGGTGTATAAGGATTCTTAATGAGAAAGAAGACTTAGGGACCAAAACCACAGTCATCCATCCATTTAAAATGACTTCGTCCATCAAGAAGTCAGTTTCGCCGAGGAGACGTGGGCTGAAAATCCGGAGTTTCAAACGTGGGATTTCAGTCATCAAATGTTACGTGAGTGGACCACTTTCTGTTTCCCTTTCGGTTCCCGTTTGGTTGGTTACCGAAAATATAGAGAAAAACTTACATTTTCTTTTCGGGGAAGGCATGATTGGAAAATATTTTTTGGTATTACTTTATGGTGTCTTTGGCGGTAGCACAATGAAGAGCTTTTCACCACCCCTTTGGGCCATCGAGGTAGTCGTCTTGACGAAATTTATAGAAGAACAAAGGAGATTTGCAAGGTTGGGAACTTCGAAAAGATTTCAAGCTCGAATGGGTGTGTAATGAAGAGCATCCCAGTGTCTTGGTATCCTCCTCCAGAGGGTTTCATCAAAGTGAATACTGATGGGTCATGGAATTCCTCAACAGAGCAAGCCTCAGCAGTTGGCTTTATTAGAGTTACATGTGGAAGATGGTGCAAAGGGTTTGTGATGAACATCGGATTTGGTTCTATCACCTGTGCAGAATTGTGGGAAAGGTTTGAAATTAACATAGAGCCTAGAGTCAAACAAAGTGATCCTAGAAACGGACAGCTCTTGTGCCCTTCAGATGATTCATCAAGGAGGCCAGCAAGCTAATGCTCATCACTTGTTGATTTTTGAAATTCGAGAATATCTGTCAAGGAACTGGGAGGTCTCCATTTTACATATTTACAGGGAATCAAACGTTGTGGCAGACTATCTAGCCAAATGGGCTCCATCCTTCCCATTGGGTGTGTTTCAGATCAGATTGAGTATCCAAATCAAGTTATCTAGCGCTGGCTACCGCGTGACCTTCATGGAGTTACGTATATGAGGAACATCAGAGTCTTACGTCTTCTTGCTCCCTTTGTGTCACCAAAAAATATATATTATTATTATTTTTTAAATTACGTGTTGTGTTTGTGTGATATGTGGCTATTATTTTTTATTTTTTAAATAAAAGTAAAATTTAGTTTTTTATTAAATTAATAGAAAAATAAATTATTTTTAATTTAATTTTAATTATATCTCAAATTAAAATCATAATTATTTTAAAATTATTTTAGTACTATTGAATTAAAAGCTTATTAATAAGATAAAATAAAATAAAAATGAAAAATTAAATATGCTTAAATCTTAATATATATATATATATGTATACTTTATGAAGATTATTAAATATTAAAATTATTGAGATCCATTAACTTTATAAACCGAAATGTTACTATATATTTAATTATATTAAATTAGTAATGATTAAATGTGTATTTAATTTATATTAAATTCATAAATTTTATTAAAATATGAAATATATATTATAATTTTTTATTAATTATATTATATTAATTTAATTTATAATTATTAAATTTTTACTGTTTTCATAAAAATAAATATTTAATATTTAAAATGAAGATAATTACATAATAAATAATAAAACTTAAACATTACAAATTTAAAAATACAAAGACATTAAAATTTAAAAAAAAATAGAAAATACAACATAAACTTAATATAATAAAACATAATATGTATATTATTTAATATTTTTGGAGATCATTTTAGGAGCCATTTAGAAAATTGAAATATGAATTATATTCATTTAGGAGCAAATATTTTTTGGTTAACCGATCGAATCTTCCGTTAACAAATTAAATATTTATTTTGATTAATCAAAAATATTAAATATTGATCAGTTCGGTCGATGAATTTTGATTAATTTAATTTTTGGTTCATTTAACTGTTAACCTATTTAATTCAGTCGGTTAACCGTTAACAGAAAATTTTTTAAAAAATAAATTTTTATTTAGTTATTTATTAATTTTTTATTTTTTAAAATTATATTAATTTTTATTATAAATATAATTTTTATTACAAAATAAAATTATTTTTTTAGTTTTTAATAAATTTTATTTAATTATATTAATTTTTATTGTAAATAAAATTTTTTATTATAAAATAAATTAACCAAATCAACTAAAATTAAAAATCAATCGGTTCAATCAAAGAAATTTAAATTAATTTAGTTTGGTTTAAATTTGATTCCGACGGAATGCTCACTTATATATTTATTTTTTGACGCTTCATCACAAAATTCTTAGTTTTAACATTTAATCTGTAACCCATATTTTAAATTAATTTTTATAAATTAAACTATTTTAAATTGTTCATAATTTAATGATTAAAAATATCATAATTAATTTAATAAAAAATAAAAAAAATATTTTATGTAATAAAGATAATATATTTTATGGAGTTAAAAATAAGGTCAATGGGTTGGGAAGAAAATAGCGAAAAAAAATGTATTCTCACTTTATTTATTTATTTATTTATTTTGTTACTAAAAGAGGCAAAAGCCTAAAACAGAAAGGAAACTAAGGAGCAGACATCCTTGGCCATAAAATGCCAATCAAGTCTTCTCTAATCAGAGTATGCAGGCCAGTAGGAACTTGAGTAAATTGAGCATAATTTTGAGGTAATGAATATCCCAGATTAGCAAGTCAATCTGCACAACGATTTCTTTCTCTGTAGGTATGAATTACTTGTACAGACCAGTTCCTAGCTATGAAGGTTTTGATCATCTGAATTAACCTCATATGAGCAATCACCTCAAATAATCAACTGCACGGCAATAATATTGTCCATTTCAAGGATGATTTGTCAGTGCCCCATGGAACAAGCCAGCTGCAAACCATCGATTGGTCCCCAAAGCTCAGCTTGAAGGACTGAACATCAACAAATATTCCTGTTGATGCCGCCCACCCAGTCACCATTATTTTAATTGCTCTAAATAGAACTCACACGCCTGACCACTCGCAAACCCAAACCCGCTTAACAACCCCTTTTACCCCGCCGCCTTTTGAACTTATTTATTTAGAGCACAATTCTCTGTTTTTCACCCGTCTTTTTTAACCTTTAATAGATTGAGAAGCTCGTTCAACTCAAAACAAAAATAAAGGCGGGAACTTTTGGGCAAAAGAGCTAAAGGGGTTCTGCGGCTGATCTTTCCGAAGCCATCTTTGTTGTTAATTTGAGATTAGATTATAGATTTCCTCGAAAATAATGTTGAGGCCGTTTGAGTCATTGAAAGCAGAAGGTTGCGGCACAATAACAATGGATCGAATCAGCAAACTGCCAGATGAGCTTCTTTAGTCTATCATGTCATGTTTAAAGTTGAGGGAAATTGTGAAATTAAGTGCATTATCAAAGAGATCCAAACATATTTGCTCATCCATACCTTGCTTGCAATTTAATTGGGATAATATGTTTGATTCATGGGAAATTAGTGAAAATCTTCCTTGTACGTACAAGGAGAAATTTGTTAAAGGAGTGAATCTATTCTTGCAATTTTATCAGGACAAACAAATATCCTCGTTTAGATTGTCTTGCTGTCTTGGTTCTGCATGCTCCAATGATATTGATCAATGGGTAAGGTTTGCTCTTAAAAGAGGTGCTGAAAAGCTGTCTTAAATTCTATTGTGACAAATATTGTCCCAAGCATAAATATGAACTAGTTGAGGGGAAATATTTTCTGGGTAAGATGCTTTTTGAAGGTGTTGAAACTAATTTGAAGGAACTTAGTTTATATGGTTGCATGTTGGGAACGAATTTCAACTACCGATTCAGTTGCTTAGAGTCCTTTGAACTGATGCAACTCCCTTTATACCACTATGACCTGAATGGTCTGTTTCCTTGTTTGGTTAACCTTAAAATTTGGAATTTTACAATTGTAGCCTTCCTATTAAGTTATGTCTTGGTGCATTAACTCGTCTAAAGGAATTTTCAGTTTTGAATTCTGTTGGATTGGAAGTAGTTTATCTGTCAAATGACAATCTCCTATCTTTTAGTTGGCTTAGCTCCCGTCATATTACATGTGATTTAAGAGGAGCTCCCAACTTGAGGGAACTTTTGTACGAGGCAAGTAAACGGACTAGTCAATATCTTTTCGCTCAACTTCCACAACAGTCTCCTCCTATGCTCAGGGAGTTGACATTTGTCTCTTGGACCGATTGGGTATGTTATGAAAGTTGGATGATGAAGACAAAGAACTCTCCTTTTCTTTAATTTTCTAATCTTCAACTGAAGGGATTGTTAACTACAATTTACACTTCTTTTTGCAGGTAAAATGGTTTCCTAAATCAATATCCATCTTCAGCCAGGTTTCAAAATTACATTTGTGTTTCTGGAAATCTTCAAAATTTAGTAGCTTGAAGATAATTTTTATCCTTAATGCCTTTCCTTGTCTTTGTTCTTTTAATTTGACGGTAAGTAACATAATTATCCTTAATTCAGATTCCGTGATAGTTCAGCTTTTGCATTAAAATCTTGGATACTAGTATAAATTTGCTTACATGGTTTTCCAATTTAAGCCTCCTTCTACCATAATTGTCATGAAAGTCAAATTTCACATTGTAGGAACTAAATTTTTAAGCTGATAAACTTAAGCTTAATAAAGATTTATAATTTTGATCAGTTAATTGCTAAGAATCCTTATTGAAAGTTGCCAGGAACCTATATAATAATGGATATGCTGATGCATAAATGAGTAAATTTGTGTGCTTGTATATGCACTTATATATGTCATATATTTGAATAGAGAAGTAAAAGGAAAAAGTGGTGAGCACATTATTAATGCACACTGTTGTATTTTGCAGACGTATTGTCTAGAAGATGTTGAAGAAGAAAAGTTAAAGCCTGGTGAATATGTTCCCAAGCATTTGACAAAGGTTGCAATTTCTGGATTTTATAACACTGCAAACCAGATCGAGTTTGCTATCTAGTTGTTGAAAAGTGCTCCTATTCTAAGACAGTTGGTCATCAAGCAAGAAGAAGAACCATATATTCGGAAGACACGATCATGGGATGAAGGAGAACGCGAAGTAGTTTATGAAAGATTAAAGGAATTTGCCAAAAATGGAGTGCTAGTTGTCAAATGAATGTTCAGCTGCATTTAAGTTTTTCCTTGTCTTTTTCCCCCCTTTAAATGTTATTTATATATGATATTATTATAGATCATTATGGTAGAAAGGAATAATAGTGAAGAGCATTGGCTGATTAAGCTCTAATGAAGAGATCAAGATATAAGTACTTTGAAAGACGTATTGTCTAGAAGATGTTGAAGAAGAAAAGTTGAAGCCTGGTGAATATGTTCCCAAGCATTTGACAAAGGTTGCAATTTCTGGATTTTATAACACTTCAAACCAGATCGAGTTTGCTATCTAGTTGTTGAAAAGTGCTCCTATTCTAAGACAGTTGGTCATCAAGCAAGAAGAAGAACCATATATTCGGAAGACACGATCATGGGATGAAGGAGAACGCGAAGTAGTTTATGAAAGATTAAAGGAATTTGCCAAAAATGGAGTGCTAGTTGTCAAATGAATGTTCAGCTGCATTTAAGTTTTTCCTTGTCTTTTTTTCCCCCTTTAAATGTTATTTATATATGATATTATTATAGATCATTATGGTAGAAAGGAATACTAGTGAAGAGCATTGGCTGATTAAGCTCTAATGAAGAGATCAAGATATAAGTACTTTGAAAGTTTGTTAATGACGACAGTATGCTGGCAAGTTTAAGTCAATGCATAACTACCTTTCTAGAGTTCTCTCTTCTGCTCTCCCTCTCTCTTAATTCTATTTCTCTATTCTCTACATCTACTATTTTCTCTACACTTTCCCTTACTTTCTTAGCTTCCAAACCCACCTTTTATGACTTATGTGAAGCCAGATGATTCAGATGATCCAGAATGGCAGCCATGGGATGAAGTAGAACGTGAAATGGAGTGCTAGTTGTCCAACGAATGTTGAGCTGAATTTAAGTTTTTTCTTGCCCTTTATTTTTTCCCTTCAAATGTTATTTATGTTTAACATGAAACAAGCAATATCCGTAATTTTTTTCTTTCGATTGATGTACTAATAATTTAGTAAGTTCGATAGCAAAAATGACAATAAATATAATTTGAAAAGTTTGAGATATTAGAAGGAAATTAATTATAACAATATGTTATGCTGCATATGTGCACAAGTGCATGTGTATGTGTAATCTCTAAGATACAAGAACAAAAAATATAGGAATCCATAAACTTCCAATGAATTACACAAAATGAATCAGATTTATCAACGGTTTATATAAGCAAGCACTACAAATAATGATTTTACTAAATGGGTGACAGAAAATAAAATTCCCCAGTTCTAAACAAGGTCCAAAGCTCAGTCCCACCAGAGTTAAGCCTTAAACAAGAGAAGAGTCTTCTGCACTTCTCTTTATTTGGTAGAATAAAGAACTGTCTTCTGTAGTTCTCTTGATTTGGTTAAGAAAATAATCTATATCAAGAACTAAAAGGACATAGAAGAAAAGTTCATAGATTGCCATTGATTATATATAGTATCCTGCAAAAATGCAAACATTTATGCATTCACTTCACTTTTTTTTTTCTTTCTGCACTAAAAATGCACCCACAACCCAAGCACCACTATTGTGGCAAGTGCAGTTCTGACAAGTTAAAAATAAGTAACGTAACATTTGTAGCTAATGGGAGCTTAACTAACGAGAAAATATAACAGTTATTTTGCAAACTCATTGAAAGATAACCGATAATCCAACTATATTGTGCGCCAAGGGAGCACTTTATATAATTTCATAACTACAACAAAGAAGAAAGAAGTTCCAAGTAAAATGTGTATTTTTTCTTTTATTTGCTCTATTGTACATGCAGCAAAAACGTTACAAGTTTCAATTATCTCTACAACTAAAAAGGAAACAAATTTACGTATACACACATATTATGAGGGATTTTCCACAATTTCAGAGGATTCCAAACTCCAAATGTCCATAGATATTATCATTGAAATCTTACGACTATGCAAGATATGTCATCCTTACTTTTTCTAGAAATTGCCTCCTCTATCAAGTGCTTTGCAGCTGAATGAGCATCGTTTATGTCTTTGATACAGTCTACTGCTTCTTGGTTTGACATCACCTGCTCGGATTTAATGGATGTTAGAATACAGAAACCAGATTTTATTCTATGATTTTTTAGCTATGAAAAACAAAGAATTGGAAACTAAGATCAGTTATGAGTTTTTGTTATGTTGATTTCCCCCTCAACATCATTTACAAGTTCATCTTCTCATCTATTTAACAGAGTAAAATAGTGACAACATTAAGGTAGTAGTAGACAATAAGAAGATTTTGACTAACCTTCCATATCCCATCACTTGCCAGAATGATGAACTCTACATCATCATCAATCATCTCTTCAGTCACATCAGGGTCGGAACTAAGGTGTATCTTCAAGCTCTTATCACCAAAGGCCCTTGCTACAGCTAACTGTCCATCAACACGTGGAACATCCCCTACAAGCACCGATACTTGTGATGTTTATTTGAAGAATTATTTCCAGTTATGATATTTATGAGTCTATTCATGTTCCTTGTTCCTAGTTGTTCTTTCGCCGATATTAGACAAAATCTAAAAACATTGAGAACAAGTCTATCTCTACCAAAGAGATACATGCTTGAATTATGGAATTGAAAATTCACAAAATGACAAGCTTCCATGAAAAAACAAGCATAACCAGAAACCCGAAAAAAACAATACTTAGGTGCGTAAAACAGAAAATACCAAATTATGAACATTTCCCTACCAGGAAGATTTGACACAAAACCACCACGACTCTCAATCATGTTTTTTTCCTTGCTTGGTTCATGATCGACAGATAATTGTTTGGCCACACCATTCTTGCATATGACAGCCCGGGAATCTCCAACATTTGCTACTACCAACTTCTGACCATTAATAAGGATTGCTGTTACAGCAGTTGATCCTCCTTTGCCCAAGACAAAAGCTTTTTCCAATATTTTAGCATCTGTTGTACGATATGCTCTCCTTATTGCAGTCTCTGTATCAGTCCAGAAATCATGCTGCTTGCAAGAGAGAATGAAAATAAATAATAAACAGAAAGATTTCTACTTTGAGAAAGTTAATAAGAATAGCCATAATTTTGCTAAGAAACCAAGTAGACATAATTAAGTATAATTGAGATAAGTACCTCTTCCAAAATATTGTCGAACAAATGGGTCTGCAAGTAATTCGCAACATCGTGGCCCAAATGACCGTCAAATATTGCAAATAAACCCAACTCATTATTGTTTACTTGCTTAAAATTGGAAACTACATAATCTTCCATGGCATGGTTTGATTTTCCCTTCACCAAGTGATAACCGTGTGTAATATGTTTCAACATTTTGCTTTTGCCTTTTCCAGTCTCAGAAGTAGAACCAAATCCAGCCTTTACCTGAAAAAAAAATATAGTCAATTCGGCAAAGGTCATTTGACAATTCATACATCATAAATGAGAAAGTATTCAAGAATTCAGTGGTTAAGAACTTAAATTGAAAGGCAGTTTGGCCATCATCAATTTTTAAGCACTGCAAAGATGAGTGATCGAACTGTAAACACTCGAAACTGAAGTCTATATTAACAAACACAAAATTTTTCTCATTGATTTGGAGAACTACTAATAAAATAATTTGAGTTCTTGTATAAGAACTATTCCAAACAAAGTATCAAAATGTAATGAATTCAAATTTTTTTTTCATTACTCATTTATTGAAATATAACTAAGAACTTAGGATATAAAATTTAAGAATCTGTGTAATTTGAAAATGAAACAACTCTGATTAAATTAAATTCTTGAAAATGACATATTTTTGTTTACTTTAAAATTACTTCATTTTTACACTAAAAAAGTTCAATTCTACAAATAACCTCATTCCAAACATGAAAAATCACAAAACATGATTCATTGAGATTAAATTCTTGAAAAATTTATTCCAAATAGGAATAATAGAAAACCAGATTCTATATCAAATACTCAAATTCCCAATCCAATCTGAGTTACAACCAATGAACAGTTATCAATCATCAATACAGAAATTTTATTATATTTTCTTGCACATTGAAATAAAGAAAAAGCTTAAATATACTCAATGAAGTAGTAGCTTTAATATTTGCATTATTTCTTTAAAATCATAAACTCTAACAATCCTTGAAACACAAAAGTAACTATTTGCATTCTTTCTTCAAAATAATAATGAAATACAAAAGTAAACTCTAATTAAGGGCTAGTAATCTTTAAAATATATTAATTGCATTCTTACTTTAAAGTTCTAAACTCTATTAATCTTGAAATACAAAAGTAAACTCTAATCAAGAAAATTGATCTTTAGAATCTATTTGCATTCTTTCTTTAAAATCATAAACTCTAAATCAAGAACTAGTACTCTTTAAATCTATTTGCATTCTTTCTTCAAAACTATAACTCTAATTAAGAACTAGTAATCCTTAATATCTATTTTGCATTCTTTTTTTAAAATCATAAACTCTAATCAAGAACTAGCAATCTTGCAAATCTATTTCCATTCTTTTCTTTAAAATCACAACCTTTAATCAAGAACTATTTGCACTCTTTCTAAACTCTAACAATCCTTGAAATACAAAAAAGTAAACTCGAATCAAGAACTAGTAATCTTTAAAATCTGTTTACATTCTTTCTTTAAAATCATAAACTCTAACAATCCTTTAATTACAAAACCAAACTCTAACCAAGAACTAGTAATCACTACAAAATCATAGCCAAAAACCAACTCTAGTCCAAGATTTCTCTAAGGTTTAAGATTTGACCAAATTAGGACTTTCATATGAGAATTGAACAAAAATATTTATAAAAATGAACATTAATAAAGTGCTGCGTACAAAAGAAAACCAAGAAAAGAAACTAACTTTCATCTTGTGCAAAATTTCTCTGCCAGCGCCAGTCATGGTTTTGCTCCAATAACCTTGATTTTCCAGAGAGAGAAAGCTTAGTGATGGTGAAGTTAAAAAAAAAAAACAAAGAAAGACAAGTGGGAGAGCGATGAAATTAAAATTTATAGGTGGAGTTTGACTGAAAAACACGTGACCTGTCGGTGACTTTATAAACATCTCCCTGCATACGCGTTCTTGCCGACGACCCTTCTTTTATGGCCTGCCCCATTTATTTATTTAACATTGAACAATCTATAGTAATAATCACACTTTTTAATTGATAAAAAAATACTCTTTTTATTTTTTTATTAAAAAATCTAATTTATTTTTAGTTAATTTAGCTTTTATAGGAATCTTTAATTAAGTAATATCCTGAAATTATTTCAAAACGTGTTAAGATTATAAAATATATAAATAAACAATAATAATATTATTTTAATTTTACTATATGGTGCTAATAATATTATTTATAACTTAAACTCATCATATTAATATTTGAAAAATACAAATATCAAACATTAATCTAAATGATTTCTAAATTAAAAGTAACTTATATATATATATATATATAATTTTTATAAAATTGAATTATAAAATCTTAAATGATATATTTAAAAATTAAGTGATAAATAATTTACAACTTACTCAAAATTTAAAAACAAAATGTCAACAATAAAATATGAAGACAAATTGTAAAATGTTATTATTTGTTGAATTATATAAACATATATAGTAACAATTCAGCAAATGAAAATTTTGTACTAATAACATCACATCATAACAATAATAAATTTTTAAATTTTTTCAAATAATGTTTTAAATAATATTGTAATAATGTTTTAAATAATATTGTACATTGGGATATAATTTAACACTAAATATATATTTTTTAAATAATAAATTTAGTATTAATTTTTAAAAAAAATTAAATATCAAAAAAATTAAATAATATTGAATTTTGTAATAACATGGATATCTCAATTAACTTTTCTTGATATTAGATTTAGAATAAAAAACAGAGCATCTATCATTCCATTTTCTTGAAATGTATTAACAATCGATTTTGCAAGTGGACTGGATTGCTTGGTTATTTATTGCACATCCAATAATTTACTCTAAAAAAATATTAAATTTTAAAAAAGTTTAAATTATATTTCTTTATAAAATAAAATTGTATAATATGCTTCACAAAGATGTTATTAATGAATAAAATTATCCTATCAAACTTAATTTGATTTTTTTGTAGCTATAAAAAAATTTTCAAAACAATATAGTTATAAAAAAAATAAGATTATTATATTGTATAATTTATATTATTTTGATTCATTTGCTTTCATATAATTTTTTTTTACAAAAAAGGTAAAAAATAGGGGGGGGAAATGGGATTAATTGGGGAAAACATTATAAGTAGAGAGGCTATTTTTTGAATATTTTACATGTATGAATTTTTATACAAATATTTATTAAATAATAATTCATAATTGAAAATTAATTTACACTCAAAAATTTTAATAAAAAATCATAGCATAATTCTATTAACAAACTAAAAATTAAGTATTTATATAAAATTTAATCGAATCACATATTATTATTATCTAAAAGGTTCAATACCAACCATTAACTTTTGACTTATTGAACAGTATAAATGTTTTCCTTTTTTCACATAAGGTTAAACACTAAATTATATATATATAATTGTAACTGCGTTTCTTTTCAATAATAAAAATAAATATAAATGTAATATACTAAATTATGTAATTTTTTATCAGCGAACATATAAATTAATTAGTAAGAGACTATTTTTACTTAATTAGATATCTCAAATTTAATTATTTAAATATATAATTATATTAAAATTCAGTTGAAAAAATTTTACTACTCTTATAATTCTATCCGTCTTAAATATATAAGAATAACTAAAAAAAACACAATTAAGCATAATAGTATTTATCTAATTAAAATAAGATTTTTTTTCTATAGATTACTTTTTGATGATAAGGATGACATATAGTGTATGATACAATGAAATTACACTATAAAACATAAAAATAAATATATGAGATATCAAGCATTATTTAAATTTTAGTTCACTAAAGTACAAATTAATTACTAATGAGGTTGGTTTAAATGATAAGCGATTCGATATTATTTAAGTAAATCGCGAGTTCAAGTCCCAAACTTGTAGTTTTGTATATGCAGTTATTTCTATTGAAAAATTCATTCACCATTATTAAGTGTGCGATGCGAATCGAATATAAATTAATCAGAACGAAGCCAAATATTAGACGGACACACAAAAAAAACATTAAACATAAAAAAAAAAAAGAAGTACACATTAATTAAAAGTGGTTACTTTATTAAAGAAAAATATGTCTTTATTTTTTCTAATTTCACATTATAGCTAAGTTGGTTGAGATTAGTACTCCTTTTTTTTTTAATCAATAGATTAGTGCTACTTATTCCTTTTAAAAGTATAAGTAAATAAATTCCTTTGATAATTTAATAAAAATTGATATTAAAAGAATATAACCACTATTATTCAATATATAAAATTCACTAATAAAAAAACATAATAATACCATTATTAATATTTGATAATACAATTACATGTGCACTATCAATATTTTAATATATATTATTATTTAATAATTTTAGCTTTTTTTATATCAATAAATATATATATAGTTCTTGTTAATATATAATTTTAATAATATTTATCAAATAATATATATTAAAAATACTATTGTTAATTTTGATACTTATTGTAATGATTTATTATGTGAAATTAATTTATTATTAAATTTTTTGATATCTAATATATTTTGTCGAAGATTGATCGAATTTAAATCTAATCTAAATGAATATATATTTATATTAAATTATATTTTAGTTTTAGTATTTATTTATTTATTTATTTATTTTTTATTATTATTATTATTATTATTATTATTATTATTATTATTATTATCGGATGATTTGGATTTAATTAACCACCCCACAATGGACATCCACGTCAATATCATCGAAATGACATTAAAGCAAAGGTGTTTTTTTAGAAGACATTAAAGCGAAGGTTTTCATGTAAAGGGTTTATATATATAATTTAGAAGTCTGTAGCAATCAACAATCCCAAGAAAAAAATTTAAAAAAAAATAATTATATCATTACATGACAAATGTGAACCCAAAAAAATAAATGAATAAAGGGAGAATCATAGGTTGGTAAGATCCATTAAAAAATGGCCACATTTTTTGAAGAAAAAATTGAAATGCTTTTTAAAAAAAGTTGTCATGGTCTATATTAATAAAAATAAAGAAATAAATTATGATATATATAAATGAGGTGGCTAAAATTTAAGATTGGAAAAAGGAAAAGAAAATTGTTTGTGTTAATCAAGTTCGTTGGCTTGTATATATTATATATTTGTGATTGTCGAGTTTATTAATAAAGATTTCAATCATTTTATACATGTCTAATTTTAAGAAGGAATCAATAAATAATTATATTACAACAACTTTATATTTGTCATTTTATTTATTATCATTATAAACTTTATATTTGTTAGGACTTTTTATAGAATTATCACAAATAAATGAAATATATATATATATATTCATCAGATTTACATTTATTAAAATTTATGATTAGTTTATAAATTTAATAAATTTATATAATTTATTATAAATTTATTATACACATAATAAAATTATTAGAAATTTATTATACACTTTTATAAATTTATTAAAATACTACTAGTAAAATAGGAGTCTTTATAAAAATACTAAAGAAAATAAAAAAAATTAAATTTATCATATTTTTAAAATATTTTTAAATTTATAAAAATTTATTATTATTTTTTATAAAAATACCAGATTTATATATTTTATTAAACATTTATTATATGGTTATTATGAGTTTATAAATTTATATAATTTATTATAAAATAAATAAAATATTTCTAATAAAAATAAAAAAATTTATAAAAGTAGCCAAGGGTATAATTTCCTCCATAAAATATGTAATAATTTGGCGAGCAGCGTAATTTTCACTATTTGTTATTGCTCAATATTTTAATGGGCCAAATGAACCTCAAAATGCTAACAGTAGAAAGCTCATTCACCAAAGGAAGGAGACCCAAATAAACACTTTCACAACATTCTGATTCCAGATTCCTGAACCAGGACTCCTCAAATTACTGATAATTTGTCACAACATACATAATAAATGGCTTTAAAAAAAACATAATAAACGGTCTAATTCTTTGCTTTGAAGGGTAATTAATTAATAGAATGTAACTATATAAATAAATAAACTCTGATTTTATTACTTGAAAATTCCAAGTTTTCTTCAGTCTTTCAGTTATTTCTTTTCACAAATTTTGCTGTTCTTTATCAAGAATTTCCTTTAAGAATAAGCTTATTTACAGAAAATAAAGGATTCTCTTGTTAAAATTTTAAATAGGAAATTTAAGCTGTTGAGAGCTTTTATAAAACATTCAATTGTACAAATTAAATCTTTTTTATTTGTTCATCAGGTTATGCAATACTTCTACAATTTCTTTAAATACATTCCCCTTGCAGAAGAGGTACTAAACTCAACTAAACTTTAATCCCAAATTAATTATGATAAGCTATATGGATTCTCTTTTCGATTTGGAGCGATTATATATTACATCTTCAGAGAAATATAGGGCCATAAAATCATTTTGAATAAATTTTTTCCAAAGTGAGTAAAATTAAAATCATTTTTTGTGTATTTATACTGTAATGCAGTTTATTGGAGAGTGCTTTATCCGTTTTATCAACTTAACCTAGAAAAAATTTTACTAAAGAAGTAGATAATAATATTATTTGATTGGCATATTTACTAAATATAAGCAAGATGTTAGTCATGAATTGTTCATTTTTGCAAATTAACTTGAAAAAAATAAAATGAAACAAAAGGCTATAAGCATGACTATAACCTTTTATCGAACTCATTGATACATTATTCCATGCTTTTTCTATAGTACCAGTTTCTATATAAATCACATATGCATGTGCTTTCTCCTTATTGGAATCACATATTATTACGTACAAAATCAATTAGGCTGGAAATATGATTATATCCTGAAGAAAATGTAGTTAATTAGTTAGATATAAACTAATTTGAGAGATACAAATAAGAAGAAAAAGGCAATACACTGAAGCACAGTCTAGAGATAACGGCATATTCTTTTGAGTAATAGACCAAGAATTGATTTTCTCTTTCTCCGTATATAAATACTCAAAAAAGACCAAGCTATGGATTGCTAGCTAAGAACATTATTGCTTTCAATTAGTTCTCGAGTTTGAGCCCTGAGCTTTCCCCCTCCCCCACATGTAATTTATTAAAAAAAACTCAAAAAGGAAAACAAGGAGAAAAGGGTAATGATTAATTACTTGTTGCAGTCCATATCTTCGGAGATTGGAAAACTAAGACGAGTCTTATACATTTTGGGAAGCTTACTGATTTGGGTAGCATTAAATCTTGCTCCTTTTGTTGCTATAAATTTTGCTATGTACTCAATACACCAGCAGATATTGTTTCTTGCTCCCAATCCAAACTTGGCTAATGCATTGAGTCTACTGACAGTTTCACAACATAATGGACTAGGACTTTGAGTGAATCCTGCGAGAAAATCCAAGCAAAGTGGAAATCTCATGAAAACAGGCCCGCATAGATAGTATCGTGGAATAAAAGGCTTAACAGGTTTCAACTCTGAAACTAGTAGCAGGGTGAATATCAGAATTCCAACAAAACGAGCCATTGCTTAATCTCAAGTATAGTTATAACTTTCTTGATGCAATTGTGAAGATGTCAAAATTGATGGCTTTGGTTGGTGTGGCTTAATTTGTTGCAATCCCATATTGGAAGTTTTAAAGTTAGGGGTGAGTTAATTGCCTTATAAATAACTCATCCCTTCCAACTTATTTGTATCCCAAAATTAGTATACATTTTCGAAAATTTGTATATTATAAATTTTGGTCTTCTCTTCCCAAATTAATAAGAGCAGGCTGCCTCAAGTGGTGCTCGGAAACGTAGGCATATTTAGCCGAACTCCGTTATCAAATTTCCGGGTGTGTTCTTTCCTTGTCTCTTTTATTTATTCCGCATTTATTTTGTTCTTTTCTGTATTAGTATAGTATTCAATATTTATTTGTCGGGTTTATTTGTAGTGTATTGTACTATTCATTTGGGTATATTTTACTATTCACGTGTACGGTACTATTCATATATACACGGGTTTAGGTTGTGATAATATACTGTGCAAGTAAGTTCTGTCTAGGAGACTGGGTTTTAAGAGGGACCATTTGTGACCCCTCCAGCCTTTCCTGAGAATTTATTTGGAATGGTAATTTTGTCTAAGGAGACTATTCAGTAGTCTTTCCTGGAAATTACCGAATCAGTGCAATTCACTAGTTGTAGTTTGAGGGAAAATTACCCGATTTTCCCAACAAGTGGTATCAGAGCCGAAGGTTCGTCCTAGGTCTGTTTGTAATATTATTTATATTGAATACTATCATTTGAGTCTGTAATGGCATCAGTAAATCCACCAACTAATAGTGCTACATCAGATATGGCACAAGGGACATCAGCTTCCTCGTCCACATGGCCAAGGATTCCAATGTCAAGTTTGAAGTTGGCGGTAGAGATATTTGACGGTGCTGGCCATTTTGGCATGTGGCAAGGCGAGGTCATGGACTCCCTTTTCCAACAGGGCCTTGACATCGCCATTGAAGAAAAGAAACCAGAATACGTAGAAGATAAGGATTGGAGTATCATAAATCGGTTGGCATGCGGAACAATTTGATCGTGCTTGTCCAGAGAGCAGAAGTATGCATTCAAGAACGAGACTTCTGCACATAAATTGTGGAAGGCGTTGGAGGAAAATTTTTTGAAAAAGAGTGGTCAGAATAAGCTCCTTATGAAGAAGAGGCTGTTCCGGTTTGATTACCAACCAGGTACTACTATGAACGAACACATCACTTTGTTTCAACAATTAGTAGCAGACCTGTTAAACTTAGATGTAAAATTTGAAGATGAAGATTTGACTTTGATGTTATTGTCATCCCTTCCCGATGAATTTGAACACTTAGAAACTACTTTACTTCATGGGAAGGAGAATGTATCTTTAGATGCTGTATGTTCTGCCTTGTATAGTCATGAATTGAGAAAACAAGATAAAAGGAAAAACAAAGTAGCTACAGCAGATGAAGCATTAGTGGCGAGAGGTCGTCAGCAGAGCCAGTTGAAGGGAAGAAGAGGAAGATCAAAGTCAAAAAGCAGAGTTGCCAAAGATGAGTGTGCTTTCTGTCATGAGAAAGGGCACTGGAAGAAAGACTGTCCAAAGTTGAAGAATAAAGGGAAGGCTCAGCAAGATGCAAATGTTGCAGAATGCAAAAGTGATGCAGAGTCAGATGTCTCTTTGGTGGTATCACCTTCAACATCCCATCCAGATGAGTGGATTTTGGATTCCGGTTGCACCTACCATATGTCTCCCATCCGGGAGTGGTTCTTTGATTTTGAAGAATGTGATAGTGGAGTTGTTTACATGGGAAATGACAATCCATGTAAAACAGTTGGGATAGGTTCAATCAAGCTACGGAATCATGATGGATCCACAAGAATTCTGAAAGATGTACGATATGTTCCGAATTTGAAGAAGAATCTCATCTCTTTGGGGGCCTTAGAGTCAAAAGGCCTAGTTGTGATGATGCGAGATGGAATTCTTAAAGCAACTTCGGGAGCACTTGTGATGTTGAAAGGCGTGAGGAAGAATAATATGTATTACTACCAAGGTAGTACAGTGGTTGGGACAGTAGCGACTGCAACGTCTAGTAGCAAGAAGGATTCAGAGGCAACAAGCTGTGGCATATGCGTTTGGGACATGCTGGTGAAAAATCCTTGCAAATTCTTGCCAAGCAAGGATTGTTGAAAGGTACGAAGACTTGCAAATTAGAATTTTGTGAGCATTGTGTTTTGGGAAAACAAAGAAGAGTGAAATTTGGCACTGCCATTCATGATACCAAGGGTATTTTAGATTATGTGCATTCAGATGTGTGGGGACCTGCCAAGACTCCATCTCTTGGAGGTAGGCATTACTTTGTCACTTTTATTGATGATTTTTCCAGAAGAGAATGGGTGATTACTATGAAGAAGAAAGATGAAGTGCTTGGAGTTTTTCTTAAATGGAAAGCTCAGGTTGAGAACCAGACTGGTAGAAAGATCAAAGTTCTCCGAACAGACAATGGTGGAGAATACAAGAGTGATCCATTCCTGGAGGCATGCCAAGAATTTGGCATAGTTCGGCACTTTACAGTCAGAAAAACACCACAACAAAATGGGGGTGTCTGAGCGTATGAACAAGACATTGGTGGAGAAAGTTCGTTGCATGCTGTCTAATGCTGGGTTAGGCAGAAAGTTTTGGGCTGAGGCTGTGACATATGCTCAACATCTCGTCAATCGCTTGCCGTCATCTGTAATAGATTGCAAAACTCCTTTAGAGGTATGGTCTGGAAAACCTGCAACAGATTATGATTCTTTGCATGTTTTTGGTTCTACTGCATATTATCATGTAAATGAATCAAAGTTGGATCCACGAGCAAAGAAGGCTCTCTTTATGGGCTTCAATGCTGGAGTTAAGGGATATCGTCTTTGGTGTCTAGAGGCAAAGAAGACCATCATCAGCAGGGACGTTACCTTTGATGAATCTGCCATGTTGCATAAGGTAACTCAAGAAGGAACTGATGGTACTCCGCAGCAGGTGGAGTGTACGCCGAAGCAGGTGGAGTTTGAACAGATAATGGTGAGCCCAGCAAAAAGTACTATGAGTGACTCTCCTATGGCAGAAGCAGAGTCAGATGAGGAAGAGATTCTGAGCCAAGAATCTCAACAGCAGTCAGAGTCAATTGCTGTTAGAAGGACAAGACGAGAAATTCAGAAACCTACTCGTTTTGTTGACATGGTAGCCTATGCACTTCCAGTTGTTGATGAAGTTCCATCCACCTTTCCTGAAGCCATCCGAAGTTCAGAAAATGGTAGATGGAAAGATGCAATGGAAGAAGAGATGCAATCTCTTGAGAAGAACAAGACGTGGAAGTTGACACAGTTACCAAAAGGTAAGAAAGCAATTGGATGCAAATGGGTATTTGCAAAGAAAGAAGGATTTCCTATCAAGAATGATGTTCGCTACAAGGCAAGATTGGTAGCTAAAGGCTATGCTCAGAAGGAGGGAGTTGATTATAATGAGGTATTTTCTCCAGTTGTTAAACATTCCTCAATTAGAATTTTGTTGGCCTTGGTAGCACAGTTGAATTTGGAGCTAGCTCAACTTGATGTGAAGACCGCGTTTCTACACGGTGACTTGAAGGAGGAAATCTATATGTCTCATCCAGATGGATTCAAAGTTGCTGGTAAAGAAAATTGGGTTTGTAAACTGAACAAATCATTATACGGATTGAAGCAATCACCGAGGCAATGGTACAAACGATTTGACAAGTTTATGATGGGTCAGAAGTACACAAGAAGCAAATACGATCACTGTGTGTATTTGCGCAGGCTTCAAGATGGGTCCTACATCTATCTACTCTTGTATGTTGATGATATGTTAATAGCATCCAAGAGCCAAATTGAAATTGATAAAATGAAGGCTCAGTTGAGTGAAGAGTTTGAGATGAAGGATTTGGGAGAAGCCAAGAAGATTCTCGGCATGGAGATAAGCAGGGATAGACAGAGAGGCAAGTTTTGGCTGACACAGAAGCAGTATTTGAAGAAGGTATTACAACGTTTTGGTATGAATGAAGATACAAAACCTGTAAGTACTCCGCTTGCTCCTCATTTGAAGCTTAGCAGCCAGTTATCTCCAAAGACAGATGAAGAACGAGAATACATGGCAAAAGTCCCGTATGCTAATGCAGTTGGAAGCTTGATGTATGCAATGGTGTGTACGAGACCCGATATTTCACAGGCAGTTAGTGTTGTGAGTAGATATATGCATGATCCTGGCAAAGTTCATTGGCAAGCTGTGAAATGGATTCTACAGTATATTCAAGGTACTGTAGATGTTGGCTTAGTGTTTGAGCGGGATGAATCACTTGGTCAATGCGTAGTTGGATATTGTGATTCTGACTATGCAGGTGACTTGGATAAGCGACGATCTACAACTAGCTACTTATTCACTTTAGCTAAGGCGCCAGTTAGTTGGAAGTCTACTTTGCAGTCAACAATGGCTTTGTCTACAACAGAGGCAGAGTATATGGCAATTACAGAGGATGTAAAAGAGGCAATTTGGCTTCAAGGATTGCTAAGAGACTTGGGAGTTGGTCAGAAACACCTTGAGGTGTATTGTGACAGTCAGAGTGCTATTCACTTAGCAAAAAACCAAGTTTTTCATGCAAGAACGAAGCACATTGATGTTCGCTATCACTTTGTGCGGGAAATTCTCGAAGAAGAGGAGATACTTCTCCAGAAGATTCGGACTACGGAGAATCCTGCAGATATGATGACCAAGGTGGTGGCAAAAGTCAAGTTTAAACATTGTTTAGACTTGGTTAATATCCTGCACATTTGAGTTGGCGCCTGAAGGCGCAAATTGGAAGCACTACAAAGACTGTTTTGTTTGATTGGGAAGATGAAGAATGTTTGCATTTGGTGGGATTAGAAATTATGCCAAGGTGGAGATTTGTCAAAATTGATGGCTTTGGTTGGTGTGGCTTAATTTGTTGCAATCCCACATTGGAAGTTTTAAAGTTAGGGGTGAGTTAATTGCCTTATAAATAACTCATCCCTTCCAACTTATTTGTATCCCAAAATTAGTATACATTTTCGAAAATTTGTATATTATAAATTTTGGTCTTCTCTTCCCAAATTAATAAGAGCAGGCTACCTCAAGTGGTGCTCGAAGACGTAGGCATATTTAGCCGAACTCCGTTATCAAATTTCCGGGTGTGTTCTTTCCTTGTCTCTTTTATTTATTCCGCATTTATTTTGTTCTTTTCTGTATTAGTATAGTATTCAATATTTATTTGTCGGGTTTATTTGTAGTGTATTGTACTATTCATTTGGGTATATTTTACTATTCACGTATACGGTACGATTCATATATACACGGGTTTAAGTTGTGATAATATACTGTGCAAGTAAGTTTTGTCTAGGAGACTGGGTTTTAAGAGGGATCATTTGTGACCCCTCCAGCCTTTCCTGGGAATTTATTTGGAATAATAATTTTGTCTAAGGAGACTATTCAGTATTCTTTCCTGGAAATTACCGAATCAGTGCAATTCACTAGTTGTAGTTTGAGGGAAAATTACCCGATTTTCTCAACAGAAGATACAATGTAGTTTCATTTATATATATGTGACAGGAGAAGTTTTAGTTGGTTTTGTTCAATGCAATTATAATGCTCCTCAAATTACTGATAATTTGTTAGAACAAATTTGATAAATGATCTGATTCTGTTGAAGGTAATTAATTAATGGGTCTAACTATTAGAAAAATTCTCGAAATAGCGCTTTTTATCAATTTAATCCAACACAGACTAGTGAGTTGTCCGAACTTACGGAGCATGCTGACTCATTGTATTTCCAGGATCCTTCTAATGTTTAGCACTTAATTAATAGGTGCAAGTGTAACCATTATTTACATACCATAAGAGCTCCTCTAGTCAAATTTCAAATGGGAAATTGAAGCTGTTGAGCTTTTTATCAAATGTTTTTTAACTAAATCTTTTGTATTTTCTTTGGATTATGCAATAGTTCTGTCAATTTCATTGAATAAATTACATAGCAGAAGGGAATCAGAACAAAAATTAAATCATTAACATGCATAAGTAATTAAAAAGTATAAATGTTTCTTCTATTTGTCTTTGTACTCTAATTAATGCAGTTTCTTGGAGAGTGTTTAATCCATCTTATCAGCTCCATGTTGCAGCCTTGATCTTGAATTTACTGTAACTCTGCAAACAAGAAAAGGGAAACAAAAGATCTAGTCAACTTTTCACCAAGAAAAATTGCAAAACAAGTAGATAATAATGGAATTATTTACTTGGAGCAATCTTTATTAACAGAAATGGGGAAGCTAAGATGTGTGTTGCACTTGATTGGAAGATCATTGATATTGGCAAGAAGGAAAGGAGGTTCTTCCTTTCCCGAAATAAGCTCAATACAATGACAAATCTTTTGTGCACCATGATTCTGATTTGCTAGCTTATTGAGTTCATGGACTCCTGCACAACATTTGAATGTTGGTTCGCCCATTCGCCCATTGATAAATGCTAAGCAAGTGCTAAAATAAACTAGCACATTCCAACAATCGATGAAATCCTGTAGCTTTTGAGGTATGACTAATCCAGAAACTAAGAGAATGATTGTTACAAATGCTACGAGGCGAGTCATCTTATGTTATATTATTGCTATTCAAAGTTTTTCAAGCCCTGTCAAGATGATGAAGTTTTATATCTGATAGGTTGAATTCAGATACTGTACTTCTATGCCATTCTTATTTGTGCACCTAATTGCAGTTAGTTGGCTTATAGTTGGCTAAACAACATGTACTTAGCATTGTTGATTTCTTTTTCTAGAAAGCTCATTACTAATATTAGGTATAACTTTGATCGTTAAGACTATATGCACCGGCAAGACATTGGCCACTAGAAGGGTATGACTGGGGCAAGAAATAGTCCTTTCACACTTTTAGACCCTGCAGCAAACCAGGAAAAATTAGAAAATTAGGCCCTTTAGAAAGAAAGGAAGAAGAGAGAGAGAGAAATGGAATTTGATTAATTACTTGTTGCAGTCTATATTTCACAGAAATGGTGAAATTAAGAGTGTATGACAGGATTGAAAGTTTTTACTAAATAAGTAGCATTCAATCTAAAAGGAGAGGGAAAATCCTTCATAAAGAATTGAATGCACCTGCAAATCCTCCTTTATCTCATTCCATTATTATCTATTTCATTGATTTTGACTATCCTGTCTCAACATTCCTTCACTGGTTTGTAGTAGTAGCCAGTGAGCTAAGGCAATTAATAAGGGAATTTTTCAAACAGGGGGATAAAGGAATACTTGACAGGCTGAAGCTGAACCATGTTTAATCCTGAAACTAGGAGGGTGAGTATTGGATGTCCAACAAAGTGACTCATTTTGCCAGTTTTTGTGAAGAGAGCTCCTTGTTAACTGGTGAAAGTAGTGATGCTTCTGAAAAGGCATGAGATTACATATATATGAAGAGCTAAGTGTCCTGTATAGAAGTTTTAGTTGGCTTCATTCTATGCAATTACTGATAATTTTTTGGCATACACCTGAAAAATGGTCTAATTCTGTAGATTGAAGGTAATTTATATGTATAATTTTGTCCTCCCATAGCCTGAAAAGTGACTTGGGTTTATCTGGTAATAATCTGAAGTTGCCACTTTGAGTAGTAGATGTAAACATGCAAGTCAATTGTTACAATTTCTGATCTTGTGTTTTCCATTCGAAAGTTACGAGTTCATAAAACTATATATTATATGCAGCTGAAAAGCAGAAGATGCTATATTCATTAGCAGAATGTTTCTATTAAAGTTCATTGATTAAATTGTTTATCATTTTTATCATACGTGTAAATGCTATCAATCTTTTTCATACAGCATCTCAATAAGGCTGCAGCAGCGATCAGTTAGTGCAAATTCTCAGGGGTGTGCATTCAGTTAACCGAAACTGAACCGAACCGAAATATGAGGTAACTAAAATTTTTAAAATTTTATAAATGGTAATCGAATATTCTGAAAACTGAATTGTAACCGAACCGAAATATTTTGGTTCAGTTAGACAATTATTTTGGTTAACTGATTTTTTTTCATAATATATAATAATAAAAATTTTCAAGTCAATCAATTAATAAATTTTTAAAATAATTAAACTTATACTAGTTGTTTAGTAATATTATTAGAATTTATAGTTAAGTCAACATTAAATATATTAATATTTAATATTAACAAATATTATTATATAAATAAAAATAGTCTAAAATGTATTTTTAATAAATAATAATCTTAAAATAATCAATGAGTTTATAGCTTTAATTATATTATAAAAATTTTTAATTTCACTCAACAAATGATTCAAAATATTAATTAAGATAAAAAGTGTCATTTTTAAGTTAAGAAAATAAATATTAATAAAATGTTATATTAATTAAATTATAAAGTTTCCATTTATATAATTAACTATAATATTTAAATACAACATAAAAAATACAATAAATATATATATATATAACTAAAATAATATTTCGGTCTAAAATAATATTTCGGTTAATTCAATTTTTATTATAGAACTAATCGAATAGATAACCGAAAACTGAAAATTTTATGTTTTAATAACCGAACCGAACCGAAAACCGATTACCTTTCTACCGAAATAACCGAATTTTTGTTGTTCATTTCGGTTATTCGGCTTTAATAGAATAATGCACACCCCTACAAATTCCAACCTTTATAAATGGCCTAATTTTGTTCTTTGAAGATAATTAGTATTTATAAATGGGAAATTTAACATGTTTAGAGCATATATAGCATGTTCAATTGAAGAAATTCAAATCTGCTAAGTTTCTGTTGGCCTTTGGAAGCTGACTTGATGTAAAAATTATGCAATGACTTGATGTAAAGATTATGCAATAGTTCTAATTTATTTCATATTGTCAAACATTATGAAGTAGCAGAATGGAACCATAACAAGAGTGTAGACCATTAACATAATTTCATAATAAAATATTCCTTTTCTGTATCTTATTAAAACTACAATATCCATATCTTATTAGCTTCATATTGCAGTCTTGGACGAAAAATCTTCTGCGTATAGTTCATTATTCTACTGAATTCTGCAAACAAGAAAGACCAGATGAACAAAATAGATTTAGTCAAATTTTCGATTAAAAGAACTTTTGCTAAAGAATTAGAGAATTGAGTTTCTGAGTAGTTTACTTTGAGCAATCCTTTTTAGTTGAAATGGGGAAGCTGAGATGGGTATGGCACTTTATCGGAAGAGCATGAATGTTGGCAAGCAGGAAAGGACGTTCTTCTTTTCTTGCAATAAGCTCAATGCATTGGCAAATCCTCTGTACATCATGGTTCCTCTTTGCTAACCTGTTGAGTTCTTGGATTCCCATGCAACAGTTCCATGACGGTTCACGAGCTCTGCCATTAATAAATCCCACACATGAGCTGAAGTATGTGATCACATTCAAACACTCAGGTAAATCAGGTAACCTGTGAGGCGTAACCAAGCCAGAAACTAAGAACATAACTGCTAGAAATGCCACGAGGCGAGCCATTTAAGGTTCGTATATGGCTTACAAGATGATGATGAAGATCTGTATGTGATGGCTTGGTTTCAAAAATCATGAAATCTGTATGCATTCTTATAATGAACTCAAAAGCTGTTAGTTGGTTCATAGTTGGCTAACCTACATGAAAAGCTCATTACTTATGTTATATATATATAATATAATTTCATTTGCTTTAACAATCTGAACTGGTAAATCATGAAATTAACCATGAGAAGAGTATAGTAGGGGGCAAGAAATGGGATTTGTATGACATTTTTCAAAGTCTTTTCTACCTGCTGTTTATTGAAAGCTAAAGTATGCATATTAATTAGACTGCACATTTTCATGTCATACACTACCAACTTCTGCATGTTTTATATTCATAAATTATACTTATCTTGGACTTATTTTCAAGCATTCGTCCAATCAATTATAAATCGAAATTTCGAACATATATATGTTCAAGCAAAGATATATAACAGATTGAGAAAAAACAGTAGCATAGTAAATGTAAGACTGATATGTTTAATTTGTTTATAGAGATAACAATTTGAAGAAAGAAAGTAAAAACTTCATGATAATATCTATCGAAACGACAAATCTTTGTAGCTTTGCTATTAAAGCCTCAGTCAACAGGTGTTAAACCCTGCAAATCAAGAATGAAAAATAAAATTTAATTAATTGTCTTGCACAGAATTTTTGCTTGAACATGTAGAAATTAAAAGAAATGATTCTCTTACTTGGAGCTAGCAATCGATTCAAACAGAAATGGGGGAACTAAGATGTGTTTGGCACTTGATTGGAAGAGCATTAATATATAGAAGGAAACAAAAGTTTCTGCAATTTCTTCCATGCATTAACGAATCTTCTGCAATTTTTTCCATGCATTAACAAATTTCATGCTCCATAATTTATTTCCGGTTGCTTAAACAATCTGCAGTATTAAATCATTTTCAATCTGGATTTACTTCTAAGAAGGTTTAGTAGTGTACTTGGAAACAAAATCAAAATGCATAGATGGTACATTAATGAATTATCTAAAATGGCACTTGCAGGCTTAGCCTAACTGTCTATATTCATATTATTTGTAGATAAAATACTTGGATTTGAATTCCCTCCCTCTGTATTAAAAGAAAATGTCATAATAATTCTTTTCTAAAATTTTTAATCATATTTTGTTGATGTTTGTGGACTTAGAAAAATTAATCATTCATCGTATTTTTTTTAAAAAAAATTATATTTTTATCTCAATTTTTTTTATTATTTTACAAAAATATATGATAAATTCACAATAAACTTAAAATGTTATTGTGTATATAATATATTCATAATAAAATTTCAAATTACAAAAATATCAAATTACATATCTACCCATCTACTAAATATAAAATTTGATAAAAAAAAACTAATATAAATTTAAAAATATTTTTGAAAATCTAATAAATTTATAATTTTTTATTTTTTCTGACAATTTTATACAAACACAAAATTATTTTAATTTTAATTTTTCTGTTCTATATCCCTTCTAAATATCATGTATTATATAATACATGTATGTAAACATAATGCATAGATTTTGATTTTTTTTTTTGCCCATCAACATAATGCATAAATTGATATTAAAAAGAAAAAAAGAAACTAAATCAAAACGACACCGTTGAGACGCGTCCAGACCAAGAAATATAACCGTTAGAAAGACGCTTAATTTCTGGAGAGTAAGTAATACCCTTGCCGTTGGTTGATCTGACCCCCCAAAAATTCAAAAATTTCGACCGTTAGAGATCCTCTCTTCATCTAACGTTACACTTCGTCTTCTCCACCTTCATTTATCACTTAAAAAAAACAGATACTTTCTTTTGTAATAATAATCCAAACAAAAAAAAATCATCAAATTCCCAATTCCCAAACACTCCCAATTCCCAAGTTCTAATTCCCAAATTTTCCCATTTCATCCTCTCTTTCAATATCCAGAATTGAACTGAACTCTTCTATGGTGGTTGCCGATGAATCTAGCGGCGGAGGCGTCATGGCGATGATGATGGTAGATGAGACTTATGAGTTTTCAGCCCCTCGATTCTTTGATTTCATCAAGGGAGAATCAGAGGAAGATGCTTGTGAAGCTGAACTTTGGTTTGACACTGCGCTTAGCTATGCTCCTTCTCGTACGCTCCCCTTCTTCTTGTTTTGATAAACTTGTTTGTTTAATTTATATAACACATTACTTCATTTTTGTGTTCTTGATTAACGTTTGAAACATTAGGGTTTTCTTCTACCCTTACATGATCTCGCGTTTTCTTCATTTTTATGCTTCCTCTCGTACGCTCCCCTTCTTCTTGTTTTGATAAACTTGTTTGTTTAATTTATATAACACATTACTTCATTTTTGTGTTCTTGATTAACGTTTGAAACATTAGGGTTTTCTTCTACCCTTACATGATCTCGCGTTAAATTCGGTTATTTAATCGAAATTGAGAGAGAAAGAGGGTAATTTTGAAGAATTTTGCGATATGAGATTAATGCTTAATCTGTTTGGTTGAATTGAAAGTATAGGAAAAATATTAGAACACAACTTAGTTTTGTTTGTTTATTTCCTTTTCTGGTAGTAGAAAAATTATAAATAAAGTATTGAACCAATTGTGAAAATAGGTTCCTTGTTACATAGGTCACTGTTTGGGGTCATTTATTAGAAATGCAGAAGGCATGTGAAGACAACAAATAACAATTATGGCATTTTTATTTTAATCCATTGGAGATTAAACATAATGGCACAATTAATTCTATACTGCTTTTGAGGTTAAATTTCTGTTTTAGTTAGGTAGAGTGTTTAATCATTTTTTATTTACTCTTGTTTATGCAGCTTTTATGCCTAGAATTAAGACTGGAAGATCATTTAAGGTTGAGACTTTATGTGATTTTAGCGAAGCAGACCAAATGCAGAAGGTGATGATATTGTTCTCTGTATGCTTGTTTTGTTAACAACTTAAAAGAAGCAATTAGCTGATCTAATTAACACCCCTTCACTGGTGTGTTGAATAGCAGGTCACAGAATCATCAGATTCAACAGCTGCTAATTCTTCCTCTGGATCTGTGTCTCAATTGGAGGTCATGCCTCCCACTGAAACTAGGAACGAAGTAACAAAACTTCATGAGGCAAACAAAGAAAATCTTTCAAACCCTGTCAATGGACATTGTGAAAGAGATAAGGAGGCTATTTGCACAGAAGAAAACAGAAGGTATGTTTTTTGGATACTCTGATCTCTATTATTTGCGAGGGCTTAAATTAATTGGAATGTTCCTGACAGCAACTATAAATGGATAAGGAAAGAACAGCTTAGGTACTAGTTATGGAGAAGATAATTCGTAGTATAAGATCAGAAGAGATTACACACATTATTTTAGTTCTCTTTGTTGCATCTGATCTTCTGACTCCATTGTTTTCACCAGAAGCTCTAGTGTCAAAATTGAACCTGTGGATGGTAGAGCGAAGGATAAAGCTGAAACATACTGCACCCCTAAGCCACAGGTGGCTTCTCAGAAGAAAGGCCTGTTGACCAATTCCAAGAAGCATCAATCAGCAAAACACATAGCTAGCTTAGTTAGGAATCCATCAGCACTGAAGCCGAAGAGTCAATCATGGTCCTCACAAGTTAAAGGCTCCAAACCAGAAAGTGTCACAAGGTTCATAAACAGACTTTCAGTTAATCTTCTGATGTTGAAATTTGTATGTTTAATGCCATACTGATGAGGTGCTGTAACTTTTTCCTTTTCATTACAGAGACACAAATGTTAAAAATACAACTGGGACTCCCAATTTAGCCCAGGAGAACCAGGCCATTAAGCGGCAGAAGCTGGAAGGAGGGAGATCCAGACAGGTGATTGATTACTGCCATGCTCCTCTCTTTCAACTAATTTTTGGCTTGGTTTGTCTTACCTGAGCATTTTATATTTGTTATTGGAATTCCAGATTCTTAATGTTAAACCCCCACAACCATTACGCCACAAATCCAAATTGGGTCTAAGTAGTAGCAATTCCAATATGTTTGTTGCTAATAAAATGCAGAAGGAAGAGAGAAAGGTTAGTTGTTTTTGCGAAATCTTCTATTAACATGTTTGTCCCTTGTGACAATACTTGGAACTGATTCAATTGACATTTTGTCTTTGTTCAAGGTTTATGTTCGGGAAACAGCTGTACCAACACCATTTGTTTCAATGGCAGAGATGATGAAGAAGTTCCAGTCAAGTACTAGAGACTTGTCGCTGCCACACATTAAAAGCAGTTCTCTTTCACATGTAATGAGTGGAAATCTATTTCCGACTCAGTTAAATTTTTTTTTTCTGAGAGATGTTAGGTTATCATTTTCATTTCTCTCTTTTCTTTATTCTTTACCTAATTCATTTCATTTAATATTCAGTATCTGCTTTTGTTGTTCAGAGTAAACCTCAAATGACATTGACTAGGCCCAAGGAGCCTGAGCTTGAAACATCTCAGCGGGTTCGTTCAGTCAGAGTAAAGAGTGCTGCGGAGCTTGAAGAAGAGATGATGGCCAAAATTCCCAAGTTCAAAGCTAGACCACTAAACAAGAAGGTGTTTTTTCCTTACTCTTAGCTCCCAATGATGTTCATACGATGTACTGGTTCCTTTTTACCATTTTTTATTTTGTTCTTTAGATACTAGAAGCCCCAACTCTACCTGCATTACCAAGAAGTACACCGCAACTGCCCGAATTTCAGGTAAGCCTTGTGGAGCACTACCGATAGTTATCACATTTTTCGATATGCATATATATAGGCTGATCTTTCTCAATTTCTACAGGAATTTCATTTTGAGACAACAGCAAGAGCCCATCAGAATGCAGATTCAGCTTCAGTGGCGTCAACAGAAGTATCTCATCAGGTTTTAAGAGCATCCTCATTTGTTGTTCTTATTCCTTGTTCTAGCAGAAAGTTCAGAATTGTATTCACTCTTTTACTTATCATGACAGAGTAACCAGTGGAAGCCTCATCATCTTACTGAACCTAAAACTCCTCTTCTTCATACAACTTTGAGAGCTCGTCCATCAAAGGTGAAAAGTTTTTTAGAGCTTGAGAAAGAAGAACTTGAAAAGATTCCTAAATTTAAGGCAAGACCTTTGAATAAAAAGGTAAAACCAAATTCCTCAATGGCTGCTGAGTCATATTTTACAACTACATTTTCACTAATTCAGTATCTTTCCTATGCAGATATTTGAAAGTAAAGGAGAATTAGGGATGTTTTGCAATGTAAAGAAACATGTTACCATACCTCAAGAATTTCACTTCGCCACAAATGAGAGGATTCCCCCACCAGCTGGTGTTGCTGATTTGTTCGACAAGGTAACTTAATGGAAGCACATTTTCTTGATTTTACAACTAACTATGAGATTTGTAGTTACTGAGCTCATCATACTACTGTCTTGTCTAGCTTTCATTAAATTCAGAACCTCGCCAAGCCTATCCAGTTCTAAGAAACACAGTGCAAAATCCATTCCATCTCTACACAGAGGTATAATTCTTCCCCTTAGTCATGGGATGTTAGTGTACAGGAAAGAAAGTAGTCTGTTTACGTTATCCTTGGCTGTTGCTTTCAGGAAAGAGGAGCTGACAAAGAGAAGAAATTTGTGATCGATCTTGTGCACAAGCAGCTGGAAGAGGAAAAAGCCAGGGTTCCAAAGGCTAACCCATATCCTTACACTACTAACTATCCTGTGGTACATTCATAAACATTTATGTACCTCTCTTTGGATATCTCACAAAATGATAGCTAAGCAAGGGCAATTCTGAATGTAGGTTCCTCCAAAACAAGAGCCCAAACCATGCACAAAACCAGAGCCTTTCCAGTTGGAGAGTCTAGTGAGACATGAGGAGGAAATGCAAAGGGAAATGGAAGAAAGACGAAGAATTGATAAAGAAGAGGCTGAAACGAGGAAGTTCAAAGCACAACCAATCCTGAAACAGTAAGCAAGCTTCTTTTTTTCAGTGTGTTTCCTTTTTCTGTGCACTGTACAAGTAAATCATTCTTTTCCATGGTCCATGTGTTGCAGCAGAGACCCAATTCCACTACTAGAAAAAGTGCGAAAACCCCTTACACAAGTTGAACAATTCAATCTCCATGTGGATCACAGAGCTGTTGACAGGGCAGAATTTGATCAAAAGGTAAGTTACTGACTAATATGCTTAACAAAAAGTGCACGCTTTTCTTCATTTCCAACTAATATGCTTCTTTTGCAGATAAAGGAGAAAGAGCAATTATACAAGAGATACAGAGAGGAGACTGAAGCTGCAAGAATGGTATGGGATTAATTAAATAACCTTCTTTTGCATTTTCTTGCTGTATTACTGACTTGTGATATCTAGAGATTAATTAAATAACCTTATTAATTGCAGATTGAGGAAGAGAAGGCTTTAAAACAAATGAGGAGAACAATGATTCCTCACGCAAGACCAGTGCCAAACTTTGATCATCCATTCTGCCCTAAGAGGTAGGAAAACCAAATTTGATACTTTGTGCTTTCTCTGCTACCTTATTCTCCTTGTTAGGTAACCAAGATGTGTTCAATTATTTATAAACAGATCTTCCAAGGAAACCACAAAAGCAAAGTCACCTAATTTGCGGGTGCTTCGACGGAGAGAACGGCAAAGGATGATGACAAATGCAGTTTCCAGCCCTGCTTCTTGCATGAGGTGATGTATCCAGCATTGATAGGCAAGGGCTGCTGTTCAAGAACTCTTGAACCCTATTCTTTTCTCTTTCAGAATTCTTGTACTGCTAAAATATAGATCATAATCCCTGTACACACCTCATATTTTTTGTTGTAACATTTGTTTCAGATTGAAAGTGCTGAGCAGTTTAACTAACGCAAAATTTGTTCTGAATACTGTTAAGGAAAAAATGATGCCTAACTTTTCCGTGCAATAAGATCTTAAGAAGTATCTTTCAGAATTTTAAACACAGTCCTGTAGATTTTGTCGTATCGTTTGTTTCAGAATGGAAACAATTCAGATATTGCTGTATCATTTGTTTAAGAATGTAAACACTAAGCAATTTGACAGCAATTTGTTCTCAATCCAGACTCTGAACTGCTAAAATATACATTGGAGTAAACAATCAGATTTTGTCGTATTTGTTTCAATGGAAACAAATCAGATTTCTGTATCATTTGTTTCAGAATGGAAAACACTCGAGAAAATAGTAAATCAGATTTCTGTATCATTTGATAACTTTCTGTGCAATAAGATCTTGTGAAGTACAATCTAAAAGAATACTGAAAATTGCACCAAATTGTGAAAGAACTTTTTTTTCTTTTTGCAATTTTTATTGTGTATAAAAACAATATAGAAATCTGGGTTTCAAGAAAGCTTTCACTGTCAAAGAGCTCAAATCCCATTCTGAAATCCCCATACTATTTACAACTTTTAGAAAATGCCCCTTCCTGCTGTTAAAGAACATCATAAATTTGTTAAGTAGTCTCCTTCTGCCGATAAGCTAGAATCTGCAACAGGAAAAAAAAAAAGCCTTCAGGTCATAGATAAAGTTGAGACCATAGAGTTGTAATTCTAAAATGAACCAATTCAATAAACATACCAAACAGTCTCTACTGGAAGTGCCATTGGCTTTAAGATCTGCCAAAGTTTCTTGTTTTTTCAAAATTTGCAGCTGATCCACTGAAATTGGAGGATGCAGAGTTGATAAGTTGTCATCAGGCTTGTGCTGCCCTTTAACTAATAGTATTTCAACTTCTTCGGCTTGCAAAGGTGTTTGGTGGGCAACAAACTGCATGTCATGATATATGTCATGCACAATTAGGAAAGTAAACGCTGAATTTACCGTCAAATCCAAAGAGAGCAATGAACAATAGGCTCAGATGATCCATACAACAAATCCACAGATTCAAATGGCATAAGTCAGGGAAAAACTTTATATTGCTGGTCCTAGCACACCCCAGAAACAAAAAAGAGATCAATTTGAAGTAGAGTCCATGCCTCAAAATAAAACCACCTTTCCAAATTGATTAAGCCATTATTTCCAGTGATTGAATTATAATTGCAGCATCCTCACAAAGAAACAAAGCTTTGCAGAATTAGCAAGGTTTCAATACATAATCAATTCCTGAATATAAGAAATCAATCTTTTTACATGCATGTATTTATGCAGCAAAAAAGAGTCGATGGATCCGAGTAAATGTTATCATGTTCCATCTAACATTCATAATATAGAAATCAATGTAAGATAAAATCCAGCCATAAATTTCATCATGTTCCACAAATGCATATGAAAGAAAAAATAGAAATGGGCTATTTCCCAAATTAAGCCACCATCCATCTTCTAGAATTATAATTCCAGTGTCCTCACAAAGAATAAACTTCATAGGAATATCTATAGAATAACGCATACTGAGAATTATGGTTGTAGGGAAGAAAAGCTCACCTCACATAGGTGTTTAACTGACAAACTGGGCCGACAACAAAGGTACGGCTGTTGCAAATTCAGAGTACTTAGTTTGTCCACAGAAATAAGCATGAGGTGAACATCTAACTGCAAACAAAAAACAAACTTCAATCAGACATAACGTACAATGAAAGAAATAAAATTAAGAAAAAACAAGGAGGAGTGAGAGGAGACCATGAAAGAAAATGGAAGTACAGTTACTTTCAATTGCACCAATTACATAAGGTATCTTTTTGCAGCCATGTATAGCTACTACCACTCAAAGTTCAGTTGTGATAATTTAGGAAAATTCTCTCATTAATCCAAACATTTTCAACAAAAGAATTATTGTGATTTTGTATCTCAAATCTTACTAGCTAAGTAGTGACAATTTCTAATAGAGTCTATCAGTATGTGTTATGTTCCGGTGTATTTCATGGTATTTCGGTAATTTGTGATTTCTTTCCCAGGGTATTTTGGTAACTTCAGTTAAGAGTTTATAGAGATGTTCTTCCTAATTATCGGAGTTTAAAGGGGTCATTTTGTTGGGATCTAAGTTACTCTTTTTTGGTGTTTTCTTATTTATGTTTCTTAGAACCACCAAATGCTCATATTTTCTTGTATAAAATTTTGCATGTGAATATATATATATATATATATATATGCCTAGCACATGATACCTAGTGTTGTAGGCAATTAAGGCTCCTCCTCTACCTCTTTCCACAAAGTTCTACTGCTATACTGCCACAGATTATCAGCAATGCTACAGACATCAAGTTCCATAACATGCTCTGACTAATCATGTATCATCCCTATCCCCACCAATATTGCCTTAACCATAGGATTAACCTTGAAACAAGTGTCCTTCAAATCCTCATTCACCTACTTCCAGAAAATTCTAGCAATTGAATCCTTCAAATTCAACCTTCCTTTGCCATCATACTAGGCTAGTTCAGACACTATTTTAGCTACAAGCCCTGCTGTCTTGGAGTCTTGCTATAAAGGCCAACCCCCAAACCCCAAGCTTTATCCTAGCGTAATAGTACATGGAGACAATAACTCTTAAGTTTTCCTTGTTATCTGCCATTAAATAAGAAATAAATCCCATAGCATGGCATATGCATCACTATTGGGTAACCTAACTGCAGCTCAAACAGTTTAATCTGCACATACCTCATCATTTTTTTCTTCTAGGCTTCTGAGATATTCTACCAGCTTGGATAACCGAGTGCTTCGAGAATTCTTATTGTTGCAACCACTAGCATTACCATGCCTTGTGTGACTTCGAGCACCACCTCTGCCCCAGGCAAGCATTTCTGTATTCCAAACAAGCCCAGGAGATATTCCTCTGTTCTCCCTGCTTGCTTCTAAATCAATGTCAACAGATCCACCCTCTGGATTTGAAGCTGATGAAGAAGGCTGAGAGAGCCGATATCCTGGTCTTCTTTTGCGCCTGCGCTGCCTCACTTCTGTGGAGCGCTCATCAGTAGAAGATGAATCCTTACCTCCATTATCATCATTTTCTTCCTCAATGTCTTCAGATCCTTGAAATTCACCTCGGCTGTTTCGCCGCCTTCTTAAAGGAATTGTCCGATGATTGCGTTGTGATCTTGGCATGAATGGTGTTGTTTCTTTACCCATTGTGCGTCTCCTAACAAGTGCTTCAGATTGTCGTTGAAATATTTGGGCAATTGAAGCTTGGATCTGTCCAACAAAACAATCAAATTAAAGAGCATATGCTCAGTTCATAATTCCTTGTCCTGAACAGGGCTTTCAGAGTTTTAGCCTACATATCATTCCTTAGATACTGAACCTTATAATTAGACACTGATGACCAAGGTAGGCCAACAGTGTCCATCTCATAAAAATCAGAACTCTTTTAGAATTCAAATCATAGAATTCAAGCATCATGGACAATTTACATCAAATTAGAGATCAAAATATAAGCAAAAGGTCAACATGGCAGCACCAAGTAAAATTTAGATGAAATATGGTTTTCTCAACCATAATGGTCAAGGCCTCAAATCAATTACATTATAACTGGTATCTCCAATGGCTACTTTTATTGAATTTGTTATTTTTGTGCACTTGTCTTGATGTTACTATTTATTGCTAATAACATAGACAACACAAATGAATGCAAGCAGGTAAATAAAACAGCAACGCAGACCTGCTTGTTTCGTGTCCTTTCCTCCTCATGAAAAGCTAATTCCTGGGAACAAGTACTCACTCAGAAGCACGGATGACTTGAAGAAACACTAAAACAATTTAGAAAAAGATTTAGCTTAGACAAATAATGCAATACCTCCTCTTCATACTTATCAATGTCTGGATATAAAGCAGCAATCAAAGCATCATAATTTGGATCATCTCTCAAAGAACGCCGACTTGCACAGTGTGTGCGGCAAGCAGGGCACTCATTATTCCTGCAATATATTACTAATTCAAGTAATAAAATTTGACTGGTTCATAGTTATTGGAAGGAAAGTATCCCAAGAGTTACCAAGATGGAAAGTTACTGAATCATGATGCCAGTATGGAAGCAAAACTTTTTTAAAAAATAATATTTGAATATTTTTTGGACATACCCAAGTCGCATTGATTTGTCAATGCATTCCCTACAAAACCGATGCAAGCATTCCATCACAGTTCGTGTTTTCTTTATGATACCTGCATAGGTAAAATTCATGGTTAAGAGACTTTACTTGATTAAAACTTAGCCTATCTAACAACAATATGAGCAAGTAACCCATGTGCAAAGAGTGCAGGTGTACAGTTTCCATCATAATCAAAATCCAGAACAAGATAGTGAACTAAAATATAATATAGATAACACTTGGCAAAAAGCTATAGCAGTAGATTGCTGCAGATAATAGACAAACAAATATCACTCTTCAGGAAGCATGCTTTCATTGGTAAAGAGTACATCTAAAACAAGGTTTTCGTGCACTTGTTTCAAATCCTCTCATTTTAAGAACTTCTCACATAGCACTAGGATCTAATAATGTTTCCTGTGATCCTATCACAGCAGAAAACATGTTAGCTTATCATATCTTGTACAAAATACAATACTTGCATTTGTAATTAAAATCTCCTATCACTTGTGTGCACCTGAGTTGGCTTCTGAAAATAATGAGCCCAACATTGCTCATGATATTACATCATTATCATATCAAGGCAGTCTTCAATCTCAACCAGCACAAGCAACATTAAACTGGGAAACGGGAAAGGAGACAAGCTTTCAAGGTAACCACAATTAAATTATGGAAGGGAATGAGGACGAGGAAAAGGTAATTAATTAAATGAAAGATGCAGTTTTTCTGGCAAGTTAACTATTGCTCAAAATTAAAAACAGTTTCATATCAAATTATAGAGCATCTCTCATACAGATATCTTATTCCAAACTATCTGCCGTCAGTTCAAAGAAACTTAAGACAATTCAGTAATGACAACACCATATCTACTGTCAAATTTCCCAAGATTTTCCACATTTTCAACTAGAAATTGCATAGCTAGGTCATTCTTAGCCAATAAAAGAGGCTGGTTAACTATTTAAATTGGTTATTCACGTCATAATTCCAACGGTGAGCACTGGACACATGATTGCAGCGCACCAAATTTTAAGTAAATCACTTGAATTACATGAATTGACATGGATGAAACACTCCCATTTTCTTAGGTGAAATCATAAGTGCCATCAGTTGCTGGAGTAGTTATGAAAGCATATATGCATAAGTTTGGCTGGTGAAGTGGGGAATAAAATCATTTTGACTCAAGATAAAATTGCTATGCCTTCTATAATTGCTATTACAATAGGAAGCATTCAAGGACAGTCAGTCAAATTCTTTGGTCCTTGCCCAACAATTTAAGTTTTCGGATAAGGTGGTTTTTTGTCCATCTTCCTCAATATGCTGTAACAAGCAACTTGAAGAGAAAGGTGTAGAATTATACATAAAACTATTCATCACAATTGACTCTCATTTCTGAGGAATTGGATTTTCTGAGATCAACTTGTAGAAGAAAGATTGTACCTAACACTATATTTCTTACATCAAATACACCAAACTATTCATCACATTGACTCATTCTCAAGAGTTGGAATTTTTTTCGATCAAAGAGTAGCAGAAAGAAATGATATCCTGACCTAAAACTAGTTTTTATGTCTCCAAATAAGCAAGTCAAACATATGGCATTCTAGTTCCCATGCTCATTTGGAGTTGTTCTGTTCCAAACACTTGTCTGCCTAGCAGCCAGATCCAACTATATAAATTACATCTAAAAAAATAAAAGCATCAACATTTGTTTAGAGAAAAGGAAAAGAGAAGAAAATTCAAACAAGAAGTACCTAGACATATGGGGCACTGCACATCTTTACGAATGCCAGGCAGCTCCACAAAGACATATCTGCAAACAAAACCAAATATTAATTAACCCTCTGCAGCTTCTCAAATGATAAATACAAGTGCCACTAACAATTGTCAGAATAAAGCACAAGCGATCCAGAGTGAGCCACCAACGTAATTTATGTTTCCTGAGTTACATCCTCTATCATAAGATTTTAACTCTTGATATATCCATGTGCAGCAAATTTGTGCTCATATATTTACCAACTTTATTGAGCAAATATCAGGAAAAAAAAAACCTTCATTGAGCATGTAGATTTGTCTCTGTCTCATATAAGATTGTATATACAGTTTCTCCATAGAGTGACTACCTCCAAGTTGCAGGCAATTATTCATTCAACTGTTCTTAGCAGGGGGGAAAATCAACAATTTTTATCATGCTGGTAAGTTCTCTAAAAGTCAGCTGTCTATGGAGGATAGAGCTACTAAGAAAAATTGCTAGTTCTGATCAATATAAAAGGACACATTAAACTTCAAGTGTCTATAACCTCTGTCCAATCATTCAAAGTTTTTGAACTGTAAGTTTCCCGGACTTGAAAGAATAATGTGCCAACTTTATTTTTTTTCATTTTTTTTTCCAATTCAATTCATGTATGATTGAATTTTATTTTTTCTTTTAAGGCCTCATATTAATATAATAACATTAACCTTACAGAAAACTGCCGTAGCCGCAATATTGTTTCTCCATTAACTTTAATCATACCTAAGATAGAGTTCCTATATTCTCTTTCTTCCAGTGCCATTCAAGAATATTTTGCAGGGATTAAAGAGAAGAAGATAGCATATGCTGTTTTTGCATTCATAAAGAAAAATAAAAGGAAAGAAGAAAGATCTCTCTCTCTCTCTCTCTCTCACTTTGATACTGCCTCTAGGTGCTATTTTCTAAATTAGTGAATGAAAATTACAAATACACACTCCAATAAAAAATTCACGACTCACTAATGAATTAGTAAATGGTGAATCACCTAAAAACCTAGACTTTATGCCTCTTTATAATATGGCCTGGACTGAAAAAATAGTCAACTATATCATGATATCAATTATGAGTTGCAATTATAGCCAAAGGTGGCCAAGAGTTGGTCACAATTGTCATAATTAAAGACAAGATTCTAACTAGCTCTGCAGTTCAAGTAATAATGTTCAATTGCCTAAAGATAGGACTTTTGAGGTTATTAGCCCACTGGTATTCTCATTCTCAATAATTCTAAATTAGATATTACATAGTATGGACACATCATGAGCTAAGTTCCTTATAACCTTCAGCTCAGATTGCTTAGACCAGAAACATTTTTAAAGAAATCACATTAATGTGCCAGCAGACTATCCTTCAACTTCTCTTTGCACTCTCTTATTTTTATCAGCTTGTTCATACATCATATAACATCAGATTTAAGTTCATGCCAGTGAGTTTTAAATGGTGATGCTTATCAAAGACAGTATATATATATATAGCAAAACAGCAGTGTCAAAAAGTGGCAACATTTTTCAGGGTTCATTCACCAACTTATGTACCCAAAATACCAGTAAGACTTTACGTACACAATTCTACGGATAAACAGGGATTAGTCAAGCAACAACACTTAAAATCAAACAAGTTAATCATGAAGTCCTCTTTAAATAAATTCAACATTTAGCTTCCCCAACAGAAGCCAGAAGGAATCAATCCAAAGACAGACTGGGAAATGCAATAACCCATTTGAGCAGAATCAAAATTTTAAAGACAATGCCAGAAGAATTTCCTGATCCTTATAAAAAACTCAAAGCCCTTTCTACTAAAAAATACTATGGACGAGCAAAACGGAGCTAACACAACCATCGCAGCAACTAATGTACAGTAACAAGAAAGGTTGCGAATGAGAAAAGAGAAAGAAACAGTACTCAGGTTTTTCATCTTCAGAGTTGCAAGATTCGCTTTCCTCAGAATCTGAGAAAAAGAGAGACAAATAATAAGCAATGGATTCAATAAATCGTAAAAATCAAAATCAATTTCTAAACTACACATACCACACAAAAAAATACGTACAATATTATACACATATACCCACCATGTATAAACAAGCATGGTACGAAACTACGAACAAAACAAGAAAAAAGGAATTACCTTGTTTTCCTTCATCATCATCATCATCATCATCATCTCCTTCTTCTTCTTCTTCTTCTTCTTCTTCTGGTTTCTGGGTTTTCTCCTCCTCTTCTTCTTCTTCTTCCTCTTCTTCCTCTTCCTCTTCTTCTTCTTCACCATCATCATCGTCTTCCTCTTCCTCTTCTTCTTCTTCATCTTCGTCGTCGACTAGTTGTTGTTGTTGTTGTTGGAGATGGTCATTAAGAGGAAATGGGTCGAGGCGAGATTGCTTGGGAGGTCCATATTGGTGGCCGTTTTGAAGAGAAGAAGAGGAACCATCTTCTTGTTGTTGGTCATCGTTATTGGAATTGTCTGGTAAAGAACGCTTCTGTGCAGGCATTGATAGAACTTACAAGCCTAAGCCTATTCTCTTTTACAGATAATATTATTCAAAATGGCCCTTTTTTAACTTAATTGTCTGTCTCTCTTTTTGGGTTTGATTCAGAGCAAGAGAGACTGTGTGTGTGTTTCTTTAACGGAGATAGAGAGAGACGAACGAGAAGAGCAGTAGAAGAAGAAGAAGAGATTTGGCTTTTTCTTTTTTTATTATTTTTGTTATTTATTTTTATTTTAAATAAATAAATTTTTACTAAGCTAAAGAGAAAGAGGAGAGATCAGAACCGGAAGTTCCGGTAACCAAAAGCAGCGCATGTCGGCTCGATAGGTGGCCTTGTGTCTCTCTTTTATTTTTATTTTTATTTTTATTTTTATTTGATAATCAATCAAATTTTCCCTTATTTATTTTTTTAGTAAATACATATATTATAAAATTTTTATTAATGAAAATGCCTATGTAAACTTTTATTATTTAAAATTTTAAATATATATTTTTAATATAAATGTGAAAGAGAAGAAATCGATTTTGATTATTATATTTTAGTGAGCAAATATGTTTTATTTTTAATGTGTCTATGTTTGAGTATATAGGGAAATTATAAATTTCATTAGTATTTTGTAATTTATGTATAAATGTTGGAAAAATAATTAGGAATAAATAGATAAATACTAAAATTAATATAAAATTATAGAATAATTAGATATTAAATATTACTGTAATTTAGAATGAAAAATCAAATGTGTTCATGTAAAATATTAAATTCACTATTATGGGTTACACTTATAATATTTAATCAATACTACGTTGTAATTATTAAATTCACTACATATATATAAATATATATATTACTAATAATATTTTTTATGTAATGGGATCATTAATGAAATTCAAATAACTTCCTAATTAATTATAATTTAAACTTGCACTAAAAAAATTATAGTTTAAACTTTAGTACAACATTATATTATGAGTCCATATTTGTCATTAGATTCTGAGAATTCGATAGATATGCATGTGAGAAAAGAATTGATATATTCATTTTTAGTGTGGAAAAAATATATATTAAAATTTACAATGTAAAAATAAATAAATAAATAAATGCTTCCCATATAAAAGTTTATGGTATTTTTTTAGGATACATCAGAATTTAAAATTAAAATTTTTACTAATTAATTATTATAACTTGTTTAAAAATATTTATTTTTAAAAAATTAATTATTTTAAAAATTATTTAAAATATAAGTCAATTTTTTTAATTAAGTAATTAAAATTTTTCGTATTGCCTTTTTTTGTAATTTAAATATTATATAATTTATATTATTTAAGATCATATAAACATAAACAATAATAAGCAGTTTAAAGCATTTCTATAAATTTAATATAAATTCAAAGATGTTTTCTCACTAATAATAAAAAAATATAAATTTTCAATAATAAATTTTTATATCATGTTTAAATTTTACATAAGATGAGAAGTATTCTGATTTTTTTCATATTTAAAAATGAGTTACAAAAATTTCTCTCATAATATATATATATATATATTAACATTGTAACCAATATACAACTTATAAAAAAATTATGACATTAAATATAAACAGAATAACTAATTAATTCATATAATTCATCATTGCAATAATTCAAGAAAACAATAAAAAAGTGGAGAGAGATTTATATTATATGAGATTATATTCAATGCATTAAAAAAATTTCTTTTTCCAGACCAAACCAACACGTCCTTATTTCACAATTGAATGAAATATAATAGAAAATAAATGATTTTATAGAAAATCTTAGATTGAAAACATTTTTATTAAAATTTATTGGTGGAAAAGACATGTGCTAATTATAAAAATTGCTATGCGCAGAAAATCTTAGAATATCATTGACTTGTCCAAAGTTATTGATTAACCCATTAGTATCATTTAACTTTGAAAAATTATATTATATATCACTTTTTTTTTAATTTTTAAAGATCATAATAATTTTTATATATTTTTAATATACTAAAAATATATTAGATCTATAAATTTAAATAATAAAATATTTTTAATATATTAGATATATATTAAATACATAAGTCTAAAAATAGAATATTTTTAAAATTGAAAGTTAAAAAGTAGTGTTTTTTAAAAGAAAAAATATATTTTAAAGATATTTTTATTTTTTATTTTTAGTATTTTTGAAGAAGACCCATTTAAATTTGCAACATCTCCAATTTATTATGGGCTTAAGTATTAGAAAAGCATGTCAATTGGCCTTGGGCTAAAGCATTTGCAAATTACAAATTGGATTGCTTCACTTTAACTGTAAAATACTTTTAAAAAATAAAAATAAAAGTGACAAATAGTATAATCTTTTGCCTGGTTACAGTTTCCTAATTGAATTGGCTAAAAGTTTCTTCATGTTAAAGAAGCTTTTATCTGAACCTCTTATTGTTTGCCCCTCATCAGCTTCACTAGAATGATGGGTTCAGCAACTCCACCTAATTTTCTCTTGCATGACTCTTCATTTTCCCAAAACAGGCTATAGCTGCATTTAAGGATAAGAGGTTTGCGTCGAAGCAATCGCCCTTGAAAGAGTATGCAATGCCTCACTGATCGAGTACTATTGAGTCAAAGATAAACAAAGCTAAACAATTTGTTGAAGCTGTGAGATGTAAAAATGTATTGGTAAGAGAACATTCCGCCTTAAAGAGAAACACCGTACAAGCAAACGAAAGCAAAAATGTCGACACAAACATTGAGTGAAAAAGCTTTGGCGGTCAGATGGTAGACATGTGAGATTCAATATCTCAGTGCTAAAGAGCATGGACGTTCAAACTGAAAAACTTATGCAAGCTACTGGCATGGCTCACTTCACAAAACCAGAATAGATGTGCATATCCTTGAGAGCAAGACTTGCAGAAAAGCAAAGATAAACCGGCAGAAAAGAAACAGAACCATAGGCCAGAATACGAATATCCCAGTTGATAATTGAATTCAAGGAAATATAAAGCAGCTTCATGACAAGTACCTGACCTATTAGATGTAAAATGTTCGGTTCCTTTCTTCGTATTCTATGCCGAGCATCAATTTTTTGCCCATATAATCAAAGGAATTACAATGCACTGATAATATACCAGTCTTTCAAGTTATATCAGAGATGATGATTGAGCATCTAAGATGAAGGATCAGAAAAAGTGTAAGCAGTCAGCATATATTAGAAAAGCAGATCATCTACCAAGGAAGATAAGGCGGTGCTAGCAGTAGCAGAGACCAGCATATCAGCCTGGAAGGCAATTCTTAAACAGCTGCACATTCAATGGGTCCATTTTTTTCAAGGATACAAGACCTTACAAATCACATTGTACTATAACAAAGCAAAGCTCTTTAGTCAAATGAGTACCATTATTATACAGTGACCTACCGTATATTGGGCTGAAATGATCAGCTAAACAACCGAATTCCACACACCTAGCACCAGAACGAGCAAACCTGCCCTCTGGAAATGGATGCCCTGGAGGCATCATCATGTGCTTAACCTACTTCAAGAACATGACTATCGCTAATACTACTACATCACTAGGATGACAGAAGAGAGGGAACAAGCAACGAATTCATCTGATCTGGAAATGCTTGTAAGTGGCATTTTCTTTGATAGTTATCTTAATTCTTCCCCTATCATCAACCTGACCACAAACCATATCCTTCAATCGAGTGCCTGTCCCTTTATGGCTTGAATTTTCTGTATGAGACTCAGCAGAATTCTTCCTACGTCGCTCATTGTGCCCAGCCAAACGCCTGCGACAACTCCTTTTGGTATCATCAAATTCTGATAACTCGTGGAATCTGCATCGGAACATGTCCAATCAGGTTAAACAAATTAATAACAATATTCCAGCATCTGTTCTTCCATGAATCATGACCAAGAAAGCAAAAGATAGTTATAGTTGACATGTACATATTGGGATCCCAAAACTTGACAAATGTGTCTGTGAATTTGTAACTTGTCAAACAAGGAGAGAGAGGACGAAGTACTTAACGAGTTATATAGTTAGCACCAAAGAAGCTGGTTCCATCGTAATATTTGCATAAAAAATTTCCAACTGAAAATAGAGCAAATGCAATAATCTTCATAGAAAAATATGCTACACAAAACAAGATTATGGAATGGCCCAAATACAAGCACAAGAAGACAACCAGATTAAGAACAACTGAAGTTGAATAAAGTAATACAATACAGAGTTCAAACTGGAATATTCATTTAAACAGCCATTTCAGTGCAGGTAAATCTCATCAATGCTGATCTATTTGAATTAAACCATTCCCACAATGAATTATTCCTTCACTGCTCTTAAAATGAAAAGCCTAATATAAGCTAGCTGTTCTGAGATCACTTTCAAGATTTTGTGTAACTGTTGCATCCTACCACTCTCTTTTTATCAAACAGATCATTTAACCCATTTCTTGGAAGTTGTAAAGAGGGCAACCTAAGTTGTCCCCGGGGTTGTGGGAGAGCAATACAAGCTTCATGCTGTGAGGCAAAGCACTGGAGTGCTGCACCCTAGATGGTGAGAGTCTCATAAATGAAAGCATCGCTAGCTTACTCTCTAACCCGAGTCGCATGGAGTATGTGGAATCCCGCGTGAATTGAATGAACATTTCACAAAGAAGCCAAAATTCCAAAATTTTTAGCATCTCAATCACAAATTAACTGAGAAAGTTTAGTTTCCAAAAATTTTATCTTTGTATTCTTATACTTTTCTTTCTGGCCAGAACGGACTACCAGGAAAAGATGAACTACTGAAAGTAGTCAACTTTGAGAGTGGTTCATTACCCAAATTTAACCCAGAAAGAAAAACATATGGTAAAAAGAGAAAATAGGCCTATTCTAAAAACTGAAGTCCTCAATTTCAGGATATGATATATAACCATATCAAACATGAAATTCTCAACTTCTTGGGAACCAGGTTGCGTAAACCTCATTCATCTTCTTTGCTTTCTTTTACTCTAACAACCAGCTTAGCTAAGTCAAATTCACATCCCATTGGCAAAGAAAGTGAAAACAACAATTTGAAATTGTTCAATTATGTAGTAGTACAATAGTAAGCTAATTCTAAAATAATATGAACCAGAAATAACACAAAGACACAAAATTTGACACATATTTATGCATATTGCTAATAACAAGAAAGAAAAAGAACAGAAGATCATTTTCAACCTGCTACATTGCTGGCAAAACCGTTGCCTGATCCCAGCAACAAGCACAATCTGTGCCTTGGAATGATAATCACAGACTTTATGCCTTCTATAGTAAGGCTTTCCATCACTCAAATCGACTGTACACTTGTCAGCTTGACAACACCTCATCCCTCCACTTCTACCACCACCACCACTACCACTAGACACCTTCTTTCCACCACCATCAACTACCATTTTCTTTTTCTTGTTACTCCCAATATCACCATCCAAAATCCCCATCTCCAAATACCCATCATCATCTGATGACTCCCCACCAAGAATCTCAGATAATTCCTCCTCCTTCACCATCCTACCCATAATCCTCTGCTTCCCTTTTCCATCCATTACCTTAATGAAACAAATTAAGCACCAAACAACTGAAAAAAAAAATTTCTTTTTTCTGGGTTCAGAGAGTGAGGTTAAAAAGAGTGGAAAAACTATGAAAAATAACAGAAGAAAAGATACTAGAGGAGGTGGGAAATTGAGAATTATAATAGGAGAATAAAAGTTGAGAAAATGAGCGAGGACCACACAAAGTTCCATTCCTTTTTTCTTTCTTTGATTTCTTTTATAATTTTTTTTATCTGGCTTCTGATTTTTGTTTGTTTCAAGTAAAGAATGTTAAAAACAAACAAAAGAAAAACAAAGAAAAGAAAAGAGTCTTTTTCTTAACACTTTCTTTCTCTTCTTCTTAGAAATGGTGAATAGTGAAGACATGTTTTGCTCCGGCATAGTCCAATCTAGTCTGCGCATGGTCTCGTGGGTAGTGGGGCTGATCAGGCCCCTATCAAATGGACCTCTTGAGGGGTAAAATACAAATGAAAGTCACTCAAGGTCTTTTGTGTACCCTTTGTTTTCCTTTTTGAGTGGGACAATTTTCTGCCTATTATTAGGGGGTTAATTAATTAATTATTATTATCTCTTTTAAATTTCATCTAATAATTTAATAATTTTGAAATTTGATAATTTTAAAAAATTAAACTTTTTAATAATTTATCTTTATTTAATTATTAAACAAAAATATTTTTATTTTTAAATGGTCGCTTTTTATGTATAAGGTTCTTGTACCTTTATTTTATTTAATAACTAGCATAATTAACATAGCGTCACAGCACATGAAAAATCGACTATATATACAGTATATTTGTCGATGACATAAAAGATGCTTGGTCAGCTTCTTTGATAGACATGAAATACCTTGCATAGTAGTAAAATATTAATTGTAAAATTGGAGTTTGGATTCCTCCAATTTTATGATTTTACTGCATAGTAGTTAAATCATGTTGTTATGATTTAACTGCAGAATCGTATATGAATTTAGCAATTTAATGACACATTAATAATCCACATGCATGGTTTCAAACAAGTCATAGTTAAACATACATAACATCAAAAGACAAGGCTTAAATGCACTTGAATGTTCATTGATTCAACAACCAACACACCATCTTTCTTTGGCAAATTCCCGTAATCTTTCATAAACCATTTCACGTTCTCCCTCATCCCATGATTGTCTCCTCGGATCATGTGGTTTTGCTTGATGACCAACTGTCTGAGAACAGAACTACAGAAGCACTTTTCAACAAATACATGGCAAACTCCATTTGGTTTGGAGTATTATAAAATGCAGAAATTACAACTTTTGTCAAATGTTTGGGGGCATATACACCAGGCTTTAGCTTTTCTTCATCAACATCTTCTGGACAACAGATATGCAAATACAGCAGTATGCATTAGTGTGTTCCTATCTTTTTTTTTTTTACCTTTTCTATTCAAACAATTGATTTCCCCATCAAAAAAAAGTTGAGTTCACAAGAGTTTCAACTGACGCAAGCGGGCCACTCAAGAAAAAAGAAAATTTCTTTATCTTCAGCCTTCATTGAAGTTCAATAACATTAATTAAGTGCATTTGTAAATTCAAGGATTTGAAGCCAGAGATAATTATCAACACGATGATCTAGGTTAAAATAAACTAGTAAGACCCAAGTACATCCAAACTTCTACTGGTAATGTCTGATTTTTTTACTGAACTTAACTATGTCTTCCTATTTCTTATGTAGCATGTTGGAGAACAGTATGAATTAATTAAGGACTCTTGTATCAAAGCTCAACATCTTCTACCACGTTTGCCATTTGCCTATTGACACTGGTTTATATGTTTTACCATATAAAGAAGCAAAAAGGAAAAATGATAAATTGTCAGCTTTATAGAGTGCCAGGAAGCCAGTTGCACGGATACAAATAATGATATCGTTACTTATTTGGACATTAAAAATTTCATAAAAGCACCAAATAACCGCTTTTGCCTTCTTTAATTATGGCCTCGCCACTCACATTTAATCAACATTAGCTGTCAAATACTCACTCTGTTTTATTTTAAGTGTTATATAAAAAAAAATTTATTTCATTTTAAATTTCGCTTTTAGAAATTTAAAAGAGCATTGATTTAAAAGTTCTAATATTGTACTTATTAATTATTAAAAAAGAGAATAAGTAGGGTGAGAGATGGAAAAATGTATTTAGATAAATTACAATAAAATTTTTATAAAATTTATAATATCTAATCATTTCTTTAGTCTGTAGGCACTATTCTTAAATGACACTTGAAATGAAACGGAGGGAATACTATTTGCCAATTGAAAAAAAGCGGTTCACCAAAACTGAGATCTCAAAAGGCCAACAAATGTTATTATATGTTTAGGCCCAATGATACAGATAGATTGGAAAGCTTACTGAAGATGTTCATACAATGAAATAAGGAGTCAAGCTAAAGTTGACAAGATGAGTTCAATCTGCAAGTTAAGCAGTGAAGAGGGGTGTTCTAGTGCATTGTAGATTCTTATCCAAGATGTCTGATTTGATGATGCCATGTGAAACACTTAAAAAGTTGTATGTTTGACGCTGGTAATTAAACTCCTAAGCTGCCTGTAAAGTTTTACACTAAAGCGATATATAGAAATCCTTCAACAAAGTTGTACTCATGACTTCAACTTATTGCTAGAACCAACTATTATGAACTCGAAAAATTACCAACTCTAAAAACTAAAAGAAATTGAAATAGAAATATAATAGAAAATGACATTATAATGGCCCTAGCCTAATTATACAAGCAGGACAACTGATTTCTAACAATGCAATAAGCAGAGTACCACCCTGCAAATATCTGACCAATGGACCAACAGCTATTGGTCTAATTTTAACTTTTTAACAGTATTTTGTAGGAGCTTCTCAATTTTCCCATTTTCTTTTCTTCTCCTTTTGACATTCTTTATCCTCTTCCTTTTTTTTATCCAAATAAGTAAGCTATATGTATATATATATAAAAAGAAATATACGTGCATATGCAAGTGCACACATTCATTCATTTATGCATCAATGTTTCCATTATATAGATTCCTGGCCATGAACAGTATATAGATTTTAACCAACTTAGGGTTCTTGGCAATTAATTGACCAGTATCATTATTGAGCTTCAAGTTTATCAGCTTAGAAAATTCAGTTCTTACAGTGTAAAATTTGACTTTCATCAAAGTAAGGCAGAAGGCAGAGAAGGATTAGATTTGAAAACCATGTAAGCAAAAATTATACAAGTAACCAGTAATAGATTTTAATCCAAAAGCTGAACTGGCAAGGAAACTGAAAAAATAGATTATCTAAAGGATAATTATGTTACTTTCAAATCAAGCTTACAAAGACGTGGAAAGGCATCAAGGATAGAAATTATCTTCAAGATACTAAATTTTTTATGTTGCCAGAAATACAGCTTTAATTTTGTAACCTTGCTGAAAATGGATAAGGTTTTAGGTAAACTTTCTACCCGCACAAAGAAGTGCAAAATTGCAGTTAGCAATGTCTTCAGTTGAAAATAAGAAGGAAATCATCCAACTTTCATTTACATACCCAAGTAGACCAAGAGATAACCCCTAACCCTCTAAGCCCAGGACAATGTTGTGGAAGATAAGTGAAAAAATGCTGGAATGTCCATTTATTTGCATGGTACCAAAGATTCATCAAGTTGGGAGCTCCTCTTAAATCACATGTAATAAGATGAGAACTTAATAAAGAAAAAGTTAGGAGATTGTCATTTGAGAGATCAATTACTTCGAATCCAACTGGCACCATAACTTTTAATTCATTTAAACGAGTTAATGCACCAAGGCATAGCTTACTAGAAAGGCTACATCTGTAAAACTTCTATTTCCTAATGTTCACCGAGCAAGAAAACAGACCATGAAGGTCATAGAAGGATAAAGGTAATTGATTCAAGTCAAGGGCCTCCAAGAAACTGAATTGATAGGTGAAATTCGGTTTCAAGATGCAAGCACATAAATGAAGTTCCTTGAAATTAGTTTTTACACCTTCAAAAAGCTCCTTATCCATGGATCAATATCATTGAAACATTCAAAACCAAGGCAGTAAGACAGCGTAAACGAGGATATTTGTTTGCCTGATAAAATTGTAAGAACTGATTGACTCCTTTGACAAATTTCTCCTTGTACACAGTACAAGCACGATTTTCACTAACTTCACATGAATCAATTTCAAACATATTATTCAAATCAAATTGTAAGTGAGGTATGGAAGAGCAAATATGTTTGAATCTATTAGATAATACACTTAATTTCACAATATCCCTCAATTTGAAGCATGTAAAGATAGAATAAAGAAGCTCATCTGGCAATTTGCTGATTCGATCCATTGTTGTTGTGCAGCAAGCTGCTGCTTTTGATGATTTACCCGGCCTCGACATTATCTCAATAGTTACAACGTCGGCTACAGAAAAAGTAGCGGCAGCGATGGTGCCTGCACCGGTGATGTCTGATCCACCACCAAAGTTTCCGACCGGGTTTGTAAAGGTAAAAGAATGGCGAAAGGCAGAGAAGAGTATGAGAGCATTTTCAGAAACTATCATTTTTTTTTTTGGGTAATGCAATTGCTGTACTTTATGAGCTAACCATACGTTATTGCTGTTTTATACTTCAAAAAGGAAATGATATTTCCTCGTCTTATTGGCCAGTCTGAGACCCGATCCGAGCAGCAATTCCACCCAACACTTTTTTTTTTTAAGGGAAAAATGATAGGGTGCTTTATTTTTTTAAAGAGAAAAATGATAGGGTGTAACACGAAAATATTTTAAGAGGTCACGCATTTCAGTAATATTTTCATCCATGCACGTTTAACTTCGGAGTTCTTAACACTTATTCAACTAAGAATATTTTTATTTAATTTAGTTTAAAATTTTAATATTTTATAAAAATAAAAAAAAATATTTATTAGTATATATTTACATCTTATGAATTTCACTGATTATCAAATTTATTTAAATTTTAAAAATTACTTATTTAGAATAACATCTTTTATTCATTTTAATTTTATAAATTTAAATTCATAAAATTTAATTAGTGTAATAAATAGATAAAATTTACAAATAAATTTTACAAAATTAATAAACTCAATTTTTTTTATAAAATTACTCTCAATAAACCTATACATATTCTTCTACTATTTTAATTTTTTCACTTTTTCACTGTATTAATTTCATAAAATTTATTATTTTTCCTATTTTAAAATTCTAAAATCAATTTTTAATAAAATTATATTATTGAGTTTTAATTTTTTGAAGTCAAATATTCGATTTGGATGTTTGTCCATTTAAATTTATAAATAGTTATAATTTTATCTTAATATTTAATTATATTTTCATTTTTAGTAATCATTTAAAATTTTAAAAAAATTAATTATTATATATAAACCCTTTCATGAAATTTATTATCAAAATAAGAAATATTCTTATAAATATAAACAATAGTCCAATAAGTAAAAATTTTTAAATTTAAATATTTTTATCTAAAATTATATTAAAAATATATTGTTCTAAATAAAAAATTATTACAAATAAATTATAATAGTTTCAATCAATTAAATTCATATAATCTAAAAAATATATTTTTTATTATTAAAAAAATATTCACATATAATAATTATCTAATCGAGAAATATATTATTATCAATTTATAATAATAAATCTAAAGAAAAAATTTACTTTAATACTATTTGATTTCTTTTGATATTATTTGAGCATAAGCTTTAAATATAATATTATAAGGGTATATTTAGAAAAATAAGATAAATAAAATTTTATTTAGAAAAATAAGATAAATAAAATTTTAATTTAAAATTTATTATAAATAAAATTATATAAAATTTAATTAAATTATATGTTTTAAATTACACCATTCCAAATATGAAATAAATTTCACGTGTAATCCATTTATAAATGAATTCTACAACCTACATTCATTCATTCCAAATATAAAATTTTAATACTATGAAAAACCATTAAATTACTATAAAATTATCATAGAAAATTATACTATAAAAAATAAAAATAAAAATAAATAAAAATTAAATCATATTATATCATATCATGCCCTACAATCCATGAAACAAACAAAACTAAGTGGTAAATTAGTTTAGTGAATTATCGTTAGCTATATCCTTGAATTCAATGGAATATTGAAGTGGCTCGCTGGTCTAGTAATTTGTTAATGGTTGGCTAATTAAAGCAGATATGAGACTCATTCCCAAGGTTTCAAATATCAGCTATTAACAATCGAAACGACTGATATTTAATGAAATTTAAAGGCATCGATCTGAGTTTGATCATTATATTAATGGAATTTTTCAAATGCTAAAAATCACAATAAATTGCCTCTAAAACTTGTTAAAATGGTAAATCGGCCAATATTAAAGGATATCAATTTGTTGAATTAGTGATGGACAGGGGACTTCCGGTTGCGGCATTAAAAGAAGAAGAAGAATAAGGAAAGGATAGTTTTGGTTTTGCAATTTTTGAAGAAAGTAATAAAAAGAAGAAGAATATGAGCTAAGTTATTTGAAGCTCGGTATCACTGAATTTTGGTTTTGACATTATTTAAAGCTGAAGAAGAACTTGTCACAAAGACTTCTTTAAGAGATCAATCATTGAAAAGAGTAGAGGGCATGAATGCAGGGAGGAGCAAGCTTCTTCAGAAACAAAAAGAAGGAAGATGGAAAAAAAAAGAAGTGGAAGGGAGAAGAAGAAGAATAGCGAAGAAGAAAGAGGATAAAATAAAAAATAATTATTATATAATTAGATAATAATATATTTTTAATTAAATAATAAATTTATATTTAAATTTATAATTTTTCACACTAAAGTAAAATACCACATATTTTTAATTAGATAATAGAATTTATATTTAAAATTTTGATTTCTCATACTAAAATAAAATAAGATTATTATGTAATTTGTTGCTAATATATTTTTATTAAATAATAAATTTATAATTAAATTTATAAATTTTCATACTATAAAGTATATTTTATTCACTTTATTTCATCTAATTTCGCGATTTAAAATACATTCATAATAACTATAGATGATTTAGGTCATGTTTGATTTAGCGGTTTCATGTTGCTGATAGCTGGTAGCTGGTAGCTGTTGCGGATAGCTGTTAGCTGATTAATAATGAGCGTTTGGTAAAAATATAGTAAGCAGTTGTTGTTATTGTATAAAATGACCAATAAGGGTATAATTTTAAATAAACTCAAATTTTAAAAATTTAAATAATAAATATATTTATAATAAATTTAAAAAATATAATCTACCAGCCACAATAAAAATAGATTGATGCCTTTTTTTTGTAAAATTTATTGGTAGCTTTTTTTTTCGAAAAAAATATTAGTAGCTTTTTTTTTGTAAAATATATTGCAATCCTCATAGATTCGATTAATTAATATATATATAAAAGATTGACGTATAAATCATTGATTTGGCATATATCGTTATACTTTAATAATCACACGTTATAAGTTTAAATTAAAGGTTACAGATATTAATATTATCTAATAATTCAGGGTTAATATTGTCAAATAAAAAAACTATCAGCAGCTGTTTATAAAAAGCTAGGAGGAGGAGCTTTTTCAAACAACTGTTGTTTGAGCCTTCAAACAGCTAACAGCTGCTGATAAAAAAGTTAACCAAACACCTATTCTTTAGCTGATTGACTTGAAACAGCTATCAGCTGCCTCAATCAGCTAAACCAAACACCCCCTTAGACCGTTCTATAACGATTCAATCTATTTTCGTTATATCGCGATCAATTCCAATTTTGCGATTTAAAACTATGCTCATTCCAGTGCTTTCAATTTCACATATTTTAGTAGATAAATATCTATAGAACTTCTATCAAACAACTCTTGCTAGTTTTTTTTTTTTTTTTTGAAAAGTCTAAGATGCATTTTACCATACGGCAAAGTAACAGTGTAACAGAATTTTTGATTGGTTTTTTTTACAAAAGTAGTCAACAATCATTGGTGCATGCAGTGACAATAAATACAGCATGAGACTGTAAATGACAACATTCGTCTGCTCCTACAAAATTGTCAATCAAAGGCATAAAAGAAGCTCAAATCAGTTGCAAAGCACTTGTACATTGATTTATACAAGGACTCAAAATTCAAATAGGCAAATACTTATAACAAACCATGATGTTGTCATGATTTAACCGCAGAATTGTGTCAAATTACTTATGAATTTAGTAATTCAATGACACATTTGTCCACATGATTTTTTGAGCAAGTCAATGTCAAACGCACATGAACAAGTCATTGTCAAATAACACATAAGAAAGTCATTGTCAAACACACATGAGCAAGTCATTGTCATGAGCAGGTCATTCTCAAATAACACATGAGCAAGTCATTGTCATGAGCAGGTCATTCTCAAATAACACATGAGCAAGTCATTGTCAGATAACACATAACAATTAAAGAAAAAAACACAACTGAACAATCATTGGATAACAAGGACTCCATCTTTCGCAAATTCCTTTAATATTTCATAAGCCATTTCGCGTTCTCCTCCATTCCATGGCTGCCTTTTCGAATCATTTGGACTTGCCTGCGTGATGACCAACTTTCTTAGAACAGGAGCATTTTTCAACAAGTAAATAGCAAACTCCATCTGGTTTGGAGTACTATAAAATCCTGAAATTACAACTTTTCTTAAATGTTTGGGGACATATTCAACAGACTTTAGCTTTTCTTCTTCAACATCTTCTGGACAGCTTGTCTGCAAAACACAACAGTATGCATTAATAATGTGTTCACCTCTTTTCCTTTTACTTTTCTATTCAAGCATATGACATACACGTGCATATACAAGCACACAAATTCATTCATTTATGCATCAGTATATCCATTATATAGGTTCCTGGCAATGAACATTATACTTCTAATAAGGATTCTTAGCAATCAGTTGACCAGAAAAATATCTTTATTCTTGAAGTTTATCAGCTTAGATACTTAAGCCCCCTAGGAGACTATTGTGGTAGATGAGTTAAAAGCTATTGAGACGTCCAATTATTTGCTTCGTAATAAATTTCACTCAAGTTGGGTGCTCCTTTTAAATCACATGTAATACGATGAGAACTAATGAACCTAAAACTCAAAAGATTATCATTCTATAGATAAACTACTTCCAATCCATCAGACCTCGCGACCAAAAAGTCCTTTAGACGAGTTAATGCACCAAGGGATAACTTACTATGAAGGCTACACTTGGAAAATGACAATTCTTTAAGAGTCACCAAACAAGAAAATAGACCATTCAGGTCATAGTGCGATATAGGTAATTGAATCAAGAAGAGGACCTCTAAGCAACTGAATTGGTAAGTGAAATTTGGTTCCAAGATGCAAGCAGATTAACGAAGTTCCTTCAAATTAATTTTTACACCTTCAAAAATCTCCTTACGCATAATATATTTCCCCTTAATTACTTTGCCATTTTTATCTTTGGTATGTTTGGAACAATATTTGCTACAATTGAGGTTAAGCCAGAGCATTTGTGCTAAGAGCAAATCTTACCCATTGGTCAATATCATTGGAGCATTCAGAACCAAGACAGCAAGACAATCTAAATGAGGATATTTGTTTGTCCTGATAAAATTGCAAGAATTGATTGATTCCTCTAACAAATTTCTCCTTGTATAGTGCACAAGGAGGGTTTTCATTAATTTTCCATTGATACAACCCTTCATTTAAACTGAGCATGTTAATCGAGATCCATGACCAATCGCCTTTTGGATGGGCTCTCAAGAAGATTAGACCTCAGCTCTATATGTTTTCGTCCTATCGAGCTTCCTCGACATCCTTTAACACTGTAGGTATACAGTCCTAATATGACAGACGCACCAGCAAAACTTTCCAAATATTCTCCGACACATACAGGTTTGTCCCCCACATACTATCTATATATAAGGACAGACCCCTACAGGTAAAGCAGGTTCTTCTTCTCCTCTCTGCTCGGCATTATTATTATTTATATTCAGACCTACCGAGCACTGATTTAGGTATCGGAACCTCTTCCGGCGAAGCTCGATCCGTCTCTCTCTTATCTTGCAGGTTGGAGATAGAGCTCATCCATCATTTGAGACCGAGCTTGGGGAGCTAGGCGGACCCCCCTAAAGTAACCCCATCATCAGTGGTGCGGTGAGCATGGATAAGCTATTTCCTATCAGAGGTGGTATATCTCAGGTACATCCCATAGCTCTTGCAAGAAGCACTCTAATTGTGCTCTACTTTTATCATTTTATACAATGAATATCTCATTTTTCTTACAATGAATGCACATAGTATTTACAATTTATCGAGCTATGTAATGCAACGCACAATCGCCCAAATATCAAGTAGCTCCATCGAGCTCCCCAATTACTTTTAGCTTAACATGGCTTGCATAAAGAGCCTTATGGCGCTCTAGCTCACCAAGTCAATTGCACTATAACCATGCCTTAACCATGCCAAATCAATCGCACTCTAACCGTGCATAACCGTGCCCTAGCTGCACCAAGTTAATCGCACGCTAAGCGTGCATAAGCGCACCCTAGCCGCGCCAAATTAATTGCACTTTAACTATGCATCTTACAAGTACCCCGGATGCACACCAAGCTCCTAACTCCTTATAAGTTCTCTGGTCGCACACCGAGCTCCTGGCTCCTCACAAGTAATAAATTCTCTCTTTAAATTCCCTTGTTTTTATTATTATACTTTATAATATTTTCATTGAAACTAATTAAATTTAGAAATCATCAACATATGAAGAGAAGAAATAGCCCTGCTTTTCTTCATCAACATCTTCTCGACAAGAGGTCTGCAAATACGGCAATATGCATTAATATGTTGCTTGCTATCTATCCTTTTTCCTTTTCCATTCAAACATTTGATTTCAGCAGCATAAAAGGTTTAGTTCACAAAGTGTTTTAAGTGAAGCAATCAAGAAATCAAAAACATAAAAAAAAAAACTACTTTATCTCATGCAATTTTCAGCCATCATTGAAATTCATGAAAACTAGTCACGCACAATGACATCCAAACATTGGTAATATTTGTTTTATTTTTTACTAAACTTTACTATGTATGTGTTCCTATTTCTTGCTTAACTGGTTGGAGATTAACTACAGCCTTTTGTTGCAAAGACCGACATCTTCTACCAGGTTTGCCATTTGCCTGTTGACACTAATTTATTAATTTTACCATATATAGAAGCAGGAAAAAAAATGGTATTCTTAGTTGATTGCATAGATACAACTGCTTTAGTTGTATCGATACTTATCCAGACCTTAAAAATTACATAAAAGCTATCAATAACTGCTTTTGCCTGGATTAATTATGGATTCACCACGTACATTTGATAAGCATTAGCAGTCAAATGCTATTTACAAACGGCAAAAAGCAGTTCATCAAAACGGAGATTCTCAGAAGGCCAACAGATATTATTATATGTTTAGACTCCATGATACAGACAGATTTGAAAGCCAACTGAAGATGCCCACACTATGAAATCAATTTTTTGAAGGTGTAAAAACTAAAATCGAATTGGCGGAAAGAGAATTGGAAAAAATAAATTTTTGGCCTATCATTTAGAAAAATCTACCAAAATTGGACTTTTGTCAATTTAATCTCAACCTTTAATTTGACCAAATTGCTGTTAGAACTTTTATTCTTTTTGTCAAATCAATCCATCCATAGACTTGGATGAACTCTGAGTCTATGTGGCAGTCCCATTTATAGACTTGTTCCTACTCGTTGAACTATACTAGAACTCACCGTTTTTTATATGCTAAATAATTATAAAATTTATGAAATTTTTTATATTATATTCATCAGTTTTTATATTTTTAATATTTAATATTTATATTTTTTTAGTTATTAAAAATTAAACTGTTCAGTCATTTTATTACTATTTTCATCATAAAAATATTAGAATTACTTTGATATTATAAAATAATTTATTTATTTTTTCTTTATATATATATATATATATTATTTGTTAATTCATACTTATTTTTAATTTTATTTATATTTCTTACATATAATTTATTTTAATTTTATAAATATTTTAATAAATTATTTTAATTTATATATATTTTTATAAAGATAAATATATTATTAATTTATAAATATTCTTACAATGATAAATATATTATAAAATAACTTATTTACTCTTCATTTATATATATTTATCTTTGTTATTTATTAAATTTATTTTATTTTTAATTTTATTTTGTATATAGATCGTCTGCAAAATAATAAAAGACATTATTTATATTATTTAAAATTATTTTTTAGTAATACCTATAAAATTAAAATAAATGATATATATAGATTGTCTGCAAAATAATAAAAGATATTATTCGTATTATTTAAAATTATTTTTTAATAATATTTATAAAATTAAAATAAATTATGTGTAAGAAATATAAATAAAATTAAAAATAAGCATGATTTAACGCATAACAAAGAAAAATATATATAAAGAAAAAATAAATAAATTAATTTATAATATCAAAGTAATTGACTAATATTTTTAGGATGAAATATTAACAGAATGACTAAACAGTTTAATTTTTAAAAACTGGAGAATATAAAAATTAGATGTTAAAAATATAGGGACTGACTAGTGTTATATGCAAAATTTCAAGGACTTTATAATTATTTAGCCTTATTTTTATAGCCAAAATCTTAAAATTGTTATTATATTATGAAATAGAAAGATTTTATATAATCATTCATAATATTTTGACTTAATTCATATATTAAAAATCGAAATAACTTTTTTATAACGAAATTTATTGCTTATTTATATTTTATTAAATGATTTATATAAATTATTTTATATTTATTTTCTGCTAAATATATTTACTTGGCACATAAGAGGGTATATAACTAGCATATTTAATACTAAACAAATCATTGTCAAACATAAATAATATTTAAATAGCATGTGAGGCCTAATTAGTGTTAAGTATAATTAGTGTTAAGTGTATATTTTTCAGTCAAATAAATTCAAGATGGATGTTATCCTATAATGTATTAAATGTCCATAAAAATAACATTTAAAAGAAAAAAAAAGCAAGGAAAAACTTAAATACAGTTGAATATTTATTGGACAAATAGAACTCCATCTTTGGCAAATATAGTCTTTCACAAACCATTTCACGTTCTCCTTCATCCCATGACTGTCTCTTTGGAACGTCTGGTTTTGCTTGTTGCTTGATGATCAATCGTCTTAGAACAGAAGCACTTTTCAACAAGTAAATGGCAAACTCCATCTGGCTTGGAGTATTATAAAATCCAGAAATTACAACTTTTGTCGAACATTTGGGAACATATTCACCAGGCTTTAGCTTTTCTTCTTTAACATCTTTTGGACAACTTGTCTGCAAATAAACAGTACGCATTAACAATGTGTTCACATAATTTCTTTTTTACCTTTTCTATTCAAAAATTTGATTTTCTCATCATAAAAATTTCAGTTCACAAGTGTCTTAGGGGAAGCAACAGGTGCTATTCAATAAAAAAGAAAAAAAAAATCATTGAAGTTCATTAGCATTAACTAAGTGCATTTGGCACGCCAAGGAAAAGCCAATCGGCAACTACATTTCTCTAGACAATAGACTTGAGATCGATTTCCTTCTCTCCATTGTAATATTCAAGAAAAAAATAATAAGTGCATCTGTGAATTCAGGGATTTGAAAGCCTGAGACACATATCAACAAGTTAATCTAGATTCATGAAAATAAACTAGCAGCCTTTCAGTTTTTATAAATGCACCCAAATAAGTGAAGATAAAATGAATATATATACATATGAGAGGATATATGTATATCCATTACATAGGTTCTGGCCAAGAACAGCATACAGATTTTAACCAACATTCAGTAAGGATTCTCAGCAACTAATTGACCATAAACCATCTCTATCGAGCTTGAAGTTTATCAACTTAAAAATCTAGTTCCTACATTGTGAAATTTGACTTAAATGATAGTAAGCCAGAAGGCAAAGGAGATTGAGTTTTGGAAACCATGTAAGCAAAATCTATACAAGTAACCAATAATAGATTTTAATCCAAAAGCTGAACTAGCACTGGAATCTGAAATAATAGATCATCTAAAAGATAATTTACGTTACATACCGTCAAGTCAAGAGTACAAAGACAGGGAAAGGCATTAAGGATAGAAACTATCTTCAAAAGACTAAATTTTGGATACTTCATGAAACAAAACTGTAATTACGTAACCTGGCTGAAGATGTGTATGGATTTCGGTAACCATTTCACCTGCACAAAGAAGTGTAAATTATAGTTAACAATGCCTTCCGTTGAAGATAAGAAAATTAAAGAAAGGTTTCGTTTTTCTCATCATCCGATGTCCATACACATACCCAATTGGACATAGTAGGAGGAGACTGTTGTGGAAGACGAGTGAAAAGATACTGAGATATCCACTTATTTGCATTGTAGCAAAGTTTCTCCAAGTTGGGTGCTCCTCTTAAATCACATCTAAAACGACGAGAACTAATCCAACTAAAACTCAGGAGATTGTCATTTGACAGACGAACTACTTCCAATCCAACAGACTTCAAAACTGAAAATTCCTTAAGACGAGTTAATGCAGCAAGACATAACTTACTAGGAAGTTTACACCAGGGAAATAACAAGTTTTTAAGAGTACCTAACAAGGAAACAGACCATTCAGGTCATAGTAGTATAAAGAGAATTGATTCAGTTCAAGGGACTCTAAGCAACTGAATTGGTAGGTGAATACAACATGCAACCATATAAACAAAGTTCCTTCAAATTAGTTTCTACACCTTCAAATTAGTTTTTTTCTTGGGTATGTTTAGAACAGTATTTGTCACAATAGAGGTTAAGCCAGAGCTTTTCAACACCTCTGCTAAGAGCAAAATTTAGCCATTGACAAATATCATTGCAGCAATCAAAATCAAGACAACAACAGCAAGAAAAATCTAAACGAGGATATTTGTCCATCCTGATAAAATTATAAGAACTGATTGACTCTTTTTGTAAATTTCTCCCTGTAGAGTGTACAAGGAAAAATTTCACTGATTTCCCATGAATCAGTGTCAAACATATTATCCCAATCAAATTGTAAGTGAGGTATGGAAGAGCAAATACGTTTGAATCTATTTGATAATACGCTTAATTTCACAATTTCCCTCAATTTTAAATATGACATGATAGAATAAAGAAGTTCATCTGGCAATTTGCTGATAAAATCCACCATTGTTATTGTTCCGCAAGCTTCCGCTTTCGATGACTTACATGGCCTCGACGTTATTTTAAAGGAAATCTATAATCTAATCTCAAATTAACTACAAAGATGGCTTCAGAAAGATCAGCCGCAGAACCCCTTTTGTTCTTTTCCCCAAAAGTTCCCGCCTTTATTGTCATTTTAAGAGGAAGAAGCTTCTCAATCTCCGGGTTTGTAAAGGTGAAAGGCTAGTGAAAGACGAGTTGTGTTCTAAACAAACTACAAACGGCCGCTTTGGGAAGTTATTTCACTTGGGGACGAGGTAAATAAATCAGTTTAATAGAAAAAAAAATTATATAATATAATCCCATTTGAGATGATAATAATTATATTTTTTATTATTAAAAAATTAAAAATTCACCTTAAAATATTTTAAAAAATATTAAAGTATGCTATTATTTAATTAATTTATTATTTCAGTTAAAATATATAATTAGAATTACCATTTTCATATAATTTCTCAATTAAAAATTAACAACGGATCTATCACATAAAATTTTATTGAATTACATTTTATATGATATTTATAGTTTTATATGATATGATTATCTAAATAAAAATTAATTGAGGAAAAATAATACGCACTATATAAATTATTTAATGAAAATGATTAATCTCCAAAAGAATCGTTTTCATATTTAGTTTGGAGCAATGAAGAATAAAGAAGTTTTGATTAACCATCAACCATTCTCACTTTATCAGCTTAATTGTTTCAATTTACACATATTTTTTTATTATATTTTTACTCTAATAATAAGTAATATTAAATAAAAATATTATAAAAATTTAATATATCAATTAATTTATTAAAATAATAAATAGATTATATAATTTGAAACTGACGAAAAAAAAAAGCGTAATAATTTTATTTGGAATGGAATGAGTAAAAATTAGTTAATTTTGGTAAATTAATTAACTAAACAGTAAACATATTACATACACGATAGGACATAATTATTGTCACCAATCATATAATGTGAGTGTTATTCCTATTAAAATTTTATTTTATTTATATTTTAGTAAAACTTATTTTCTACAGATAAATAATCCCTACTTGCTAAGGATTTTGATTGGCTAGATTGAAGAGAAGTCTATTAAATTCATATCAATTACATAATTTTTCTCGAGTAGATTATTTGGTATTTTTTCTTTTTTCTCGACTTGTGATTTCGATTTTTTTTTATCAGAATTGTGATTTCGATTTATCACATTGTTTGGGAAAATTCAGTGATTACAATTTACCATATGGTTTTAATTCAGTGCGACCAGTGCTACCAGTGCAAACACCAATTTCTACTGGGCGTCCAGCCAACTGATCATAAAAGATCAGATAAACAAAGTCTTTAGTATACTGAGTCTAATGTGGAAATCAAACTAAGTCCAATTTTTTATTGGGCTTCGTAGTTGGGCTTGGACCCAATTGTGCAAAATACAAAAGAGTTTTCTTCAAAATTACCCTAAAAATAAAATTATTTTTTTTTAAAAAATCATTTTTTAAATATTATTTTTTAACTTTTAATTTTTAAAAAATTTCTTTTTTCAGAGGTATGTCTAATATGTATTGAATATATGAAGGTATATTTCAGTTTTATAGGTATGTATCTAATATATATTTAATATATTAACAATATACTATTTGGTATTTAAAAAAAAAAATTAAAAGTGTAATTTTCTTAAAAAAATCTTTTGCTCAGACACATTTAATTGTCATTTAAAAAAAAAAAGCTTATCCATGCAATTATGCACTCTTCAAATAGAAAATCATTTTCTGAAAAATCCTGTCTTCAATCATATTTTCGTGTTCTAATTAAATATTTTCTTTTTTTTATTATTTTCAAAACAAAAATTCTTTTTTATTAAATATGTGCAGGTCCAATAATGATTTTTTTTTTCAGTTTTTTCTTAAAAAAACATATATTTCACTAATTTCAATTCTACGATCAATTGCTAGCGCCCCCACTTGATGATATAAAGATTAAAAAAATCTTTAAAAAGTAAAATATTTTGCAATAGATTCAAAGGTAAGACCAATTAATATTTCATAAAAATCAAAATTAATTAAATGTTGCTGTTAATAAGAAATGAGCTTTATATTGCTTGCTTGTGATTATAAGATAAATATTCAATTTAACATTAATAATGAATAATATTTGTATATTTGGAAAAACCATTACCCGAAACAAAGAAAAAAACAAAAGCATCACTTTCATAAATAAACTTATATTTAGAAATGTTCCACATATGGAAACAAGAAATACATATATGTCATCGAATCTTAAAAAAAGAAAAAACAAAAGATTAATCTAAATAATATGTAAATATTTTTACTTTTTGAATCAATTTCATTAACTTTTTCATAATTGTATATATAGGGCAGCATGCCTGCCTAATGAATTTTGAGTTTTTTTTATCTGATTTTAATCATTAATAGAATTAAAAAAATTATTTTGTTTGCATATATTCATATGCGTTATTTTTAAAAAAACCTGAAAAAATATATACGTGCGATTAATTATATCACCTATATATAATAAATCCTAATTAAAATAATAGACTAATAATACCTTCATCCTTTTTATATTTTAAGGACATATGCATTAGAAAAGTAGGATTTTTCAAAAAAACTTAAAAATAAAATTATTTTAAAAAATATTCATATTTTTTTTACTTTCATACTCACTTTTTAATTTTTAATTTTAAAAAACATTTCTTTATCTCAAAAGTATATATCTAATATATATTAGTATACTAGAAATATACCCTATCAATATATATATATATATATATTATATTTAATATATTAAAAATATATCAAAATTATTAAATATTTTACAAAAGTTAAAAATATATGTATTGTAATTTTCTCTAGAAAAATCTTTACAAAACATTTTAATTAATTATTGGACTTAGATTAGATAATGGTATACAAATTCCATAGTCCTTATAACACTTCATCGTTACTCAAAGATAAGTCCAAAACATAATAGAAGAATTCTAATTTAATGTTGTCAAGTAGCCAAAGCAATGGCATACACATATCAATGCATTGTGTGCTATGAGTTATGAAAAATTGCCACCTCCTCCTTTTTGCATGCTCATCCCAAATGCTCTTATGCCACCTATCTCTTTCTCCTTCCATACCTTACTTTCATTGCTTGTCTTCTCTTCATCTCTCTCTCTAAAACTCGCCTATAAATCTTTGCCTTCTCCATTGTTCCCTTCTTCATCAACACCATTTTCAAGCTCTCTTTTTGCCTCTTCTACTTCTTCAAATCTCTTCATCAACACCATCTTCAAGTCTTCTCTTTGCTTTTTCTTCTTCTTTTGATCTTTTGCTTTTTGTATTGTTATTGATTGTTATAAAGTTAACAATGAGCAGCATTTGTACTGAACAACATAATAAGCTTTATAACCCATGTCACCAACCCTTTAATAATTTTCCCAAGAAAACCTTTAAAGATCTTGAAATTCCTCCAAGAAAATTACTTTCCCGGAAAACCCATCAAGAAAATCTTGATTTTTCTCCTTATCATCATGACTCCTCTAATCACTCTAATAAGTTTCTTCCTTTTAATGACTCCGATAAGTTTCTTCCTTTTAATGACTCCAACAATAGTACTCATCACCATAATAGTACTAATAACAATAATATCCATGATGGTGATGATGACTTATTGGATAATTTGGATCCTTACTCTTCTGATCATTTTCGGATGTATGAGTTCAAGATTCGCCGATGTACTCGCAGCCGGAGCCACGACTGGACTGACTGCCCTTTTGCTCACCCCGGTGAAAAAGCTCGCAGGAGAGACCCGAGGAAATATCATTACTCCGGTGTAGTTTGTCCAGAGTTCAGGCGTGGTAGTTGCAGCCGTGGTGACACTTGTGAGTTTGCTCATGGAGTTTTTGAGTGTTGGCTTCACCCTTCTCGATATAGAACTGAACCTTGCAAAGATGGCAAGAATTGCAAGAGAAATATTTGCTTCTTTGCTCATTCTTCTCGACAACTCCGAATTCTGCCGGAAATTTCTTGTGCAAGTTCTGGAAATTTTGATAAAAGCGTGGCCTCTTCTTGTTCTTCTTCTCTTAACCATTCACATTGTTGCTGCTTAGCATGTTGTCATTTTATAATTTCTTCTCCCACTTCTACTTTACTCGGTATGTCTCATATGTCACCGCCATTGTCTCCGTCGTTGTCACCGTCTCTATCACCGGAGAAACACCGTGGTGGGTTTTCTCCGATTTCTCCAGTTTCTGGATACAATGATCGACAGAGCAATCTAAGGTCAGGATTGATTAGCTATAAAGATGTTCTAACAGAGTTAATGAGTTCTCTGGATGCTATAAATTTCAATAATGAAACAGCTAATAATAATTCTGTAATTTCTTCTCCATCTCCATCAATTTCATCACCAATTTCTGCTAATTCTCCATGGATTGAAGCTTCTTTTAATGGCGGATTCGAAGATCAGCAGCAGCAGCAGCAGTTCATTCTTTCACCTACAAATCTAAGTTACTCATCTGGGTTATCAAGAAATTCATTCAACAATAAAGATTGTTCAAGAAATGGATTTATTAACAACAATAATAATAATAATAACAATGGAGGCGGACAAATGGGTGGTTCAGATCCTGATCTTGGATGGGTGATTGAGCTCTTGAAGTAGAGATCGTGAAGATGATGAAGCTAATTGAAGAAGAAGATGATGAATTAATGGATGGTTTGAATTTGTACATATAAAGATCCTGCACCAGCCAGTATATATATATATATATATATATAATATTTGGTGTAAATTGTTGAGATTATTGTTTCTATTTTTTTAAGTTTGTCAAATTTTCAATCTTTTTTTGTTGGTTTAGTTTAGTTTGATTAGTTTTTGTTTGTTTTTTTAGTTAATTAAGTTTGTTATAATTAATTCTCTTGAATAAGAGAATTTGTTTATGATCCTTTTGTATTTTGATGGAGTTAGTTAATGAAATGATCTTCCCAAGTTTTTTAGGTCTTTAATTAGAGATTGAAATCTTGATTTCCATTTTTCACACTGGGATTTATGAATGGCAAATGTAAACAGAAATTATTAAATTTTATAATTTTTGTAATTATTAAAAAAATAATTTTACGGGTGAATATGGAAAGTGTCAGTAGTAAAGACACCATTTAAAATTATTAAAAGGCAAATGGATTTTAATAAATATAATTAAAAATTTTGAAAATTTAGTTTTTTGAAAATTTAATTCTTTCTAATTTGAATTTAATTAATTTTATAAATTCGAATGATAATTTTTTTCTAAAAATTTATCCATAAATTTAAAATTATCGACCATAACCTTTTTATTCAAAACATATATCAATGCTTTGAGCAAAAATATTTCTTTTTTGAAATTTTAAAAGAAACTAAAGTGCTACATTAAAAGTTAAACAAGTTATATACTAATTTAAACGTATGACCATCTAATAATTTTAAATTTAAATTATAATTGAATTTTTTATATAATAATTTATAAAATTTGTTGAAAATAATTAATAGCTACTACTTTATTAAAAATCTAAATCAAAAGAATATCTTAATTTAAGAAATTTAAAAAGCTATATAAATAGATTATTTTTCTTAAAAAAATTTAAAATAATAATTAAAAATAGGAATTAATGAATATAAATTTAAATTTAGAGATGTGAATATATTAATGTGTAATATCAATTAAGGTGGCAAAATAAAAAAAATGAGTTACGTGGCAAACATGCATCAGCTGAATATTAATTTTGATTATTTTTGAGAGATAAATGATCTGTCCATAGTGCTAAGGATGACTTCATTTCTCATCTCTTTTTTTGGCTTTGGCTTTCTCTCTGAAAATCTCCCTCATTTAATTTTCATTATTTACTTGACAATATATTTAGATTTTTATTGTTTATTTTTCATTTTTTATCAACTTTATTAGAATTTCATGCGTTAAATATTGTTAGTGATTTGAGAATTACCGAAAATAAGTGAATGATTAATTATTAAATTGTTATTTAGTGTTGTTAATTAAATTGAATTGAAATTATTAATTATTAATTATTAAATTGAATTGAAAAGACGATGATGATTTTATTATAATATTACTTAATTTAACTAAATTATTTTTTGTGAATAAATAATAATTACAAAACTCATTAAATTTTAATAATATTGGCAAATATTAATTACAAAATCAGTCTTAATGGTATTATTATTTAATAATTAATTATGAAGATGATTCAATTTTAATATCATGATCAAATAATAATTTCAATATCATTGAATGATAATTTGTTGAGTAGAAATTAAATATTTTGCTTTAAAATTAATGAGTAAAATTCATGTCAAGCAAGATTCTAAATATAAATTAATGGAAAAATTGAAAATATTTGAATTTTAAATACATAAATAAGGCAACTCATATAACATTTCGGTTTTTTAATGATGCATGAAAAAGGCATAGGCAAAAAATCCAACGGCTTAAATAAATTCTGTGACCGAATCCATAGGTTTGAATAGTGCCAATTAAATTCATTGACTTTTTAAACAGCAATAAAAATTTTTAATTTTTATTAAAATAGTTTTTAATTTTATTAAAATTAAAAAAATACGCATAATATTACGGATGTCTTTATTCAACATATATGCACTAATTTTCAAACTTATAATAATTTTAAATAAATAATAATCATTTTATTATACTAAAATAATTTAAAATTGATTAGCACAAATTTTTTTTCAAAGATTGATTTAAACATATTAATAAATATTTATTTAATAATTCTTATTACACTATATAAGATGATTAAATAAATAAAAAATAAAATAAAATAAAAATAAAAATATATATAAAAAAATTTGATATAATACTTATATGTCAGTATGGAGGAATGCAGTCATTTTTGGGGCAGAGATTCAATCTCGTGACTCGGTAAGACAGCAGATATTGTTTTGGGTTCGATGGAATCAGGTGGCTGCTCAAAAATCGGGTTCAATTACTAGTTCAAAGAGGGTTACTCTGGTTTCTTAGGATCCTCCACCTTCAGGCTGGATAAAATTGAATTCAGATGGTGCCTCGAAAGGGAACCCGGGTTATAGTAGCTGTGGTGCTGTTCTTCGTGATGAATATGGTAGATGGTTACAAGGTATAATTGGCAATCTGGGAATTTGTTCCTCTACTGTTGCAGAATTGCATGGCCTCTTAAATGGGTTGCGTTTATCTTGGAGTTGTGGTTATCGAAAGTTGGTGGTGGAGCTTGATTCTTTGTCTGTCTTACATATGGTGACAGAAGCTAATGTTTCAAGTCTCAGATTTGCTAATCTAATTTATGAATGCAAGAAGTTGTTGTCCTTGCCATGGGAAGTCAAGTTGCAGCATGTGTTGCGTGAGGGAAACCAGCTTGCTGATAAGTTAGCTAATTTTGCTATGCATGGAGCCCCTGGTGTCTACATTTTGCAAGAAGTTCCTGATGTTTTTAAGCCTATTTTGGAAGCTGATGCACATAGTGTGCCTTGGCCAAGATTAGTTAGATGTTAATTGGGTAATCCCCTCCCTAGTATCAAAAAAAAAAATACTTATATGTCAGTTGAACAATAATGTAGCTGAATAATATTATGAAATAATAAAATAATAATATAGTAGTTATATTTTTTCATTGATGTTGTATATAAAGAGAATATAATTATTATAAATATCAAATAAAAAAATCATAATACTATTTGAAATTTTTCGAATAAATATAATTATAATTAATATTAAGTAAGATATTATAATAATATTTAAACTTTTTAAATAAATATCTATTATATAATAAATAATAAACTTAATTTAAAATATTAAAAAATTAAAATATATGACAAAATTAAAATAATAATGCATAATATAATATTATATTTGTATTAGCTATTTTAGTATAATATATATATATATTATAATTATTTTGTAATATATATATATAATTTTGTTATCAATCACTTTAAAAAAATATTGCAATAAATTCAAATAAAAATAAAATATATCCTAACAAAAATTACAAGATTTATTAATTAAATATACGAGATATTTATAGAAAAATCCATTAATTAAATGCAAAAGACATTTATTTCATTAGTAAGAAGACATTGATGGATGATGACAAAATTGACATGTCTTAGCTCCCCTCGGTTGAGGTCTCTCTCTCTCTCTAAACTTTGAGTTTTACGATTCTTACCTCCTTACTAATTCACTATGCATCTTTAGGGTTCTTTCCTTTCCTCTTCTTCCTTTCTTCCTTTCTTCTTTTCTTCTTTCTTTCTTTGTTATTCATAAATATTTCTCTCCGATCCACTAATGGCACAGTCTATGGAGGATTTATTGCGATCTTTAAAACTTACTGAGAAAGAACATGAAATTGCCGAGATTCCATCAGATCATGAGTTACAAGCTTTACAAGAGTTGAAGATCTCTTTATGCTTAGTTGGAAAGCTATTTACGAAGAAGGAAATCAATGTCTCGGCCTTTCGCACAACTATGCTTTGTAGCTAGAAACTCCTTAAAGCCTTCAGTCTGCGTGAAATTGGACAGAGCACATTTGTGTTCCAATTCTTTGAGGAGGCAGACAAGAGGAGGGTATAACATTTTGGCCCGTGGTGCTTTGATGATCATCTACTATTGTTACAAGAGAAAAAAGATGAAGATTTTCCATCCAGGATGGAGTTTAAAACTTGTAATTTATGGGTAAGGGCATATGAAATTCCATTCAAACTTCTTCTTTAGTCACTGCAAAAACTATTGCCTCTAGATATGGGGATTTGATTAAAATTGATGAAGGAGATAAACTGGGCCGGCAGTAGTATCTGAGATTTCGTGTGTCTATCCCTATAGACAAGCCCCTAAGAAGAGGAGTCCTCTTGCGAATGGTGAATGGTGAGGTGCTTTGGGCCAGGTTGAAGTATGAACGACATCTCACCTTTTGTTTTGGTTGTAGGAGAATGGGGCACATTCTTGTAAACTGTCCTTTTAACCAGAACATTAGGGAAGGGCAATATGATGCATGGATGAGGGCATCACCTATGAAGCCTTTTAGATTGAGAAATGCGTCTAAGAAGGCGATGGAGGACAAATTGATTGATGCTTTTCAAAAACGAGAGTCTGGTTCCCTCTGTTCTACTTTATCAAACTTGCAGGATCTCTCTACTAAGGGACCTAAGACAACCTGTGCCAAATCATTGTCAAAGATACTATAAGAATTAAATAATGCTAACAATGATGGGAGTGTAGGTAAACCAGTTAGCACTAGAGAGGTTGAAGCACAAGGCAATGCCAGTCAATCGCCATCTCTACATATCGCTATTGAAAATGTTGGTGAAAATGTTGTTTTGACTAGCACACATTCTGCTGATCCCAAATAGATTGTTATGATGAGCTCTCCAGTTTTGGAGTGCCACACTCTGCAGTTACCTTATATTAATCCTACTTCTTTATGTCAACTCAACTTTGTTATTGGACAAGAGTATTTAACTGTTTAGCTAAACCAAAACATTAAAAGTGGGTTAGTTTCTACTGCCATGGAGGGACAGTGTGTTTTGCCAGGCAGGGATTTAACCAGTGGCCATAAGAATGGTGATGTTATTACTGTTAGAACTTGGAAACGCAGAACTCGGGCTAAGGAAACGAAACTAATGAACATAGAGCCTCTACAAATGCATGAAAAAAGATGCTTTTCAGAACTTGATAATCGGGACATTGATTATGTTGCTGATAACAGCAAGAAACAGAAGAATGATGGGTTATTGGTACCCTTACTGTAATGGAGGTGACCGTCAATAGACTCTATTGACGGTTGCCTAGAATAATAAAAATTATCAGTTTCAATTGTCGAGATTTGGGGAGTACTTTGGCAGTTGTAAAATTAAGGCACCTATCTCACACGCAACTCCCTAATATTTTATTCCTTAATGAGACAAGATCTACGGGTGAGCAGATGGAATTTATTAGAAGCTCTTTGGGTTTTGCTCATTGCTTTTCAGTAAGAGGGGAAAATAATGGAGAAGGTCTTGCTTGTTTATGGGATGAAACATTTTAATTACATTTGTTATCTTTTTCTAGTCATCATATTGATTTTATGGTTACCTAACCAGGGATGGATAAAAGATGGAGATGGATGGGTTTTACGGTTGGGTAGAATGGAGGAAAAATCATACGTCTTGGAAATTGTTACAGCAATTATATGCTAGGTTGGATTTTCCATGGCTAGTTAGTGGTGATTTTAACAAAATTCTGAGTCATGATGAAAAATCGGGAGGGAGCCAGCAACCAAACCATTTAATTGATGCATTCAAGGAGGTCCTTTTTTACTGTGGGTTACAAGACATTGGCTTCCAAGGCTACCCTTTACTTGAGAAAATAAGAGATCAGGGATGAATCTTATTGAAGAAAGAATTGATAGACACGTGGCTTCTTATTCTTGGCTCCAATTGTTTGAACATTGTGATGTATCCCATATCGTTCATAGTGGATCCGATCATCTACCGATTTGTTTGGATACATTGGGGTCTACTATTTATAGCAAAAGATCTTCACGCTTCAAGTTTGAAGCTATATGGGTTAGGGACCCAAACTGTGTGGAACTTATTAAGCAGCATTGGAGAGATGCATGTACCAACTGGAATCTTGTATAGAAAATTGTTTCAAGAAGTTGTTAGAATAGAGTCGAGAGGTGTTTTGTGACCTAAAAGCTAAACGTAAGCAAATAGTGAGGCAACTCCACCGGATTGATGATAGGGCTGAAAAGAACCTTAGGCAGAGTTTAAAAGCGGTGCTAGCTGTAACATCCTTATACCCTATAAACATATAATACACACACACTCAGTATGTAAAATACGTATATACGGTATAAAAATATCACAATTTAGTTTAATAAAAACTTACATATTCCCTTATTATTTAAAATATTTATATTTGTACAGATATATATATATGTATCAAAATACATGATATCTCACATTACTCCATTATTTAAAACATTCTTTATAATTTACAGTGTATATATATATACTCCCAAAACATAATATAATATATATAATGTCAAAATATATTATAAAATAAAATATGTACATGCTGGTAAAGTGGCACTAATCATGTTGTAGCACAAAAACTTTAAGCTTAATCAATAAAAGCCTAGACCCGATCTGGTCTAGTAGAACTCTCTGGCTCTACCAAATCATTCATGTCACTAGCGCAATGAATTAAAATCGTGCTAAGCCAAAGCCTAGTAGTACAAATTTTGATAATAATAATATTCAAATACAATGCCAATGCAGAATGTTCATATGTTATATTATCACATGATATTCAAGACCACTTTTGAATATATGCTTTCATCACTTGATAATTTATACAAACACATACACAAGCATGGGCCCAAACAACTAATATATTATTCAATTCTCAGAGTTACCATTTTGGTCCATAATGACACCATGTGTCTAGCCCCGAAGGTAAAATATCAATATATCAGTCCAACTAGGCCTGGGCTTACGACCCAGTCTTTTCACCCAGCCCAGCTTCAAGGACTTGTTTCTAAGGTTTACGACCCAGTCTTTTCACCTCAAAAATATTTTTACAATGAAGCCAAGAGTCTAGCCCCATAAGCAAATATAGGCATGCCACCAAACATAGAACTCTGAACATTGATTAACATACTGGGCACACAATTATTTCATATTTTCATTATCAATCTCTTTCTCATTTTTTTATTATCAAGTTAGGCACATTGCCTCATTTATCTCATTCATATCAATGTTATTTCTTTTCAACATTTCATCCTCATCATAGGATATTTTATAATGAAACCATATTACTCAAACATTTTGAGTCATTTTCACATATTTCACATATTTCACATTTTATTCAATCTAACCATTAACAATGACTTTTCACAATGTACAATAATGCATACATAGCAATTCACATATTTTAACATCATGTTCATGAATACATAATGTATCAAGTAGCTTAAGACATTTTTCATCCAAAATGTGTTAGGCCAAATGTAATGCAATCACATTCCATTCATTAAGAGTTTGTACACACCTTAGGAAATACTCCAAAACAAGCTTTAAAACTTCCTCCAACCTTCTCTTCTAAGTTAACCTTCAATACTAGGGTTGGGCAAACTACTCTCTCTCAATATCTATACCAAATGTGATAATAAATAACCATTTAATATCACATTCTAAGGCATTCTTAATATCAAATCATTTAAATAGAAATTGTAAATGAAAAATAAAGAAAAGAGTTATTCTTAAGTGACACGCCCAATAACACGGGTGTGTTACTAACCGTGTTACTAACCCAATCACATAGAAGCTTTGACACATCTAATGACATGGGTGTGTCACTACCCACGTCATTCATTCTGCCTCATAGAACGTTTGACACACCCAATAACACGGGCGTATTAATGGCCGTATTAATTATTTTGCCTTACAAAAGCTGTGACACGCTCAGGGGCATAGTCGCGTTAATGGTCGTGTCATCAATGTGAAACTCAGCAACATTGAACTCTCAACGATATGGCCATTAACACAATCCATTAATGATGTGTCATTATCCATGTCAGACAAAATCTGTATTTTGAACTCTCAACCATATGAACACAATCATTCCAAACTCTACAATACAACACCCTAAATCATCATCTTAGCTTATATCCATAATTCTCCCACAAATTTAATATTTATATAACTTCAACATATCAGAACTATCATCTCATTCAATCAATCATCACTTTCTCTCACAACACATTCAAAGAAGAAAAAAGAAAAGAAATCTCTTCTCTTTCAATCTAACCTTAAAAATCACCATTAGCTACTTACAACATCTTCATACATATTCAAATAAGCCATCAAAATATACTAATACAAATTTTTCAAAATTCAAATATCATGTTCTTCCATAGAATTCCAAAGAAACTTGCAAAATGATAAAGATACTTACCAATTGATGAAGAATCCTCAAAATCTTCACTTAAATCCTTGAGATTACTTCAATTATTTGATGAATGGAAGAAGAACTCTTCTCTAGACTATTTCTCTCTCAAACTCACGCCAAAGAAGAAGGAAGAAAAGAAAAGACTCTTCTCGTTTCTTTCATCCTTATATATATATATATATATGTAATAATTACTATGCACTTAATTATACAATATATATGTAATGTATATTTTGAATATATGTATATATATATATATCTTATATATATATATATATATATCTTATATATATATATATATCATATTTACATCAAATATATTTTAAATATACATTTTGCTTAAAAATCCTTTCATTTCATTTAAATTATTTATTTAATGTATCAAAATTTAATTTAATTTATTTAATATTCAAAAATTAAGGATATTACAATTCTCTCCCCCTTAAGAGAATTTCGTTCGTGAAATTATCCGCTATCAACTATGGAACAACTGAGGATACTGACTCTGCATTATTTGTTCACTTTCCCATGTTGCCTCCTCAGTGGCATTATTCCTCCGAAGAACTTTTACAAGTGGCACTTTCTTATTTCTTAACTCTCTTACTTCTCGTGTTAAGATCACTATTGGTTCTTCATCATAAGTCAGATCTGAACTTACCTCAATAGCTTTCGCTGACAATAAGTCAAATCTTTTCACCCAGCCTCATAAGTCATATCCGAACTTACCTCAATAAGTCAGACCCGATCTTTTCACCCAACTCAGCTTCAAGGACTTGTTTCTGAGATTTACGATCGGATTTTTTCACCTCAAAAATATTTTCACAGTGATGCCAAACGTCTAGCCCCACAGGCAAATATAGACATACCGCCAAACACAAAACTCTAAAAGTTGAATAACATACCAAGCACACAATTATTTCATATTTTCATTATCAATATCTTTCTCATTTTCTCATGATCAAGTTAGGCTTATTGCCTCATTTATCTCATTTATATCAATGTTATTTCTTTTCAATATTTCATCCTCATCATAGGATACTTTATAATGGAAACCACATTACTCAAACATTTTGAGTCATTTTCACATATTTTACATATTTTACATTCTATTCAATTTAACCATTAACAATGACTTTTCACAATGTATAATAATGTATACATAGAAATTCACATGTTTTAACATCATGTTCATGAATACATAATGTATCAAGTAGTTTAACACATTTTTTATCCAAAATGTGTTAGGCCAAATGTAATACAATCACATTCCATTTATCAAGAGTTTATACATACCTTAGGAAACACTCCAAAATAAGCTTTAAAACTTCCTCTAACCTTCTCTTTCAAGTTTCCTTCAACACTAGGGTTGAATAGACTACTCTCTTTCAATATCTATACCAAATGTGATCATAAACAACCATTTAATATCACATTCTAAGGCATTCTCAATATCAAATCATTTAAATAGCAATTGTAAATGAAAAATAAAGAAAATAATTATTCTCAAGTGATACGCCCAACAATAAGGGCATGCTACTGACCGTGTCACTAACCCAATCACACAGAAGCTTTGACACATCCAATGACATGGGCGTGTTACTGTCCGTGTTATTCATTCTACCTCATAAAATGTTTGACATGCCCAATAATACGGGTATATTAATAACTGTGTCAATTATTTTGCCTTACAGAAGCTACGACACACTCAGGGATATGGCCGTGTTAATGGTCATGTCATCAACGTGGAACTCAACACCGTTGACATGCCCAACGATATGGCCGTGTCACTGTCCATGTCAGGCAAAATTTGCTTTTCGAACTCTCAGCCATATGAACACAATCATTCCAAACTCTACAATACAACACCCTAAATCATCATCTTAGCTTATATCCATAATTCTCTCACAAATTTAACATTTATATAACTCCAACATATCAGAACTATCATCTTATTCAATCAATCATCACTTTCTCTCACAACACATTCAAAGAAGAAAAAAGAAAAGAAATCTCTTCTCTTTCAATCCAACCTTAAAAATTATCATTAGCTACTTACAACATCTTCATACATATTCAAATAAGCCATCAAAATATACTAATACAAAATTTTCAAAATTTAAATATCATGTTCTTCCACAGAATTTCAAAAAAACTTACAAAATGATAAAGGAACTTACCAATTGATGAAGAATTCTCAAAATCTTCACTTGAATCCTTGAGATTACTTCAATTCTTTAATGAATAAAAGAAGAACTCTCCTCTTGACTCTCTCTCTCTCTCTCTCAAACTCACGCCAAAGAAGAAGGAAGAAAAGAAAAGACTCTTTTCTTTTTTTTTCATCCTTATCTATATATAATAATAATAATAATAATAATAATAATAATAATAATAATAATTACTATGCACTTAATTATACAATATAGATATATATATATATATATGTAATGTATATTTTGAATATATGTATATATATCTTATATATATATATCATATATATCATATTTACGTCAAATATATTTTAAATATACATTTCGCTTAAAAATCATTTCATTTCATTTAAATTATTTATTTAATATATTTAAATTTAATTTATTTTATTTAATATTTAAAAATTAGGAATATTAAACTAGCAGAAATATCTCTCAGAGAAGAAATTATGTGGAACCAAAGATCCCGTGTCCAGTGGTTATAGGAGGGTGATAGGAATACAAAATATTTTCATGTTGTGGCTTCTAAAAGGAAAAAAGTAAATTGTATCACTAGCTTACAAAATGATCATGGAGTGTCTTTAACAGGTACAACCCTTTCAAGTCATGTTATTGATTTTTATCAAAAACTATTTTCTTCTGAAAGTCGAGTGTTGCAAGCAGATGAACTAGACTTTATTCTTTAAAAAGTTACGATAGAAATGAATCGGATGTTAGATCGACCTTTTAATTTTGTCGAGATTTTTATAGATCTGAAACCCACTATTTTATCAGCAGTATTTGCATATTGTAGGCTCAGATGTAGTTCGTTTGGTCCTAAATATTCTAGAAGGAGGCTCTTTACTAATAGATTTCAACCATACCCATATTTGTCTCATTCCAAAAATTAAGGAGCCAAAGTTCATTTCAAATTACTATCTTATTAGTCTTTGCAATGTTGTGTGTAAAATTGCAACAAAAGTATTAGCCATTAGATTGAAGAGGATACTGGGGGACATCATTGATGACAACCAAAGTGCTTTTGTGCCTGGTAGACTCATCACAGATAATATTCTAGTAGCTTATGAGGTATTTCACCATATGAGGACGAGTGGACCTACTAGGAGAAAGCTAATGTCTATCAAACTGGATATGGCTAAAGCCTATGACTGAGTGGAATGGACTTATTTGGAAGCAGTGATGGTGAGGTTGGGGTTCTCTACTCGATGGGTATCTTTAATTATTAAATTTGTTTCCTTCGCCTCCTACTCAGTTCTCATTAATGGGGAACCAACTTGTCATATTATCCCTTCTCGGGGATTAAGACAAGGCGACCCTATTTTTTCATATTTATTTTTCTTATGTACTGAGAGCTCATCTGGCTTTATAAAGACATTTTTATTTTTAAGTAAAGGAGCAGTTCATGAAGTCTAAATATGTAGGAAAGCTCCAGTTATCTCAGCTGATGTTTGCGAATGACCGTGTTTTGTTCACCCGAGCTAACATGTTTGAATTGAAGGCTATTTTCGATATACTCTATCATTATGAAAAAATTTTGGGTCAAAAGATTAATTTTCATAAGTCAAATATTGCCTTCGGTGGTAATGTAGATACCTCTTTACAATCCCAGTTGGCCACTTGTCTTAGGATCCGATATGTTGAATATCATGCTATGTATTTGGGGTTACCAACATTAGTGGGGAGATAAAAAAAGAAAGGTATTTTGCAGAATTAAAGATAGACTTTGGAGCCAATTGCAAGATTTAAAAAAGAAATTTTTATCATGGGCAGGCAGAAAATTATTGATCAAGGCAGTGACCCAAGCTATCCCTAATTATGTGATGCAATGTTTTTCATTACCAGTCTCACTCTGTCAGGAAATTTAAGCCATGATTTTATAGATTTTGGTGGGGGCGAAAGAGTAATGCAAGGAAAATACACATGTGTAAATGGGAAAGCTTATGTTAGCAGAAGAGTAAAGAGGGGTTGAGATTTTGAGATATTAATTATGTTAATAAAGCCCTTTTGGCAAAACAAGGTTGGCATCTAGTAATGAACCCTGAATCTTTAGTGGCCTGGGTATTAAGAGCTAAATACTATGATGGCTCTGATTTTTTTAAAGCCGCGTTGGGAGCAAATCCAAGTTATAGTTGGAAAAGTCTGTTAATGGGTAGATCTATCCTTGAATGTGGGACTAGATGACATATTAGAGATAGGTCTAAGGTTCATATATGGCGAGATAAATGGATCCCCTAACCTACATCTTTCCAAGTTATTACTCCTCCACGAGTGATACCCTCTGATGCCAAAGTCTCTTGCTTGATTGATGCTAACAGTAAATTATGGTAATGGGATCTGGTCTCGAACACATTTCTTCCAATGGATGTTGAGCGGATTCTACAAATTAACATTGGGCTCTTAAATAATTATGACAGGTTAGTGTGGCATTTTCATAAAAGTGGTGACTATGTAGTCAAAAGCGGATATAGAGTGGCATATGATATGAAGTTTACCAATAATTCAGCGTCGTCTTCTTCTCACCTTGAAGTTTCCTTTTGTAAGAAGTTATGGAAGTTAGCCATTCAATCAAAGATTTGTAGTTTTATGTGGCATGCAGCTTTGGACATCCTACCAACTAAAGAAGTCTTGTGACGTAGGATACATTGTTTGCCAAGTAAGTGTGAATTTTGTGATAAAAATGAGACTATTATCCACCTTTTTAGAGATTGTCCCTTCACTTCTCAAGTGTGGACCTCTTTACAGTTTGGGCAAAATACTATATTGAGTGATTCCAATTTTAAATATTGGCTTATGTCAATTTTTGAAAATTATGACTTGGCAGAGGGGGAGAAGTTTGCTTACTACTGTTATGCCATCTGGTTACTCAAAAATAGAAGGTTGTACAATGGAGCGGAGGCCACTGTTGGCGGGGTTCATTGTTTGGCAGCTCATTTAAGGCCTTCTCTAATTGATTTGTCATCAACTGACTAAGCTCTAAGGATGCAAATCCTAGCAGACAAAAGCCATCGATGGCGTCCTCCTCCTGCTGGAGTAATCAAATTGAATTGTGATGCTGGTCACCTTAATGATCAACGTATAAACTTGGGGTGTATTTTTTGGGACGAAGTGGATCCGTGATGGCATGTGGGGTAAAATGCATCAGAGAGAATTGGGATGTGTCTACAGTAGAAGCTATGGCTATTGGATTTGGGCTACAGTTAGCGTTAAAACTCAGCTTCATAAATCTTATAGTGGAGTCGGACTGCAAAAACGTCATTGATAAGTTGTTACAGGAAGCAGTGCTTCGAAATAGACTGGGTATCGCTCTATCGGACTGTCTTACCTTGAGCCGAAAACTATCTACTTATGTATGGTCATTCACCCCTCGCTCTGGTAATGGGGCTGCCACTCACTCGCAAAGTTTGATTTTTCTTTCTTTTAATGAATTAATATGGTTTCACGATGATTACCCTAATGCTTTGTGTGATGCTTTATATTTGGACTCTTTACTTTTAAATTAATGAATATCTTTGATTATAAAAAAAAAAAAAAAAGAAGAAGAAGAAGACATTGATGTGTATTTATCCATTCGCCAACAACTCCTACTACTCATTGAGTAGCAAAGACAAGTGAATTGAAGTACAAAAAAAATCTCAAATAATTTATAAAATATAAAATTTATTTTACTATGCTTTGGGATTGAATAAATAAAATATATATATATATATATATATTTTAATTATATAGATATATATATTACTATTTTAAAGAAATTTATTACATATGCCCATTAAAAAGTTTGGAGGTACCGAATGCTAAGGGAAAACTTTTCTTAGTGTATACTTTTATTGAAATTGAGTCATTACTGATTATTATGAATGCATGCATGTGAAGTGATATGATAACATAAAATAATAATAATAATTTATAATAAATAATAGATTGTGAAAAAAAAATCAGAAAAAAATTGATATAACACAATAAATGATGGGATATTATTTGTTTCTTAAGAGGGCTACTTATCTGGAAAAAAAAAAACTGCTTGGATGGTAAGGAAAGGGCCCATAAGGTTTTGTTTGGAATCATTCCTTTTCTTTTTCTTTTTCTCTTTTTTTTAATAATTTGATAAGGTTTTATTTATGAATTTATCTCATGACATATATTAAGCAGTAATAAATATTTGTATTTAAAAATATTTTATTTTTATTAAAATATATTACAATCATTTTACAATTTTTTAATTTTTTTTATTAATCACTTTTAAAAAAGTGATTACAGTAAATCTCAATAAAAATGAAACATAATAAAATCAGTATATTTATTATTACTTAATATGTTTTATTAATAGATTTATCTTAGAACACATGTTCAATAAACAATAATAAATACTTTAATTTTTATTTAAATACATTTTATTTTCACTAAAATTTATTCCAGCCATTTTATAATTACATAATTTTCTTACTAATCATTTCAAAAAAAATATTGCAATAAATTCCAATAAAAATTAAAATATTTATTGTTGTTCAATATGTCTTAAGATACATGTTGTTAGATAAATTATTTATTTATGAGTCTTTTTGATGGATATTGTTATATTGACACTTTTTAAATAGTACTAAATACTCTAATTTTTTATTTTTTATTCTAATTCATTTTATTTTTATTGAAATTTGTTATAAACTACACGGATTACAAAATTATGCAACAAATTTCAATAAAAAAAATAATTCATTTGTTATTGTTCAATATAGCACCCATTGACATATTATTATTGTATTTATTGATTGATTTATTCTTAAGATTTGAAGGGTTAGATCATAGATGCAGTGTTGGGTGTTAGGGGGTGCAATTAATAGCGTCACAAGAACTAACAAGAAATGGCGTAGGTGTGGAGGGAGCAAAGCCCATGCTAACATTACTGTTGACAGGTCCCCCACCTGATCCTCACCTTAAAAACTTTTTTAGGGTCACAAATTTTCATTTCATTTATTGCCAAATTCAGTGGCTTTTCAATTCATGGGGACGATTGGCCCATACTTTTGAAATGCTTTGTTTGTTGTTGTTGCGGCCAACACTTACCTAACTTCACTCTCTAAGGTATGGCTTCCTCCTGTAAAAAATTGGTGCATTTTATGTATTGATAAATAGATCCATTTTATGTGTTTGCCTATTCCTTCACTTTAGATTTTGAAAAAATATTATATTTCTTATGGATTTTGCTTTTTAATTTTTATTTTTTTATCAAAAATTTTTAATTATTTATAACACATAACAAATTCGTAATAATCTAATAATAAACTTATAAAAAAATTATCATATATAAAAAATAAATTCATAACAAAAATTAGTAATTTTTTATATATCATATGAAACTAGTAAATTTATAAATTGATCAAAAAATTCTAATGAATTTAATAATATTTTTTTGAATGGATAAATTTATAATACTATGAATTTTTGGTGACATTTATAATTCGTAAAAATAATCTCCGAGACAATACTTTGATCTGAACTGAATGGAATTGAATTTATATTTAATTAGAGAAAAATCAATCTTGATTCCCCTCAAAACTCTTAACTCAAATTGGCTGGATTGGTCCAAGTGAATCGAGAAAAAGGAACTAATTTTGCTAGAAATCAATCAAAGTTGAATTGAAACATCCAATTTCAATTCTAAATTAGAATTTAGATTCATCATCGATTTCAAAAACTTCACTCTTATTAGATGTGGGAAAGAATCTGTTTAGCTATATTTTTTTCTAAATACCCTTTTTGTCCCATTAAAATTATCGCATTTATGAATATTAAAACAATAATTATTTTTTTTAATTTTACAAAAATTATTGTGAATGAATTAAAATACTTTCTATTGACTTATTAGTATTAATAAACTAATTAATATGGTAATAATAATAATGATAAAGAGATAATGAAAAAAATCCATAATAATTTAATAGACAAATTCTATAAAAGATATAAAGCAACTATTCTATGTCCTGTCCATTTTCATATCGCTATCCCTATTCCTAACACACAGCCATAAAGTCAAATAACAGAGGCTACGATTTACATTTATGAATCTAATCATTAAAAAAGAATGTGTAGTACTAAATTAAAATTTCACAATTTTAATCCTCTCCTTTCAAAGTTAGCATATTTAACATTTTTCTGCATGCAAACTGAGACAAAATCTAGTGATAAGTGCATATTCTCTTGAATAATAAATTCAAGATCAATTACCGATTCCCCATATATAAATACTAAAAAAAATCTTTCTGCTGACTTCACAATCCTATTTTTCTTAAATAGGAAAAAAAAATTGGGTGTGGATATTGGAGTGAATCAATATATGGGGAATTCTAACCTTAACAACCCTAAGACAAGTACCAAACAGAATGGTGCTATACCCCCAATAAAAACTCTTTGATCAAATGCACTGCCTATACACCTTTTTATGTGAAATAAACAAGTAAAATTCAGTTGTCCTTACAATTTCTCGTGTAGCTCGAAGAAGACAATCTAGACTGTGATTGAAAGAAATCAAATGGAGCTCCTGATCCAAAAGATCTTCTAGTGTTTGGAGAATCTGATAATAGAGGTTCATACACTGAATTCCTATTCTTCGGTTGAGTAATAGATAATGGAGAGACTTCTTTCTCTAGTGACCTTGGTTGCGGCTCGATATTTCCCAGCGATAATATTGGCCCTCCCAAACGTTCAGCCTGCTGAAGGATATTGATTTTACTCGGTCTGTAGGTGTAGCGGAAGTACTTTAGAGCTAGTACTGGCCCCATTCCTGCTGCAAGTATGAGCTGCGAAGAAACAGAGTTACTTTTTCCATGTGCAATTGACAGGTGCTCAAGGAATGCTACTGCCTAGCACCATAAATAGTTTAAATAAAGATAATATTGTGAAAAAGTGGTTTTGAGTGACACGTACGAGTATAGTTATCCAGTAAGATGGTTGTGCACATAACCGGAACATTATTGTATACATCCCTGATGCTGGAATTGCACTCACGATACAGTTGATAACATAAAATGCTATCAAGTTCCCCCATATAGCAAGATGCTGCAATATTGTAAAGGAGCTGCAATCGATAACAAAAGTCAAGGCAGTTAAATATCTTTGGCTATTTTTGATTACCAATTCATTGCTCAACCATACCTTAACCTGTTTTCTACTGTAATTTGAATAAATCAAACGAATCTCAGCTAGATTTATTCTGGCGTTTGTTCAATTTTTTTCATCTATTAAAAGTTCAAACATAACAATGCAAGAAATGAAAGCTTACTTGGTCTCTAATGTTACAACAAAAGCCTGCAACCATATACATCCAGATAGTGCCACCATTGCAACCTCCTCCATTTCGCTTTTTTCATTAGCGTATGCATTTATACTAATGACGAAAACAACAATTGCCTGAAAATCATCATAGTATCAATAGATAAAAACAATAGAATAAAGACACATTTCACATGACCAAGCATATCTAAATAGAACTAGAACTCGAGTTGCTTCAATGCATTAAGAGTCCTTCCAACACCAATAAAATAATATATAATCCCTTCCAACACTTCCAATTTCAATACGTCATTAGTTTAGAACTCTAAAACTTTAAATTTAGAATTTTACATATCCATGCACAATTTGATGCTTGGAGCAGTTGAGTATTCTAATACCTAAAAGTTCAAAAAGGATTATCCAGAACTGGTATGAAGTTGCACTTTCAATTCTAGAAGACAAATTCCTTGGCTTGCATTTGGATATAGAATTTGAAATTTAGGGACATGGGTTTGAACTTTTGGTTTTAATTGAAATTGTAAAAATTAAGAATTAAACTTGTATAGGAATACTTGCTAAGATTGTATCTCAAATTGGTAAGTGTGAATAAGAAACACTTTCCCTTGCAAGAGACACAAGTTCATTCTTGATTAGCTTATCAAGCCATGAATCTAACTGAAAGAAACATATGAACTGTTAATCTAAACTAAGTAATTCAAACCAAAATATTATATCAAATCCCACATCAGAAATCCCCCTAGCAGAACCAAAAAGCCTGAAACTGTTGTATATCAAAATTTCAATGAATTTATCATGTTCAATGCATTAACCAAGATATCAGGTCTATACTTCTTTTACATGAATTTCATCCCCTTAAACTGATGTTTGAGCAATATAATTAATTCAAGTGCCATTCCAATCCTGGCTCTGTGTGATTCTTGTTTCTGAATGCCATTTTACAAGAAAAATGTAATAAACAAAAAAATTAGCAGAAAGAAAGCATGACTAGAAAATTAATAGCACACTCACATGGAACAGAGATCGACCAAACCATCCAGCAAAAGTACTTGGATTAAGAAGCCTGCATCAAGAATTATTGTCAGTTTAATATAGAGCAATAGGAATTATAATTCTCATGCAGACAGCAACTCCTGCTAATTATCATTCCCACAAATCCAATCCCTTCCTCAAACTGCAAAATAAATGTAAATATACAGATAAGCACACCTTCCAGCTTGGCAATAGAATAGAATTTGAGGATGCTGCATTACTGTTTCTTCACTAAGATCTTTGTCAAGTACACTAACTACAACAGGTATACTAGTGTAGAAAACGTTATAAGCCATCAAGCTAACAGAATTGAATAGACTGGTCCCAGACACACCTGAAATGAAAGAAAAACTGAATGTATGCCAACTTTAATATCAGAAAAAAACGAGACCGTTGCGTCAATATATATCTTTTTATTTTGTTCATTACTGATTAAGAAAGTAGAAAAAGTCAAGGCACCGAATATGGGAACTCACAATATTTGAATGAAACATATCAGTAAGGATTTATAGAATGAATATTGAGACAGAAAGGCTGTTCGGTTGTATGAATACCGCCCGTGGACAAGTATCAGTCTTTTCAAAAACCTGAACTCTGCAAATCAAAGAGAAACAGTCAAAAAGGCTGAGCAAGAAAAAGCAATAAGGCATCATTTTGAAAATAAAAGAATAAAAAGAAAAACAAATTCCATATTTTTACAATGTTTGCACATACAAATCAAGAAGATTTCAAAGAAATTGTCAAATTAATGAGATTTGATTTTAACCAAAAAATTGTATGATGTGCTGTTGTACGATTAATTAAAGTCAGAAACTTAGGTTATCATGATTGCTCATCTTAGCGTAACTCCTAAATTTTCCTTCCTAAGCAAAAGTTCAAGTTATCTTCCCAGATTATAGCTCCCCCAATAAAGAAAAAAGGCAAAACAGACCAAAAGCCTAAAAGCATGCTGGTTAACAAATTCAATTGTTGAATTGACTAACAATATCACTTATTTTGCACATAAAGCTGATCATATCTATTACTGCTGCTTCTCACACTCACAAATCTTAAGTTCCCTTACAATCAAATTATGTATTCTATCAAGACTTTAGTAGCTTACCGACTCCTTTCCAGAGAAAAAATAAACATTTTATTGGTATCTTAATTATAGGGAAAACTGGAGAAGTTATTCTGAAACCAGTAAAGCATCCAAAACCTACAGAAGTATAATTCTTGTTTGTGTAAATAAGAAGCAATGAGAATTGTGCATTCCAGAATCACTTTTACATGTAAAAGCACCAAAAAACCAGTTGCAGGAAATTCTTCACTTCTATTGTAAAAGCAAGTCTTTGAAGCAAAGTCAGCACAAGACAGATGCAGATATGAGACAACTTACTTCCAATGCTATAATCAGCCGCCCTTGCTGCCTGCAGTCCTTCTCTCCCGCTAATTCCAACTCCAATGTCAGCTTGTTGTATCATTCTCACATCATTGCCACCATCCCCAATAGCCAGAGTTCTATAGTCACCTGATTTCAGGATTTCCACAAGCTGCAAAAAGAAGTATCATAAATCAGTATCATTTTACTGAACTACACTAGTATGGTGAATTTCAATTTCAAGATGAAGAATGAATAAAAACTTGTGAGAACTTTCTTTACACAACTAGCTTGCTCATTCAGCTCCGCAAGCACAGTTTTGTTCCATGATAATTACAAATATGAATTTAGATCCTTCAAAATGCAACCATTTATCTCTAGTCAAAATAATTACAAGTGCGCCATAATGGAAAACCCTCACAAAGTCCAAATCCAAGATCTCAGGCAAACAGATAATAATCAGAAATTTAGAAATAAAAATTTTAAGAAAATAATCCAAAATGAATATATTAACAATGTCCCCATCACATGATTGATTCCATTCGGACTAACAGAGTACACGTATGTCCTGTGTATGCCTCTATATATATATATAAAAAAAGAACTCTTAACATGTCATCATACCCAGTTACTCTGCAGTCCATTAATATGCAAGCAAATAAAACGTGTTTAACATCCCTGCATAATCATCTATTTAGTTTTATTTGTTTCACACCTTGTATTTGCTCCAGATTCAAGAATATGAATAACTCCTGTATGATTGACATGCTGATAACCTTATATGTGCCCATTTATTTCAAAACTAACCATGCATTCTCTAGAACCAATAAGAAAAAAAAATATTATCAATTTACTTCTACTTCATGATTTCCTCTCCTTTCACCTTACATCCATATATTGAATCTCCACTCTCTTTACCCTATTAAAAATCCAAATAGGAGAAAGGACAACTCTCTCTTTTTTGCTTTTTATTCATGTTTGCTCCTCTCCTCTCCCTTCAAACTCCCAAAAACATTGGTGTATCTACCGGTCCCAATCCTGTCATCCTTCTTCAGAAATACATGACTAAACAGCTACCCGAAAACATTATTGTAAAAGCAGACAGAGAAAGTTCTGGGATAGAAGCAGCACCCAATTAGTTGTACTTCAGTATCTGGCATGCCCCAAAGATAAATTACTCATCTTTAGATTCATAGATCCTATGACCAAAACTTCTCAATCAATTCATTTCTTCTATTTTTCTTTCCAAATAAGCTAGTTCACCTCTGGGTCCCAAAATACAGCGGCATTGGAATGCCCTGAATTTCACCTACTTTTTTACTTATATAATAATAGCTAGGTTCAATTTACAGAAAATAAATAAAGCTAACCACGCAAGAAAGAACGGCTACCAAATATTCTTAATGATTTAACTTGGCAATCCAAATTGCAAAAATTAAAATGGGATTCCAACGTTACAAACTTAAAACCTGCCAACCTGTGCCTTTTGTGATGGTGTCACACGACAACATATGGCAGTCCTTGACAATATAGCCAATTCAGTGAAAGCTTTCCGATAATGCTTCAGTAAGATTTCAAGAGCCCAGCCATCAACTACAAATGCAACATCCTACAAAGAAAAAGAAAAAAAATAAAAGTCTAACAGAACATTCTCAACCACACATTTGTGAACTTGCATTCCTGTTGTAGAAAAGGAAAGGAAGAAAATTCAAATTAAAATCTAGTTATTTTAGAGTCCTTGCTAGTTTAGAGTAATAGAATTCCTTCAAGTTTAATTTGGGAGCCCAACTCCTTAAGAAGAGTCCAGCTTATTGAGAGGATTAGGACTGCTCATGGAATTCCTGACTTCATAGGTTCAGGATTAGTAGGGGTCTGTATGCCCATGCTTGAAATCCTTTAAAGTTCAGGTTTTCAGTCAATAAATTTCAACAACTTCTACTCTTACTTTGATTAGTGTGATGCTAGCAGTTTACTTTTGTCTTCCTAATTTCTCCGTTTATAAATATCAGACCTGCCAGGCTAATTCTTAATATCTACAAACCCCAGCCCTTATTCTAAAAGTAAGTTGTTTCCCAGCTGGCCGATGTCAATGGCTGTATTAATGTAAGATTTTTTGAGCTCAATTACCTATTCTATCTCAACAGACTGAAATATTAATCAGGCTAGATTTGCCAAGCTATATTTTGCTTCAAGTATTATATGCTTAATTACATTTGTAGTGTCATTCAGAATCAAGTATATGGCTCCATCAATTCCTAGCCAGCTAGTATTCATACACCTTTCTTAACAAGGTTTATTTGTCAGTCATACAGAAAACAATGATTCAAGTTTCATTCAATGAAACATTAAAATTAGCAAAGAAGATAAGAATGAATTTGCGTTGAAGGTGACTTATGAAGGAAACTGAGTTCAAATTTGCAAATGAAATGGTTTAGACCTTTGGTTCCGAAGTTGTTATCCTCATTGTAAGTAAAACTCTCTCTAAACTCCTAGAAACTTCATCTTCAGTTTTGCCATCAATTAGTAGAAGCTGACCTTTTGGCTCTGTCAAGAAAAAAGATAAAAGAGATGCAAGGGGTTAGAGATCCATAAACTTTATTGTGGAAAAGAATGACAAGCAGATGATGCAATTGACTAGAATGAAGCATCAAGGATATTAAAATAGAGAGTTCCAATGGATCCTTAGCTAATGCATGCAAGTCCTATAGAACTGTGTGATAGAGATGGATGGAAAGGTGACTTGATAGAGGCAAAGTATACAAAATTGAGCACGCCAAGCCTTGCAATACAGAAATTAATGGATGCTGATGGTTTTAAAAGGAAAGGATTAGTTTCCCACATTCAGAAGATTTTGAATCAATTGAACAGAAAACAGAAGCCACTATCATATGATAAGAATATATTAAAGTGAACCATATCTACCAGGTGAAATAAAATTGCATGAAAGAGCGATTTGTATGGCAGTATTTTGCTTATCTCCAGTTAGCATCCAAAAATTTATTCCAGCTTTTCTAAGTGTCTCAATTGTTTCTGGCACACCATCCTGAAAAATTATCCCATAAAAATGAAGATAATAGATCTCAGTATCCAAAAGTTAAAAAACAGTACAATTTGGATTTCAGAGACAAATCACAAAAATGTTCACCTGTAAACGATCCTCTATTGCAGTAACTCCCAGAACTTCAAGATCATGCTCTAATCTTTGGCAGACCTCAGCTATTCTCCACTGCAGGAAATAGAAACAAATGCAGCTCAGGCATGTACATCACCAAAGCTTAGAAAATGAAAAGAGACAAGATCATCAATATGAGATGTATCCTTTACCTCCCTATCAACCAATGTGCTACTGGCCTCTCGAAACATCAAAGACCATTGTTGATATTCATGTTCTTGTAGTTCCCGCCAGGCCAAGCACAATGTCCGCAACCCCAATTGGGCATATTGTTCTACAGCCTCATTGAATGTTCTTGTTTGTTGTCCTAGATTTGGCAATAAATTAGTACATACTCAAGCAAATGATGCAACATCAGAGATTTATCATGCTATCATTGGTGCAGGTCTTATTTCTCTATCTACAAGATGCATCAGTATACTAGACCATGAATCAATAAAATAGCCACCTATCACTATTAAAAGTCATCAACTACCAACATAAACTTTGCCAATTCCATTTTTTAGGTTGTATTACCAGTATTAGGATCGGAGACCAGGACAGTAATAGTTCAATGGATCTACACTCTACAGCCTTGGCTGAGCAATCCATTGTAACTATTAACAATGAAGTTAATAAATTAAAAATAATACAATATGCAACTAAGTTTCCAAGATGAGAAAATGCATATGCCTATTCAGAAAAATTAAATAAGATATCAAGAAGAAAATCAACAACCCTATAACTTTATCAAATCATTTATGCATTTAAAGTATTTTCTTGCCATCTTTCTGGACAGAAACATATAATACACAAGGTTACCTGCAGCATCAAAAGGAAGAATGGCTTCATCTGCTCCCTTTGACAAAAGGATAATCTTTTCATTCTGGCAATCTCTTACTACTACTGACATCCTTTTCCTGTCAGAAGTGAACTCCAAAGTCTCCAACACTTCATAATGTAACACAGAAGCATTGTATCTGATCTCTGCCAACCATGAGAAAAGAAACAAGTCGCATCATCATATTGGTGTAAGAGCCATCAAAGTAACCAAAAGGATAAACTTCTTACCAAGAGTATTTCCATTTTTGCTGACATAAACCATATTCAACTTAGCAGCAGCTTGAACAAGAGCATCCTCATCCTGAGATTGTGCTTTGTACAAGATTGCTCCAGTTTTGCTACCAGCAAGAGAAGAAAGGTGTTACTACTGAGTATCTAACATGGTTTGAAATTGATAGCAAACATCCATACAAAAAATTTCTAAAAAGAATTTTAAAGCTCTAAATATTATCTCAAAGAAAAACTGAAAGGAAAAGGCTAGTCACCTTGGAGCAGGTACAACAGTATTGCATATTGCCATAACTGTAAGAAACTGAACAACATCAGGAGATCCACTTGAAACAGCATTGAGCAGCCGTGTATCTGTTCAATGAAGGATGAACTAATCATAAGTCAAATTTCAAGTACCTGCAATCTGAAAGTACTTTCAGCATCCAAGAAAAACATATGCACAATTCACAAATTAAAAACATGAAGTGGCAATAGAATCTCAATCTTTAATAGTTCATGCTTCAAAGTCTGCAACACAGCATAATATCAAGCCTGTAAATCATTTGAGTCTATAATTCAAAAGAGGAAACCTGTTGGGATATTGAGGTGATTATCACTCTATTCCCTTAGACCAGATTAGTAAGAGAGCGAAAATAAATGCGGAATAATAACACAGAATTTGATAACGGAGTTCGGCCAATTATGCCTACGTCTCCGGAGCTGCTGCAGACTTCTATTAAGGAGAAAATACAATGTGTTTACAAACACTCACAACCCTCACTCAATTATGAACAAGAATTTTTCCTCACAAAATTCTCTCAAAGATACTCTCTTCTCTTTACTTCTTCAATTTTTTTTGAGGTTGTATCTTCCAAATGAAGTGGATGGGTTTATATAGGCTTCAAAAACATGGGTTGGTGAAATTAGTCAATAAATTTGGCACCTCCATTTTTGACTTTAACAATTCCCAAATTTAGGCACCTCCACTTTTGACAATGTCCTAAATTAGGCACCTCCATTTTTGACAATCCCCTTAATTAGGCACCTCCATTTTTGACAAAAAAATGGTTGGTGCCTACTTCTTTGACAATCTCCCACTTGAAGACCGATTTCAATCTGTCTTCACATCTTGATCAATGCAACAGTTCTTCTACGACCTTGATACTAGTGTAGGCCAACTGAAGCTGAGCACAGCTTCAGTTTATCAATAGTCACCGTCTTCGTCAACATGTCTGCCGGATTTTGAGTTCCACTAATCTTCTCAAGTTTCAAAATCCCATCTTCCAGAAGTGACCTGATAAAGTGATACCGCAACTGTATGTGCTTCGTTCTGGCATGAAAAGACGGATTCTTCGCTAGATGTATGGCACTCTGACTGTCACAATGCAAGATATTGTTTTCTTGCTTCTTGCCCAACTCCTCCAAGAAACCTTGGAGCCAAACCATTTCTTTGCTGGCTTCCGTGACAGCGACATATTCTGCTTCAGTTGTGGAGAGAGCAACTATCTTCTGTAATTGAGAGACCCAGCTCACTGCGGTACCTCCTAGAGTATAGACATACCCTGTAGTGCTCTTTCTAACGTCAACATTTCCAGCTAAGTCAGCATCCACATAACCTGCTAGTGTCGTATCTCCACTTTTAAAACAAAGCGCCTTATCTGTGGTACCTCGAAGATATCTGAGAATCCATTTGACTGCTTCCCAGTGTGCCTTGCCTGGATTATTCATGTACCTGCTAACAGCTCCCACTGCTTGAGCAATATCTGGTCTGGTACAAACCATGGCATACATCAAACTCCCAATTGCTGAGGCATATGGCACCTTCGTCATGTGTGCACGTTCCTCCTCCGTCTTCGGTGACTGTTCTTTGGAGAGTCTGAAATGAACACCTAAAGGTGTGCTCACTGATTTAGCATCTTGCATGTTGAATCTGGCTAGTACTTTGGTTATGTACTCAGCCTGTGATAACATCAAAGTCCCCGACTTCATGTCTCTCTTGATTCTCATTCCAAGAATCTGCTTTGCAGCACCCAGATCTTTCATTGCAAACTGTTTTGACAATTTCTGCTTTAAATTTTTAATCTCTTGCATGTCTGAACCTGCAACGAGCATATCATCGACGTATAACAATAAAATAATAAAGCTATTGTCAAACTTCTTGATGTAGCAACAATGATCTGCTTGGCATCTTGTGAAACCGCTGCTGCTCATAAAACTATCAAACTTTCTGTACCACTGTCTAGGAGCTTGTTTTAGACCATACAAACTCTTCTTCAACCTGCACACTAGATTTTTCTTGTCTGCCTTAATGAAGCCTTCTGGTTGCTTCATATAGATCTCTTCCTCCAAATCTCCATGAAGGAATGCTGTCTTTACATCTAATTGTTCAAGATGTAAATTTTCTGTGGCTACAATTTTCAATACCAGTCTGATTGTCGTAAGCTTCACAACTGGAGAGAAAATTTCAGTATAGTCAATACCTTCCTTTTGTTGAAAACCTTTTACAACCAATCTTGCTTTGTAGCGTTTACTTCCATCATGCTCTTCTTTGATCCTATAAATCCACTTGTTGTGGAGTGCTTTCTTGCCTTGTGGTAGTTCAGCTAATTCCCATGTATGATTTGACATGAGTGAGTCCATCTCATCTTTCATGGCAGACTCCCACTTGATTGAATCCTCCACTTGTATTGCTTCATCGTAGCACTCTGGTTCACCATTGTCTGTCAGCAACAAGTAATGCAAAGAAGGCGAGTAACGTTGGATTGGTCTTGTAATTCTGGAGGAGCGTCTCAATTCCGGCGTGCTTGGCTCCTCTACTTCAGGACTATTCTGAACATCATTTCCAGAAATATCCTCGAACTCAGCAAATTCCTTATTTTCAACATCAATCTTGGAGCTATTTGATTCTGCATTTAATCTGTCTTTGTACATCACATTCTCATTGAATATGACATTCCGGCTTCTAATGATCTTGTGATTTTCATAATCCCAAAATCGGTAACCGAACTCATCACCACCATATCCAACAAAGACACATTTGTTTGACTTGGCATCCAATTTACTTCTTCCAGCAGAATCTATATGTATGTAAGAGATACAACCAAACACTCTTAAGTGTGAAAGGTTTACCTCTTTTTTGCTCCATGCTTCCTCTGGTATTCCACCATCCAGAGGTACTGAAGGCCCACGGTTGATTAGGTAGGCAGCGGTGTTGACAGCTTCAGCCCATAAATTCTTGGGCAAGTCAGCATGTATCCTCATGCTTCTGGCACGTTCATTCAAAGTTCTGTTCATACGCTCAGCTACGCCATTCTGTTGCGATGTCATGGGAACTGTTTTCTCCATCTTGATTCCGCTGTTTGCGCAAAATTCTCTGAATCTTCTATCTCTGTACTCTCCTCCATTGTCAGACCTCAATCGTTTGACTTTCAAACCAGTTTCATTTTCTAACATGGCTTTCCATTTTCTGAATGTATCAAAGACTTCTGATTTCTTCTTCAGAAAATACACCCATACCTTTCTTGTTGAATCGTCAATGAATGTGACGTAATACAATGAGCCTGCAAGAGATGGAATTGGAGACGGTCCCCATACATCGGTATGGACCAACTCTAATTTTTCTGCCTTGGGTGTCTTGCCAATCTTTGAAAAACTGACCTACTTTTGTTTTCCAAAAATACAATCTTCACATAGGCCGACATTGATACTTTTCAGTTCCGGCAACTTTCCTTTTGACAAAAGCGTCTTCATCCCTTTCTCGCTCATATGGCCAAGCCTTTGGTGCCATAGGTTTGATTTTTCATCTGCATCTGCTACTGAAATAACATTCTCTAAGTTTGAGGTTACATAGAGAGTGCCAGTCTTCTTACCACGGGCAATGACGAGTGCTCCTTTGGTAATCTTCCATTCACCGCTTTTGAAGGTTGTACCATAACCATCTTCATCAAGTTGTCCTACAGAGAGCAAATTCCTTTTAAGACTAGGAATATGTCTCACTCCTTGCAGCTTCCAGGTATTCCCATTTGACAACTTTAATCGGACGTCCCCTTTTCCTACGATCTTTAAGGTTTCATCATCAGCTAGATGAACCTTCCCGAAATCACCATTGACGTAGTTCTCCATGATTTCTTGGCATGGGGTAGCGTGAAAAGATGCCCCAGAATCTAAAATCCATGATTCAATTGGACTGTTGACACTTAGAATCATGGCATCACCTGCTTCCTCGGTCACATTTGCAGATCCCTGTGCACCGCTATCTTTCTTTGGTGCTCGGCAATCTTTCTTAAAATGACCCTTCTTGCCGCAGTTATAACACTTGAAATCTTTCTTCCCCGATCTAGATTTGTCTCTTCTAGATTTTGATCTGCCACGATATGAACTTTTTTCTAAAGTTCTCCCTCTAGATTCTGTGTGTAAAGCTGAAGAGGTAGATGCTTCACCCAATTCTCTTCGTCGAATATCTTCACTCAACACCAGATCCCGAACATCATCGAATTTCAATTTGGTTTTTCCCGATGAACTGCTAACCGCTGTAACGGTAGCATTCCAACTATCTGGTAGAGATGATAAGAGAATCAAAGCCCGAATTTCAGCATCGAATTCAATTTCTACGGAACTCAACTGGGTTGTGATTGTGTTGAATTCATTCAGGTGTTGGGCCACTGATGCCCCTTCTGCCATTTGCAAATTGAATAACCGCTTCATCAAATGAACTTTGTTTGAAGCTGATGGCTTTTCATACATGTTGGAGAGAGCCGCCATTAGACCTGCTGTGGTCTTTTCTTTGGCGATGTTGAAAGCAACATTTCGTGATAATGTCAATCGAATAACTCCAAGGGCTTGTCTGTCGAGAAGATTCCATTCTTCATCCTTCATGCCTTCTGGCTTTATTCCTGAGAGAGGTTGATATAACTTTTTCTGGTACAGATAATCTTCAATCTGCATCTTCCAGAAGCCAAAGTCCGCACCGTCGAACTTTTCAATTCTCACTTTTCCTTCATCTGCAGCCATCGCTCCCACTCGAATCTGGACTCCTTTGGATCGTTTCTGACTATTTCTGTGAACCACCGTGTACTATGACACCTTTGTCGACAAATCGAAACTGCCGATAAAATTTTACTATTCACGAAATTCACTATTCACGTGAATAGTAACTTTGCAAAAATTGACAGAATTTATCACCCAAAGCTCTGATACCAGTTGTTGGGATATTGAGGTGATTACCACTCTATTCCCTTAGACCAGATTAGTAAGAGAGCGAAAATAAATGCGGAATAATAACACAGAATTTGATAACGGAGTTCGGCCAATTATGCCTACGTCTCCGGAGCTGCTGCAGACTTCTATTAAGGAGAAAATACAATGTGTTTACAAACACTCACAACCCTCACTCAATTATGAACAAGAATTTTTCCTCACAAAATTCTCTCAAAGATACTCTCTTCTCTTTACTTCTTCAATTTTTTTTGAGGTTGTATCTTCCAAATGAAGTGGATGGGTTTATATAGGCTTCAAAAACATGGGTTGGTGAAATTAGTCAATAAATTTGGCACCTCCATTTTTGACTTTAACAATTCCCAAATTTAGGCACCTCCACTTTTGACAATGTCCTAAATTAGGCACCTCCATTTTTGACAATCCCCTTAATTAGGCACCTCCATTTTTGACAAAAAATGGTTGGTGCCTACTTCTTTGACAAAACCATATTTTGTGGAGGCAAAAAAGATAAATTTTTTTTATAAGTGTAAAGCTTAAGACAGTATGCTTTACAGAAGTAAAATATATAACTAATTATGATGCACAATGATAATACACTAGCACAGACCAGCATCTGATTACAGCAGAAACGTTGTGTCAAACATCAGAATAAACATCAACATCAACATAATCGCTTATACAGCAACAATCACATTCTCCTCCATAGCCTCCCAACAATACATGCAATCAAATTATTACTTCACATGCATGTGTTTATTGCATGATACATATATCAACACATGAACACACATGGATATACAGCATATAGAAGAGTACTCGAGTATGCCCACAAATAAGCTTCACATTTCAATTTGTAGAACCTGCAGCTAGGTCATAAACACCGCTATGCATGAAGTTGAAAATACATTATCTATTTCCAAAATAAATCCAGTATCCTATGCAGATCAGAAATACAAAAAAAAATTTTAAATGTCTACTTGAATCAACAGTTAAACTGATACTAGAGAATATTCAAAATCAGAGTTTATACAATTAAAATTGATTGGCTATGATTTTGAAAGTTTTTTAAAAACAGAATTTTGAATGCTTTGACTGAGAAATTTATAGGGAACTCATGGATATACAGAATTTTGAACTCGTGTTTATTGCATGATACATATATCAACACAAGAACACACATGGATATACAGCATATAGAAGAGTACTCGAGTATGCCCACACATAAGCTTCACATTCCAATTTGTAGAACCTGCAGCTAGGTCATAAACACCGCTATGCATGAAGTTGAAAATACATTATCTATTTCCAAAATAAATCCAGTATCTTATGCAGATCAGAAATACAAAACAAAATTTTAAAGGTCTACTTGAATCAACCGTTAAACTGATACTAGAGAATATTCAAAATCAGAGTTTATACAATTAAAATTGATTGGCTATGATTTAGAAAGTTTTTTAAAAACAGAATTTTGAATGCTTTGACTGAGAAATTTATAGGGAACTCAACTATATGAAAGCATGCACGGGGATTCATGATGGTAAAAAATTTGATGTGATCGTTTTTATAATTTCATCCAGATTAAGATGCCAAAATAAAAAACAAGGATAGATATTCAATGTCCAACAACTACAAGTGATCATGATTGGGAATTGGTTGACAAATAGTGTGAGTGTACGAGTGTCTATGTGCATGCGTGAGAGAGAGAGAGAGAGAGGAAAGAGAGACCTTTTAAGGCATTCCCAGTCTCATTCCCATAGAAAATGCCATTGATACAGCATCTTCTGAAGACCATTCTGTTCTCAGTAAGGGTTCCAGTTTTATCAGTCAAAATGTACTCAACCTGTCCCAGGTCCTCACTTATTGCAGTGCTGCCACACAAAAATATTGCTTCTTCAACACACATCCAATGGAACTCAGTTTTCATACATGTTTGAAAAACAGGGTTTTTTAGTCAACTTCTCAACTTACTTCGTTGCATGGGATGAACAACCAGTTTCTTGATCAATCATCTCAGCATCCCAGTCAATGAACTTTGCATATAAGCTCTTCACAAGATCCAAAGATACCTGCAACAGGAAAGAAGTTCAAACTTTTAACATCAGACCAGATGGAAGTCTACTAAACCAAAAGTCAACATCTCTATAAGCCATAAAAATCAGTTAATCTTATTCTCATCAACACAGATAATGTGGAAGGATACCCAACACCCAGTAAAAAAGTATCCTTTTTACTTCTTAAACATTCAGCAGCCCCATTGTCACAGGGAACTCAGATTTATGTAAGGAAAAGAATATACTATTACTTCTACCGGTAGTTTATATAAGATTTGGTATCAAATGACCTATACTAGATATTGCACAACAGGAATATGAGGCAAAACATATATATAACACTTTCTTGCTTCTCAAGGGCACATAGATTCGGTGGTAGAAATCTACAACTTTAAGGGACTTCAACCTCGTAAATATAATCTAACGATTTTCATGTTTGTCCTTCTAATTTCCATGGATGTCACGAAATCTCCACAGTGGTTCAACTGGACCACATTTTTTACAAAAATCAGCTTTTTCTTATAACAGCAATCAATTTGAAAATAACAAAAATCATAACCTACATAATGAAGCACATAGAGAACCACCAAGCACCCATTCTTCCTTGCCAAATCACCAAAACAATACTTTTGGCAGTAAAAATTTGATAGCATTGTATGGAGGACTTACCTTGATGGAAATGGGTATCATGATGGAACACAGCAACTCGAACCTTAGAGGGATTACCAATAGTTCATACCATGGACCTTCATTTGGATATAAAACATACCATTGCTGCAAATGAAGCAAACAGAGAAGGTAAGAAAGTGAGTATGTAGTTAAAAGTTAAGAATTAGAAGATTTGCCATTTCCAGATAATGGGAGCAAAGGCATCTTGAGTTAGGGCAAATAAACCCAGACAAAAAAAATAGCAGGAAAATACAGGGAAAAAGTGAACCCTCACTGAAAGCTGCTCCATAACCAAACAAATAATCATACAGAATAGAAGGCATTTTAAAATAATAAGCTTTCTTGAAAAGAAAAGAGAAAAGTAATCAGGGCTAGGTATTAATAGTTACGAATTATGAACATTTAGTGTGAAAAGGCCCTAAAAGAAAGAATCCCATAAAAAGGGGTGGAGAGTTAGAAAGAGGGAAATTAGGCACTGTCTCCAAACAACATAGAGCCATGATCTTAAACCATACTTGTTCACACTAGAAACAGACTATTACAAGCCATTTTTAACATCTAAAACCCTAATACGGTAAATCCTAGCCATAAAACTAGGAACAAATAGTCTTATTGAGATTCTTCATTTGGATATGCATTGAAATTTTACAATAAAATATAACTTATAATGCCATAAAAGATCAATTTGTAAACAGTCAAGAGGCAATGTGATCTACCAAACAAATATTTCAAAATGAATTCAACCTAATTATTGCAAAAGAATTATAAGTTGACAGGCCAAGCAAACCTTTCTTGCTTCCGTATCCTTCCAAACATTCCCAGCTATGCCTAGAACAATAACTACCACTATTTGGAAAACAAATATAGCCCCAGTCAACTTGTCAATCATGGCATCCATAGCTGTGAGCTTAGGCTCAGGAATACCCCTGCTCATACCCAGCTTAGTTTCATTGCCTATAAGGAAAGAGAAAACATAGAAATTAGACAACGATGCCACAACTTTTGTTAACAATATCACATATATAACAGGAACATGGAAGTTATCACCAGCAAGGAACAAGGCCTAAACACGGAAAAAAAAAATAGAACTTAGTGAACAAAGAAACGATGAAGACAAATAATTCAAGAAGAAAATTCAAAGCATAAGAGGTAACACAATTTGAGAAACTGTTGAGAGACAGATGTAATAGCTTATCAGTCAAATGCTATACACGAACATTCAAGAATTTTTTCCAATATTATGAGGTAGTCTGAACAATTGAAGTACATTTTTCCACAACAATTGAAGTACATGTAACATTGGAAAAAATAATTCTCATGGTAACACTACATGAAACTATAGGCATAGAGGTAAATGAACTAACCACTGGACCAATCTCTATCTTATGCACTCATATCATATGCATGTACATATACTAAAAATAATGTATATCCTACTTGTACTCCCAACCAAAGCCAAGGTTAAAATTCTCAATCCATCCAAATATTTAAGCACACGCATGCAAATCATATTTCTATTGCTAGTAGTTATGTCTTTCTACGTATCTATCTTTCAATTAACATATACAAGCACATGCGCAATACATTTCTATCATTTGCAAGATCAAGCATAACAAACAGATAAAGGAAATAGAGCAAACTAGTATATGGAAAATTTATCACGTCACACTTGACAAAATATGACTTGCCTGTGTAGACAGCTACCCCACAAGCCCACTCTGTATTTCGCAAGTAACATGATTGAAGAATTGTGTTTTTTATGGTCAATGGGCAAACATCATTATCAATAAATGGAGGAAACAAGCGCAGATTTGCATCAAATCTTCTGATGTCCTTATCTGGATTTGGACATTCAATAACACCCTGAAGATAACAAAATTGAACAACTCAGGACCAATGGGAATCAGAAATGTATGGTGAAATACCAGCAGAGTTTATGTATGGTGAAATACCAGCAGAGTTTATGTGATTGCAATTGAAAAATCTTAAGGAAACTTGCCTTGATTTTGTGCAACAACTCAGAATCTATTCCCATGCAAGCAGAGGGAATTATCCTTGTTTTTAGATCAGTTTCACCATCTAAGGCAGCTGTCTGCAAATTATGTTATGATTGTCAGCATTCTGTAATGCTAAAACAACATTAACTTTTTGAAAATGATTGCTACAATCTTTCACCATGTTATAAATGTCAAAGATCCCAGTTGGTTGTCCTTAAGACAAGCAAAGCGTCTGCTTTTGCAGAAGGTAAAGAGAAAATTGTGGTAGGTGACTAGGGTAAGCAACAGAGGAATGGTCCGATGGATCATAGTACTATAGCATAATTAGAACAGGCAATGTTACAGGCTAAAATTGTTTGACTTGGCATCATACCTTTGCCAAAGGCCAAGACCAGCTCGAGTACAATATATAAGTATATGATTGGGCTCATGCATTCTATTTTTTGCAAACACACATGCATAACATAATGGAAGAAGTGGTATAGTCATAGCACTAGCCCCAGCATCTTACATAACATAATGACATCTGATATCTGCCCATAAGCATGTCTGAGTAGACCTGCTGATTAACATGTGACTGGAATATAATATCCATCTAAAAATAACCTGATAAGTTTTTAGCTTCTGGAATTAAATGCTTTTTAAAAGTTATCACCTATCTAAAGGAGGAACAAAATTAGGATGCAAAATAAGTGGAGAGTTCTATTAGAGAAAGATACAGTGCCAGAAGCATTTTTAAATTATTTGATTGTAATCAAATATATTTGGCAATAACTAATTGGTTATCATAGTCTTACTCAAATTTTAATCCACAAGGCCAAGTTGCTTAGATATTGTAGCGTACTAGCATCCAAGTCTAACACAGGCTCTAGCCCTCAAGCTAACTTCACTTAATTGTTTGTCTCATTTCAAATCTAAATCTTATAAACTGATAATTTAATACCTAAAATGCCCATGCTAGTATAAATGGAGGATGTTGACAACAATACAAAGAGGAATCATAAGATCTCACTAATAATCCAACAATAATCTACAAAATTGCGTATTACCTCCACATAGCAGACGCCTTGGGGATCTGAAGTACCAACCAAAACAAGATCACATGGCACTTCGTCATTCTCACGAAGCCACACTAGATTACCCACACAGATATCCTGTGCTTGTATCTACAAGTGAATGCAACCAAGTTATTTAACAAATTAATAAAATGTGCATGTATATACATACAAATATATGTGTGTGAGTTTGTCTTAACATTTTGGCTCAAATTCAAAGGATACAATAACAGTTCAAATAACAGAGACCTTGACATGGAAATGTCATAACACTAAGCTACAGCACTATAATCATGTATCTCCAGATCTTCTGAACTCAACTGAATCTTCATTAATTGTTCTTCTAATAAAATTAGATATAAAGAAAATGCATCACAACTATAGAAAAAGGAAACCAAACAATTCCCATACATGTTTTTTGACACCGCACCTAACAACCCAAACTTCTTTCTCATTCGCCTTCTTGTCCGAAAGATATCTATTGTAATCATCCCAAGCTTCTTTAGTAGCTGATACTGCAAATATGAAAATAAGGGGACCCCATGTACTAGCAGGATTTACTGGTGTAATCAGTGACCATAGCTGAAGACAAGCAATCAACAAGAAATACTGATTCATGAACCGGCTGCAATCAAAAATCAAAAGAATATATAAATCAACAGCAAAAAAAAGTATAAAATATGAATTGAATAATTATAAATAAGCAAAAAAATAAAAATCAACCTGAATTGCTCCAATAAATTCTTGTAAAGAAAGTTCCATATGGTATATTTTCTGTTAGAGATGCGATTATCACAGTAAAGCTCTCGAGTTGGCGATTCATCATCGTTTATGTATACAAATCGCTTCATTATTGAATTTATAATCAAATGATCCACAAAAATCAACACATTTCTATCAATTCAACGCTTCACAGCCTGCAATAAGTAAAAACAGCACAAATGCGTAGAATATATAAGCATCAATTACAAAATGAAGCAATTACAGGTAAATTGCGAGAAAATTTCATAAATTCATGGAAAAATTATCTAAGAATCTCCAAAAAAAAAGACTAAAATTTGAAAATCTCATACGAATTCGATTTAATACCGATTTAGGAAGAGATCGTACCTTTTTTAAAAATTTTTGTTATTTTATTTTCTCATTTTTGGTCCATTTTCTCTGGCTTACGCTTGGTCTCTGTGCCTTTTCTTTCTTTTCTTGCTCCAGATCGAAGAGTAGGTCTGGTTATGATTTGCTGGGGTTGGTTTCACTGTATAACTTTTGAAGAAGCACAATGAGACCGTTAGATTTAGCCCTGTCAGATATACGGTGCTGATCTGTCGCAGGAGCCACTCATGAATTTTATGTATTACACGAGTTTTTATGTGATTCGTTCCTAAATTATTAAAATTAGTTCATTATTTTAATCAGCAACCGCCGTCTTTCAAATGTTTGGAGTTCTCTATGGAATTCAAAGCTCCCCCGTGTATGAAAAATTTCTGTTGGCGTATTTTTTCTAAGTGTTTACCAGCCAGAAATAATTTATTGAGGAGAGACTTGGAAATTGAAGATGTTTATCCTCTGTGCAATTTCAGTGAGGAATCAGAGCCTCACATTTTTTTTACATTGTTCCTTTGCTAGATAATGTTGGGTGGACAATAATTTTGCAAATCATATTGTTAATGAAATGGGCTTTGATTACTGGTTTGTTGCTTTATGTCAAGGAGCTAATAAAGAGTATAAGTAATATATTATATAGCATTTGCTGGGGCTGTGACAACTTAGTGTGGAGAAATAAATACCCCACTTTTTCTTTCATCGTCAGATATGCCAAGGAGAGCCTTGCAGATTGACTTCATGTTAATTATGATAACAATCTTATTTCAATGCCAGATCATGTTTATCAATGAATTAAACCACGGGATAATTTTCTTGAAAATGAATGTTTATAGAGCTTGTTTCTTGCAGCAGAAGAGATTTGGAGCTGGCATGATAATTCGCGATCACAGTGATTCTCTAGTAGTTACAAAATTTCAATCTTTTTTTGAAGGGAATGTAAATACTATCGTGGTAGAAGCTTTGGCAATTTATCGGGCTTGTATATAGGCATAAGATCTTAGTCTTTCTAATTTGATTATTGAATCTGATAATGCTATTGTTTTAGCTACCGTCAAGTCAGTTTTAACTGAAAATAGACCTCTTTGTGATGGTATTTTTCAAGATTGCAAATCCATTTTGCAAAGTTTTCAGCCTAAGCTGCTTTGGATTCATAGAAATACTAACGTTGCAGCACATATCTTAGCTAGATTTTCTTGTAATCATGTTATTGAGATAAGTTGAAATTTTGTCCCAGAGTTTCTTCATGCTATCCTAACTAATGATTTGAGTTAATTATACTATTCATTTCGAAAACAACAAAAAAAATAGTTCATAATTCGATTTAAATTTTGAAATTAAATAGGTTTGATTAAGTTAAAGTGTAATTAAATTAAGGTTTAATATTAATGGATTGAATCTACAATTTTTTTTAATATATGTTTGACTCAAATATTAACTCGATTTAAAAATAAATAAATTTGACTCGAAATGTTTAAATTGAAATTGGTTAATTGAGCAAACAGATTATGTGCAGTTGTGCACAATCTTAAAATATAGTTTAGTTTTTATATTGATGCATTTTAAATTTTAAATAAAAGAAGAACAAAGAACTATATGAAAATTAGTTATGAACTGGTGTGAATTTGTTGTATTTTAAAAATAATAACAATATAACTTTGTTTGGATATTATTCATTGATTCTTAAATTATAATAATAATTAATAGCAATAATAATGTAAACTGAATAAAGTTAAATAATAATGCTATATAGATAATTAATTCAAAAATCTTAAATAAATAAAATGATTTTGATTTCATTATTAATTAAAAATAGTTATTAAGTAAATTTTACTTGATTGGTTTGAATTATATAAACTTTCATGGCGTTTATTAACAGTTTCAGTATAAAATTTTAAGTTAAAATTTTATATTTATCATTTCAAGTCATTTTTAAATAACTAAAATTTATAAAATAAATATTATCAGATTAATACAATCTAACTAAAATCTCATTAAAAATGTATATATGTAATTTTACTATAAAAAATATGAATAAAACCATCAAAAGGGTGTAGTTTTCTCAAGTCAGACAAGATGATATGCACCTTTGCTTGGTGCAGAAATATCTCAGGATGATTCGATAGTTTGCTTTGAATTTTTAACTAATATTGAGAGGAGAAAAAATGAGGGTGCTGGTGTTTTCTGCTGTACCAATTTCATTAATGCTTAGTCGGGGAGTACTTTCGTTAATGTTGTTCTCGCGTTTAAAACAATTTGCTTTAAAGGGCATTTCAGATGAGGAGACCACGTCTCAATAAAATAGAATCACACTTTTGTTTTTTATAAATAAAAAAATAATATAAAATGAGATTCTGAAAATGTTGGACTTGATATCCCACAAAAATAAATCCCATTTTTATTATTTTTTTAATTTATATTAATAAATAATTTTTTTAATTTTTTTAAATGAATGAAGTGGCAACCCTCCATAGCACTCCAATGAGAGTATTTTTTGAGTCATAATCTCTTTATGGAATTGGGAGTTGAAATTTGCTTCCTTATAGGGTAAGTTTCAACTTAGAACTATGTATGAACACCAATCAGAATAGTCAAATTTTAGAATTAGATTAACTCAACTATTTAATAGTGATTGAAAAAAAAATTAAAAATAGATCAATAATGATCGGTTCAGTCGATTTAGTCAAATTTTTATCTAATTTATTAGGTTCGGTCAATTTTTTAATAAATATAAATCAAAACAGATCAACCCAGTCGATTTAAATCGACATAATTAGTCGAATTAGTCGGATGGCGATCAGATCAGTCGGTTTTTAATTTTTTTTCCCATTCCTTCTTAGAACCAACTTGGGATAGTCCCTTTTGGATAAACCATCGGAAGTTTTATTTCTTCAATGAAGGGCTACACATCCATTCATTATTAAATAATAATAATAATAATAAATAAAATTTAAAAGCTAAGTTGTTGTTGCTATAATGGGATAGTCCCATAAACTAGAGCCCCATTTAAAATTATGTGTTATTAAAATGAGTCTCAATTTACGGGACTTTTACTAGTCCATTACAAATACTCTCATTAAAAAATAAAATGGGATGGTTTCTCTTTGAATAGACCGTCCCAAGCCCAGTCTCATACTCCCATTTTTACGACAAAAATGGGACTGGATCCAATAAAAAAAACACCACTTTAAATACTGTAACAAACAACCAAAGAAAAAAAAATGATAATATGCAAAAAAAAAAAAAGGAAAATTATAGATATAACCAAAAAAACAAAAATAATTTTAAAATTACGGTTTTATACAAAAAGTTACAACATTACGATCTTTACCGCAAAAATTTACAAAAATACGTTCTAATATCTGCTGCAAAATTAGTTATGCAAAATTATAATAATTCATAATGTTGTTACTTAATAACTTTTTAATATTCTTCATGAATGGCAGTTAACGATCAGACTTCACCCATCCAACTTCAAGCAACTTTTAATTTTTTTTTTTTTGAAATTTCCTTATTTAGTCAAGCAGTGGTATAAAAAAAATTAATTTGGAGAGCCAAAATTAATAAAAAAAATCAAAAATAAAATGTTAACTTTTTTTGAGCAAATTCTAACCTGATAACAAAGTATTTGTATGTATGATATATTATTGGTATAACTTATATATACCTATAATGCATAAATAATACACTTCTAAAAGTAAATTAATTTTAAATTGGTATAAGTTAAATATATGTTTGGTATATTTTAGATATACCAAAAAACTAGTATATGTCGAATAGATATTTGATATATTTTATAACTATTTTTCAAATTTTAGATATGTAATAAATGCAATCCCAAATATAAGAAATTTTATATATGTTGGATATATGTTTGGTATATTTTATAATTTATTTTCGCATTTCAAATATGAAAATAAAGTTAAACCTGAGAAATAATATATGATGAGTTTACATTTGATATATTTTTCAATTAATTTATGGATATAAAAAATATACCATATATTATAAAATATACTAAATATATACTAAAATCAAATAAAAAGCAACTAAATTATAAAATTCAAATAAAAATATTTTTGTAAAATAAAACTAAAAATATGACAAAATATAACAATCCAAATAACAATAGTTGATGGTATACGTTTTTAAAAAAATGGTTTACAAAAAGTATATTTTAGATATATATAACTAATATTAATATTATATATATATAAAGTGCAAATCTAAAAAACTTAAAAATATCAACTCCTAAAAATTGGATATGTTTAGTATATTATTTTTTAGTATATTTAAGGCATACTTAAATATTTAGTTGTTTTAGAGGATAAAAAGCAACAGTTGATGATATACATTTATTAAAAAAAATGGTATACAAAAGGTATACTTTAGGTATTTGCAACTGATATTATATACATAGTGTAAAATAAAAATAATAAAAAAAACCTAAATATATCACCTGCTAAAAATAGTGTATGTTAAATATATTTTAGGCATATTTAAGGTATACTTAAAATATGTAGTTAATTCTAGAAATAAAAAGCAATAGTTGATGGTTGTCTATTAAAAAAAGGTGTAGAAAATATATATTCATATATAAGCAACTAGTTTTGTATATAGAGAATGCAAATATGAAAAAAATAAAAGCATTATCTCTTTGAAATGGTACACATTAAAAATATTTATGGTATACTTAAAATGTCTTTAAAATATTTAGTTGCTTTCAGAAATAAAAAAATAATAGTTTATGGTATATGTTTAGCAGAAAAAATGGCATACAAAAAGTACTTTAAGAATAAAATAAAATAATATTTTTGGAAAAATTACAGAAGCCAATGGAATAAGAAAAAGTAAATAAAAATGGGCAAAGAATGCAAAAGATGAAGAAAGAGTAAAAAAACCGTATAAAAAATAAAATAAAACTAAAAATAGTTTAAATATAAAGTTATGTCGTAAAAATTTATAAAAAAAAAACAACAATAAAAATGATATTTTAAACCCTAAGGGTGTGGTCTAGTGGTAGGGATTAATCCATCTTTAAACATCCATCCGGGTTCGATCCTGGGGATGTGTATGGAGCATCCTTAAATCTTAGGGCCAGCCATCCTGCCCTTCGAGGCACCCAGAAACTGGCGAACGGGGATTAGTCTGGATGTATCTAGGACATCTCGTAGTTAATAAAAAAAATGATATTTTAAAAATAAAAACCATATTTTATGTAATTTCTTCAAAAAAAATTATATATATGCAAAATCGAAACGTAACAGGAAATAAAACCATTAAAATATATAAATGCATAGTAACAAAACATATATACTTCTTTCCAGTGGCGGAAGCAGCAGCTCGAGAAGAGAATGGCAAAATTCCTCTTCAATACACGTAAGGAGGAGATGGGGTCGAGGGGCTGAAACTCCACGTCTGCTGTTTCAGCCGGCAAAAACTCTCTTTGAAAATGCATGTTCAGCGGCCGGCTAGTAAGAGTCATCAGCCCTCACACGACCCCACCTGATTTCTCCCTTCTTTTTTTTTTTTTTTTTTTTTTGCAATTTTGTCTTTGTATCTTATATTGGGTTCACATTGCAGTCTCCACCCACATTGCAGTCTCCACCGAGGGTTCTTCTGCATATATAAAGTCATTATTTTACTGAGAAATCTTCAAACAAGAAAGAAAAGAAAAGAAAGATTTAGTCAGTTTCTGACTTTTAGACTCTCAGCTCAACCAATTAATAGAGTGATTTACTTTGAGCAATCTTTATTAACAGAAAATGGAGAAGCTAGGACAGACTTGTCTTGCACTTGATTAGGAGATATGATATCATTGCCGTTTTTGGCAGCAAGGAAAGCCGGTTCTTCTTTTTCTTGATATAAGCTCAATATTACTTTAATTTAATTTCTTAAATAAGAAAAAGAATATTATTTTATTATAACCATGAATTAAACAATTACATCCTCTATCATATCTTTCAAAATTTTTATAAAAATATTTGTATATTAATAATAGTTTAATGATAAATTTACTAAAGTTATAATACATGTAATAAACTTATAATAAATTTTATATCTATTTTACCAAACTGTTAAATTTATAAATTAATTAAAAATATTAATAATTTTAATAATATTTTAAAATTTTAATAATATTTTTTATCTGATAAATTTATTATATTATTTTTTTTAATAATTTATAAAAGAGTAAAATATATAGAATGTTACTTTTTTCTTTAAATTTTTATTTTTATTATTTTTTAAGTTTACAAAAATACCATTTTCCATTTTTATATTTTTATGATTAAAAATCTGTTTAATATATATTCAATATCTATAAAAATACTTATTTTATAATTTTTTTTATTTGTACAGTATTTTTATATTTTTTAATTTTAAGTCATTTCAATTGGAGAATCGATTTGAGTCATTTTAAGTCATTTTTAAATAAGGCATTTCAATTGGAGAATCGATTTGATTGGGAATTAAAAGAGAACGGTGTGGTGCCGGTAGTCGGTTGGCGTTCGAAATTGGTAAGTGACACGTGATGAGAAAGCGGTGCAATTAGTGAGCGGGTAGATGGCCCCACACATGATTAAAATTAATAATTAATATTATTTATTACATCAAAATCCAAAACTCTAGCGGCGTAGCTTTTTTGTCTCTGTAGCTTCGATACGTCACAAAAAATTGATCTGAATGATAGACGGCTTGATATTACTTAAAGTTAAAATTTCAAATTCATAGCACCGTGTATACGGTCATCCCGTTAAAAGACTCATTCCGGATTAATCGGAGTGTGCACAAAAAACAAAAAAAAAATCGCTGCGCCAATACGCATCACTTCATGTGCCCTCACTAGCGGCTTTTTTATTCAACGCCCGCGAGTGATTTCGTGAAACAGTATCTCTTTATTAAATAAATTTAAAAAAAAAAAAGAGTTGGCTGTAAAAATAAATTTAAGAATTATGCTAATCACGTGATTAGGAAATTAATTCATTTGTAATTGAATTGGTCTTTAGTGACATTATGTTCATGAACATTCATTGAAATCTTTACCTATGAGGTACTCATATCTACATTTCAGCATATTATTAATCCAATTTTTGTTAATAATAGAGGAGACAAAAATTTCAAAGATTATCAATTTCAGTGAACGTCTTCAGAAAATATTTCGATCAATCTAATTATTAATTTTTATCCATATCATTTCTAACTGATAATATTCATTCTCTTCTAACTATTAATATTCATTTTTAAACTAGACAATATACATTCTAAGTCGACAACAATTAACTCTCATAATATTAAATTTAAATAAATATTATAGATATATATACAGTTGTAGAATTACAATAAAATCGTATATGATTACATAATTTTTTTTATCAGTGGCTAGAAAGAAAGGTCACCGGTGGTGTAAAACTCAGCTTCTATTAATAGGGCTGAGTTTGCACAAGCACACACACAACAAGAGATTAAAGAATTTCTCGCTGCAAATAAAATTTATTTTTTTAAAATTAATCTTTGAAGAAAATATTACGTTTTATTATGAATGTATTTATTTTTTTTAATATATGAATGATTAAATCATCATTTTAATAGGGATTAAATTAAAAAATAAATATATTTATAATGAAATGATGACGTTTTGCCACTAATTAAAAAAAAATTATTGGACTGTCATTACATGCCGACTTTCTAAATAAAAATATGGTTCCGCTAATATATGTATATATATATATATATGAGCTACGATAAAATTGAAGCTGAAGCGAAACCCGCTCCGTAGATTCCACCGATGTAGACTGACTGTTTGCGGTGGCCCCACCGAGAGCGGCAGTAGAGAGGCAAGCGGCTTCTCCACTCCTCTCCTCCTCTGCATAGGGTCCACAATTAACACAACGCCAAGTCTTCATCTCATCTGTCCTCCTGTCTTGCCCTTCCTTTTCTACCACTAGGAAATTACATAATCAGCCGAAGCCTTTGTTTATTATTACTATTTTATTTAATTATTTAACTAATAATAATAAATAAAAAAATGAACTGGAGGGCAGAGGTACACGTGCCGGCCAGCCGTAGGCACGACATGTTCCCTAATTTCAACACGGAATTCTTGCCTAGGCCCCACATTGGGCGCGCTCTCTATGTCACTATTTTTTTTAATATAAACTTTATTTATTTATTTAGTTCGGTTTTTGATATGATTCGCCGTCGGTGCCTCTCTGCTTCCTGTAAGTTGCCACAGCTAACCAACTTCATTTTTGCTACGTGTTGCAACCTTATACAATTTCAAGTACAAATCTTAAAAATTACTAGTAAAATTCCAAATATTATTATACTTTTAAAAAATACTTTTTATCCCCAATTAATATATACACTTTTTTTTATTAATTTCATAAAAATAAATGACATTTCAAAAATTTTACTTTTAAGAAAATATTTTTTCCTCTCTAATTAATATGTAATTTTTTTATTTCACAAAAATAAATTAATAAATATATTTTTATTTCATAAAATTAAGTAAAATAAATAATTTTTACTATGTATAAATTTATATACATCTTATTACTTTTTTATTTTAATATTAATATATATTAAAGGATTCGGTTGAATTAGTTTTCTTGGGAGGATTTTAAGCGATTGGTAAGCTACATGACTCGGCTCGATTAAAAGTTTAAAGAATTGGATTAAAAGTTTAAAGAGTTTTATTTTAGTTATGTCTTAATAAAATTGATATAATATATTAAGTAATTTTTAGATAATTCAAATTTTATAGTCTAAAAATATTTCAAATAATTTAAATTCAAATTTTGTAGTCTAAAAATATTTCAAATAATTTAAATTTGATAAAATATTTACCTAATTATGTGAAGAATTTTTTTCTTTTATTGATTTTACATAGTTAGAGCATTCACTAATTGATCTTAATATATGGCTTATTCACGATAAATAATAGGAATTTTATACTCGTTAATTATTTTTTTATTAATAAAAAATAATAAACAAGCTATAATTTAAAACAAATAAAAAATATATTAATTTGAGATGCTAATTAAAATGATTAAATATTTATGGTAATTCTATATTAATGTTAGAAATAACCATAATTGTTATAAGAAATTTGACACAATGGTAGTTGAAATTATTTTTAGAACTTCAAATATAAATATTACAAATCATGGGGCCCCAGATAAATTAATAAGAAATATTAGCAAATATTGCTATTTCATTGAATGAAAAAACAAGAAAAAAGGGAACATCTATGGAATATTGTAAAGTTACAGCAAAACAACTTAAAGAGAAAATTTATGATTTATTTCTCTTTAGTTGCAAAAACTTTTATCGTAAGAATTAATTATTTACATTCTATGATAATAAAAATAAACAACCAATTTTCTAGCTTCTGAAAAATTGAAAATTAGTGCTAATAAGTAATTACTTTAGTTTTTCTTCTTCTTCTTTTTTTTTTGCCTAAAAATTAACTGAAAAATAAATTAAAAAAATTCAGCTTCTTCTTCTTCCTCAGGTGGAGGAAGGTTAAGATCGAAGCCTCTCTCCGGTTTGCAATCCACGACGGACGACGAGTCCGAGTCACTCTGAGTTCCATTACTCACGAACCCAGCAGCATTAAACTCACGAACTCCAACTGGGTCAAACCGGACAGGAAACGACTGACTCACTAACTCCGGCCTAATCACACTACTACCGTCAAAAAACCAAACCGGACCGACAACGTTCTGCGGCTGATAAACAAACGGGAACCTTCCCACAACCCCACCAAGGTTGCGCGTGGCTTCACGCGCCTCCGGAGGACTGGAGGATTCAACTGTGCTACTCGAGCTGGGACTCTGATTATTATTATTATGATCAATATTATGGCCAACGACCTTGGTGGTGTTAATTGGACTGATTTCATCGGGTAACGGGAAGTTAGTCTTGGCTTTAGCGCCGCGAAACCCACGCGCCGCCTTGTCATAAACTCTAGCTGCTTCCTCCGCCGTATCAAAAGTGCCTAACCAGACCCGGCTTTTCTTCCCTGGATCTCTTATCTCGGCGGCGTAACGGCCCCACGGCCGCTTTCTAACCCCCCTATAATGCACTTCTTTCTTATCATTGTTGTTGTTACTCACTTTCTTGACACCGGTGGCGACGGTCTTGTCTTTCGGAGCCATTTCGCATGTAAAACACAGCAGTATCTGATGGTGGGAGTGGTTTTGGGTTCAGAGAAGCTAAGTTCGTTGTGGTGGTGGTTTTGGAAAAGAATGGAAGTGGTGAGATTTATAGAGATGCGGAGAAGGCCGAGATGAAGAAAGATAACAAGGCGTGGGGTCGGGTGGAGGTGGGGTCCAGTCAACGAGGGGTTTGCCTGTGAGCGCCGCCCAAACGACGAGAGTGTGGGGACAATTTAAAATGATAATGTTGTTTGGGAGACGCGTGGCACGCGGTATTTTAGAGACAAGCGGCGTTCTCTTCCGGCTTTTTGCCTAAATGTGGCCGTTATTTCACGGCTTTTGTTTGAAGAAAGTGGCGTGTGCAATGCTTATATCTTTGAGGAATTGATAAAATGTAGTGGCCACGTGTCCCACTTTTTTGGCTTTAAAATATTAAGAAATAATAAAAAAATTTAAAAATTATTAATAATTCACTAATTTTAGTTTTTTTCACTAATTATTAAAAATTATTGAGATTCACTAATTTTAGTTATAAATTTTAATTTAATAACATTTAAGTGTGATTATTAGTTAATTGGTTAATATGATAAAAGACGAACTGATTAATATGATTTTTAAGTAACATGTTTCTATTTTTCTCAAATTATTATAAAAAATTTGAAATAATTAAATTAATAATTGATATTACTCATAATAATTGAATATTAAATTAAATTTTATTAGATAATGATTAAATATTATTAAATTAAGAATTTTACACAACTTAATAATATTCAATTATGATAATTAATTAGTCGGGAGGTGAATACAATGAAAAACAAGGCAGATAATATGGTCTTTAAAAAATATAAATGATTCTTTTGATATATTTTAACAACTCTCTGAATATAAATATATATTTTTAGTAACATTTTTCTTTCACTCGATAATTAGCTGATTTATTTTTATTTTAAAATTTTTTAAAAATGATTAAAATATAAAAATTAATTATTTTAAATATATATAAAAAAAATAGTATTACGTGCGCTAATTTCATCGAGAAATATTTTAAGTTATTATTTTCTTTTCTACATTGATGCGAGCATGTAGTTAATGGAGTATCTATTTATATATTTAAAAGATTTATTCATCTACAGTAATTGTGCACTTTTTTTCGATTTTGCACTTGTATTTAAAAGATGTATATATCTATTTACATATATTTAAAAGACGTATTTCTCTATATATTTTTTTTATTTTATATTTATCCCAATATATATAAATATTAAAAAAATAATAAAATAAAAATCTTTATATGCAAAAAATAAAAATTTTTTACATTTAACATAAATATTAATTTTTATTATCAATTTTAATTTATACTAAAATAACGTCATTAAATTACTTTTATGATATATATATTTTAATTTTTATAAATTTATAATTAAAAAATAATATTTTTAAATAATATTTTTTTAATGTTTTTTAATGCATTGTATTAGAAATTGAAAAAAAAAATTCATTAATTTATATATGAATGATTTACCATAAATTTAATTAGATAGTAGATTTATATAATAAAAAATATTTTTGACTCACTTTATTATAGTATATATAGAAAGAAAAATAATAATCAATTATTGTTAGATAGATAAATAAAATAATTTATTATTATAGGAGTTGATTCAATTAATAAAATATATTTTTTATTTTTTTATTTTTTGGTTGATGTAAGTTTAATTTTACAAAATTTACATATATATTCTAAAGCTTTTCTTATAATGTTTAATCTATAAAATATATATTTTTTAAAATATTAGAATTATAATATCCCCTCTTCTCATATTTTTTCTCATTTACAAAATATTCATGTCTTAATTTTTTAAATTTTAAATCAAAATTAATTAAAATATTAAAATTATTATTTATTAAAATAGATAATTATTTATTATAGATATTTATTTAAAAAAATTATATAAAAAATATTTAAAATATATTATAATAATTAAGAGTAAAATAAGAGAATAAATAAAATATATAAAAAATAAAAAATAATATTTAAAAATTATAAAATAATTATACCATTTATTTATTGACATTCAATTGATAATAATTTATAATAATTATACCAATATTTTATTTATTTATAATTAATAAATAATATTTTATTTTAAATATATAATTTTTTAAATATTAATTATTTTTTGTAATATTTATAAAAAAATTAAAATACATGTAAAAATTAAAAAATATATATCTCTAACTAAAATATATATAGCTTAAAGTATCCGAAGGCGTGGTTTTAGTTAGGAAAAAATAGAATCAAAATATGGATGAAGTGCGTGTAAACACGCTCCCCTCAGAGAGTATGAATTGGATACATATAATGACTAATTACGGCCAGTAGCTAAAGTACTATCCACTACATCGCCGTCTCTCTCTTTTTCTTTTATTCTGAAATAAGCCTTTATTCTGAAATAAGCCCATTGGAGCCGACAGTGAGAGAGTAAAGATTACCCACTAGAAATTTGACACGCGTCATTGTCTCCTGCAATACGCGTCCTCAATATCCGCGTTTCCACGCAATCTCAGTAATTTACGTGGCCTGTGTCCATGTCCTCCTAAAACCGTGTGTTTTATATTTCAAAATATTTTTTTATTATTTACAACTTCGGTAACATTTAAAATGCTATTTTTATAAAAAACAAAAAATAAAAAATTATTTCGTTTATATTATCACTTTATAAAATTAATAAATATTAATTAATTTTTTATTAAATATATATTTATTATTAATAAATTAATTAATAAAGTAAAAATAAAATATTTTTAATATTAATAAGTTTATAAAAAATATTTTAGTTTATTTTAAATAAATTTTTATAATATTTAAATAATATAATTATTATTTTAATAAATATGTATAAATTAAAGACAATATTATAAATGGAACGGAGATAATATTTCAAAATATTATTATATTGTTAACGTAAAATAATAAAAGAATTTATTTTACCATCTCAAAAAAAATTGATTTTACTGTATCATTTTATAAAAATATATATATTTCACTAAAATTATAATTTTATATAAAAGAATTAATTAAATTTTTAACTATATTTTTTTATAAAATAAAGATAAGATAATAATTATTTAATAGCTTTATATCAATTAAAAGTGATAATTTTAATGAACAATAGTATTAATAAGATAATAAAAAGTATGTTAGTTAATTCAAAATATTTTTTTATAATCTTAATAGTTATGCGTGAGTCAATAGCTAGCTATCTTACTGTATTAAAAGGCTTTGGTTATGAATGTTAATCAAATTAAGATTATTAATATAAATTGTATTTTAATTTCAAAAAATATGATCTTAAATGATTTCAATTTAATTACGTTAAATTATTCAAATCATTGACCGATAACAAAGCTTGAATATCTCAAATGAATACACTATTAGTGATTACTAGTTAATTTTTAATTATATTTTAGTGTTAAAAAAGCTAAACATTTCATGTGAAACTTCAAATAGTTAATCAATATATTTTAAAATGTTGATACCCTCAAAATTTATGTTTAGTCAACTATTTAAGTTACAATTAGAAATACTACATTATATGTCATTTTTAATTTTTTTTTAAATTATCTTTAAATATTGAATATATATTTCATATGTATACATCTAAAAATAGATATATATTTAGTATATTGGATGTATATCTCTGAAAGCGAGTAGAGTGTTTTTGACATTATAAGTTATGAAAATAAGTTTTTCAGAAAAAAAAAAAAAGAAAAGTTTATTTTTTAAAATTTTTTTATTTTTTAGGTATTTTTTGTAGAAGTTTTTCTCTATCATTGAAAACCCAAATGGGCCTCCAATAAGTTACTTGAGAACTAGCTAGTCTTTTTGGGCCATTAGGTTATAGAACATAGTTAAAAGGGACCCACAAAAGAAAGTCGCTAGTTACTAGTTTTTGAAAGCCATCTTTTTATGAAATGGGCTGGGTTAAGATTTAACTTTACATAGTTGCCTATTGGTTTCACAAAACTGCCATAAAGAATTAAAAAAAAATTATAAAATTTATCATATTTTTAAATTTATCAGAATTGTTTATCAATCTACCATATTCACATAGCATATTGTGAGCCTATTATCGGTTTATTATAAGTTTACTATTAATTTATTATATATTTTTATAAAATAACTTAAATATTCCTAATAAAATATGAATAAATATACAAAAGCAAGTGAAAAGTGTATGACATGAATGATCTTACAAGATATATATAAAGTAACATCTCATGCTATATGATATTCACAGAAGACATTATATTAATAAATTATATTCAAGTAGAAGTAAGTAAAAAGTTAGAGTTGTAAGGAAGCACGTTAAAATTCAATAATTTTAAGTTAAGTAGAATTAATATTAAGTATATGCATTACAAGTTTAGTAATATAAATAGAGAAATGATAAAATTATTTTTAATGAAATATTAGTGTCTCATAACACTCATTTTAAGTATATTGACTTAATTCTTCAAAAAAATAAAGATTGCAAAAAATATATTAGCCATAGGATTAAAATAGCTCGGATAAAGTGGAGAAATATCAAATGAGTATTATATGATAAGAAGATGCCAGTTATATTAAAAGGTAATTTTTATCGTAATGCAATATGATCGGTTATTATATATAATAGTAAGTGTTGAGCATTAAAATGATAATGCATGTGTAAGTTGCATATTACCGAAATAAAAATGTTGAAATGGATATATTGGCATAATAGGATGGACAGAATTCGTAATGAGTGTATTCAAAAAAAAATATGAGAGTAATACCTTTTGAGAATAAAATAATAAAATATAGGTTCGGGTAGTTTAGTTATATAAAATGAATATTTAGTAATATGCATATCAAAAAAATTGAATAAGTTAAGGTGGATATAGTTAGAGGGTGTTTCTCAAAACTTAAAAGCTGGTCAAAACTGATTATAAGCAGTTTTTAGATTATAAGTTGTTTATTTAAGTGTTTCTGAAAACTTAAATAGTAGATTATAATATGATTTTAATCAGTTTTTTAAAAGTTAGGTTTTGCTACTTTTTTTTAAGCACTTATTTTTTAAGCAGTTTTGACCAAGTAAAAGACCATACTATCTCTACCTAATCTTCAATATTTCAAATTTGCCCACCCTATACACTTTAGTTCCCATCAAAATTCTTTTACGTTTCTTCTTAAATAAATTTATTATTATTATTATTATTGCAAAATAAATTTAAAATTGACATTTAAAAAATTATTTTTATACAATAAATAAACTCAGGGACAGTTTTGTCATTTTGACAGTTTCTGCAATTAAAAACTGATTATAAGCTGATTTTACAGAAACACTTAACTGATTATTAACTAGTTTACAGAAATGCTAAACTGCTTATTTTTAATCTGATTATAATCTAAAAATCACTTATTCATAATAAGCTGAAAAGCTCCAGTTTTGAGAAACACCCTCTTAATAGAGATATGAATATAACTAAAATAACTTAAATAAAAGTTGTTCAACGTGATCTTATGATTTTGTATCTCCTTAAAGATATAATCTATAATCTCTAAAAGTAGAAAAAAAAATTCATATAGTGGACCTTGATTAATTTGAGATTAAAATTTTATTGAGTTAAGTTGTGTTTGATGAAAAGTGTAATTTTCTCTTTTCTTGGTACACAATAATTGTCTGATCGGTTATTATATATAATAGTAAGTGTTGAGCATTAAAATGATAATACATGTGTAAGTTGCATATTACCGAAATAAAAATGTTGAAATGGATATATTGACATAATAGGATGGACAGAATTCGTAACGAGTGTATTCAAAAAAATATGAGAGTAATACCTTTTGAGAATAAAATAATAAAATATAGGTTCGGGTAGTTTAGTTATATAAAATGAATATTTAGTAATATACATATCAGAAAAATTGAATAAGTTAAAGTGGATATAGTTAATAGAGATATGAATATAACTAAAATAACTTAAATTAAAGTTGTTCAATGTGATTTTATGATTTTGTATCTCCTTAAAGATATAATCTATAATCTCTAAAAGTAGAAAAAAAAATTCATATAGTGGACCTTGATTAATTTGAGATTAAAATTTTATTGAGTTAAGTTTGTGTTTGATGAAAAGTGTAATTTTCTCTTTTCTTGGTACACAATAATTGTCTGATCGGTTATTATATATAATAGTAAGTGTTGAGCATTAAAATGATAATGCATGTGTAAGTTGCATATTACCGAAATAAAAATGCTGAAATGGATATATTGACATAATAGGATGGACAGAATTCGTAACGAGTGTATTCAAAAAAATATGAGAGTAATACCTTTTGAGAATAAAATAATAAAATATAGGTTCAAGTAGTTTAGTTATATAAAATGAATATTTAATAATATGCATATCAGAAAAATTGAATAAGTTAAGGTGGATATAGTTAATAGAGATATGAATATAACTAAAATAACTTAAATAAAAGTTGTTCAACGTGATCTTATGATTTTGTATCTCCTTAAAGATATAATCTATAATCTCTAAAAGTAGAAAAAAAAATTCATATAGTGGACCTTGATCAATTTGAGATTAAAATTTTATTGAGTTAAGTTGTGTTTGATGAAAAGTGTAATTTTCTCTTTTCTTAGTACACAATAATTGTCTGAGAGGGAGATCATTAAACATTTAGATACACCTATTATACTTAATCTTCAACTTGTGCATGATTTGCATTATTATGGAGTGGAACATTTAATAAGAGTTTTAGGTGTAGGAGAAGTTACAAAATAATCTAAATTCATGTTGGACAAGTTCATTAATGAGTAAAATTTTCTCTTAAATTTTAAATATATTTTATATATGAATTTAAATTTAAAACTTTTAATTATATCTCATCCATTGGAAGTGTTATTTTTGTATTTAATTTAGTATGCTTTGTATTTAAATGGTGTTTGATCCTTTATAATTTCTATATCCTAAAAAAATAATCACTTTTTATTTTATAAATTTTAAGAAAATATAATTAATATGTTGATAATTTATGTAATTTTTTAATGCTTATTTATATAATAAATAGTAAAAATTATTATTAATTTTTTAAATAAATATTATAAAAAATAGACAATTTAATACGTTTCCAATTTGGTTGGTTTCTCTCAATAGAATATGGATTTTTATATGGGGTTGTCTTGTCAAATAGTAATTCCATCAACACCAGCAGCTGAGAATATATCTTGTAATTTTCTAACTAGATTTTGACATAGTTTTCTGATGGAAAAAGACTCTGAAATTGATGTTGTCGGATTTGGCCTTTCATGTTTCTCGTACAAAATTTCCAATCTTAAAAATTGGAAGTGAAATTTTCAAACTCTCAATTCATGTTCATTCCTTATAAAGCCTTTTTTTTTTTTTTGAAAAAAAAATATTAATTATTTTTTTAAATTTATTGGAGGAATTTAACCCATGGACTACACTCAACACTCGTTACAAGGATGATCAATACTCACCACAAAGATGACGGAATGGAAAATCAAACTCGTAACCAATTGGTCACATCACAACGCACTAACCACTAGGTTAGGCCCTCAACCCCAAAAAAATATTAATTATGCATTGAACAACAAAGAAAAAGAAATCCATTTTTGCATTTTGATTAATTAGGATATTAATGATTCTAACAATTATAGTCTATCTATGTTTATCCACTTTTTTCTTTGTATTACCTTTTCAATTTCAATTTTAATAATTATAAATAATTGACTGCTAATTATTATTGATTATAAAATCTATCAAAAATTACTATTAAATCATTAATTATATATTCGTCAGATTCCAAATTGACACACACTTTTCTTTTTTATTTATTTCAAATTATAATTTGTTCTAAATTTATAGGCACAAATTTCTTTTTTATTTGTTTTAAATTGTAATTCTTTTTTAAATTTTTATCATACTCATATTTATTGTTGTTTATTAAAAATATTTAATAAATATATTTTCTATTAAAATAAAAATATAATAAAAATACATATAAATTTATATTTTTAATAAAAATAATTAACTTTTTATTTATAAAATTAAAATATATTTATCAATTAGGACTAGAAATGTATACCAAACTCATAAAAACACACACACACACACAATATTCTATAACTATTTGATTCGGCATAGATATGGTGATGTCATTTTCCATTAGAACAAGAATGGGCTGGCTGATGATGTTTAATTTGAAAATTTATTCATGCTTTATTATAACATATGTATTTAATTCATTGTTAGATTTATTTGGAAAATAGTATAAACTTTTTAATAGTTAATTAATAAAATTAGTTTACTTTTCATTTATATATGATAGTGATATTTTAAGTCAATAAATAAGATAAAAATTAAAATTTTAAGTCAAAAATTATTTTTCAAATAATATAATTTGCAAATTTATAAAAGTGTAGGAATGTAATTAGAGAAATATATATATATATATAATTTAAATATATATATATATATAAACTAATTAAGTCGAAAAAAAATTATTGAAAGGGAAAAATTGATTTTATGTGTATTTTAATGGTGAAATCTCCTAATCATTTATAAAATATGATAGGACATTATAAATTATTATAATAATACCTACCATTCAATTAAGGTATTAGGGGACTAAAACTAATTAATCTACTATTCATAATTCATAATAAGCATGCAATAAGATTCTATTTGGCATTAATCGTGTCATATTAATATCATTTAAGCAGTATTAAATATTATATTTTTTTAGATGCATTTTATTTTTATTAAAATTTATTAAAATTATTTTTTTTAAAAGAGAGTGATTGATAAGAAAATAAAATTATTGCATATTTTTCAATAAAAATAAAATGAATTTTAATAAAAAAAAATAAAATATTTATTAATGCTTAAAGTTTAACTTTTAAGAATTTGTTACGGATTGCTCCTCACCTAGAACAGTGATATCTAATTTTTTTAATTGAGGTGAATAATTTATGCTCGTTTAATTTTATCAATGGTAATAATCGGGTTATCTCCTTAAATGGACCTCTATTTTACCGAATTAATTTGTGTTATGCAAAGATGGTAATGGCACGTGAGAATTTCCCATGTCTTTCAAGAAGCAGACCAAACTATACATATTATAAAATTATTATATATTTTTAATATAAATAAAATATATTTCAATTAAAAATAGAATATTTATTATTGTTTAAAAGATGTCAATATGATATCCATTAACATATTTCTAAATTAAACTTTTTAAATTATACAATTTAGTGCAAAGATCATATTATGATTTTAAATCACTAATCAAATGAGTTTTAATTTTGATATTAAATATTTATCATAATTTAACCTAAAAAAATTGCTTATAATGGAGAGAAAACTGTTCAAACTTTTTTTATAATTAATAATACGAGAGACTTTCTCAATATATATATATATATTTTTTTTATTTTTTTATTATAATATGATTTTAAAAATATAATTTGAATCATAATATTGATAAGAAAATAATATATATGAGGAGCTCTATTTGAAAATTTAACAATAATATCTATATATAGGAAAATTAAATCCAAATAAGTAGACTTTTAGATTTTATCTCTCTCTCCGATGATCTCCGTAAAAGATTAATTTTATATTTATACTATTAGTCTTAAAGAGCAATCACCATAAAAAAAAAAAAATTGCTTTTCATAGCCTAGAAAGCCAACTATCTTCATAATTTTTATCTTAAATTCTCACACATGCAGTGGAAACGAGGATTTGAGAGTTTAAGAGAAAAAATTCTTAGAGAAAAAAATGTAACTTTTTCTAATAAATTTTAGATTTAATTAATCCCATAAAATCTATCACTATATCTTTATAGATATAGTAGTTTAATTTTCTAATTAAAATCAAATTACGATCAAATATTCATATCTTATCTAGAATTTTCTTATTTAAATATTAAATATTATCTATGTATAATAATAAATATTATATAATTAATATTTAATGAAATTGGATTCATAAGATATATCCATTTATTATGTATGGATCCAATGCAAAGATAAGTAGATTTATAATTGTTTTTTTTTTTTTTGAGAAGAAGTAGATTTATAATTGTATTTATGTATATTCCATTCGCAAAAATCAATTTTGGCCCCAATTGTATTTATGTATATTATTTGCGAAAATAAATTTTTCCGTGACCAAAGTTGATAATTTATGATCAATTATTGACTAAGGTTGGTAATTCCCAAAAAATTTATTATTGATTAATGTTGGTAGTTTTGGTCCCACAAAATTGATTTTCGCAAATAGAATATACATAAATACACTTATAAATTTGCTTCTCTTTCTTAGCTTGCTTGAACGAGCCACAAAATTGATTTTCGATAATAGAATATCTACTATCTATTTTATAATTTAAAATTGAAGTAAATTTTTTATTTATGCTACAATAATTTTATGTGAAATATAAAATATATTTTTAATTATATTAGCAAGATTTTCTATTCATGCTATAATATTTTTATGTAAAATATCAAATATATCCTTATTTATATTAAGTTATTATATGAAATATTTTTTATTTATGCTACATAATTTTATGTGAAATGTCAAATATGTTCTTATTTATATTAGCAAGATATTATATTCATACTATAGTATTTTTATATAAAATGTCAAATATATCTTTATTTATATTAGATTATTTAGTGTTGATAATGGGGCAGGACGGGGCGAGGGGTCAATCCCCATCTTGGCGGAGATTTCTCGTCCCTGCCTCCACCATATAAATAGGGGTAAATTTGCCCTTGTTTCTACTTTTATGGAGATTTTCGCGGAGAATTTATTTTTATTATTTTAAATTAAAATATAATAATATAAAAAACTATTAATCTATAATAATTTTACAATCAATAATATAAATTATTAATTTTAAAATCAACAACATAAAAAATTTTAATATATTTAATTTTAGAGTTTAAATATTAAATATTATTTTATTTATGTAGATTAATATAATTTATATAATATATAATATAATAAATACAAATATGATATATATAATATAATAAAATATATATAAAATATAAATATAATATATATAATATAATATATTTTTAAAATCAAAATATTCGAATTTCTACGGGGCGGGGAATACTCTCTCCGTTCCTGTTTTGCCCCAATAAATGAGAAGAGTTTTCTCTTTATTTTTGTCCTAGCGGGAGTGAAAAATGAAAAATTTCAATCCCGGTCATGGCAAATTTTTGCTGGGAACGAGAATTTCTCATCCCGTTGCTAACTCTAAAGATTATTCTATGAAACAGTATATTTTATGTGAAATGTTAAATATATATTTATTTATATTAGATTATTTTATAAATACTTTGATCTTTTTTTTCTATTTATTTATTTATTCATATTAATGAATATAATAATTAATAATTTTACATAATATTTTTATTAATAATTTTATATTAATTTATTTTTTCTATTGTCCAACTAATAAGATAAAATTTACTTTAACATAAAAAATTTCACATTTCATTTCTATTAAAAAAATAACAATAATAACAATATAAAAAATATATAAACATCCTAAAGTACAGCGATAATTTTTTATAGTATTGGATGCATGTTTACCATCCAACAAAAATAAGTAATGCATCCAATAATTAGAGAGAGAGAGAGAGAGAGAGAGAAATAAATATTTTATGTGTCAAATAAGCACAAGTTTATCATATTTATATTGTCGTTGTCGTCTCCCCTTTCCGAATTTCAATTACTGTCATTTTTATATTATTGAATCATTGATTCTCATTTTTTTTCTCTTTAAAAAAAAAAAGAAAAAAGGAAAATTAGAGATTAAAATTAAGAGGAAAAGAGTGTTTATAATGATTCACGAGAAAGAGGGAAAAGTTATATGTGAAAATATTGATGTAGTAATTATTTTTTTTTATTTTTATCTACTTTCTAATGAGATTTAAAAAAAAAGACAAAATGAATAAAAATAAAATATAAAATTATTTTATTAGTTTCAACTATCAAATTGATCTATCAAATGAAATAATGAATTCCTTCATGTGATAATAGTCATAATTTAACGCGATAAAAATGAGCACTTTGTATATATAATTATTATTGGTAACTTAAATAAACAAGCAATTATCTTTATTATTATAATTTAATTTAAAAAATATTAAAATCATTTATTTATTATGCATATACATATAAATTAAAGCTGAATGTATTTACCCTATAGCCTTACAGTATAAGTGCATTGAACATGTAGCACGTTTTTATTTACCAATTTATTTTTTTTTTGCCTCTATTAATATTTTAAAATATTTTAGTACCTTTATTATATAATATGTTAATATGTAGAAAAACTTAAATATATATTTATTATTATAAATATTATATATACCGCATCTATCAATCAAATTATCTAGTAATCTCAATGAAAAATGATAGCAAAATTGTATCTAATAAAACAATTAATTATATCTAATAAAAACGGTTAATGAGTGTGTTTGTGTGCGCGAGAAAGAGAGAGAGAATAATTAATTGATCCAACAAAATAATTAATGGGAGAGTTTTCATTAAAATAAAAATACATAAAGTTAATATATATATAACATATATAATATATAATATGTGAATGAATATATTATAAATTATAAATTGAAGTTGCATGTATTAACATTGTAGGTCTATAGTATAAATATATCCAACAAGTGTTTTAAAATATTATAATACATTTACTATGTATTATATATTTTAATATTTATGTGAATTTAAATATATATATTTTTATTATAAATATTATATGCATCGCATCTATCAATCAAATTATTTAGAGATTTTAATAAAAATATATATAGTAAATTATGTTTTCGTCTAAAATTTTTTGTCTTATATTTATATTAAATTGATTTCATTTATAATATTTATTTTTTAAAATTTCACAATCTATCTCTACATCAAATAAAATTTTTGTTTCAATTTAATTCTTTATATTTCATTATTTAATGTGAAAAATTATCACAATTTAATATAGTCTATAACTTTTAAGCAGTATATTTTTAATTAATCATCATCAAAAAAAAATTTACATAATTTTCAATAAATTATAAAAAAGAATAGACAATATTATATCTTTTCAATTAATTATTTGTATTAATTTTTAAAAAATAAATAATCTTAAATACATAATAAAAAATAGATATTATTATTTGATTAATAAAAAAACATCCCGAAACGTACCAATATTTTTTCTAGTACGTAAATACAACTATATATCTGCTTCTCTTTTTTTAGCTTGTTTGAATGAGTTAAACGTTTTTTTTTTCTTGAACGATGGAGTTAATCGTCTAAACCATCACTAATTATATATAAATATAAATATATATATATATATATATATATATTTGCATTGTTCAAATCATACCTCGAGTATTTTTTCAAAAAATAAATTTATATAAATTTATCTTATTAATATATTCTTTTGATAATATATAAAATATATTTTTTCTGATGATATTATTAAATAATATATGAAAAATAAGTTTCACATTAATTAAGTAAATAAATTGATTAATATAAAAATATAAACTTTTAAACTTAACAACTAGTATTTAAGATTGATGCTTTTAAATTTATATTAAAAATTTAACAAATATTATATTTTTATTATTTAAAAAATTAAATCAAATAGTTAAAAATTAACCAAAATATATTTTATCTAAAAAATAATTGTTATTTTAAGAAATAATAATTAAAAATTTTAATTTAAAAAACGAACACATTTCATTACAAAATTTTGATAAATTTATTGTAATATAAGTAATATCTGGGGAGAAGGTAAACTTTGAAAAATCTTCAGTTCTCTTTTCGAAAAATGTAACTTCGGATCTTAGAGTTATGATTAGTAACTCTTTGGGTGTTGTGGAGAGTACTGGTTTAAGCAAATATCTGGGTGTTCCGGTGATTCAGGGTCGTATGACAAAAGCTAATTTTGAGCCGATGCTGTCCAGAATTTATAGTCACTTAGCAGGGTGGAAGCAGAATATGCTAAGCTTTGCTGGTCGTGTTACTTTGGCTAAATCTGTTTTGTCTACTATCCCCAATCATGTAATGCAGGTTCTTTATCTTCCTAGAGCTGTTTGTGATACTATTGACAGGAAGATTCGAGATTTTATTTGGGGTAAAGCGGTTCATATAGTGAATTGGGAGCTTGTGACCAAGTCTATTGATTCTGGAGGCTTGAGGGTGAAGTCTTCTAGGAATATGAATGATGCTTTTTTGGCAAAGCTTGGATGGAGGTTACTTAATGAAGATGGTGCCCTTTGGAGTCAGGTTTTAAAACAGAAATATGTTGATGGGTCGCTCTCCATTTCTAGCTTCATTGACAAAGCCTCTTCGTCTTGGATCTGGCGTGGTATTGTTTATGGTGCAAGGATCTTGAAAAGCGGGGTGGTTCATTCAGTTTGTGGTGGGATGAACACTAGCTTTTGGAGGGACACTTGGCTTGGAGAAAGCCCTTTACTTAAATGGGCAGTGGCTCCAATTTCTGCTGATGAGGTTGAGGCTCCTGTGGCTAAGTATTGGGTCAATGGTTCATGGGAATGGGAGGTGATTGAAGGCCTGCTACCGCCGTCTGTATGTCAGCAGCTGGAGGCTGTTCACTTGGACGTTGGTGGACACGATATTTTGGCCTGGTCTGGATCAGCTAACGGAAATTTCTCTGTGGCTTCTGCATACAGGTTAGCTTCTGAACTCAATGAGCCCTCTATTGACCCTAAGTGGAAGTGGATTTGGAAGTTAAAAGTGAGCCATAAAGTCAGATATTTTTTATGGTTTTTCTGCCATAAGCGTCTCATGACTAATGTGGAGCGAGTGCGTCGTCATTTTGTCCAAAATGATTGCTGTCATTGGTGTGGGAATTCCGAATCCATTGAGCATTTGTTTCGGGATTGTAGTTATGTTTGGCCCCTTTGGGAATTGCTTCTAAACCCACAGGATTTATTTACTTTCAAAACTCTGCAATGTGATGAATGGCTGGATTGGTCAGCTAAGCTGCAGCTGAACCGGTTTCAATGTAGCCTGCCTATTATTGTTTTTGTGTTGACTCTTTGGCAGATTTGGCGATGGAGAAATGATGTTGTATTTAATGCTACCATTCTTGGGGTGCAATCAAAACTTACTATTCTTCAAACAATGGTTAAGTATAACGATGAGGTGTGGTCTAAGCTTGTTCCTGGTTCGCTGTCTCTACAAAAGAAAATAATTCAAGTAAGGTGGCAGGCTCCTAAGGCTAATACCTTTAAGTTAAATATTGATGGAGCTTCTAAAGGAAATCCTGGGCTATCGGGTTGTGGTGGTGTTATTCGGGATTATAAAGGGCGTTGGGTGACAGGTTTTTATCGTAAGTTGGGTTCTTGCTCGGCTACTGTTGCGGAATTATCTGGTTTGAGGTTTGGCCTTGAATTGGCCTGGAATATGGGATGCCGTAACCTTATGGTTGAAACAGATTCTTTGACCTGTTGTTCTATGATTCTTGATTCTAGTGTTGTCAATCGTAAGCATTTTGGGCTGATTAGTCAATGCAAGCACTTGTTGCGTAGGCAGTGGGAGGTTCATGTTCATCATGTTTATAGGGAAGCTAACCAGGTAGCAGATGCCTTGGCAAATTTGGCAGTTTCAGCTGCTGACAGAGAGAAGGTCTTTGGGCAAACTCCAAGGGAAATCTACGATTTGTGTCGCTGGGATATGCAGGAACTTGCTCTTCCTAGAACTGTCTCTTGTTAGATAGTTTGGGTAAACCCCTCATTCAGTATCAAAAAAAAAATATTTTTAAAAAGAATATTTTAACTCACCAAAAGACTGAAATATCTGTCCAAAACTCTTCCTCAAAGACACCACACCAAAAATTAGTTTTCTTTTGAAAGAAAAATAACATACGTATCGAAAATAAGGACTGAATATATTTTATAATAAAATGATGACAATTATGTTGCATGAGAAATTTAAATTTTAAAATTAAAATTAAAAATTTACTAGCAACCGAAAGCTAATCAAGAGACCATATGAGTCACGTAATATAGAAATTGTCTCTATAAATAGTAGTATGTATAAGAAAAACACTCATCTTCCACCTGGGATCCAGCCAAACCCAGAGCGGCAGAGCTAGCGAAAGGGCAGTGTAAAATGGAGAACGGATTAAAGAAATGGGGTTTTCAGGCAAACAAGTCCCTGACTACTGTCTCAGCAATAACAGTTCGTGGAGTTCTCGACACTTTAAGGGCGAATATCGACAAAGAAGATGAAAGACCAGTCATTCCTCTTGGCCATGGTGACCCTTCTGCTTTCCCTTGTTTTCGTACTTCTTCTGCTGCCGTAGATGCCATAGTTGATGCTGTAAATTCGGCCAAGTACAATTGTTATTCTCCAACTGTTGGTATTCTTCCTGCAAGAAGGTAACTTAATTAATTTCTCTCCAAATTTATCAATTTTTTTTTTAAAATTTCATGACAAATTTTAGTTGGTAATAACATGATACTGGATTTGCTAGAAACCCTTTTGGTTCATTTTGAAAAAGGGATTTTAATGAATGATTTTGGGATCCTGAAAATGGGATTATAATGAATGATTAAATCTAAATAGAATTTGTGGATTATATTAAGAATTATACTTAAAAAATTAGATATAATTTCAATACAATTCAAGAATTTCACTTCAATTCAATTACCAATAACTTAAGTTCTTTTTTGGGTGTGGAGTTTTAAATGAAAGTGAAGAATTTCAACTCAAACTTTTACCTTTCATAGTTTCTTGCGTATTCATATTTTCTGCTTCTTATTTTAATTATATTATGGTGATAGTTGCTTCTAGCTTGGCCTTTAGCACCTGTCGTTTGTTTCCTGATATTTTATTTGTTTCTTTTGGCTTTATATGAAAGTGATACATGTGGTTCCTGTAACAATACAAGTTGAAGGATTCCATAATTTTAAATATATATTTTTAAGTTTATTTTAAAATAATTGAATAAAATTTATCGATTGGATTAATAGTTATTTCAAAAATATATATCATATCAATAAAAATTGGAGTAATTAAAATTATTACTTATATTCTTGAAAAAATCTGTCTTGAAGTAAAAAATGAAATCCTATTCTTGAAAAAAAATTCTATGGTGCTTTTAAAACTAAGAGACTAAATTCATTGGTTCCGAGATATGTAATATACTGAGGACATTGTCTAATATGTTAAGAAACACCATTTTTTTAAAGTCAAACTGCATGACTTGTAGGAAAATTGCAAAAATCAATTAACCGAAATGATATTGTCTGTTGCGCAAACCATCATAAATATAATATGACCAAACAATCTACAGGATTTTGGAAAGCATTTCGTGTTTCTCTAAGTTGATGAGTTACTGGATCTTAACAGGGCCATTGCAGATTACCTTAGTGATGACCTTCCATACAAGTTGTCGCCGGATGATGTTTTCATTACACTTGGATGTATACAAGCTATTGAAGTCACATTGACCGTTCTTGGCCAATCAGGTGTTAACATTTTACTTCCAAGACCAGGCTTCCCATACTATGAAGCTCTTGCTGCACGCAATCATCTGGAGGTTCGCCATTTCGATCTTTTACCAGAAAAGGGCTGGGAGGTTGACCTTGAAGCTGTAGAGGCTTTAACAGATGAGAACACTGCTGCAATAGTTATCATAAATCCTGGCAATCCTTGTGGAAATGTCTATAGCTATGAACATTTAAAGCTAGTGGGTTAAACTATTTTTGGTTTATATTCTTCTTCATGTCTTTTTGATTAATTGCTTGATTTTTTGAAAATTAGGTTGCAGAGACAGCTAGAAAGCTTGGAATTATGGTGATTGCTGATGAAGTATATGGGTATCTCACATTTGGCAGTACCCCATTTGTGCCAATGGGAGTTTTTGGATCAATTGCACCTGTCCTTTCGCTTGGATCTATGTCAAAGAGATGGATTGTTCCTGGCTGGAGAATAGGTTGGCTTGTTCTTTGTGATCCTAATGGCATTTTCAAAAAATCTGGGGTTGGCTTTCTGTCTCTCTCTCTCTTTGAAGAATTAACAACATTCTTCTTGTTTGAAATTTATTTTGTTGTCCATCGATAATGTTCTTCTGTTTTTGAACTGCCTCTTGATGTTAAAATTCCTTTTGTTTTTTGTTAGGTTGTTGATTCAATAATTAGCTTTCTTAGCATCTCTTCTGATCCTGCAACCTTCATTCAGGTTTGTGTTTCTCCATCCTTTTCTTAAAGAAAATGTTGTTGCATCAAAACGATTCAATTCTCTTAATATTTCTAGTGCTGGCAGAATTTATAAATATTCTTCCTGAACATAAACCTGAAGTTAGTGATAGGATAGTCATGAAATGAGAAAATGGCGTTTGGTGGAAATGCTTTCTCTTTTATTTAATAGTTTCAAGTTCCACAACCAGTTGCAAACAGATGAAATTTGGGAATATCTGAGGAAAAAATATTGTACTTTCTTCTTTGATGTTTGGGAATGATAATATTCTGATAAGATGATATTTCCCTTCAGCTTAGCATTCAAGTCCAATTATCTTAAAACGTAATAAATCTTGGGCATGTATCAGGGTGCAATTCCACAAATCCTCCAGAACACAAAGAAGGATTTCTTTTCAAAAATTATTAACTTACTAAGAGAGGCTGCAGACTTGTGCTATGGCAGAATTCAGGATATCCCTTTCATTACTTGTCCAAATAGACCAGAAGGTTCTATGTTTGTAATGGTAAAAAACAGCACATATTATATATATGTATATATAATGTATATATATTCTATATAATATAATATATATATATATGCATATATAATATATATATATATATTCTATATAATATGTAATATATATATATATATATGAATATATCTTCTGAATATATATATATATATATATATATTCAGAAGATAAGGATGTTAGAAATTAACTAGAAAATTCTTGTCCAGGTAAAACTGAATGTATTGTTATTGGAAGGTATTAAGGATGATATGGATTTTTGTCTCAAGCTGGCTAAGGAGGAATCAGTTATGGTTCTACCAGGTAAGATACGAGAGCAGCTTGAGAAATTTTGTGTTTCCTCCCCACATGCTAGTTTTTTATTTCAAAAACCCAAATCTTATTTGGCAAATTTATCATTCCGAACTTACTGAACCCGCCTCAAACAGTTCAATTCAGTCAGGTTGAAAAGATCTGCATAGCCCTAGCTAAGCCATACATCACTGGTTTGCATACTTGGTTAATTTTCATTGTTGTTTGGACTTTGAAAATTAATATATCATTTGCTTAATTCTTTGCAGGAATTGCTGTCGGTATGAAGAATTGGCTTCGCATAACTTTTGCCATTGAACCTTCGGTCCTCGAAGTAGGCCTTGGGAGAATAAAAGCATTCTGTGAAAGGTATGCCAAGAAGCAGAAAAGAGTGTGCCAGGACATGGAGCACCAGCTGCAGGGGATCAACATATAATATTGATCCTGTTCAGGCTCCATTGCAGTTCATCTGTATCTGAGTCAAGAAATAAGAAATCTCCACCTTAGAGATGTTCAACTTCTTGTTGGATCTCAGAGATGTCAAGTGTAATTAGTATATTTAATTGCTTCATTGCAATTACTAAGTGTCTTAGACCAAAAATAAAGAAAATCCCTTCTTAGAGATACACAACTTCTTGTTGGATCTCGAGGAAGTTCTGAACCTTAGAACTGAAATCTTATTAAAATCCTTAGAACCTTAATTAGTGTGTTTAAAATCCTTATGTTTTAATAGCTTTTTAATAAAAGTTTTGTTTTTGGTGACTGGAATTTGTAAAACTTGTTGGACGAATTATATGTGCATCAATTTTAACCGCAAGTATATGAGTTATATAAGTAGTAAAGTGATTAATAAGATCGTTCCCACAAAAAATTAGTTAATTGACCAACTAAAATTTAATTGACTACTATTTGAAAAATAAATAAGTTAATTTGATATTTTAAAAATTACCTTACAATTTTTTAATTCAAAATTCAAAATTAAATTAAGATATTTATCTAACTAATTTGAACTTCAAACTTTAAATTTAAATTCAAAATTTAAATAAATTAAGATTAACAAGTAGTATTATATTTCATTAGAAATATTTCAAATGAGCAAAAATAATTTTTTAAATTAATTCAAATCTTACTTGAATTAAAATTATCAATTCTTTAAATTTTAATCTTTTTCTTTTCAAATAAAAAAATTAATGATTGATGGGATTTATAAGTTCTCTTTTCCTGAATAATAAACCATAATAATCTATCAAGCTCAAATGAACTAAGTTAGTCTCTGGATGATTTTTCATCTCTAAATATAATTTCTAAAATTGTTGATTTCTTAATTTAAAATTATACCTAGCTTTCACTCAACATATAGTTTCAATTGAATGTATAATTGGTGGCCAGTCAATCATAAGCATTAAAAATAAAAATAAATAATTAATTAAATTAATCAATACCTACCATCATAATCCTAAATTTACATAATAACCTAAAAATTTTTGTTGTTTATAACTAAATTAAAAATAAATATAATAACAATGGAGAAATAACTCATAAAATCTATAATACTAGAACTGAACTAATGAATTAACAAAGAAATTAAAGAGTTAAAAATTAAAATTTTAAACTGTATTGAATGTTTAAACTAGAATGAAGAATATTGTAGAGATGATGTAGTCCTCTAGAACAATCTTCTTCTTCTTTCTTTGATCTCTAATAGTAAATTAAGCTAATCAACTAGAGAAAAATGAAAAGTGTAGAATAGTTTTTCCTCTATCGTTGTTGTAAGCTCTCTGTCTCTTTTTTATTAGGTCTCCTCTATTATTTTTCTCCTCTTTAATTACCTAAAATAGACTCGTACTTCTAATCAACTTCTGTAGAAAATCAAATTTTAACTTGCAAGCTAATTTTCTATCATGTAGAGACTTTATCTCAATCTGACTCATTTATTAAAGTTGTAGCTCTTGAAGTTTAAATAATTTTAGACTTTTGAATAATCTCAATTGAACTTCGGACTCTCAAGTCACGACCCAATTACTCTTAGTAGTTGAGACTGAAATTCTACCCCAGTATCTTAGGTTTAATTTTGACTTGATGGTTGGAAATCCAAACGATCTTAGATTTCAATGAACCAGACCTCTCTAGAAAGTTTGAGATGTCCTCTACAAACTTCATGAAGACAACTTTTCTAATATCAAATTCTATCACCACCGAATCTTACTTGAAATTTTTGAAGGTTTAATCTGCCTAAAATTTCAGTTTGCAAGAATCTTACAAAAATTAATTCAAACTAAGAGGGTGTTTCTTAAAACTTAAAAGCTGGTCAAAACTGATTATAAGCAGTTTTTATATTATAAGTTCTTTATTTAAGTGTTTCTGAAAACTTAAATAGTATATTGTAATATGATTTTAATCAGTTTTTTAAAAGTTGAGTTTTGCTACTTTTTTTTAAACACTTATTTTTTAAGCAGTTTTGACCAAGTAAAAGACCATACTATCCTTACCTAATTTTCAATATTCCAAATTTGCCAAAAACAGAAACCACTCTCATTGTCTAATTAAAAATATTTTTAGGATTCTAATTAATTTGGTAATATTTACATGGCAGTTTTTTATTTGTATAATTTATTGATAACACCAATATTATTATTATTATTATTATTAAATAAATTTTATTATTATTATTATTGCAAAATAAATGTTGAATTGACATTTAAAAAATTATTTTTATACAATAAATAAACTTAGGGACAGTTTGGTCATTTTAACAGTTTCTGCATTAAAAACTAATTATAAGCTGATTTTACAGAAACACTTAACTGATTATAAACTGATTATCAGCTGATTATTAACTAGTTTACAGAAACGCTTAACTGCTTATTTTTAATCTGATTATAATCTAAAAATCACTTATTCACAATAAGCTGAAAAGCTTCAGTTTTGAGAAACACCCTCTAAGTCTTATTCAAAAATAATAAACTTAAAACACATAAATAAGTTTAGAATAAATTAATTTAACTCAATTTCATACTAAAACGGATAAATAAATAAATAAATAAATATATATATTCAAATTGCACCTATCAAAGATAGAGTAATATATATCAATTAATAAATAAAAAAAATGTTGTTTTCTTGTTACTTTAATATTCAAAACTTACTATTTCAAAAAAAAAATACTCAAAACCTACTTGGTACAAATAGGGCTATTTTTTTTTACATTTCTTAACTAAAAGTGGATATGTTTGAAATCAAATTTCTTAACTAAAAGTGAATATTTTTGAAATTAAAAATTTGTTGTTTTAAATATATATATATATATATAATATTTTTATTTTTTAAAATGTTTGCATATTAAAATACTGTTTTTTCCTTCAAGATTCATTTTTATTGTGTTTAACTTTTTTTAAAAAAATTTTACACTTTTGAATTTACAAAAATTATAGTATTTTTTTTATATTTTAATAATGTATACCCAATATCTCAAAGATATACTGAATATATATTTAATATATATCAAAAATAAACTATTTTTGTATGCTATATTTGTAAGTTTTTTTCCCTTTCAATTATTTTTGTAAGTTTTCCATAAAAATATACCAAGCCCATCATTTTTAATTACCATTGCGACTCGGTCCCACTTTCCCACCTCTAAAATTCAAAATACCGAAAGTAAGCAACAATACCCTTTCTCTAATGGTTCCTGCAATTTCAAGAACCCCCAAGAAACTCCTTCAAAAACCCTATTTCAATCAGAAAAATCCATCTTCAAGATCTAAAATTTTCTCAAGATTTCTGTATTTCTATAAGCATTTATTTAACCAATCCCCGAAAAATCTGATCTTGCAGCACATAAACTGCTCGTAAATGGATTCATCAACGCCTCCTTCTCATAAATCAAATCACCATTCTCAAACAAAATCAGCTTCTCGCTTAGCTCGAATTCGCTATTCTATTGAAAATGAAGAACCCTCACACCTTTTTTTAGACATTATAAACCCCTCACCAGCAAAGAAGACCACCCCATTAACAGCACCTTCAACACTGTCTCTCAAATCCTCCACAAATTCTCCTCTCACCATCTCCAAGAAAATCAAGAACCCTCCTCGCTGACCAGCTTGAGAGGACTGAGAAGGCCGCTGTGGAGCCAACTGGGTCATGCAGGCGATGTAAAACTAGAGCAGCTTAATTGGGTTCTTTGGATTGTGATTCTCCAAGGCATAACAGAAGGTCAAGGAGAAGATTAGAGGTGGAGATTAGAGAAGAAAAAGACTTGGTAGGTTGGGTGGAAGTGATTGACAAAGTTAGGAAAAGATGGATGTACGGTGGATTAGAGCAAATGTGAGAGTAGCATCTACTAACGATAAAATAAAACAATATAATCATATGTTATGGTGATTATAGCTAAAAGAGATAAATGTAGAATTAAACTAACTTGGATAAAAGTGATTTAATATTATTTTACGGCTTTACATTCTTTTGAAAATACAGTCTATAATTTCTCAAAGTAAAAAAAAAAATTTATATAGACTTCAATTTATTTAAAAATTTAAATTTTGTTGAATAGGGTTTAACGAAAAGCTTAATTTTTCCTTTTATTGTAAACAATAACTATCTGGAGTGGAGGGCATTGACCATTTAGATACACTTATTATATTTATCTTCACCTTGTGCTTGATTTGCATTATTATGGAATGGAAGGTTTAATAAGGATTTTAGGCCTACAAAAAGTTGCAAACTAATCAAAATTTGTGTTGGATAAATTTATTAATGAGTAAAATTGTCTCTTAAAATTTAAAATATTTTATATCTGAACTCGAATCCAAAATTTCTAATTAAGGGAAAATAAACCCCAATTATCTTATATTATCCAATGCAAGTATTGTTTTTGTATTTAATTTAGCATGCTTTATATACTAGATGTCTTTTTTTGGGGATTAGGATGCTTTATATACTAGGTGGTCATATCTATGAAATTCTCTTAAATTTCAAACGGTGTTTGATCTTTTATAACTAACAACTTTAATAAAATTAATTACACATATGAATTTTTACCTTTTATTTTTATCTCATTAAAATCTATAATTTTTATTTTATAAAAATAAAATTCTTAAATTTTTTATTTTATTCTAATAAAATATCTGAGACTATTTTCTAATCATCAAAATATGTTGTTATAATCACAAGTCGCCATATGATAAAAAAATGAATTTAATTTTACTTCATTCTATATGCATAAATGGGGAATTAATGTCAAATGAGTGATTTTAAATATGCTAAAAGAATAATTTTAGGTGGAATTGATATAGATAGAAAATAAGATGGAATTGATTTTTTTTTGTCATTTGATAATTTATAATTGTCATATCACATTTTAATTGTTGAAAAAATAGTTTCAAAAATTTTATGGAGATGAAATTAAAGTTTATAAATTTTATATTTACAAAATAAAGTGTAAAGATTTACATGAGACAAGATAAAAGATTAAAAATTAAAAATCATCCATGTAATGAACCCTTTTTTAATAGGTTTCCAATTTTATTGGAATCTCTCAATGGAATATCAAAGAGTTGTCTTGTCAAATAATTCATCAAACACTTCTGACCAGCAGCTGGGAATCTATCTTGTAATTTTCTAACTGGATTTTGGCATCTTTTTCAAATGGAAAAAAAAAAAACAGAAATTAATGGCGTCAGATTGGGTTCTTAACTTCCAATAATAATTGTTCCGTGAAGTGGGGCCTTTTCATGTCTCCCATAGCCCAAAATTTAAAAAATTTCCAATTCTGAAAATTGGAATTTGGATAGAAAAAGAGTCCGTTTATAAATAATCATCAGCTTAAAATTTTTATATAAAAATTAATAAAATTATTTAATAATTTACTTTATATAACTATTTTACTAAATTACAATTTTTTAAATTTATTATATATTAATTATATAAAATTAAATTTAAAATAAAAATATAAAATAATTTTAATTTTTATAAAATAAATAAAATTTATCAGTTTAGAATGATAATTATTTATGAATAGAGAGGATACACACAAACACTGACCGAACAAAAGCAAAAGCAAAGTTCCACCAGTCATTACTAATTCCCTATTGACAGTTGTTGACATATTGCATGAACATTCTAACCTTATTGATTATTATTACCTTCGTTTCGTTAACATAAAAAAAAGTAAAATTAACATAAAAATTAAAAGAATTTTACTTTTTTTTATCTTTATTGACTTAAATATCCTTAAAAAAAATATTTCTCAAATTAAATTTTTAAGATAAAAGTATAAATAATATTTTGTCTCATTTTACTCCTCAAAATTTACCTAAAATAACATATTTTCTATATAAAAAATACACAAAATTTTTTTTTTCCTATATTAATAAAACGGTGGGAGTATTTACTTATTAATAGTTGACTTGATTTATCCATATGATTGGTATTTTGACAATTCAATTAGTATATTTATAATATTTTATTTATTGAACCTTTGACTCTATATTTTGAAAGTTAAATTAATGTATCCATAATATTTTATTTAGTTAATTTTTAAATCTTCTCGCTAGGATTTTCATTAATATTTAAATGACCAATTATTATTTTATTCTAAATTTGTTAAAAAAACACAAATTTTATTTTTTCACAAATAGAAAATTTTAAAAAAGAATTTAATTGTTGATGAAATAAAAAGTCAAAAATTTTATTAATTTGATTTATGAAATAGAAATTCTAAAATAAAAATTGGATTAAATATTAAGAATTAAATAATAATTTTTTTAGAAATAAGTATTCAGCTACTGTTTAAGGATTTATTTAGCTAGCTTGCTTTTCTTATTAGATAAATTACAAAATATTTAAAATAGTAAATGGAATTTTTATTTTTATTTTTTATCTAAAAATAAAAAATAAAAATAGAGACTCCAACTTATATCTATTTTTGATATCAAGTATATTATTGTTGAAGTAAATTTGAGAAAATAATATTTTATCTCCATGTGTGTTTTGATTATGCCAAAATTTTTATTCAATCATTTAAAATAATTATCGAGTTAGCTATTAAATATTTGTTGACATACTTGAAATAAAGAGAAAATGACACTATTCATTATATTTTTAAAAATTATTACTTTTTTTATCAGGAGTATTTTAGTCATTTTATTATATATTCATAATAAACTCATTTATAAACCGTGTAAAATTTATAAATTCATTATAAACTCATAATAAACTTATTATAAACTTATTATAAATTATTTATAAACTAATAAAAATATGGTATTTTGATAAATATTTTATAAATTCTGGTATTTTAATAAATATTTTATAAATATGGTAAATTTGAAATTATTTTTAATTATTTTTATATTTTTGTCAAAAGTCCTGGAATAAATCATTACAAATTTATAAATGCATAAAGAATATTACATTTAGTTGAATTTCAATAAATTTAAATAGTTGGATTAATGAGAATAATAGTTAAATTAATAGTTGATATTAAGTTAAAAATCTTGCTCGATAAAAATTCTGGTCCTGCCAATGTATACAAATACAATTATAAATTTGCTTATCTTTCTTTTTTTATTCTAAATTCTTCTATATACTTGCATAGGCCCATCAAACTAAATCAAACTCCAAAAGCTTGGATGCCATATTACAAACACAATGCAACATTGGTTTCCTTTTGAAAAAAAAAATTACATACATATTAAAAATAGGAGTCGAACATATTTTATAATAAAATTATTAGGGATTCCAAATTCGAGTAAGAGCTTTATTAATATTGTAATCCTAACCGCTTCGATTATAAAAAAATAATTTATATCAGGAAAAAAATTTAAAATTAAAAAGCTAATTAAAAATTTAATGGCACCCGAAAGCTAATCAAGAGAACATATCAATCACGTTATATAGAAATTATCTCTACATATAGTAGTATGTATGTAGTATATTACTGCATATAAGAAAGACACTCATCTTCCACTTGTGAACCAGCCAACCCAGAGCACAGAGCCCGCCAAAGGGCAGTATAAAATGGAGAACGGATCAAAGAAATGGGGTTTTGAGGCAAACAAATCACTGACTACAGTCTCAGCAACAACAGTCCGTGGAGTTCTCGACGCTTTAAGGTCGAATATCAACAAAGAAGATGAAAGAGCAGTCACTCCTCTTGGCCATGGTGACCCTTCTGCTTTCCCTTGTTTTCGTACTTCTTCTGTAGCCGTAGATGCCATTGTTGATGCTGTAAATTCGGCCGAGTACAATTGTTATTCTCCAACTGTTGGTTTTCTTCCTGCGAGAAGGTAACTTAATTAATTTCTCTCCAAAGTTAATCATTTTTAATTTTTCATTGCCAAATTTTAATTGGAAAATAACATGATATTGGAATTGTTACAAACCCTTTTGGTTCATCTTGAAAATGGGATTTTAATGAATGATTTTGGGATCCTGAAAATGGGATTATAATGAATGATTTAGTATAAGTAGAATTTGTGGATTATTTAAAGAAATATACATAAAAAATTAGATATAATTTCAATATAAATTCAAGAATTTCACTTCCATTCAATTACCAATTACTTAAATTGTTCGTTTTTGGGTGTGGAGTTTTAAATGAAAGTGAAGAATTTCAACTCAAACTTTTATCTTTTATAGTTTCTTGCCTATTCATATTTTCTGCTTCCTGTTTTAGTTATATTATTTTCTAGCTTGGCCCTTAAACCCTGTTGTTTGTTTCCAGAAATTTTTTTTGTTTCTTTTGGCTTTATATGAAAGTAACACATGCGGGTTCCTGTGACAATACGAGTTGAAGGATTTCATAATGTTAAATATATATTTTTAAGTTTATTTTAAAATAATTGAATAAAATTGATCGATTATAACAAAAATATATATGATATCACTAAAAATTGGAGTGAGTGGAATTATTTAAATATAAAGTAAAAAATGAAATTCTATTCTTGAAAAAATAAAAATATATGGTGCTTTTAAAACTAAGAGACTAAATTCTTTGGTTCCAAGAATATGTAATTATTATCAAGTAGAATTATTGTTATTTACTAAGGACCTTGTCTAATATATTAACACCAATTTTTTTAAGTCAAACTTGCATGACTTGTAGGAAAATTGCTACAATCAATTTACATAAATGGTATTGTCTGTTGAAAGAGAAAGCAAACCATAATAGATATACAATACCCAAACAATCTACAAGATTTTGGAAAGCATTTCTTGTTTCTCTAAGTTGATGATTTTCTGAATCCTAACAGGGCCATTGCAGATTACCTTAGCGATGATCTTCCATACAAATTATCCCCGGTTGATGTTTTCATAACACTTGGATGCACACAAGCTATTGAACTCACGTTGACAGTTCTTGGCCAATCAGGTGTTAACATTTTACTTCCAAGACCAGGCTACCCATGCTATGAAGCTCTTGCTGCACGCAATCATCTGGAGGTTTGCCATTTCGATCTTTTACCAGAAAAGGGCTGGGAGGTTGACCTTGAAGCTGTGGAGGCTCTGGCAGATGAGAACACTGCTGCAATAGTTATCATAAATCCTGGCAATCCTTGTGGAAATGTTTATAGCTATGAACATTTAAAGCAAGTGGGTTAAACTATTCTTGGTTTTTATTCTTCTTCATAACTTCTTGATTAATTCCTTCATTTTTTGAATAGTAGGTTGCAGAGATAGCTAGAAAGCTTGGAATTATGGTGACTGCTGATGAAGTATATGGGTATCTCACATTTGGCAGTACCCCATTTGTGCCAATGAGAGTTTTTGGGTCAATTGCACCTGTCCTTTCGCTTCGATCTATATCAAAGAGATGGATTGTTCCTGGCTGGAGAATAGGTTGGCTTGTTCTTTGTGATCCTAATGGCATCCTCAAAAAATCTGGGGTTGGCTTTCTGTTTCTCTCTCTTTGAAGAATTAACAACATTCTTCTTGTTTGAAATTTATTTTGTTGTCCATAAATAATATTCTTTTGTTTTTAAATTGCCTCTTGATGTCAACATTCCTTTTGTTTGTTGTTAGGTTGTTGATTCAATAATTAGCTTTCTCAACATCTCTTCTGATCCTGCAACCTTCATTCAGGTTGTTGTTTCTTGAGGCTTTTCCTAAAGAAAAAGTTGTCGCATCAAAATGATTAAGAAAATGATTCAATTGTCTTAATATTTCAAGTGCTGGTAGAATTTATAAATATCCTTCCTGAACATAAACCTGGACTTAGTAATAGGATAATCATCAAATGATAAAATGGCATTTGGTGGAAATGCTTTCTCTTTTATTGAATAGTTTTAAGATCCATAACCAGTTGCAAACTGATGAAATTTGGGATTATCTGTAAAAAAAATATTGTACTTTCTTCTTTGATGTTTGTGAATGATAATATTATGATAAACTTAAGATTATATTTCCCTTTAGCTTAGCATTCATGTCCAATTATCCTAAAATATAATAATTCTTGGTCATGTATCAGGGTGCAATTCCACAAATCCTCCAAAACACGAAGGACTTCTTTTCAAAAATTATTAACTTGCTAAGAAAGGCTGCAGACTTGTGCTATGACAGAATTCAGGATCTCCCTTTCATACTTGTCCAAATAGACCAGAAGGTTCTATGTTTGTAATGGTGAGGCAGAACATATTATATATATATATATATATATATATATATGTATTCAGAAGATAAGGATGTTAGATATTGACTAGAAAATTCTTTTACAGGTAAAACTGAATGTATTGTTATTGGAAGGTATTAAGGATGATATAGTTTTTTGTCTCAAGCTGGCTAAGGAGGAATCAATTATGGTTCTACCAGGTAAGATACGCGAGCAGCTTGAGAAATTCCATGTGTTTCCTCCCCACATGCTAGTTTTTTATTTCAAAAACCCAAATTGTATTTGGCAAATTTATCATTCCAAACTTACTGACCGCCTCAAGCCGTTCAATTCAGTCTGGTTGAAAAGATCTGCACAGCCCTAGCTAAGCCATATATTACTGGTTTGCATACTTGCTTAATTTTCATTGGTGTTTGAACTTTGAAGATTGATAAATCATTTGCTTAATTCTTTGCAGGAATTGCTGTCGGCATGAAGAATTGGCTTCGCATAACTTTTGCCATTGAACCTTTGGTTCTTGGAGTAGGCCTTGGGAGAATAAAAGCTTTCTGTGAAAGGTATGCCAAGAAGCAGTAAAGAGTGTATCAGGACATGAAGCAGCAACTGCAGGGGATCAACATATCATATTGATCCTGTTCAGGCTCCATTGCAGTTCATCTGTATCTGAGTTAAGAAATAAGAAATCTCCACCTTAGAGATGTTCAACTTCTTGTTGGATCTCAAGGATGTCAAGTGTAATTAGTATGTTTAATTGCTTAATTGCAATTACTCAGTGTCTTAGGAATAAAGAAAATCCCTTCTTAGAGACTCAACTTCTTGTTGGATCTCAAGAAAGTTCTGAACGTTAGAACTGGAGTCTTATTAGCACATGGGAGGGAGAGGTACACTTAGGACTCGAACTCAAGACCTAAGCAAAATTAACACATGCTTTTAGCCAATAAACTACACTTTGATGGCTAAAAATTTCTTTTATTAGTGACTGAAATTTATAAAGATCGAGTGATATGTATCAACTAATAAATAAATAAAAATATTGCTTTCTTGTAACTTTAATATTCAAAACTTTCTGATCTGAAAAGTATTCAAAATTTACTTGGTACTAATAGGACTATTTTTTAAATTTTTTTTAATTAAAAGTGGATATTTTTGAAATTAAATACCGAATAATAAATGTTTTAAAAATACATATTTTTAGAATATTTTTATATTTAAAATTTTTATATATTAAAATACTATTTTTCTTCAAGATTTCATTTTTATTGTGTTTTATTTTTTTTACAATTTTACGCTTTTAAATTTTCAAAATACTATTTTTTTAAAATATTTTTACAGTATGTATCAAATATATAAAAATATGCTGAATATACATTTAATATAAATAAAAAATATATCAAAAATAAATTAATTTTTGTAAATTTTCCACAAAAAATATACAAAGCCCGTTATTTTTACTTACCGTTGCGACTCAGGGCCCCACTTTCCTACCTCTAAAATTCAAAAAAACCCTTTTTCTAACGGCTCCTGCAATTTCAAGACCCCCCAGTAAACTCCATCAAAAGCCCTATTTCAATCCCCAATATTATCTCTGTAATCAGAAAAACCCATCTTCAAGAAACAAAATTTTCTCAAGATTTCTGCATTTCTATAAGCATTTATTCAACCAATCCCAAAAAAATCTGATCTTGCGTCACATCTCATAAATGGATTCAACAACACCTCCTTCTCATAAATCAAATCACAGTACTCAAACAAAATCAGCTTCTCGCTTAGCTCGAATTAGCTATTCTGTTGAAAATGAACCACCCCCACATCTTTCTTTAGACCTTATAAACCCCTCACCAGCAAAGAAAACCACCCCATCAACACTGTCTCTCAAATCCTCCACAAATTCTCTTCCTTTTCACGAACTCCTCCTCCTCTCACCATCTCCAAGAAAATCAAGAAACCGCCTCGCTGACCGGCTTGAGATGGCTGAGGAGGCTGTTGTGGAGCCAACTGGGTCTCGCAGGCGATGTAAAAGTAGAGCTGCTCAATCGAGTGCTTTGGGTTGTGCTTCACCAAGGCATAGCAGAAGGTCAAGGAGAAGATCGGAGGTGGAGATCAGAGAAGATAAAGATTTGGTTGTTTTGGTGGAAGAGACTGGCAAAATTAGGAAACGAAGACATAGTGGCCGGTCTAAAAGGGAGAAGCTCTCTTTGGTCCCTTCATTACCTTCTTCAAGTACTTCTCCAAGTACGTTTCTTCTGTTGATATTCATTGTATACTTCTTTTGTTTCCATTCTCCTTTTTAGGTAGTCAGTATTGATTTGTATGTTTTCCTTTTTTCGTCTAATTTTCATGGTGATTTCTTGAATTTAGAAGTTGATGATGGTGACGAAGGCAATTTGGACAAAATTGGGATGATTATTCATGACCTTATAATGTGGAAAGATGTGGCAAAATCGAGTCTCTGGTTTGGTTTTGGGTGTTTGTGTTTCCTATCTTCTTGCTTTGCAAAAGGGATTAGCTTCAAGTGAGTATCTTTTATTTGTGTTTCACTTTCAATTTGATATTTTTGTTCTAGCCAAAAAGTTGCCTAAATCTCTTCAATTTTTATGTTTAAAGCATTTTCTCTGCCATTTCCCAACTTGGGCTTTTATTTTTGGGTGCATCATTCATCTCAAATTCAATTTGTCAAAGGTAAATTCTAATACATAATTTTCTACAATACCATGTTGTATGAAGGTTTGTTTGATATGGTCTAAGATTTGGTAATTTGATCTCAGAAATAATGTTGAAAATAGAAGCAACTTTAAGCTGAAAGAAGAGGACATCCTGAAACTGGGAGGATTAATACTACCACCTGCGAATCTTGCAATTTCAAAGACAAGAGATCTTTTCTCAGGAGAGCCATGCATGACCCTCAAAGTAATTCCAGTCTTGCTTCTTGGAGCTGAGTATGGTCATCTTGTAACTTTGAGGAGGCTTTGTGCTTTAGGTATGATCACTAGAACTCTTATATGCATTGCCAAATTGCCAATCTTTTAGGTGCATTAGATAGGAGAGGATCTGTTGAAAGGATTTGATTTGAATTAGTTCATAGCATACAGATTTTCAGTAGCTGAGTAGATTCATGTTTGTTTGATGGATTTATGAATAAATATTAAATCACGAATGTTAAAAGGAATGAAAATGAATTTATCCAAAAGCAACAGACCAGGACAGATTTCCCATCCCCCATACCTGAGTTAAAGAAAAAACTTAATGTTGTTCTTTCAATTGTATCTATTGATGTGAATATGATTGTTAGTTTATGAATTTGTGCAGGATTTTTCATTGGATTCACTATCCCAAAACTATATTCGTGCTATTCTAGTCAGATAAACCAAAGAGGTAATGTACAACCACTCTTGTAATTCAAATGCATTGAGCTACTTTGCTATGCATTCTGGGTTTCTTGTTAAGTAAATCTTTTGGGGGTTGCACTTACAGTTGGTTACGCAAAAAGCCTAGTGTTGGAAGCATGGGAAGCTTGCTCTCACAAGAAGATTGTAGCAGGATCAGCTGTCACAGCTTTCTGGAATATGTCAAGTGTCAAAACTCGTATTTTTGCAGGTAATTCACTGAACATTAGCCACAATTACAGTAGTGCTACCAATGAAGCATCTATACATCTCTTTGAACTTATGGCATTGTGTTTTTCCAAAACACGGCATGGATTATACTTGAGATTGCTGAGTAGGATTAGCCACAATTACAGTAGTGCTACCAATGAAGCATCTATACATCTCTTTGAACTTATGGCATTGTGTTTTTCCAAAACACGGCATGGATTATACTTGAGATTGCTGAGTAGGAGAGAAATTGCTTCAAGTAGGTAACTAATATATTTAAGTCGACGTGTTCTTTTTGCAACTTTGCTTTATTGCCCTTTGTTCGCTTAGTTCAGTAGCCATAAGTGAAAGTTGAAACTACTCTCAGCTGTTAATTCTTACACTAAATTGGATACTATTTGCAGCATTTATATTTCTAGTAATCCTAAGATGCTGCCGGCAACATCTGTTACCAAAACCGGAAGAAGAAGAGCAAGTAGAAGAAGATTCACAGCAGGCATTAGTATTGGCATCACAGAAACAGTAATTGATATGATTCTTTGCCATTACCAACATCACCCCAATAACTTGTTCTTCTAGTTGACACAGACAGGTGATGATGCACTTAGCAGCAGTCTTGGAGAACTAACAGTTGTTTTTTTTATCATAGAAGTAATTTGTTTATACTCCTTATGTAAAATAAAGGAGTTAATTTTCCTTGAGTGTACTTAATTTTCCTTTTCGTTCTTTGATCTTGTTCCTAGTTGCCCCAAAAATATAAGAATAGATTAAAAAGCTTGGAAATGAATTGTAATAGTATTATGTAAAATACTATTGTAATCCCCACTAAGACACTATTTAATAATAAATACATATATCCATGAACAATAAATCTATTATCAATTTTTATCTTTCCATATATAAATATAAAAAAATGATAATCACATTTTCTGAAGGTGATAAATTTTATTCACAAATGATTGTCACTTTATAACAATTAAGGTTATTAATCCTTTATTCCAAATTTATATAACAATTAAGGGATAATCCTTAAAGGTTATCACTCTGCAATTTTCAAAAATATTAAGTTTAAAACTTTAATCTTTCCAAGTTTCTATCATTTTTAATGAGTAATGAATTAAAGAAGAAGGATAATTTAGTAAAATAGTTATATAAAAAATATTATTATACTAAAAACACTTTAACGTTGTTAGATAAGAAATGAAAGACCAACTATAATTAGTTTTTTTTATTATAAAATATTGAAAATTTGATAATTAAATATGAAATATTTAGAGTAAAATTTTTTATAGTTATTGGATTTAATAATTTCACAACTAATTAACTTAAAAGTATAAATTACATTAATAATTAAAGAATGATTATTTCCAAAGAATATTAATTATACTCACATATCTTCTCTTGAATTGTAATTGATTCTTGAAAATGCAAGCAAGAAAATACTTTGAAAATATGAAAAAAATTTCCAACATAAGTCTATTTCCTAGATGATACTCCCTTTATTCCCTTTTAAATATTCATTTAATAAATTTTTTATTTTTGAATAAGTGTCCATTTAAGAAAATAAGATATAATTATTCATTTTATTTCAATATTATCCCTACTTTTTTAAGTGTGGCTACTTGGTTATTAAATGCATCTCCATTGTTTATGGAAAAGGTATTTAAATAAAAATTAATTCTAATAAATGATTTTTTTAATATGAAATAGCTAAAATGGATACTTAAAAGGGAATGGAGGGAGTATAGGTTTAGCAAATAATTATGATTATTTGTAATTTAATGAATTTCTTAAAGAGAAAAATGAGAAAAAATAAATAGAGAAAATAGCCAAATAACGTTTGCTCTTTTTTTTTGGGTTTAAAATTGTGAGATAGATATGCTCATATGCAAGTTTTGCACAATAATAATCAAAATGCATTTGTTCTTTATTTTTCCTTTTAAAATAGCATGAAATTGAATTTACTTTATATAGGTGCTTAAATTTAAATGTATATAAATATAAAATATTTTATTTGGTTTTTTTATCCTTGTTAAAAAATAAAATAACAAAAATTAATAAATATTCAAATTATTTTCTATAATTATAAAGTATTAATTTTTTTTATTACTCATAGTCTTATTTAGAGGTGGACACAATTCAACTAACTGACCGAATTTTTGGTTAACATATTAAAAATTCAATTTTGATTAACCGATCAGTAGCTTAATTCGGTTGGTTCGATCGAAGTGTTTAGATTATATTGATTTTTAGTTCGGTTAACCGTTAACTAATTCGGTTAATCGATTAACCAAAAATTTTTAAAAATATATTTTTTTATTTTTTTTATTAATTTTTTATTTAAATCTTTAATTATATAAATTTTTATAATAAATATATTTTTAATACAAATAAAATTATATTTTGTTTATTTTTTAATATATTTTATTTAATTATTTAATTATATTAATATTTTTATTAAAATATAAATTTTTATTATAAAATAAAAAAATTAATCGATTTAATTAATTCGATTAATTAATTAAATTAATTAAAATTAAAAATTAATTAATTCGATCAATAAAATTAATTGTCAAAATAATTAATTAAATTGAAATTCGGCGAATGTCTACCTCTGGTGTTGTTAGAGCATCATTTTTTATGCTAGCTTTTAAATATGAGATTTTATTTTTTTATATATTGATTCATTTTTTTGTTTAATAAAAATTTTCATTATTTCAAAAAAAATTATTAAATTTAATTTTTTTTAAATTTTAATTCATTAGAAATTTTATTATGTGTTTTTTTGCAATAATTTTATTATGTGTTAGATTAATAATAATTATATATCTATCTAATTTTTTATATTAAATATATATCTTTTTTCCCAAAAACAAGAAGACTAAATCTTCCAATCAAAATTTCACATGTGCAGAATAAATTTTACATTATTTATTATAATTTACAACTAGCAAATTTATATTAGTATATTTTTAATAAAATTTTATTCATACTAATATATTATTATTATAATAATTAACAAAAAAGAAAACAATTAATAACGAGTCAACCAAAAGTCTCGAATCAAAAACCCTCCCCTTTCTCTTTGTTCTAATCACAAGCAACTGATACGAAAATACAGAGAAGCAGAGAGGCTGCTAAGAATTTTTCAATCTCTCTCGATCTCAATAATGGCGGCCACAGCAGCAGCAGCAGAGAAGAGAAAGCCTGTTTTTGTTAAGGTAGAAGAGCTGAAGCCAGGAACTTCCGGTCACAATCTCACCGTCAAGGTCCTTAACTCCAAAGCCGTCCCTGTTCCTAAGCCTCGCCGTGGCCCCTTGACTCTGTCTCAGCGTTCTCCCCGCCCTTCTCGTATTGCCGAGTGTCTTGTCGGTGATGAGACTGGTTCTATTGTCTTGACGGCCCGAAATGATCAAGGTAACGACTTTATTTGTGGAAAATGATATAAAGTTGTAAAATTTTGTAAAAATTGGAATTGGGTATTGATTTAATGCTTTGTTTTTTGAAGGTTTTTACAAGATTGGGTGTTATATCTTTCATCTGTTTGATTGAATTTGAGTGATTTTTTGTTTTTGATAATTAGCAAAATCATATAAATTTATAGAATTTTGTATTATTGGAATTGGGTATTGATTTAATGCTTTGTTTTTAAGGTGTTTGCAAGATTGGGTATTAAATCTTTCACCTGTTTGATTGAATTTGAGGGGTTTTTTATAACTAGCAAAATGATTATTTCATTGTTGTTTCTTGTGGGAATTGTAGAGAGCAACCCAAAAGTCAAGCGCAGCTTGAATGTGAGAATGCAATAGTTGATTTTTATCGAATCTCTATATGATTTTGAAGTATTGATTTCATGTAAAAGGTCTCAAAAAGAAATATTGATTTTACATGTTTTTAGATGGGCAAAAGATTTATTTGTGTACCAATGGATGCTGTCCTCATTTGATCTGCTTGAAGCATAAAGATTCCTTTATGTTTTTATGGGTTGATTTTAATTGCATCTTTTAGTCTTTGATATGATAGTTTCTTCCATTAATGTGTGACCGTGAGTGCAAATCATATATTGACTGTATTTGAATGTGGGTATCCATCTTTTGGAGCTTTGACACATTTGCACTATATTTTGTTGGGAAGATATGCCTATCTCTGTTTAAAAAATAGCTTGTAGCTATCTATGGTGTCTCTGCAATTACCAAATTGTTGATGTAGTTTACATATATATATGTGTGTGTGTCAATTGTGAAGGTCTTGATGAAGCAACATTTAAACAATGTGTTAATACAATACCAATTATATGCAGTTGATCTAGTGCAGCCCGGCACCACTATTATTCTGCGAAATGCTAAGATTGATATGTTCAAGGGTTCTGTGAGGCTTGCAGTAGACAAATGGGGTCGCATTGAGGTTACTGAACCTGCTAGTTTTGTAGTTCAAGAAAATAACAATCTTTCTTTGGTAGAGTATGAACTAGTTACTGTTCAAGCATGATTAGTTTGGTCTGATAATGAACTTGTTACTCTTCCAAACATGATTAGTATCATCAGAGAGTGAATATTTGGGAAATTACCGAAGACGTTATTATGTGCCTCGTTTGACTGAACTTTTTAATATGGTACAAAATTTTGATTAAGCTGTAATCTTTAATCCGAGCATTGGAATGTTAATTGCAATATTTGATTACTATGTTTAGAATCTGATATCTGAATGTGTTTATTCAATTCTGCCATTTTTTTTTCTTACAGTAAGTTTCAATCGAAATGAAAATTTGATTGTATGGCCAAATGAGAGAATATATATATTTGTAATGGTGAACATTTTTACAAGCATATCTTCGGTCTTCCACACAGCAGGTCAAAGTTCCACTTTTATGTTCAATGATGAAGTAGGCATGGATTGCGATCACTAAGGATTGGACTAGGGTGCCTTGCATAAAATGACAATGTCTTATCAACTTTGCGGGGCAAAAAGCTTCAAATTTTAAGGTTTTGGAGAGTTAATGTTTTTAATATTAAATCTGTGTCCATCAAATATGTAATTCAATTTATAATTTTTTGAATCTAATCAACCTAAAGCTCAAGTAGATGGGACTGCCATCAGATCCTATGTTAAAAAGACACTTGCAGTTACACATAATCACACCCATCTACAATAACAAGGAACATGCAACTTATGGTTAATACTGGTACCAACATTGATAAACAAAATTGTATTGTTTCATAGTTAAGATAAAACAAGCTAAAGAAGAAAAGCTCAACAAAGCTCCTTGCAGTGCCAGAATTGCCAACAACAGGTTACAGACCTAAACAAGCAAAAGATGGATATCAGATACAAGTTGAAAAAAAATCTTGAGATTGAAATGCATAATGCTCCAAAATGCAGGGGATAACATAATCTAATTGGCAAAAAAACTATGTAACGTCTTCAACTTAGCAGAAAGCTTTGTAAAATATATCACAAAGATGACTATCATGATGAAACTTGCCTACAAATGACTCTATTCTCCCTATTTCTACCTGAGACAACGCATACTGATAATAAGTCTAAAAGTTTGATGCAAGATAAGATTGTGTCAAAACCATTAATGAACACAATCAGCCTACACACTAGCACCTTGCCACTGTTGGATTCACAATAGATTTTAAGGAAATAACAAGTGCTTGCAACCACCACATATATGTTACAAACTAAAAGTACTTTATTGCTGAAGATTGATATCCAACATATAAATGCAAACATTTAAAACACATATTCACAACCATCAAGGTGAATAAAGCAACTATAAAGGCACATGAAACACTATAGTCCCAAATTTGTGTCAAATTCTCAAAGACTTTAGCTAAAGGGGAAAAAAATAATTATGAAGAAAAAAAATGTTGAAAAGGAAAAAAAAATTCGAGAGTAGAACTTTCCAGGTGGGGCATATAGCACTTCTAAATTAGCAGGTGCCATTCACATAGAGCGCAAGAGACTTTGGGATTTGGAACAGAACTTCTCATGCACACATTAAGGAGTCATCATACATCATATTACGAGCTAATTAAATACAAGATATTAACATGATGATTGTCAATATAAACAAATAAAACAAATGAAAATGCTAGTCATTTTATTGTTAATCAATACATCTTTCAAGTTAATGTGTAAGGGATACATACTAAGCCTCGATCATCATGGAAAACAAAGGTGGTACCTTTCCACCATGGAAAAGGGCAGGAAAGCCTATTAAATCACTAATTCATCTAGGTTTGGAAGGTCTAGAAATACCAACTTGTCTCCTCAGCAGCTCACTCATAACTTCTAAGGGCAGACTTCTGCACTAAAACTTCCTTGAATCCTTCCGAACATTCATCACACATCATCATTGAAAGCTAATTGAATAAAAATAATCAGTATGCTCCCTCAATGGTCAAGGCAGTTCTTTTCTTAGATCAAAATTTATACAGAAAAATGGCCAATGTCAACTATGCAAACTTTGACTAGCAAGAACCATTCATAACCAAACAGAGAAAGCCCTAACATCTGAAATTATCAAAAGGATGTTCTTCGAAATAACAGGAAATCATTGGAGTTTTCAGGAACATAGATAACAAAGTACTCAAATATAAGCTCATTAATAACTCAATCATAACACCTATAAACAAATTAAAGAGATAATTATGTTCAAAGTAATTCTCAATTCAACTTCTAAAATGAGCAAGTGTGAAAAACTACTATTTGACCTGTTCAAACACATGGTGGACTCATAAAGGAGTACAACTGATCACGCTCGACAGAAGGACCATTTTTATAATATTGTTGCTGTTAACATCATGACTCTTAATGGCCTCTAATAAACCACCCTCTTACCTATTCTATACATCATCCCACTCTTTCAATTTGAAAGCAATCAAAAGGCTCAAAAAGAAATAAATCCAAGTCAATCCATCTTTGCTTCTTGATCTTCATCTAGTCTCATACCGTCCTACAACAGGAAAAGAGAGGAGCATGTAAAGTCTGACTAAAAGAATGGGATTCTTCCTTATTCTTAAAACATTAAGTTCCACCATCTTCATCCACAACGAAGGACGATGCCAAGCCCTTTAAAGAATACTTAATTCTGAAAGCAAGCGGCCAATATGCTGGAGATAACCAAATGGCCTAAATGCAGCATACACTAATTCACCAGAATTCTAAGGCAAATAATATCAAATGGTTCTTAAAAAAAAACTTCCAAAATACAAAATAACTCTAAATATCAACCGCAAGAAACAAAAGCAATTCAAGATTTATGCATCACAAACCAATTATAACTCAATAAATTAAAGCATAAATTATAAATACCTTCAGGAATCCAGCCATAGCTGCGGCAAGAGATTGAGAGCATCGAAGTCATCAGTGCCGAAGCAGTAGCTGTGTGGTATGACATCATCGATTCTACGCCGAAGCTCAATTCCGCGGGACGCCTTTCTCACCAAAACAAAAATCAACTATTAGAAACTTAATACAAATAAGGAAATAAACCAAAAAGCTATACATACGATTCACACATGTTTGTAGTAACATGCAACCTGAAAATGGATTGAGAGAGAGGCTTATTGGCGGTGGCGCGAAAGGAAGAAGCCGGCGAGGATTTTGGTTTGGCTGCGAAGCGGGATACGGCGGTGCGAGTGGTGGAGGAGGTTGACCGGAAAATGGTTCTTGCGGCGGCGAAAGAGGCCATTTCTAAGCTTTGAGATCGGATAAATGTTTTTCGAGAATAAGACTATTCGCAGAGGTTTTGAAAAGGTATATAAAACCCTGTCGGAGTGTTTGGATACGAATTTAGCAAAACCTGTGTTGGGTATATATTTATATTATCATTTTTTTTAATGTTACATTAGGGAGAGAAAATCGTTTTGAGAAGGTGCACTTACCATCTTATTTACAAATAATATGTTTATGTTTGATATTTATTTAAATTAATATTTATTTTTAATTTACAATGACAAAGTGCTTAACATTATGATATTTCATCAAAATAATATTAATGAATTTAAAAAAAAATATTAATTTTTTAGAATTGATATGAGAAGAAGAAAATCAATTTTATTATTTAAGAAAATATGTTTTTACTATTAGATTGTGTCTAGGTATACTTTAATAATTATTGTTAAATTAATAAAATTAATGTGAACGAAGAAGTCTATTTATAATTTAGAAAAAAATTTAAAATTTTATCTAATTATTTAATTTATAATTTATTTATTATTTAATTATTTAATTTCTTTTATTTCAACTGTGTATGAAATTCTATTGAAATAAACTAGTTAAGCCTATATGACTAATCTCAAATTTTAGATTTTAAATATGAAATTTTTTACTCCCTTGTTTTCTAATTGATAGATTCACTTTTTTTTATTTGTCTCAAATTATAATTTACTTACTATTTTAATAAGTTAATTAATATAATTTTTTTATTAATATCAATGTTTAATATTACTTGTTAAATAAAATTTATATTAAAATAAAAATATAATAGAAACAATACATATAAATTTTATATTTTCAACAAAAATGATTAACTTTTCTTAATCATTGTAAAAAATAATATCAATTATAAGAGAAAGAATAATATACTGAAGCATATCTACATTTAACCCATTTAAAAGAAATCTATTAACTCATAGTTTATAATTTGCATAAACTATTAATATTAATATTTAGATTATTAATAATTTATTGAAAAAATAACAAACATTTAGATTTATAGTTTTTTATTAACTATTTATAAAAAAAGGAATAACTAAATTCAAATTTAAAATATAAAGGGGAGTAATTATTTAAATTATTAAACTATATTTTAGTGTTTAAATTTATAATTTAGTTGTTATTTATTTATTTTTTATTAATAAAACTAAATAAATAATTCATTTTATAGTTCTATAAAATTTTTTTTTGTCATCTTATATAAAAAATATTTACTTTAATTTTTCAATTTTATATTCTGTACTACATTTAGAGCCACCTACTAAACCCTCGATTTCAACCCAATCTTCTTCCACTGCCGGCGGTATGTTCTTTCTTGACTAATAGAGTTAAGCTCCTTATTGGGTTTTTTCTTTCGTAATTAAAGCTTTCATCTTTGTGATTAAAGATTGGATTTTTTTTTTATTTTTTACTATTGTAGATACATAAACTTCGCTGGTTCATTTTCAATTCTCACAACGGGCTGTAATGGCTTCCCTTTTCAAGGTAATGGCTGATTCGAAGCCTTAAATAGTTGATTTTCGATCTTAATTTCATATTTTTACTTGTTTTTGATAGTTTTTAGAAGAAGAAGATTGTGTGTATGTGTGTGTGTGTATATACATATATATATATATATATATATTTTTCTATGGCAGGACCCGTCCAAGCTTTCTGCATATCGGGATAGAAGGTTTCCTGGAAACCAAGAGGAATTTGAACATGCCCTTTTGACCTCGACTACTGTTTATATAGGAAACATGTCCTTTTACACTACAGAAGAGCAAGTTTATGAGCTTTTCTCTCGAGCTGGAGAAATTAAGAAGATAATTATGGGTTTAGATAAGAATTCAAAAACTCCCTGTGGATTTTGTTTTGTCTTGTGAGTATGATGTTTGAATGTTTGAATTATAGTAGTTATTGATATCATTAAATGGATTTGTGATTTAGTTAGTTTGTATTTGTTTGTCAGGTTCTACTCTAGAGAAGATACTGAAGATGCAGTCAAGTATATCAGTGGAACAATTCTTGATGATCGTCCAATTCGTGTGGATTTTGATTGGGGATTCCAGGAAGGAAGGCAGTGGGGCCGTGGCCGAAGTGGTGGACAGGTGAGTTTGCTGTTCCAGCTATCTGTTGCTACATTTTATCATTCTAAGCTCTCTCTCTCCCTCTCTCTCTCTCTCTCTATCTCTAATGTCCCCTTAATTTTGCAGGTTAGAGATGAGTATCGTACGGACTATGATCCTGATATCCTTTCTTTGGCGTTTTATTTCTGTATGACTTGGTTAAAATTATACATTGCTTATTTTTCCATGAGAATAGATGCCTTCGGATACTGTTACGGTTCCAAATCTGCGATCGAGTTATGGGTCTCTCGTAAGTGAAAGTGGAAGGTGTTTGCGTAGGCGAAGATGAAGAATTCTTTTTACGACTTATTTTGAATGAATGTAAGCCTCGAGTTGAGGAAACCTTAATATCTCTTAGTTGAAGTATTCAATACTGTAATGATTTTCAAGCTGTCTCTTCATTGGATTCAACTGAACTTAAATACGTAATTACAGAGATACTGTTCCTGTTAACAAGGAAATAAACTGCCTTAGTGGAGATAAGCCTTCTACTAATTAGGGAAACAAAAAGCATGAACAGAAATTGGTTCCTACAATACTGAAATCACAACTAGAATAATAACTGAAATAAAAACTAACTTGACAGCTTGGCTTGGGACTGTCCACGGTAGCTTACTCTTAAGGCTATGGGTAAACCGTTTGTAAATCTGGAGGGGCTTGTAAACCGGCTTGCTAACAGATACTCTATGTTTAGAAAATTTTTCTTAGGGTTATCACATGTTGAGAAGACACTGAACCCTTTTGAAGAGTGATAAGAGTTATCTTATTAAAGAGAATTGCAGGTCATATTGTACATGACTCCTTCCAATCATCTACCTATTTTTAAAGGATCCAAGTTCAAATTGTGTTTTTTCTATGACAAGACGCATTTAACTATTGCCAGTGAAGAGCTTCTAATCATGCTAAAGTAGTTAATTTGATTGTTCAAAGTCTTGATTGTTCAAAGTCAGCTGTTCATCTCAGTTAACGGGTTTGGTCTTGATTAATACAAAAACAATTTCAGTGCTAGTTTGTGCCTTCTTAACATGTGATACGCAGAGGTGGTTATGGAAAATTGGTTCAGCGAGAGTTGGAACAAAGACAGCTTGTGGATTATGGAGCTGGTTCATTGGGCTCTTTCCCTCCTGTCATGCCACCACCTAATTGTAAGTTGTTGAGAGATAGGTCTTTAATGCTGAATCCTTGTTAAAATGCAAATATATGTTATGATTCTTCTTCTTGTTTGCTGGACGTGTTCCCTCTTATGATTATATAGTTATATTCATCAAGCGTTCTTTGGATAACCCTTGATTGCATAGGCCCAACCAGGCTAATATCTAGCCTAAATTAAAATTTTCAACCTTGTGGAAGCTGTGAAATCCAAGCCTATAATATGATAAAATTATTTACTATGAAATGACGGAATTTCAGTAGACCTGTTATATGATTTATTTGTTCAGTTTTAATACATGATTGGCACACAATGTTACTAGGCCAAACCAATGATTTTGACTTTTCTATATTGGAATATGTATTGGTTTAAAAATGCATGATTTACCCCAACTAAGAGACTATATTCATAGACAAGCTTCTAGGAGGTAAGAGCTTTTCAGAAATGTCTGTGGTGATAATTATTTGAGGCTTCATGTTTATGGCATAGTTTGCAGCTTTATGACACAATGATGCAGTAGTATGGTTGTTTTTGGTCTAACATTCGATGAGTGGTGAATGATGTATGATGGGTTATTCAAGTTGAATTTAGAACACATGATTTACTGGCTAGTCTGCTGAAAAGCCTGAATGTAGGAGAGAACTTTTATTAAAGATAGTACAGCCCGAGTTGAGATTTCATAATATTCAAGTTGAATTTAGATTATAGACATGATATACTGGCTAGTCTGCTGAAAAGCCTGAGTATAGTGGAGAACTTTTGTTAACAATAATACAGCCCGAGAGGATCTTTAAATTGGATTTGTTTATTGTCATGTGAATTGCAAGATGATTGTGCTGGCTTGGTTGGACGTGGAAGAGTAGTTGGAAACATGCAAGCTGTTGAGGATTACATGATAACTTGGAAAATGGCCTAAAGGGGGACAAATAACTATGAGAAGGCAGTGAACTGCTTTTCAGTTTCTCGATTTCGTTACACAACAAATTCTGATTTTTCCCAATGCCTTGACTAATTTATGTGTGGATATACCATTGGTTTGGGTTCACAGTACCCATCTGAAGTTGGAAAAGCTTTGCCTTTTAGATTGTGATAATTTTCTGGAATTTCCACACTGATTACTTCCTTTTTTCATAAGTGGATGCTGAATGTTATTTGGAAAGCATACGGGATACTGTTAGATTACTGCTTACTAAGTTATTACTGGCACAGTTGGTTCTTTAAGCTTGCAATTATTTTTTTGTTTGATTATTTTGTCTCCAAGAGTGACTTTTGATTTTCCGAACACTGACTGATATATTATGAAACTTTTATGCGTCTACATTCTCAAACCTTTTGTTTTGCAGATGGCAGGCACAGTGGAGGCCATGGTCATCATGGTGGTTATCATCGGCATGGCAGAGGTATTTTCTTCTTTTCTGAGTACTTGTCAATTGCCTTTTAGTATCAACTTTTGCTCCATTTTTCTTCAACTGTCTTGCTGATGATTGATCTCTTTTAGCATGGCCATAAAGATCTTAATTTGATTTGAATATATTCTTGAAAGCAGATTACCACAGGAAGCGGCACCGGGATGATGATGGTCATGCACGCGAGTCTTCAAGGAGAACCACTGATCATGAATCAAGAAGAAACACTGATCCTGAATCTCGACCGGTAAGATTTAAATACAACTTTTCTACTGTTGATTTGTTGCCAACAGTATGCGTGCCTGGCAAGGGATTTATGTTTGGGACTGAAAAGGAGAAAGGTCTCTATACCCCGTATACGTACACAGCATGCTAATACGATCGTAATATACGTATACTGAATATAGAAATGTCACGGTTACAAAACACACATGACATGACTCTTATATACTATGAACAAATTCAAAACTTTTAAATGAGTTTATAAAACGAAATAGATAGAAAGTTTATTTAAAACGCAGCGGAAAATATAACAAATGTTTCCCAATACATTTGCATCAAAATCAAAAGTTACAAATATAAAATATATACATGAGTGGCAGCTCTTCTCTGATCTTTAAGTCCAAAAATCAACTCTTCAACGCCTAGACTCACTAGGTCTAGAGGAACTCTCGGGTTCAATCATGTCACCTGCGCGATGAACCACAATCGCGCTGAGCCAACAGCTCAGTAGAACAAACTATAATGATATTATGCTATGTCATACATTCAGACAATATAGATCATACTCAATACACTTTATTTTATGGATGTTACATTTCATTATTTCAATAATTGTATCATCATCCATTACTCACACATTTAACATAGACACACATGGGCCCAACAAGCATTTAATATGATATTCAAAGTTCAGAGTTACTGCTTTGGTTTATAATCACAATGATCAAGCCCGTAGGCAATATATATCATATCTCTATCCATGGATAGTGTAACAGACCCAGTCTCTTGGACCATCAACCCATTAACATGAGGAGATCCTCAACCCGGCTAGACTGTTACTAGTAACAGACCCAGTCTCTTTGACCATCAACCCGACTAATCGAGGAGATCCTCAACCCGGCTAGACTGTTACTTTTCATAAATTTCATTTTCACATTTCATTTAGTGTAACAGACCCAGTCTCTTGGATCATCAATTCAATTCAATTGAAGAGATCCTCAACCCGGCTAGACTGTTACCTTTATATAGGCATGCCACCAAAACCAGTACTCTGAAATTTGAATAAACATATTAGGCACACAACCATTTCATATATCTCTTTATAAATCTTTTTCTCAATTCATTTCTCATTCCACAATCAACTAGGCAAACATGCCTCATTTGAATCAATATAGCCAATCACAATGGCTTTACACATCATCTTATCATCACATCTTTCATTTTCATAACACATACATATACCATATTACATTTCATGAGGTTCATATTGTATAAAACATAACATTATTCAAACATATCAACAATACAATGAAATTACTTAGTACATTCACACTCAAATGTATAAGTTCCAAAATCACATGAATGTATGTTATAATACAAGGTTTGTACTTACCTCAAAAGAAATCCACACAATTCTAAACACTTCCTCTTAACAAGTCCTTCACCAAATAATTAAGGCAATTCACCTTCTTTACAACCTAATTCAGAACAATGAGGAAATTCACATAAGATCATAAGGCTAAGAATCAATTAGGGCAAACTCTAAACTGGACACGCTCACCCACACGGGCGTGTCTCTGACCGTGCCCTAACTCCACAACACAGAAACATTTACACGTTCAGGACCACGGGCGTGTCACTGGGCGTGTAATACCTACTGTCTCTCAGAAGTATCGACACGTCCAACATCATGAACGTGTTCCTGGCCGTGTCAATTCCCCAAAATCACAGTAGCTATGACACGCTCACTAACACGGGCGTGTTAATGGCCGTGTCACACCTACTGCCATCCAACACAATTGTCACGCCTAAAGACCTGGACGTGCTCCTGAGCGTGTCAGGCCAAAAACCCAGATTCCGGCCAAAACAACAATCCAACCAACAAACAACAATTTTCCACCATCTTCCACTTCAACAAAACTCAACTAGACACACCCAAAACCATAACAACCTTGCAAAAACACCAACACAACTCAAAATACACATCCAACACCAAATCACAACATCATCAAAAACTCTAAACACAACCACAACTCAATCTTAACCAACAAACTTATTCTTCCTTTCAATCTTACTCTTTTCTTCAATCCAACCCAAGAATCAAAGATCAAGTAAACCCAACACTCTTAAACACAACACACTCAAACATATCCATACCAACAACCATAAATCACCAAACCCACAACACAAACTCAAAGAAAACAAGGGAATCAAGAGGAAACTTACCAAGAATGAAGAAAACTCTTAGATTCCTCCTTGATCTCTTGAAAACTTCTTCAATCTTGAGCTTGGAAGGTCAAATCTCTCCCTCTCTCTTGTTCTCTTGCTGCTGCCGTCCAAAGCAAAGAAAGAAGAAGAAAAGGAAAATGAGAGACACGAGAAGAGAGGAAGAAGGAAGAAAAGGAAAAGAAAGAAAAGTCAAACATTAACCCTCTCTCTCCTCAAAACATTCTCCTCTACACAAATAAAAATAAAATAATCTCAAACATCACCATCCACCCATCTTAATCCACTAACTCAATTTCAAAATAATTACCTTTATACCCTTCAAACAAATATTTGTATATGTTAAGTATATCACAATATATACAACATATACACATTACTCTAACCTCAACTCTCTTTCCAATAAAATAAATAAACTTAATCCAATAATAACAATAATTACTCCAATATTTCTAGGGTACATTTTGGGATATTACAGTTCACAACCTACTTTTCAGCTGAATGCAATTTGACAATTGCATGGATAATTATATATTAAAGACAACATGGAGTTTCACATGTGCTTTTTTGTGTCATCACTTGAGTATATTTGCATTCTGTTGCCTAATTCAGTGCCTGCATTGATGTAATAGGAGAAGAATCCACGGTTTCGTGAGAGTGGCGACTCTGATGATGATGAGGAAGATGATAGGAAACGACATTAGCAAATTTTCATTCCCATATTTTGAATTAGGAAGATACTTTAATAGAATTGTTGTATTAAGTCTAACAAAGAGCTTCGTTTCCCGGGTGATAAAAAATATATACATGTTCCTGCAATGCAATTGCCAAGCTTTTATTTATTTATTTTCAAACTTGCATCCACAGGATTCATAAGGAAGATGCAAGAGGTTGAGACTTTGTTGTTATATGCAGTGTAGATTCTTGAATCATGTGATTTATTTACCCAACATTTGTTCTTTCTGCATGTCTTTTAGTTGGGCTTTAGTTCTAGTTCTGGAATAATCATAAGTTCTACTGCATGCCTTCATTGGGAAATTGTTAATCATGAAACAGTAGGAATCAAAGAAGGAAATCAAACTTTCTCAACCAATTAAAGAAAAGAGGGAAAATTATATATTAGAGGATAAAGCATTAGTTAACTTAGCCAATCAAAACTGTTACAATATAAAGAGTTTATGAGCCTAATCCACTTAGAACTCATACGGTTTGCTCACTATGAACTACAATGTAGAGTAGCAACCAGGAAATATCCTGACCTGAGGCCACCATCGCTGATGGCAGCCACTGGTGAGTATGAACTAAATGACAGATGATCAGACCACATGCATACTCATGCATACAACTCTAGTGCTCTGTAAATGAATGACAGCACGCACAACTCATTCAACTTCTTTGATGATTCTTCTTCTTCGCAATGGTTTAGTTACCATGCTTCCTGGAGCACTGTGAGCTTTCCTTCTTTCGTCTTTCCTCCTTGCAGCTTCAACCATTGTGCGCCTGAGAGCAGCAGCTTTGTATATGGGTCTCGGCAGGTGTCTATGCCTGCAATTATCATTAAGTAAAAATAATTAAAAAGTGCTCATTTAATAATCCATATAATGCTTGCTGATAAAGTTTTCTCATGGCCCTGATACTTGCTAGTACAAATCTAGTGGACATCTGCTTTTCAAGAAAGCTAGTCCCATTTGAGAGGTTAAAAATTCGCCTACCTTATAATACGATTGACCTCTGGAAGGTGCTTATAGCGTTTCTTGAGAGCTTCATTATATTCATGCCTTCTTCGTTCCCTTGGAAGTAGCTGCAGGACAAAGATGAATAGTTGAGATTCACACTGGGACAAGAATATTTTTCATGTAAAAAATAAAAAAAATACATGCTAAAGTAAGAATCATAAATCAATGCATCATGCACCTCTTGTGGTGCATATAACAATCGATAATGAGTTACCAACAATAAGATTAACCAAGGAACTGAACAAAAGGCTTCAACTAACATACATGCAGGTATGTGTATATATATATAACACCAAAATTTCAACGTTAGGAGCAATAGAACAGAGTACCTAAGTCCAATGGTCAGTGATGATATAAGTGGACAAGAAAGAATCTTACCACTCCCAATTGCTCCGATGCGTTAGCTTTCCATAGCCTAAGGTTGGTGTCATCACTCCCTGAAATAATATAACTAGCATCACAGCTGAACTTGACGCAAAACACCCTACATAGAAGAAAAAAGAAAAGGTCAAAAGCACAAACCTCCTAAAAAAATATAAATTCCATTTCTGATAACCTTGAAATTTTAGCAACCACATTTTCGAAGTTAAAACATTAACATGCAGCAAGGTTCACCAGAAAGGCAAGACATCAAAATTAAATAAATAAAAAAACCAATCAACAAGGATGAATAGCTATAAACTGAAAGTATGCAAGTATTAATCAAACCTCTGCATTCTTTTTGTATGGTAGACTTCTCGGCTGTGGCCACCATTGTACTGGAAAACCCTGACCTGAAGATGTGGAGTTAATGAATTAAAAAAAGTGCCCTTGCTATTGGACAAGACTATAGGTAAAAAGCAAATGAAACAAAAGATAAACAAGCAATTGCAGGATGGAACTCACTGTTCTATCGTAAGAACCAGTTACAAATTCTCGACCAGTAGGCGAGAAGTCAATATCCATCCTGAAAAGGATAATGCGTTAAAGAAAAGTTCCAAAGCAATATTGTTTGTCCAAGTACAAGGTAAAAGCTAACATAAGCGAACTTACACTGCAGAAACATGATCTTTGTGTACACACTTGGCTTCATCCAATTTTCTAGCATCATAACTATAGCAGTTGCAATCTTCATTTGCCTGCATCATTGTGCAACACCATAAGGTCACACCGTTTCAAAGGTTTTCTGCAGAAGTACTACTCCCATATTATTATTTGGAAGAATCTGACACTAAATTAAGCAATGACTACCATATTAAACATTCTATTACAACATTGAATATACAAAATTCCAGAAGATGATCCCCAAGAATAACCTTAACAGAAATCTTTATGCAGCAAAGAATGAAGGACATATATATATATACATATATATATATATGTGTGTGTGTGTGTGTGTATGTATGTATGCACACACACACACAATAGATGTGCTTACAGCAGCGAAGTTCATTGGCTCCATTGGGTTCCAAGCAATGGAATTAGTTTTAGTCTGTACCCAAAATATTGTAGATATCAGAGAACTAATATATTATACACACAAAATTTAAAAATATTACATGAATTAAAATTTCAAGCAAATAGATGGCCAGAATTACCATCATGATAAGTTTCCTTGCTGGAGTTGATGTGCGCAAATCGTACAATGTGATGCTGCGATCACTGCAAAAGAGGAACATAAGCTTACACATAAGTAAGCATCTCTCTCTGTTGTGTATCATTATGCGTATGCATATGTGCATAATTTACTATTTATAATAAAGAAGAATAGGTTGATTATTAATAGTGCCTTACTTAAATGAAATTAAATGGATTTACATGCTTTTCCCATGCACCAAATACCTAAGGCATATGTAATAATTGGTTATTTCAGAATTATGACGTGGTGCCACAGTTGATAATAAGGGAAAATTTCTTGACATTTTTGTGATTAACCTCTAAAAGTATAAAAGCACGATTGATCTCATGTATTTGATCAAACAAATAACGACTAAAATATTGAACTAGACAATAGATATCATTTATCCAAGCATACCTTGCTGACGTCACCAAGAGGTCTGGTTCACCAGGATTAAATCGAACAGACATAATTGTGTCGGTTCCCCACTCAAAACTATTCACTGGCTGAGACCTAATTCACAGGAGTTACAGTGTAAACATAATTGAAATACCTTTGAACTTAATGAAATGAATAAACTATTTTAGGCTTAAACCTATTATGATTCCAAATATCTAACTGAGCACCAGCTGTGGCAAAGAGTTCACCATCCCATTGGTGATCAACACCCCTGAAAGCAACATTTTATAGTTTAGATACAATGAAGAATACTTAAAATGGGCATATGCAACACAAAAATTAAAAACTATTTCCCAAGAAACAATAAATATCCTTACCAAAATGCATTCTTCCCGATATAGACTGCTCGTGGCTGAAAATATAAATAGCAATTTTATTCAAAAGGTAGAACAGAAAAGAAAATATTCAATGGACAAAATATGACTCATCAAGCAAGTAATACCTCAGCTGAATGGTTAGAGGAGCCATCCATAATGGTAGCAACAGGGACATCCCAAAGCCTCACACTAAAGGAAAAAGGTAAGAGTTTGGAACAATAATTATAGACATATATGAATTGGTTTTCTTGTTTACAAACAGAAGATGGAGAAACGGTACAGCAAATAAAGATACAATAAATATTCAGCTTTGAAGACTCAAGTTCAATCTCGAGTTAATTCTTACGTGCAATCAGTTCCACAGGATATTAGAATATGTCCATCTGTAGATACTGTCAAACCTCGTACAGCACCTTGATGACCAGGAAACCGACCGACTGTTTGCCTATTGATCCATATTTGACATTTTCATAACATATATGTCAATCATCCATGCACAAAATATCAAAATAAAAAAGCAACAATGCAACATTCCACTGAAAGCAAATCAATGAATACAATGATGACATCAAACGTGTTCCACATTGTCATTAAAAGCGAAAATATTCAAGCAGGATCATGGATAAACAGTTGGCAAGCACAACAGGCACATCTAATGCTCTAACCCGATCTAGTTTTATTTCTGTTGATTTGAACCAGAAGAAGTTCTCTCCGCTATTTAGAGTAGATTTATCATGTAAAGTATTGAATCAAATATAATAAAAAACTTCAAAATTGAATTCAGCACGAAATTACCTAGAAACAATGTCCCAGAGGCGAATATCTGCAGGAATAAAAAAAATTAAGAAATTAGCAATGAAAATTTTGAAAAAGGAAGTTTCAAATTTATAGAAAAACATAATGTGGAAGCAATAATGTCTTATATTTTCCCATAGAAAAAATAATCTCTCAAATCATCAAACAGAAATCAATATTTCTACCCATTTTATGCCTCCAACAATAACAAAACAATAACAGAAATTGTTTAAATACCTCCATCCATAGAACCAGAAAATATCCCCTTCAAGTAATTTGGGTTTTTTGCCATACAAGAAACAGCATCAATGTGACCATCCATTGCTCCAATAAATGGCCTTGCAAATATCTAAAAAACACCAAAAAACCAATCTTCTAAGCTCAAAAAAAAAAAAAAAACAATTCGAAATTCTAACATTTACCTTCTCCAATTTGGCTGCGTTAAGTGAACGGACATACTCTGTAGCTTTCTCTTGAGTTCGTAAATTCGGATCGAAATTGTGAAACACTCTCTAATTCAATTCAAATTAAATTTCATCACTTACCCAGAAAATTAAAAAAAAACTGGCAACTATAGTTCTAGAGAGAGAGAAGGAACCTGAAGATCTTGGCTTCGTTCTCGAGTGAATTCATCAGTGGAACGTGATATTACTTTCACTTTCATTGTGTTTGGTCTTTAGTAATTTGATTTTCGATTCAATTTTATGAAAAAAGTTCCAATTTTTCAGTTGTTAAAGATATGAAGAACCCTAATTAATCATTGTTTGAATGCATGAATTCAGCTAAAACCCTACAAGAGACTGTCTTGCTGAGGAAGAGAGAGATGGAAATTCATGGGTGGGCTTTTAGCGAAACGGGCCAAATGTTGCAGTTTATAAAATTGGGCTAAAATATAGTACAAATGTCAAAGCCTACTAATTTGATTTTCTTAAAAAATCATACCAAAAAATTAAAAATATTTTTTAATTTTTCTTTATCTTTCAAAAATACTCATTTTTCAATTTTTAAAATTAAAAATTATCTCACTTTCATGGATATATTTTTAGTACACAAAGTATACTTTATTTTAAAATGTACACATCTAATATATATTTACTATATTAAAATTATAAAATATTTTTGAAAAAATTAAAAAGTAACTTTTTTATACAAAATAAGAATATTTTTTGGCATAAATTATTCTTTTAAAATCGAGTTGAATATGATTATAAGAACGATAAAATTTTTTTTATTAAATTTTAACATAACTACATATTCAAATAATCAAATTCAAGAAAGTAGAATAGTATCTTACTACAACAAATAGCAGTTTGACCAAGAAAAATGGTATAAATTTTGTTACTTTTTTTACATTTATTGTTACTTTTGTATTATTTTAAATTCATTTGATTTTTTTATGTATGATTTTTTTTACAAGAAAGTAGTTATAGAAATATACAAATTTTTTATTCTAAAAAAAATGAAATATACCCATTTGGCTTTTTTTTTTCTTTTTCAGTTAATTGGTCTAAAATTTTCTTATTACTTTTATAATTTTAATTATAATTAACATAAGATTTGAAAATATGTTTTGTATGATAGAATTGGAGTGCTCAATTTAAATTTAATGGGAAATTATATAAAATGACTCTCAATACAAGGCAATAAAATTATGCTTTATCTAAAGTAATTTGGGAATTTCTCATTTACAAAAATGAAGGTTTTGTTTTTTAAGGGAATTCTATATTTTTATTTGTTAATTAGCATAATTTAATTTTTAATTATTTTATTAATTATGTGATATTATTTAGTTATATATATATAATTCATATTTATTAATATGGTAAATTAATTAGTCATTAGTTCAATTATATATAATTATATATTATTTAGAGTTATATAAGATCTTGAATTTAAATGGACAATTAAGTTGAATTCAAACTTGCCAGAAATCAAAAGATAGTTATTGAATTTGAATTAATTAAAATTTTCAATTTTTTAAAGAATTTTGCAAAAAAAATTACTAATCAAACAAAGACTAAATATTACATTAAAATTGAATAAAATAACTAATAATATAATTAATAAAAAAGAATGGAATCCAGTGAAATCATTAATTAATCACACAAGAAAATATTTAAATAAAATGCCTGCTTGGAATGGGTTTTGAAGAGCATTCAAACCGCTAGAAAATTAATTAGCCTTTCACTGAACTTTGTTGAATATTAATTGAATAAATTTTGCAGACATTTCAAGTCAAATTTTAACTTTTGCTTTTTTGAAATTATATTATTCACCTGTAAGGCTGTAATCAACATAGCCCACCCATCATTTTCAACACATTTAACAATAAAATAAAATAAAGTAAAATAAAACAAGTATATATATTGTTAAAATATAGTTAATAATTACATAAAATAAATATTTTTTTTCAAAATAGTATTATATTTTTTTTCAAAATGTTATTATTCTGGTATAAAATATATTTATTAAATTATGAAACATATGAGCATAATAAAATTTTTACCTTTTAATTAATTTATTAAAAAATAAAAAATATTATAATTTAAGATAAATAAAAAAATATAATTATTAATATGGAATGAAAAGTGTATCGAAATCAAATTATTTTGTAATTATTAATGTAATTTCTGAAACACGTTATTTTATTTTATTTTATTTTCAATTGATCAAAGGTATTGATTTTTTTTTATCTGGAAGGTATTGATTTGCTAGTCGTGCATGTTATCAATAATATTGAAGTTGGTGTGGTAAGTTACCTATAAGTTTGAAATTATAAAATTAAAAATTAAAATTAAATTACATATGAATTTTTCAAATTTTTAAAAATAATTTCAATAAATTTGAATTAAAATTTGAGAACTCGGATGCCCTAAAAATAGATTAATATCATAAATTAATAGTTCATTATAAAATATCGAGAAATTTTTATATTTTTATTTTAAATATTTATAAATATTTCATATTACATGATAATAGAATTAATGAATCAGATTTTTTTTAATCAAAGAATCAGATTTAGATATATATATATATATATATGTATGTATGTATGTATAAAAAATGTTTGCATTAGAATTCATTAATTATTACGTAATTATCATTATAAATAGTAATGCCTATATTGTTAATAAATAATATTTTTGATAACGTTAATAAATAATTATTAATAATAAAAAAAGGAAAATACAGTTCTTGATTTACTATTATTTTTAATTATATTGGGTGGAAAGAAATAATTAAGTTCCTTTCATAGTAGCTACTTGCCATTTAAAACACTTTCAATTTCATTTTCATAGTTTAATTTTAAATAATTATATTCGGTCGGCATTTTAAATTATTTTTCTATTCTATAAAAAACAAATATATAAATACAAACCATATTAATTAAAAAAAACTTGATTAGATTTCTATATTCACATAATCACATTGGATACTTATAAAATAATTGTCTACGTGACAAATTAAAATTTTAAACGTCACGAAATGACTAACTAAATATTATTTATTTATGCCAATCAACCCTATAATTATCTAACAAAACCAATCAAGTTTTTTTGTAAAACTTTATTGATAAAAAATTTCATATATTTGTTTTTTTTTTCAATATCAAAATGAATAGAATATATATATATATATAATTTATAATCATTTAGTTCAACACTAAATAATTAATATAGTTTATATTTATTTGTGGTTCTACAAATGGCGTGATTTGTGTCAAAATATGACGAATGATGGATTCTCTTCTTTGTAATATAATATATAATTATTTTTTGTTCAAAAAATATAATTCATTGTAAAAAATGTTATATCATTTAATTAATTTGATAATGTAATTAATAAAAATTTAAAATTGATGATAAATTTTGAAAAAATACGATTTTAGATATATTTGTTTTGTTATCGCTAAAAATAAGGTAAATTATTCTATTAATATATATATAAATTGTATCATAGACCGAATTTATATGTTCACTCATAAATTTAAATAATTATAATAATTTGATTTAAATTATAGCATTTAAACAATAATAATTATAATTAATTTTTATTTTTAAATTAGAGGATGTGATTAATTGGCCTGCACATATTAACATTTTCTTTAACATCAGTAACGTAGTGCTTAAGGTATCAGATTGGACATTATCTGGCTGACTGGCTGTCTGCTTGACTTCCTAAGCGGAGCTTGATCATACAGCCATCTTTTGACATATATGTTTTAATTTCTTTTACAGAAAAAAAAATTATTTAAAAAATATATATATTTTTTATTTCAGTGATATTAGAATTATTTTTTTTAATATTGATACGGGAAGGAGACTCAATACTGAATTTATTGATAATATATATAAGAATTAACTTTTGAGTGAAAAGTCAAAATAAAGAAAACTCATACATAAAACAAAGAAAATCAGGTTCACATTGTAGTAAATAATTATTTTTTTCGAAAAATAATTATTTACTACAATGTGAACCTGATATATATATATATATATATATAGTCCCATCAAATCTATTGAATTAAACAAAGAAAAAGGCTAGCTAAATATTAAACCAGAAATTTCAGGCAAAAAGGAGGGTTTGTGAGCTGTGGCCGGCTGCTGTGAAAATATGGCTATGCCGTTCTTAGTTTTACTGGGTATTTTCTTGTGTTTTCCAATCATAATTTCGTCTCAGAAAGTATTGTATACAGTATGGTGGAAACCCAAATGATAGAGAAGAAAATGAAGAAACAAGGCATCCATATCCTTCCATATAAGTTGATTTATGGGAATGTTAAAGAGGTGAAGAAGTTGGCTTCAGAAGCTAAATCTAAGCCAATGAAGCTAACTCATGATATAGCCTCACGCCTCGATCCTTTGCTTCATCAACTTTCCATAACAGTAAGTTTCTTCCAAACTGCAGCTAGATAATTATTAAGCATTGCTGTAACAGAACTCATTAGCTCAAACTGCTATTTTTTTTTGAATATTTGTATATGGGGGAGTAGGGAATTAATACTGGATCGGAGAATATGCATTTACAGTTAGACTGTATTTGATGTGCTAGCTCAAATTTCTACTTCTAACAATAAAATCGATACTAGGTTGGAGAATATGCACTTATAGGTAGCTGTAAGTATTTATTTATCTATGGGGGAGAAGGGAATAAATACTGGGTCGTGGAATATGTACTTATAGGTAGATGCAAGTATTTATATATGGCAGAGAAGGGAATCGATACTGGGTAGGGGAATATGCACTCATAGCTAGCTATAAGTATTTGTATATGGGAGAGAACGAAACGGATATTGGATCGAGAAATATATATACACTTATAACTAAACTGTGCCTGGATGTGCTAACTTAAATAGCTACTTTTAAAAATTGTTTGTGTGGTGCAGAGAAGCCATTTACAATTTGGTAAGGAATGAATCCTAAAGTAGCTATCATGGATCCAAAGTTAATAAGAGAAATTTTGACAAGAAGAAACGAATTTCGAAAGCCAGAAGTTAGTCCAATCTTTAAGTATTTTTCTAATGGCCTTGCAAATATAGATGGAGATGAATGGGCACAACACAGAAAGATAATCAACCCTGCCTTCTACATTGAAAAATTAAAAGTTTATTATGTTTCTTGATAAGTAAATAATTAAATGATTTTTCTATTGATGTTCTTATAAATAAGTTATATTTTTGTAGGGAATGTTGCCATCTTTTATGGCATCTTGTGAAGAAATGATTGAGTAATGAGACAATTTGATAGGCTCAACAGAGTCTTCTTATTGTGAATTGGATGTTTTGGTTGAGTTTCAGAACTTAACAGGGGATATTATATCAAGAGCAGCTTTTGGTAGTAGTTTTGAAGAAGGAAAGTTAATATTTTCTCTCCAAAGAAAACAAGGGGAGCTCCTTCTAAAATCTCTTTTCAGTTTTGAATCTTTATGGTCAAGGTTTGCAGCCTATTAACTTTTAAATTTGATTACATACTATGTTTAACTGAGAAATTGCCCATTTTAGCCTTTAATTTAACGCGAACATGCCAAAGTATTTAGATTCCTCAATCAAATTAGAGATTAATTTAAGAAGACCTCCTAATGCTGCGGTTCGTAAGTGTGAGAATTTATTGATTGAGGAGGTTAGAGGTCGTGGAAGACCTAGAACTGTGTGGAAGGAGGTGATAGCAAGAGACTTACGTGCCTTAGATCTTGATGCGGATTTGATTAATGACAAACTTGAATGGAGACGTAAAATACTTTGTTTGGGACTAAGGCTGGAGTATCTTTTTTGGTGTCTTTTAAGCTTATTTTGTTGAGGATCCATACAGCCGACCCCAACTTGTTTGGGACTAAGGCTTAGTTGTTGTTGTTGTTGTTGTTGTTGTAATCAAATTAGAGATTAAGGGTCTATAAGAGAGGAAGCATCATCTCAATAAAAAAAGGATATCTTTCAGGGTTACCGAGAAGAATTCATAAGTGGAAGATGAAAGACATACCATTTTTCGATTAGATTCGAATTCGAATTTAATAGTTATTAATCGAATCAAAACTCGTTAATTTTTTTTTGCTTATATTTTTTTTAACTCGGTTTTCTTATCATATATTTTAAGTCACAATTCAATTTTCCTGTTTTGTCTAAAAAATATTGATATAAAAAATCCAAGATTTTTAATTCACATATCAAGAACCATACATGTAACCAATTCATTTATATTATGTATGTTAAGTATATTTAATTATCAAGTGAATTTTCTTCTTTTCCCTATAGGTTCTTGCCTTCAAAATTAACCAAGAGAATCATGGAAATTCGCGGCGAAATTCGAACTTTAATCTTAGGCCTTATAGAAACCCAAGAGAAGGCTATACTCTTAGGAAATGCAGGAGAAGACGATTTAATAAATCTGCTGAATAAGTCTAATTTCAGTGAAGTTCAGGAAAACGAAAATTTGGGTGTTTCAAAAGAAGATGTGATAGACGAATGTAAACTATTCTACTTTGCTGGTCATGAGACTACTGCAAATTTGCTAACTTGGACTATGATCGTATTGAGTATGCATTTGAATTGGCAAGAGAAGGCTAGAGAAGAGGTTCTGCAACTTGTTGGCAAAAATAAACCAACTTTTGATGAATTGACTCGCTTGAAAATTGTAAGTTTGTTGTTGTTGTTGTTGTTGTTTTTTAATAGAATGGAACATTATTAATAACCTAAATCAAGAAATAATGCATCAATAATCACAAGAGGTGGGTGAGATGCTCTAGCTAGAAGATGAGCAACTTCATTCGCATAATGACTTGCGAATAAAAATTTGTCATTAACCAAAGACGAAGCTAAAACAAGTTTATTTGTTGTTTTTAAAGCATATATATTGTGCTTTTAGTACCATCGTTTTCAAAGCATATAATAATACTCACGTTGGCACTTGTGTTATTGTGCTCGAAATATTTGACAAGTTATGCATTTGAAATTAAAGTGTCAGTGCTTTATAGTCTGATAACCTCTTTAAATTTAAAGAATTTATTTCGCTTTTAATTTGTTTAATTTCTTTATCGTATTCTTTCAGATAAATTCAATTTTGCTTGAGGTTCTGCGACTATATCCATCCACATCGCTTGTTCGATCTACATTTAAAGAGACTAAGTTAACAGAATACTCATTTTCAGCAGGAGTTAACTTTATAATGTCAGTGTATCTAATTCATAGAGATCTTGAACTATAGGGACAAGATGCAACAGAATTTAATCATGAAAGATTTTCTGATGAAAATTCCAAGCCATTTTTTGCTTTTGGTTGGGGACCAAGACTTTGCACTGGACAGAACTTTGCTATGCTTGAAGCTAAATTAGCTTTAGCATTAATCTTGCAGCACTTCCAGTTTGAGCTTTCACCTACTTACAAACATTCTCCTAATACTTTTCTCACTCTTCAACCCCAATTTGGAGCTCAAATTATCTTGCATAAAATTTAAGGCACTTGTGTCTTATTATAATAATTAATCAGTATATATATGTGGATGCGTGCACACAGACACAAGCATGTATATGCACACGCATATATATATATATATATATACATATATAAGTTTTTAGCTATTGTATATCATTAAATTTTATATTGAATATATGAACTCATCTTTGCTCAGAATTAGGTACTTAATCAAAATCATTCATGGTTCCGTTTTATGAGATTGCATCCACCAATATCTCTTGTTTGATCTATATTTGAAAAGACAAAATTAAGAGAATAGACATTTCCAAGAGGAATTGTCTTTCAAATTCTGGTATATGTTATACAAATTACAGATTAAGAACTATGCGAAAAAGATGCAATGAAATTCAATCCTGAAAAATCTTCTGATGGAAATTCAAATTTGAATCCCTTTTTTTTCTTTCGGTTGGAGATCAAGAGTATGCAGGGCCGTCTAACACCATGTGCAACAAGTTCAATAGCACAGGGCCTCAAAAAATTATGGGACCCAATAATATAAATCCAAACATGTGATTTTCATATTAGGGGCCTAAATTTCAATGTAAGAACAGGGCCTCTTTTATTTTTGCAAATGTTTAAGACGGCCCTGAGAGTATGCATTGAACAAAATTCTGCTATGATTGAAACAAAATGAGCACTAGCTTTCGTCTTGCTCCTTATACTTCTTTAAGCCTGGAGCACAATTATCATATAGAAAAGTTGAGGCAATCTTTTTTATACCTAGTTATTTATTTTAACTTAAAAAGAAAAAGGATCCAAAACGTGCTAAGTGCTTCTAAGTCTTATTCGAGCTACTACATAGAGATATTGATGTCTCGTTTTATAACATTCTCATGTGGGCACATGTGAGCTTCTAAAATGACATACCACATATGTTATTTGTCATGTCGTGTGCCACGTTTTTTCATGAGCTAATATAGTGCAACATTAATTTCTTTAAACTTTTTAATAAAAAAATAAATGGAAGAACGACAACATATGCAAAATAGAGATTTTAAGAGCCACATTGTGACTAAGAGCGGAGGCAAGAGTAGGGGTGGACAAAATAACCGTAAAAACCGAACCAACCGAGAAACCGACCGAAAAATCGGTTAACCGAATGGTCGGTTTGGTTTTAGGTTCTAAATTACATAAAACCGAATTTTTTCGGTTGGTCAGCGGTTTCATTACTCAGATAACCGAACCGACCGAAAATCGACCGAACAGTTCTCCATTATTATGCGCGTTTCGTTTTATTTTAGTGTTTTCTTTTCTTTTCCCATTTCGTTTTTTAACCCTAACGCCGCTCTCCCCTGTCCCTATGTTCTTCCCTTTCGCATCGCCACCAGCAGTCCAAGTCCTCTGCGCCAGTCGCCACCAGCAGCTTCTTCTCCTCGCTGGTTAGTGTTTTGTGTTGGGTTTAATTTTGGAAGCTGATGCCTGATAGATTTATTGCTCCGAAATCAAAATGTTTCTAAGTTTCGTGTTGTTACTTCTTTCTTGGGTTAATTTCTGTTTGGTTTTGTGTGGTTTCGGTTTTCAATTTGTTTCCATTTTGAAATTTTTCCATGTTCTCGGTTGAGCTCTCTTGGATGTTTGGAAAATATTTTAGTTTCTGTTAGCTCCTGCATTCGGTTTTTGGTCTTTCATTTTCTTAGTTTCTCGATTTATTTAATTTGTCATATATATTTACTTTGATTCTGTTTCTTTACTTTACTTTGATTTGTTTCTGTTTTTTTGTTTATGTTTGTTTCTGGTTCGGTTTTGATTCTATTTATACAAATCTAAAATCAATATGATTTTGCATTTGATCTTCTGTAATGATATCAACCTGATATCAGTCTGATACTAACAAATTTGTGCGAGGTTTGTTTGATCAACCGAGACTCTTGTTTGTGCGAGGGATTGGTTAAGAGACTTGGAGGAGCCTATGTGCGTTGAAGAATCAATTGATGATACTAACAAATTTGGAAGCGGTATGTAGAAGAGCTTTTATTTGATTTAAGCTTTGTTTATTTAATTTGTATGCATTTTATGTTTAACTTATTATTGTTTGATCTTTTGTTTCTTAGAAATGTCCGAAAATTTGGAAAGTGAAGGCGGAAGTACCTCGGTTCCCTTATCTATTGATTGAGGTTTGGACTTTCACTACTTGTACATATATTTTGCATTTTTCTTTTCCAATTATGTTTAATTATTTTGTGCAGATTATTAGCTTGGAAGAAATTGTTGGATTTCAAAGCTATTTATTTGGAAGATGTGGTTTTAGTCTTTGCTGTGGCTTATTCGGAAATTGCTGGATTTTAATCGAAACACTGTTGTTGATTTGTAATATTTGAAGCTCAATTTGCAAGCTTTTACTTTTAGTGAGTTTGGATTTGATTTGTGTGTTTAAATTGAAATTGATGAGTTTGGATTTGATTATTTTTTGAATTGAAATTGATAATGATGTTTGGATTTGAATTGAAACAATGAAATTGATGGCATTTTGATCTTTGCAGCAGGTTCAATGTTTTTTCGTTCTGAACCGAAATCGACTGAAATCGACTGAATTTTTTTGGTTCGGTTTTTTCTCGGTTACTACTTTTGTTCGGTCGGTTTCGGTTACTAACATATTTGATCGGTTTTTGTTCGATTTTTACAGATCGGTTCGGTTCGGCCAACCGAACCGAAAATGTCCACCCCTAGGCAAGAGGGTGCCTCCCCCTCCTATATATATATATATTTATTTACGTATAATTATATATATATCTATAATTGTATAAATTATATATATCTATAATTGTATAAATTATATATATATATAAATTATTAGCTTTTTGCCTTATATATATATTTTAATTAGTGTGTATTTAAAATTTTATAATTAGATATTTATATTAATTTTAAAATTTTACAATTTGATTATGAGTGAGATAAAGTTAATATTCTCATTTAAAATAGTATTTTTATAAAATTTAATTTAATAAAATTATATAAATAAATTAATAGATTCAAGAATTAAAATAAAAATATATATAAAAATTTTAATAAATAATATAAAATTTTAACAGAAATTTTTTTTATAGAAATTTATAATAAAAATTTAAATTTTATTATAATATTCATTGTTTAATTTAATTTTAAATTTATTTATAATTTTTTAGTTTGCACAATTTATCCTTCTATATATAATTTCTAGTTCTACCACTAATCATGATAAGTTGACAATAGAGAACAAATATAGATATTAATGAATTTTTCATATAGGATAAATGCAATAATCTTATATTTTAGTATGTATTGAGTATATGTTTATTATATTCTCAGTATATTTGATAAATATCTAAAAATATAAACAAATATTTTTATAAATTTAAAAGTGTAAACTTGTAAAAAAATAGAGTAAAAAAATAAAATTTTGAAGAAATAATAGTATTTTATGTAATTTTTTAAAAAGTTATAACACCGGGGCAGACCCGACTCTCCCAATCTGTTTACTACTGACTTGGGTATTCGGGTCTTAGTTTGACTTTATCGATCAATATTAAAAAAAAAAAAAAGAAGAATTTCTTCTTCCCCAAGCCGCTTTGAAATATATCGCACAGCTTACTTCGATCAGGCTTTTGGGATCGAACTACTCCGTTGTATCTGAACTTAGCTAAAATCTCATCTTCACTATCAAATTATCGTCAGATCTGCAACCAAATTCTATTATCATCTACCATGGCTCCAGACCCAAACAGTGCCAGTGGCAGCGGCAGCGACGCCACCAGAGAGGAGGCACAGCTCAAGGTTCCGTCGAAAGACCCAAAAAAGAAGGACGAGAAGAAGGATGAGGATCTGGTGAGTTTTGAGTTAGTTTATTCTTAATTTTTTTTAGCTCTTTTTTGTTACTGGTACTGGTAACTATTGCGTTTGGAACTAGGAGAGAATTGCCTATTCTGTTTAGTTGAAATTGTTTTGCATTTTAGGTTTTTTCTTTTTCCTAATGTTTGTGAGATTTTGGAGTGAATTGATTGTAAAATTTTGAAATAGAAAGGATTTGGCGATAATGTTGGTACCTTCGGCGTTCTATTGGATTTTTAGGGTTTGTTTACTATCTGAAATGGGGGAGGAGTTGAATGCGGTGTTTTATTAATTGCTGAAGCTAAGAGGTTGTGTTATTTAAAGGCTTAGTTTGAGTTTTTTTTTACTTGTAATTCAATTTTCTTCTTTTGTTTTAACATCTTAGAATATTAGCTTTTCGATTGAGTAAAAGAAATTTTGTTTGTAGTCTGGTTTTATTTTTCTGATCTTAGCCAATTGTGTGCAGTCTGATGAGGACCTCGCATTGAAGCAGCAGTTGGAGTTGTATGTGGAAAGGGTTCAGGATCCTGATCCTGGGTTGCAGAAGGTTGCTCTAGAGAGTATGAGGTAATTCAAAGATGTATATTTTTTAGTAGCAATCATTGATTGTTTTGGATATTTGTATTTGTTCAGTCTTATTTGTTTTTATTTGTTCCTTCAACCAGCTTTGAACCGTTGGTGCCTGTTATTGAAATTGTTATTTTGCAATTGGCAATTGTGCTGTTATCTTGTTGCAATAGGAATGATAATGATCTCTTTTGTATTAGATGCATTGTCTTCAAACTTAAGAAGAAAGTGTCAAGAAGGCCTTTCTTTCCAATGTCATAATTGTTTATGGAATTAAACAAATCGAAAGATGGCACATATGGATTTTTACTGATATAACATATGGATTTTTACTGATATACGTATTGTTGGTTTACATGCTTTTCAATTGGATTGAGTTTGTTCTTTGTGCTGTCTGAAACTATATGCTTCAACTTGAATAGCCCATTTAGCAAATGAATTTAATTGTACTGGCATGTAGCAATGTCAGTGATGGGAGCCCTAGAATTTTCCTGACATAATAGTTATGATACTGCTTGTACAGACCATTGTTACATTGGTCATTAGTTGCATTGCTCCTAGAAAGTGAGGAAATATTCAAAATATCAACTTTTGGTGCATATCGAATGAGCATAGAACTAGAGATATCTTTCATGCATTTAGGTTTGATGGTGCAAAAATTCTTTCTGGCAGGCAGGAAATTCGAACAGCAACTAGCTCTATGACCTCTGTTCCTAAGCCATTGAAGTTTCTTCGACCACATTATGGAACTCTAAAGGCATATTATGAAACAATGGCAGACTCAGATCTAAAGGTGTGGATTGCATGGGAGGATGTTGCTCTTTATCGTATTTAGTTTTTTTTTTTTTGCTATAGCTAAACCAAGTTACGTTTTCTTAATTGCAGAAGTACTTGGCAGATATACTATCAGTTTTGGCATTGACCATGTCTGCTGAAGGAGAACGGGTATGCCTTACTATTTTGGGATTTTAAGTTTATATTATTTTCGCTTTGAGCGGTTGCGCTGGAAAACATGTAGGTAGGGGGTGTAATTTTAGTTGTGTCTTCACTCATCATCCTTTTCCTCCTATTTATGCTTTTCTTGTGTATGCAATATTTGATAAACACTTTCAAATTTTTCTAGTTTGCACCTAGTTTGCACCTAATCATCATCCTTATGTTTGCACCTAATGATCTGCAGTCGCTCAATACGCTGTTAACATTATCATTTGATGAGACTTTCAGGAGAGCTTAAAGTACCGATTGTTAGGTTCGGAAGGTGATATTGGTTCATGGGGTCATGAATATGTCAGGTGAGCATCAAATCTGTGGTGCACAATTGAGCTATGCCACAGCATTCTGGCCTCTTATATGATCTTGTTGAAGTTTCTCGATATCACTTCATGAGGTCCATATGATTCAGTCTTGGCATTTACTAATTTTGATTGTTTGTTATCAGGAACTTGGCAGGAGAAATTGCTCAAGAATATGGAAAGCGGCAGGTTAGAAAATCTATCCTTTATAAATGAATACTGAATATGATTGTGCAGTTCTTTCCTGCACACTCTGATTGTGTTGTATATGATGTTGCAGAGTGATGAAACTTATTTTGATGATCTAATGGAACTTGCAACACAAATTGTTGCTTTTCACATGAAGGTGGGCCTCAATAATTTTTTGGCAATGACTTCTCTTCTCAACATGGAAGTATTGCACACTTGAAAAGAGAGAAAAAGAACAGTTTGGCTTGTAAATCTCCAAATGTAATGTAACAGTATTATATTAGAGGAATCATGGTTTCTGAACCTGATATTTTTTTTGGCAGCATAATGCTGAACCTGAAGCTGTTGACCTTTTAATGGAGGTACAATGCAATATTGTTTCTTTTTATCTTGTCATCTGGTGTGGTGTTATGAATGTTTATAATTCTTTGCTTTTCTGAGCTTGAATTCTTATGATTTGACAAACTCTAGGTTGAAGACCTTGATCTTTTGATCGACCATTGTGACCGTACAAATTACAAGAGGACGTGCCTATATCTTACCAGTTCAGCAAGGTAACTGAAATCATAATTATATGATTTGATGTACATGTTAGATCATAGATTGCGAAGCATTCAGCTTTCTGCATTCATTGTGTAAAAAATTTTGAGATTGTCCTTGTTTGTACATTTAGTTAAAAGCCATTTTTGATTTTTGAGTTACATTCATTTCATTCTTAAGAAATTTGTAGGCAGGTAAACCTATTTATTGTTTGATCAGTAATGCTTGAGAAAACCTGCTGTGACATGAGACGCATATCTTTGGACCTTCTCCCTGCACATATACATACAGATACAAACATAAGTTCATGTATTTGTATTCTCTCCCTGATAATTACATTTCTTGTTGTGATGAGATGCAGATACCTACCTGGACCAGATGATATGCTTGTTCTAGATATTGCGTACATGATATATCTCAAATTTCAAGAATATTCAAATGCACTTCAGATTGCACTATTCCTCGATAACATGCAGGTCCGATCATCATTATGAATTTAGGAAACTTTTACTTTTATTTCCTTTGATATATAACCTACTTAAAGAGAGGCAGATTCAGAATTTCTTGTTAAATGTTTGTTTGAATTTTACAGCTTTAATTGATTTGGTGGCTGAGGTAAATATATTGAGACGATCCTTAACATATGATTGTTTATTGATTCTAACAACTTGAATATGTGTTTTCAGTATGTAAAACAGATTTTTACAGTTTGTCGTGACTTGGTACGAAAGAAACAATTCTGTTATATTGTTGCTCGACATGTAAGTTTTAAATTTTTTTATGAGTGCACATGGCATGAGTTTTACAGCAATATAAGCTATGGTTGTTTTGTTTGTTGAATGCTGTTTTTTTTATGCAGGGTATTACTTTTGAGCTTGATGACGACATGGCTCCGGATGACGACGACAGAGAAGCATTGCAAGACATCATCAACAACACCAAGTTAAGTGAAGGTCATCTAACTCTTGCTCGGGATATTGAGGTCATGGAGCCCAAATCTCCAGAAGACATTTACAAGGTTTGGATTTTTGACCCATGCCATGTTGGAAGCAGATTTTACTCTCAATTTCTTTTAAGATTTACATCTAATATATACAAATGCATTCCAATTTCTTAGGCACATTTGCTTGATGGCCGGGCAAGTGCTGGTGCTAGTGTTGATTCTGCTAGACAAAATTTGGCTGCTACATTTGTGAATGCATTTGTCAATGCAGGCTTTGGTCAGGTAAATATTGTCAATTTTCAGGCAAAATGCCTGGATTTCGTGGTTATATTAATAATTATTGTTATATTTTTTGCAGGATAAGTTAATGACAGTTCCATCAGACTCTTCAAGTGGTGGTTCTTCAGGAAATTGGCTTTTCAAGAATAAAGAACACGGAAAGGCCAGTGCTGCTGCAAGTCTGGTATGTATTCCTTCGCCATCATGTTGCTCTTCCATAATTAGTGTGCGATTTTCTCATGTGTCATTCATTTCAGGGCATGCTCTTACTATGGGATGTTGACTCTGGACTTGCTCAAATTGATAAATATTTCCATAGCAATGACAACCATGTTATTGCTGGTGCACTTCTTGGAGTCGGTATTGTCAATTGTGGCATAAAAAATGACTGTGACCCTGTGAGTTTTTCTTTCTTTACTAACTAGAATAACATAATGGGTAGCCAGTTAATTGTATCATTATCTTATACATACTTTTTTTTTACATTAGGCACTGGCACTTCTAGGTGATTATATAGATAAAGAAGATTCATCTATCCGAATAGGGGCAATAATGGGTTTGGGAATTGCATATGCTGGTACTCAGAATGAGCAGGTAAAGTATCTTGCCTTTTCTTTTGATAAATATGGTAAGTTCTCTGCAGAAATATTGTTTATTACAATATGTTAACAAGTAGTCTGGTGATCTTGCTTTCATTCACTAGCATCCTGGCGACAAAAATTTATAATGCCTTGTTTCAGTTTGTAGCTTTGTCACCATCTAAAACTGTGTTGTCTTCTTTTTTTGGACTACTTTTGGTTTGACCACAAGCTCATTTATCTGCATGTTTGACAGATACGCGGTAAATTGTCTCCCATACTCAATGATGCAAAAGTCCCTCTTGATGTTATTGCATTCACTGCAATCTCATTGGGCTTGATATATGTGGGGTCCTGCAATGAAGAAGTTGCACAAGCTATTATATTTGCATTAATGGACCGAAACGAGTCAGAATTGCAGGAACCCCTTACCCGGTTCTTGCCTCTTGGTCTTGGTCTTCTATACCTCAGGAAACAGGTCAATTGCTAGTCTGGGGATTTTTATTCATATCATGTTTACTTGTTTCTATGTTTTTTAATTTGACACATCCACATATCTGGGCAACAAGTGTGAAATGCAACTGTATTCTCATTCTGGTCCTGTTTCCTTCTTTGTTAAACAGGAAAATGTTGAGGCCACAGCAGAAGTTTCAAAAACATTTAATGAAAAAATAAGAAAGTACTGTGATATGACTCTGCTTTCTTGTGCCTATGCTGGGACAGGGAATGTTCTTAAGGTATTCTATAATGTCTTCCAAAATACATAAATAATTATCAAAATGTTTTGTGTTAATTCTCATTTCATTTTCGCATTTCATTTTTATCATTCAGGTTCAAAACCTTCTGGCTCATTGCGCTCAGCATCTTGAGAAGGGTGAAACCCATCAGGGACCAGCTGTGCTTGGGATTGCGATGGTGGCAATGGCTGAGGAGTTAGGGCTTGAAATGGCAATTCGCTCATTGGAGCATCTTTTACAGTATGGGGAACAGAATATCCGTCGTGCAGTTCCTTTGGCTCTTGGTCTCCTGTGTATTTCTAACCCAAAGGTATTATCTATCATAGTTATTGGAAGTTAATTAGATCTTTTTAAAGAAGTTTTAGTGATGAAAGCAAGAAATCTGTATGGATTACTATTGTCATTTCATTGTTTAAATGCTGCCTTCTAATCGCTTGCCCACAAATTGTGTTGAAATTGAAAACATGATTTGTATGAATTGTTTCCCAAAAATTAGAGTGGGAGTGGGAGGTTCATCTGATAATTCCAATTTCATCCCAATTAAATTTCTTCCAACCATAGAAAATGAGGGACTATGCTGTGTTTAATGATTCAGTTATTTACTATGTACCAGGTTAATGTAATGGACACGCTAAGCAGACTCAGCCATGATACAGATTCAGAAGTCGCAATGGTGAGATGGAGTTGGTTTGGATCTAATTTATTTTTTATCCCCTTAGATCTGTCTGTCTAAAGGCTGCAATGTTTGTTTAAATGCTGCAGGCTGCAGTTATTTCCTTAGGTTTGATAGGTGCAGGGACCAATAATGCTCGAATTGCTGGCATGCTTCGCAATCTTTCAAGCTATTACTACAAAGATGCCAGCCTTCTATTCTGTGTAATGTTTCTCATAAATCTTCTTCTTGAATCATCCAGTTTAGCCATGTTTTAGTTGAAATTCATTCAATTTGGCCTTTTTCTCAGGTGAGAATTGCTCAGGGCCTTGTACATTTGGGGAAAGGCTTATTGACTCTCAATCCATATCATTCTGACCGATTCCTGCTATCTCCGTATGTATCTCTTCCAGAGATAACATCTCTAGTTATTATGGTTTGAATACACAAAGCTATGGGTTAACTTTTATTTGCCTCTGTGTTTTGAGTGCATTTTTGTTTACATTCACTAACTAGATCTATATCTTTTGTTTTCTTTCCTTTCAGGACGGCTCTTGCTGGGCTAGTAACTATGCTTCATGCATGTCTTGATATGAAAGCTATCATCTTGGGGAAATATCATTATGTTCTCTATTTCCTTGTTTTAGCAATGCAGGTCTGTTTCAGTTTAAACAATTTTTTGTTGTGTTATTTGCTATCATGTTTATTTATGCGAATCATGTCTCCTCACTGCTACCTTTTTTTTTTTCACAGCCAAGGATGTTGTTGACTGTTGACGAGAATCTCAAACCTTTATCTGTACCTGTTCGGGTGGGACAAGCCGTAGATGTTGTTGGCCAGGCAGGTCGACCCAAGACTATTACTGGTTTCCAGACCCACTCAACACCAGTGCTTCTGGCTGCTGGTGATAGAGCTGAGCTGGCTACAGAAAAGTGAGACTCTTTTTCCGGTTGAAGTTACTAGCATTTTTTCTTTCAGTTGTCTCGTGCACTAACAGTTGAGCTTGTTATGCACAGGTATATTCCTCTATCGCCCATCCTCGAAGGCTTTGTTATCTTGAGGGAGAACCCAGAGTACAGGGAAGATCACTAAATCTGAGTGGGACTTGGAACTGTTTGATATTATTGTTAGTTCCTTGCCTGATAGCTTCAGGATTAAAAAACCAAATTTTGTTTGGGATTCCGGGGGATGCACTTGAGAAAGAGCGAAAACACATCCGAACCACATCCGAACTAATGTTGACACTTTTCTTGCTAGTTTTATCATGGATGTATATTTATCCAACATGGTGGTTGGACGGCCACCACCACATCGTTTAATTTGAACGGAAAGCGGCTTGTTAGTGCTGTGTTAGAATATTGCAGTGATTCAATATTGCAGTGATTCAATCAGCAAGAACAAAATTCACTGTTTTTGGCTGTGCTTTTTAGTTGAACTTTTACCTCTTTTCTCTTCTTTTAGTCTATTATTGTTGGTCATGTTATATATGAAATCCCTTCCAAAAGAAAGGGCTATGTAAGATGAACAGTTAACAGTGATGGTCTTATTGTTAAAAAACGACATTGTTTGATTTTTGAGTACACAATTTTGTTCTGGTAAACTCGATGATTTGAATAAATTATACAGTACAATGGTTATTTTAACTAAATATTTTAGTTTGAATAATAGGCTAATTAGATAATTATATATATTAATATTATTTTAAAAATATGTCCTAAAAGTTATTTATTTTGATGTTTTAAAAATATACATTAAAAGTTGTTTGGTGAATTCTAAATTTTCGTTTGATAAATACATAGAATAATCTATGTTATGTCAACTAGGATGCCAATTGGGATAACAGTATTAAAATTTCTATAATTTTTCGATGAATTTGGATAATGGATTTGCTGATTTTCATTTACTACCTTCAGTGGAATCCTATTTTTTGAGTTTCCTCCGTTTATCAAAATCCTATTTCATAGATTTGGGATTGATTTGGTGTTTTCATAATTATTTAAGGAGAAATATTATTTAATATTAATTTAATTAATAAAATGGACTCTGTTTTTATCATCAAAAGTATGTAAAAAATCAAAATATATGCAGGTTATATATTTGAAATATATTGGTAATATATTCTAATAAACATCGGTTTTGATAAGCTTTTGTCTATGGTGTAATTAATAACATTTTTTTATAGGAAAGCTAACTGACTCATACATCTTAACAATTTATTGATTAACACAATATTTTTAGTTAAAGAATGAGCAATTGCAGAAAAATAAATGTTTTGGTATTGCAATTTTTCAGTAACGTGCTTTTTTAAAGGATATAAAAATTCAACAATTTCTCATTCAAATTCTAACAGCCTTTGACATGTTTAAAAGTGAGAAATCAATTAACTAATAGAAAAATCTTAGTTCACCATTAATTTTCTACACTTTCTAAATCTTGAAACCCTTTAAATTTTGCTGAAAGCCTTTAATCTCTAAAGAAATTCTTGCATACTTTTTGCAGAACATTTCAACTGTTTTCAGCATAATTGAAGTATTAGACGGTGTGATGGAATCTAAACAGGGGGTTTCAGCCTCTACATCAATAAAAGAGTGTATATGTTTAGAAAATTTCCCATTGATTATTATCGTGGTTTTTTTTATGAGGTGTATCCGGTTCCTATTCTCAAATCATAAACAGTAAATAAAAGTTTAAAAAAATGGCTCATGAAATTAGAATTTCCCTTTGATTAATTTAGCCTTGTATTTTTAAATATATCTAAGGCTCCGTTGTCATCATTCTTTTCTTTTCTTTCTAATACACAAAAACAAAACTAAAACAAACATTTTAATTATCAAAACCAAACATTAAACATTATTTTAAGGCAAAGACTCCTCCTCTTGGCTCTCTTCATCATCATACATTTGCTGGTTCTCATACTCCCTGTTGTTGAGCTCATTTTGAATTTCAGAGCTTCCATAATAATAACCTTGATTTTGATTCTCATAGTTTCCATAAAAAAACTTGATTTTGATTGCTTAAAACCTTTCCTTTCTCATACCCATTTGCAGAATTATAATTATATTTCTCATCAACATTATTATAATAATACTTACCATTCTCCATAAATCTTGTATCACTCATTCCTTGTCTTTGATTGCTTGTATAGTAGCTGTTCTCGTTTTCTTGATTTTTAGTTTCATACCCATTATTGTTGGTATTGTAATAATAATTGCTTGTGTAGCCGTTGTTGTAGTTGTTGTTTTGATTTGCAGTCTCATGGCTTTCACTAGCAAGCTTGTACTCCTTATAATTGGGGTGCTTTACATAAAGGGTGTCCATTTTTAAATTGTGGAAATAAATTTTGAAATGTTTAAAATGTGGACAAATGGGGTGTTTTCGGAAACTAGGTATGAGAGTTCTTAATTTTTCAATTAAGAACTCTCAAATCTGTTATGAGAGTACACGTGTCAACAATTGAAGGCATGCGAGAAACTCTCAAATTCAGTATGAGAGTACTTAGTCTCAAACTGGATATGAGAATAAAGAAACTCTCAAATTATATATGAGAGTTTAGGGTTCAATCTTTCACGTGCTACATTGTCAGGCTACTTTATCTTTTTTCCCACAAAAGTCTCATACCGAGTATGAGAGTAATTTATAAATATTATAAACAATTTATAATATTTTAATTTATAGTAATTTATAATTTTAACAAATAATTTATAATTTATAATTTATAATATTATTATAATTTATTAATTTTATAAATTATAATATTAAAAATATTTTAATATAAGGGAAAATGATTTTTTTATATTAATAATTTATCATATTAATAAACAATTTTTATAATATTGTTAATATTATAAATTAATATTAAAAATAAGAATATAAAAATTAAAGAACATTGCAAACTACATAAATAAATAAAAATACAAATTTTTTTATAATATTATTAATATTATAAACTAATATTAGGAAATATAAAATATAAAAATTACAAAAAATTATAAAAAAATACACTAACATATCATACCAATACCGAGTATGAGAGTATATCCCAAATCTGTCAATTTTCATTTTTTAAAAATTTTATGCAAGTAATTTATATTATATCTAACTACTAACAAATAATCTGAATACAAATAAAAGTCATAGATTTAGATTTTTTCAAAATACTAAATATCTAAAAAATAATAATATCTAGTTTGAGAGTACAGACACATGTGAAGCATGCCAGAAACTCTCAAATTCAGTATGAGAGTACTTGGAGAAAAAAGAAACTTCACACGCCATCAACCAAATGACTACAGGACAAAAAAACTCTCATACCTAGTTTGAGAGTACATTGCCCAGAAAAATTTTCACCACCTGCAACAAGCAACATTGACAATCAAGTTCTGACAGTAACAGAAAAAGTACACGGTTGATGGGAAAAAAAAAAGCATCGGGTAGTGTGTTCTCATAATGAGTATGAGATTTCTTAGCCAATATATATCATATACGAGCTACATTTGGAGCACAAAAAATAATAATAATAATAATAAGCTGGCTCCCTCTGTTTTTTCAGTGTTCTTGAGAAATGTCTTATACTACTCCATTTCCGTTAAATTTATATTGGAGCAGTGCATTACCTCTCGTCGACGGTATGGTTGGTTACAACCCTAACGTGGCAGACGCGACAATATGCATTGACTGTCAGCTATCTTTTGAGCAGCTTGTAGATGTGGTATGCAACGAGTGTGGGTTGGGGAGTAATCGAAATATGCTGCGATTTTGTTTTTATTTGGTGTGGACAGAATACAATGGAATGAGAAGGTACATCATTATTCGGGACAACCGGAATATTCAGTTTTTATACATGTATGCGTTGAACTTGCCAGAATTATATATAACAGCGGAACAAATTTCTGACTTTTATCATGCGCCTGAACCGCGTGGGGCTGGCGAAACAAGTGGCATGGTACATGATAATGAATATCAAGAAGTAGAAACTGGGGCAGGGAACAATACAGATGAAAGAGTAAATGAGGAAATTGGAGCAGCCAACAGTCCAGGTGATGGAGAAAATGAAGAAATCGGAGCAGTCAACAGTCCGGATGAAAGAGAAAACGAGGATAGTGAAGAAGAGATGTCAGATTTTTCAAGTAGTGACGATGAATCCTACGTGCCATCAGAGTATGATTCTGGCAATGAAATCGATGTACCTTCAGGTCATTTTATTTATGGAGACATTGGCGTGGAAGATCCGGAAGAGGAGAATGAAAACTTACCGAATATGTGGGATGGCAATACCGAGAGTATTGGTATCGGTACTTATTTCAAAAACAAGCAGCATGTGATAAATGCTATTACGGCATGGTCCGCAAAAAGAGGGATGACATACCACAAGGTCGAGAGCAAAAAGAAAACTTGGGCAGTCGAATGCGAAACCCGTAGTCCTAAATATCCACAGGAAAGACTGCACGGAGTATATTGCAACTGGAGTATACGGGCATCGGAACAAGCTAGTTCGGGCAAGTGGATAATGGTGAAGTGGGTTGCGGAACACAACTGTGCGGGAGCAAACATCAGCAATCAAGGCAGAAATATGACATCCTCGGATATTGCTGCCTTAATTACCCCAAAAATTAAGGAGGACACAGGCTACAAGGTACGTCTAATTCAGACAGATGTGAAAAAAATATACCGAGTTGATGTCAACTATAAGAAAGCTTGGCACGGGAGAAGAAAAGCAATTGAGGGACTATTTGGGACATGGGAGTCAAATTTTAGGGAGCTGCCCAGATATTTAGCTGCAGTTCAGGCAAAGAATCTGGGCACAGTGATCCAGTACAAGTTCAAAGGCGGTTCAAATGTGAGACGCATTTTTCGGTACGTGTTCTGGGCATTTGGCCCGTCAATTGAAACATTTAAGGCTTGTCGTCCGGTTGTTTCTATTGATGCAACGCACCTCCGAGGGTCTTATAAGGGAAAATTGATAGTAGCAGTGGCCAAGACCTCAAACAATAATATTTTTCCAGTAGCGTTTGCGGTCGTGGACGATGAAACAACACATAGCTGGAAGTGGTTCCTAAAATATTTGAAGTTGAATGTTCTTGGTGACCGGTGGACATGCATTATATCCGATCGTCACAAGGGTATCCTTTCTGCTATTGATGCGATTTTAGAAAAATTTCCCGGAATGGGAGTCCACAGGTATTTTTCTTAATTAAGTGTAGTTTTTTTAATGATTTTAATTATGTTTAATAATTATTATAATTACGTTTTATTTTATTTAATTTTAATTTTTTGAAAATTATGTGATTTTAATTTTAATAATGTGTATTTACTTCTAATAATTTTAATTATGTGTCATTTAACTTCTATTATTTTAATTATGTCTTATTTTATTTTTATTATTTTAATTATGTGTTATTTAATTTTTATTATGTTCATAGGTACTGTCTTGAACACGTCAAGGCCAACATGTGTTCAAAATACAGGCGGAAGGGGCTGAAGGACCAGTGTCAGACAGTTGGTACGGAATTGCAAGAGCACAAGTATGAAGCTGCCTGGAAGAAGTTGGGCAAGAATAGCAATGGCACCAAACGATATTTGGAAAGCATCGATCCCGAGAAATGGACTCTTTTTGGAGATGGATGTCATAGATGGGGGTTGTCGACTACGAACATATCTGAGAGCTTCAACAATGTCCTAAAAGGAGCTCGCTACTTACCGATCAGAGCTTTGGTTGAGTCATCATTAGAGAAAACAGTAGCTATTTTCCAGCGAGACTGGGAAAAGATAGCAAACTGCAACACTGCACTTGCACCGAAGCCTATGAACGTGTTTAACAGCTATAGAATCCGTTCGCAACTCCATCGAGTAAGCTGCTGGAATGAACGTTTATTACTGTACAAAGTGGCAACAGAATACGGCAACGAGCATGAAGTACGATGGAGTTGCAAAGCATGCACATGTGGAAAATGGCAGACGTATAGGATTCCGTGCTCACATGCCATTGCCGTAGCCTTACGCAGACGTGAGGATCCGTTGGTGCTTGTTGATAAGTTCTACACTAAGGAAGGCTGGATTGCACAGTTTGCTGGAGCTTTCACCCCTATACTTGGCAGTCAGACGTGGCCTCCTTTGGACTGGATTCTACTTCCAGATGACTCCCTAATGATTCACCATGGAGGGCCGGGCCGAAGAAGGGTAAATAGAATTAAAGGCGCGATGGATCATAGCCGAAGGCAGACTAGGAGAGGTCCGAGATGTAGCCGTTGTGGAAATTCCGATCATAATTCCAGATCATGTCCGCTCTCTCATCCTCTTTCTGATAGAGCTCCAATAGATAGTGTTTATGATAGATATGGGGAGCATGGTTTGTAATTTTTTTTTTTAAATTATGTGAACTTTTTTTAATTATGTGTATTTTTATTTTAATTTGGTTTGTAGTTGAATTATGTATTTTTTTAAATTGTAATTGTAGTTTAATTATGTATATTTAATTATGAATGTTTAGTTTAATTACGTATATTTAATTACGAATGTATATTTAATTATGTATTATTTAAATTATGTGTATTTAATATCTAAATATATATCAAAAATAAAACATATATTTATAAAACAAAGCGTGGTAGAAAATTATAGGTTTCTCGGACAACTTGTGCAAACTGAATTCTAAATAAAATGAAAGTGTAAAATTATTTTATTCTAAAAAATAAACATCGAATATTAAATATATGGAAAATGGAAAATTAAAGCACACAAGACCTGGAAAAATAAAGATAAGAGGAATAAAAAAATGGAAAAATAAAATATGAAAAAACAAAGCAAATAAAAATAATAATTCACCCAAAATTAAAGGAATGAAAATAAAAGAAAACCAGATATAAATACTCGTGCAAATCATGGTGATGGTGATGGGAGTTCATATAATGATGAATGATGAGGAGAGAAAGAAAGAGCTTACAAATTCCGATGAACATAATAACGAAGCTTAAGCTCCAAAAAATGTCGAATTAGAGAGAAAAAAATTCTAAAGATACAGGCAATTTGAAAATAAGATTTTAATTGTTTTTATTTTTTATTTTTTTAAAAGAAAAAGTGAGAAAACAAATAAAATAATTAAATAATGTGAAAATCAAAACATAGAGGCATACTTTTTTATTTATCTCAAATAGATATATTGAATATCTATTTTTATTTATATTTAACGTATATGTTAAAAATATATAATAAATATATTTTCATATTAAAATAAGAATGTAATAAAAATGTATATATAAATTTATATTTTAATAAAAATAATTAATTTTTATGAAATAAAAAATACATTTACCGATTTAAATGAAAATAATAATTTTTAAACGAATTAATTAATTAAAAAATTATTCATAATTTTAATTTATTACCGATTTTGGTCACACGAGCGGAATACAAAGAAACATGTTCCTGTACAAATAATTTCTCCAGTACAAAGTGAAAGTGGTGTAACATTTTATTAATTTTTTTTCTCCAGGCTACTTTGTCTTTTTTCCCACAAAAGTCTCAAACTTGGTATGAGAGTATAGAAACTCTCAAACTGGATATGAGAGTATAGAAACTTTCACACAGAAGCTTTCACGTTAAATTTAAATCTCATACTGAGTATGAGATTTCTGATGACTAATGACGTGTCACCTTATGGTTGGACCTTTGTATTTCTCTCTCTGTACTCTCAAATTGAGTATGAGAAACTCTCAAACTGGATATGAGAGTATAGAAACTTTCACACAGAAGCTTTCACGTTAAACTTAAATCTCATACTGAGTATGAGGGTTCTGATGACTAATGACGTCTCATCTTATGGTTGGACCTTTTGTATTTCTCTCTCTGTACTCTCAAATTGAGTATGAGAAACTCTCAAACTGGATATGAGAGTATAGAAACTTTCACACAGAAGCTTTCACGTTAAACTTAAATCTCATACTGAGTATGAGGGTTTTGATGACTAATGACGTGTCACCTTATGGTTGGACCTTTTGTATTTCTCTCTCTGTACTCTCAAATTGAGTATGAGAGTATATTTAATCTGTCATTAAATTGTTAGTTAGTGGGTAATTATTCTGATTAATGCTTTGTACTCTCATACTGGGTTTGAGAGTATATTTTTTAATTCAAAAAAATACCAGAACTCTCATATCTAATATGAGACTTTCTTAAACTCTCATAATCAGTTTCCGAAAACACCCTTCCGTGTCCAGAGTTTAAAAATAGACACCCTTTTTGTAAAACTCCTTATAATTGTTGTTGTTGTTGTTGTTGTAGTTGCTATTTTTATACTGTTTTTCATAGCTTTCACCATCAAATTCTTCATCAAAAAGCTCATTTTCATCAAAAAGATTTGATCTTTGACCATAATTGCCATACCCAATTTCACCCTGAACCTCACTTGGTGCTGGTGCTGGTGCTAGTTCTAAAACTGGAGCTGGAGCTATTGCTTCAATGGCTCTTTAGCATTGCTTCAATGGAGCTGGAGCTACTGAAGGTGAAGGTGAAACTGAAAGTGAAAGTGAATATTTGGGCTCTTTAGCATTGTTTTTTACGGTGGTGCTATAGTGAGTAAATTTGCTAAAGAACTTGCTCTCTCTAGCTTGGGTTAAGCTAGAGAAGAAAAGCATTATTACTAGAAAGAACAAGCAAAAAACATTGTTACCCAAAGAGGCCATTGAAGAGAAATTGCTAAAAAATTGACTAAGGAAGTGTTAGTTCTATTGGGTTTTGCTTGAAATTTTTATTTGCCCTAAAGAACTTGCATATTTATAGAGTTATAATATGTGTTTTAGTTTGCCGGAGAATTATGCGTGGATTGAGGAACAATGGGGAAATTGTGGGGCAGGAGATAAAGGAACTTACAGCAGGCTTGCATGTGACTTCAATCGAAGTGTCTAAACAAAGGAGGCTCCTAATCTTTTATAAGGTTAAAGAAAAATGAAACTCCTTTTTTTTTTTAAATAAAAACGATGTCCAAAGCTGAAAACAAATAAAAATTAATGATAATCGTTTATTGAAAATGAGAAAAAGAAAACAATAATATATATATTAATCTAGGAATGCCTAAGAATATATATATAAAGTAAGAATATATATATATATATATGGTAATTGTTAATTACATAGATTTAGACTTGGCTATGTCATGGGCTTAAATTTAAAAAATGTTAAAATTTTATAGGTCTGGTCTGTCCGTCAGCATTTTTCTTTACTAATTGAGATTCGAAATTCGACCTACAGTCAAGTCTATATTAAATACTAAAAATTAGTAAATAATTAAAAAAATAATATGCAACTAAAAAAATAAATAAGATACATATTAAGATAAAATATTAGATGAGTCAGACAAAATATATGAATTACATTTCAATTTGATATTTCTACCAAAGATAAATCATAAAAGAAAATCTATCAAGAGTTACTATAAATAAAAAGAATGTATTTTTTTAAAGGTTTAAATGTTTGAAATTTGGCTAAAAAATAATAGAAGTTATCACGGAGCAATTTATTTAACTCATTAGCCCATTTTCTATTGGTCTAGAATAAAAAATATGCTCAAATTCAAAATTTAATTTTTAGCCTATATTACAAACTTGATTACTACTAACTTTTTTATAAAATTATTCTGTAAATATTAGAGCTTTCTATTCTATGAAATTTCAAGTCATTATAGAAAAATTTTAAAGAAAATTAGATTGTGTCATTTTTTATTTTTTAAAACAATATCTTATAGTTTTTGTACAGTTTTGATATATAATTAGATGTATATGTCCGAAAATGGGATATATTTTTGGTATTATATACATAATATGTATATTTTTTTTAAAAAAAAAAAGCATTTTTGAGTAAAATTGAAAAGTGAGTATTATTAAAAAAAGAAAATTTTTTTTTTTGAAATTTCTTTAAATACTTTCAAAATTCCCAAACTTTTATGAAAAAAAAACTTGAAAATTACAAAATAAGACTTTTATATATAATCAAGAGCCAAGATTTTTCAAATACTAAAAAAATAATGACTTTTTTTTAACTTTAAAAAGTTAGGAATGTCTTGACTTCATTCTTATTATATTATATAATTAATGTTAAGTAATCTTGAAGGGATTTTAAGCTCTAATTGCGTGACAATTGAACCTAAAATTTCAATATTTTCGACTTTTTTCTTTATTTTTTTTATGTAGTCATAATTCTAATAAATGGAAGAGTTTGACTATTGAATGTAGGCTTTGGAGCTATGTTCCCATATATAAAACGAGAATACAAACAATGTTTACTTTTCTGTTGGGCTTTGAGTCTGTTAGATTTTAGACTTTTCAGGCCCATAGTTTCAAAGCCACTCAAAACCCAAGATTTTGAGACTTAAATTCTAGTGACTTCTTTAAAAATACTTCAAAAAAATAAAATTATTTTAAAAAATACTCAATTTTTTCTTTTAAAAATATCACTTTTTAATATTCAATTTAAAACATATATTTTTTTAGAGATGTACGTCTAGTATATATATCTAATATACTAAAAGTATACTCCATTTTATATACACTTATTATATATATTTTTGATATATTAAAAATATATTGGAATATTTTTTTATATATAAAAAAAGTTAGGCTTAATCTTCTCTAAATAGCTGCAACTAGCACAATGCACTATTGAGTTTGAACCCTAAGTAGATTGCCAATCTTATCAAAGCACTTTATAAGTTCAAAATATCATTGATTAGATGCTATTGATTATATAATTAAAAAACAGGAGTTTAGAACTTAGCTATAAAATTACAAATTCAAATTATTGTGATTTCAATTATCAATTAACTAAAAAAATTATAACATAGTTTTTAAAAATATTGAAAAAATAAAATTATTATGTTTATTTTTTTCCCTAACTCATGTCATGAAGGGAAAACAAAAATTAAATATTAGAAAAAAAAAAAAAAAAAAAAAAAGAGGCCATGATGTCCACAATTTAACATACAATAATATATTGTCATGGAAAACAATTCATAGTTATTGTATATAAGTACATAAGGATTTAAATTCTTTTTAGTAATAATAATAATAATAAATTATATTAATATTACCTAAATTTTTTAATATTTTATATTTAATAAATACTTGTAAAATGAATTATTTCAGTTAGTATCTAATCACGATCGTAATAATTTATTTATAAATATTCATTAAAATTAAGAATATTAAATTTACAAAATAAAAATATTAAAAAATTTAGATATCTTTTATAATAATAATAATATTATTAGTATAGTTTTATTGTAAAATATATCTATTCTTATTCAAAAAAAAACAATAATATCAATTTCAGGGAATGAGAGAGTCACGTGCCCGAGTTTTTACGCGGTTATGCCACGTCACTATCCGATTTTATGTGGCGGGACCCATCAAAAGCCAATGTTGTGGCTGATAGGTTCTTGTTGCAGAATAAATAGTCTGATATCTCGATATCCGTGCTAAATTATTTGAAGAGCATATCTTCAAACCGTGGGCTCTTACTGTACACGTGTCGGCGTACGATGTGATCCATTTTCTGCTTGATTTGTCGCTGACAATGCTTGTCTTCCTGCGAACGGACCACCTGATTTTGAATTCATCCCACCAGCCGTTTAGATTAATTTTTAGTGAGAGATTCATTAAATTAATTTTATTATTATTACTCCCTCTATATTATTTAGATAGAAAAAATTTCTTTTTTTAGTGTATCTTTTATATAAAAAATATGTCATTTTAGGTAAATTTTAGAAAGTAAAATGAGACAAAATACTATTTATACGTTTGCCTTAAAAGTTTAATTTGAGAGATATTTTTTTAGGGGTATTTAAGTAAATAGAGATGGAAAAAATAAAATTTTCTTAATTTTCGTGTCCATTTTATTTTTTCTATGTAAATGATACGGAGAGAGTATTATTTATATATTACACGTGGAGAAGATAGAACACCTAAGCGGAGTAATAACACTTTTGGGTCACTAAGTTAAGATTTGGCTGTAATTCTTGTTATTATAAAATAATTAGGGTTATGTATTTGGGCATAGTCTAATTAGCTCGACCCAATCCAATTAATTATGGTCAACTAAAATTATGTTTTAGAATTTTTATAAAATTTTTATCAATACTTTTAAATCTATTATTTTTTTATTTTTTTATAAATTTATTAAAATTTATTATATAAAATAGGTAAAAATTTTAAAAGTTCTAATATAAAAAGTATAATTTTTTTTTATATTTTTTGAATAAATAATTGAAATATGAATTTTCTAGCTAAATTTATTTATTTGGTATTCATGTAAGAATATGAATCTTAATACATTTAAATTGTCTTCGATTATGAATGTATTTAGCTAAATTTCTTTGTTAGATTTTTTTACAATGGTTGAATTGAATTCATTTATGAATTATCAAAGTAATTAATGATTAATTACAAGTTTTGTGGTTTTAGGGATAATTTTTATAAACATCAATGCAATTAACGTACCTTTCGATCTTAATTACACATCCAAATGAAGTTCAACATATAATATAATCACTCCATCAAACTTCTTTTATTTGGTTTGTTTTAATACAAAATCAAATGGTGTTTCTAGCTAGTATATTTGCAAAGAGGCAAAGAAATAATTTATTACCCCATTCCAATAAATTAAAATAAATGAAATTAAAAACTAATTAATTATACATTAAACTACACATACACACATATATATAATTAAAGGGGAGAGATATTCCGATTCAAGTTTTTTAGTCTAATACTATGCATACTAGATTACTGGTTATTACATGGAAAAACTACATGAAAATTTCAAAAAGAAAATTATAAAGAAATTCATTATTCTTTTACCTTATATAATTTCTATATTGAATTTTAAAGTCTTATGGCTGTTATGGACGAGAACGAGTAAGATATTTTTTGTTACTCGATATGTTACAATTTATTTTATATTAAATATGAGTAGTTTATAAGCTGATTACAAAATTATAATTTCTATATTGAATTTCAAAATTTTTTAGCCGCTAGAGATAAAATGAGTTAGATATTTTTAATTACTCAATATATCACAATTTATTTATATAAGATATGAGTCGTTTATAAATTTATTGCAAAATTATAAGATAAAGTAATTTTTTCTATTACTCATATATATCAAAGAATTCAATTTTTTTATATTCTTATATTTAAATAAATTTAAGTATAACTTTTAATATACTCAGCAAATTCTTTTTTTTTTTTTTGAATATTGGTATAAGATTATCGATTTTGAGTTATTGTTATGAGAAATATATATTTAATTTACTATTATACTATATATCGATCTACGTAAATTCTATTGAATGTATAGAGACTAGTATTATTATATATATGTGGATTTATTATATAGTATACTTCTAAATATTACAATTACACACGCACAAGCACACGCACCCATATATATATAGGTATATGATTAAGATAATCAATAATGGACAAACAGTCCTTGCATGCCAAGAACAAGAACAAGAAAACAATACTCAGTTTTAGAGAGAACATTGATAATTATAAGCTACAAAAAAAAAGAAAAAAAGAAGAAGAGGGAAAATTAAGAAGAAGAAAAAGAGCTCAAAGATTAGATGTATACATGAAACGCAGAGAGGAAATGTCGTCAAATTTAGAGTTTGTTTTGATGATCGATCGATGAAGAACAAACTGCCCTTTTGGAAGGATGTTCTATAGCAATATTAATATTGATCATCATCAAGCACAAGTTGGTGGAATTTTGGGCACACCCTGCCTTTGAAGCTCCCCTAAAACACCATCAAGAGATGGTGGTTTTAATCCTAGAGGAAGTGGCAGCCATGGCTTTGATAAAACATCTCCAATGACTGCATCTACACTCTCCTTTGACTGTTTAAAAAAAAAAAATCTCACCCATTAAATTAATTATAAAAACCAACAAAAATGCAAACAATTTTGGTCTAATCATGAGAGAAATCCTCGAAATATAAAGTCTTTGCCAATTTAATAAAAATCTACAATTTTTGTTAGTTAAATACTCAAGTTAATTTTTAACGTCAGTTTTATCCAATACATGCTAAGAAATTACCTGAGCCTACATGATATGTTGTATGGTACGCCAACATGCATATCCTACGTATCCTCTCGTATAGCATGTTATGTAGGCTCGGATAATCACTAGCTTATGTTGAATTAAATTAACGTCAAAAACTTAATTTTAATATTTAATTGATAAAAATTATAAATTTGGATTAAATAGATAAAATGTGATATTTTGAGAATTTTTCTCATAATTAGGGCCAAATAAAATTTTTTTCCATGCAAATGTACACAAATTATGGTTTTAGCATATGATTTAGGAAGAGATTAATGATATATTTCACCATTACTAAAGTAAATAATTTGGTTTTTAAAGAAATTAAAGAAGAGAGAGTACTGACCGGATACAAATCTATAAGGAGAGGATGGGGAGCTATAGGTGGTGATTGTCTAGTCGGAACTCCAATGCCTGCTCCAGCCTCTACTTTGTACATGGCAGGTGGTGGGAAACCAGGCACAGTACCTGTGCCATACCTCTGCAATTTTTTTTTATTTTCTTTAATTATGCATACTTATATACATAAAATTATTAAAAAAGATATAAAATATTCCACCATAAAACGAGTTCTTTATATGCTTCCAAAACTCGAGAAAAAAAAACAAGTTTAAAGGGTCCAAAACAGTAAGGAAAATTAGTGTTATGATTTACTGGTGGTCTCAGTGGTTGCGGAAAGCAAGGCGGCCCTGGCTGTGCTGGAATTAGTCCATTTGGAACCTACACCGAAAACCCACCAATTATATGCAAGTTTAGAAATTCATACATCTGTAATTTTCTACAAACTAAATGCAATAATTATATTACGTATATATAAGAGTTTTTTGTGCAAAGCTGGTCTTGAGTTTGAGTAAAGGAGGGTTGTGATGGATGACAGTCGATATAAAAACTTTGTCACATTTAATGATATGGATTCAAATGATACAGAGCTGAGTTTATATAATGAATTAGATGACTAGCTAAAAAGGGTTTTACCTGCCGCTGCTGCTGGTGGTGGTGCCAAAATGAAGGGTCTGGTCGAGGTGGAGGCGATGGTGAATGAGCTCCTGCAGCTAGATGTTTAGGCCACATTTGCATTAAGGGTTGGTCCATTGGTGGATGACCCCATACATGCAAGGGTCTAAAATGGTGGTGGTGGTGGTAGTGCATGGGTGTAATGGAAGGGAACCCTATAGTTGGTGCATGCCAAGGTGTCATGTGATCTATTTTGCCAACGCCACCACCTCCGGCGGCAGCTCCATACATTTGCCTTCTATGACTCCATGTAGCTGCCTCAGCTTCACGCGCTAGCAAATGTTTCCGGTGAAATCGATATTTCTGCACATAAGTATATATTAATATTCATCAAGCAACTCCATATATATAAACATGTACACATCAAGAATTCAACAAAAATTCAGTTCAAAACAAAAAAAGAACTCAACTAAGATTCACAAGTTGATTGAAACAGAAACATATGGAAAATTTTATTTCTAAAGAATTATGTTCTTTGATTCATTTTCTTGGAAATCAAATGCATATTTAAACAAGTAATAACAAGAAGAAACCAATTTATCAATTCTAGGAGATTTCTTCTATATGTTAGAAGGAAAATGGGAATAGTGAAAGAGATTAAAGAACAAGAAGTTATTAAATTTTTATAATTAGAAACAGATAATTAGTAATTAACAGAAGCTTTACATAAGATAATAATAAAGAAGTAAATATATATATATAAGTACCTGGAGATGGCTGGCAATGTTATGGCGAGTGAGACAATCGATTCCCATAAGCTCTAAAATCCTTGAAGGCACAGCCTTATCCACGCCTAGTTGCTCCACTGCTTGCACAAATCTTCTGTGCAGCTCTGGTGTCCAATCCACCTATACACATAATTCAAGATATATACTGAAAAACAACTTCTTGAAAACAATTACTCATTCAATTCTCTTTGTTGGGTATGGCTTTTTTTCCTTTTTTTTTAAGCAAAAACCCTTTAAAACTTTTATAAAAAAGTACAATTATAAGTCCTCTCTTATGGGTAATCCACAAATCCTCTCATGGTCCTTGTGAACTTTGATTTTGGTATATTCAAAATTTAATGAAATATATGTGTATAGTTACCTTCACTTTTCTCTTGCCTTGATTATTATTATTATTGTTGTTGGATTGTGCTGTTGTTGATGATGATGATTTTCTTCCTTTATCACTTTTTTCATCTCTTTTGCTCACAATTTCTCCTCCTTTAGTACTCAAACTTGAATCTAATCCTGACCCAGAATTCGAATTTGAGACCTTATCATCATCTTCTTTACTTCTTGGATTATTATTATTGCAATCACTATTATTATTACTTTCATTTTTATCTTCCACTACTTTTTCCTGAGAAACAACTGATGATGTGTTCATTTCTGAATCTTCTCTGCTACCAGAACTAACTGAGAATTCAGCAAGAATTTCAGGATCCATCTCCAAATCAGGCAACACATCTCCATCATTAATCCCCACAAAAAGATCATCAAAATCAATGCTTTCAAGCAAATCTGGAAACTCTTCATTTCTTTCATTACAAAAAGTACTCTCCATCTGTTCTTGCCTCTCATCTTCTCTTGTGGTGGTGCTTCTCAAAGGTGACACAGCTAACATCAATCCAAGAAACCTAGCAAATACTAATCAGAAAAAACAAATTCAAGAATTGCACAATCTCTATATATAGTAAATATTTACTATATATATGGTGCAATTACGCTATATATTGCATGTAATATTATGGAAATGGAAGTGGAATATAATACACAAGGCAATATAAGCTAGCAAGATTGATAGATTCTTATTGATATTTTTGATATGGGTATTGTTTTCTTTTTTCCTTTTCTTGATTTTCTGGCTACCCGGAGAACGGTGGGGAAGGAGAGCAGAGAGCTGGAAGAGTTGAGTTGAAGGAGACAATAATGAGAGAGTGTATCATACTTGGTGTGTTAAAAGTTTTTTTTTATTGGTTTTGTTTTTTATCTTTTGCAGAGAGTGAAAAAGGGAAGCTAGTGTGGAGAAAGAGAGATTTGATCTCAGCCACAACTTGTGTTTTGAGATCTCTGAGATTTGTTTTGTTTTTATTTCTTTGTATATTGTTTAGACTTTGCTACACTCATAATTCTTCCAGATATTGTATAAATATAATATTTGTAAATTTCAAAATCATGAAAGTCCTCGTGAATATATATATATATACATAAGGAAGGAAATTAATTAATAGATTTAATTAGGGAAATTATCCATTTAGTTGATGTATATCTGTTATATACACTGTGGAAGTGATAGTGATTGAATAATGTTAGTAAAGCAATTCAACATTTCCTTTGGATCCTCTTCATCATAGTATATGCATCCCTGTTTTTTCTCTTTTAAACTTGCAGTATTCTACGCCTCAAAAATTATAAACTAATTTAGATTTACATTGAACAGATCTATTAAAAGAATAAAATGTGCCTTATAATTAGATCTAAAACTCTAGATCTCTAATTAAAGAAGACGGGATCTCTACTATTCCAAATTATTTTTTAAAGTTATATGCATTTTTTTATTTGTTTTCGATTGTAAGTTATTTATTATTTTAATAAATTAATTAATGTATTAAAATTTTTATTATATTTATATTTAATTAATAACTATATATCCCATAAGAATATAATAAAAATTTATATTTTATTAATTTTTATAAAATAAAAATGTATTTGTTAGTATATATATATATAAAGAAAAATCAGATTTCAGAATTATATAACTGGTAACACAATTTTTACTTTTTTATCACACCAGATGATGCAAAAAAAAAAAAAATACTAAGTAATACAGATATATCCTAATAATCAAATTGATTAAATTGAACATAGGAATATTCACCCATTAATTTAACATAAGAGAGAATATATATATATGCATATGTTTTTTTTTACCGTTAAATCATTAATTATTAATTAAAATTGAAAAGTCTTTGTTATGGGGTTTAAAAATGGTTGGAGTTCAGTACGTAGTTGTTACTTGGATTATTAGAAGGGAAGTGTTGTCTTTTCCTCTCGTTAAATACCCCACATTTTAGCTCGCTACTTGCATTCTTTTGCCCTGCAATTATAAATTATTACAAGCATATATACATACATATATATATACATACATTCTCTCCCACTTGTGAAATCTATTTAATCAAATTATATATTGTAATTTTTCTTAATTAAAATGTTGGTTGTGTTATATAAATGTAAATTTGTAAAGAAATTGAAAACTTTAACAACACCCAAGTAGTGAAAATTTAGAATTTTTATAAAAAAAAAAATCACTTTAAACTTTAAATTTAATTGGATATAAATTCATAGAAATCTACTTAAGATTTTTGTCTTTATTAATTATATATATAATCCATCATTTAAAATTTAAATTGACAAATAAATTCATATATGATTTTTTAATCAAACTCGAAAAGTTCAGATTTGTCAAGTTTATCGTGAGAATAATTCGACTGTTGATTTCTTAACTAACTAAACTTTTAATTTTCTTGAATTAAGTTTTATTTTGCCTGAAAATATTTCTGGAGCTTCATTTCCTAGAAAAATTATGTTATTTCTTTTAGTTTATATTTTTCTTATTAGTGGAAAAAATTATATATGATTTTTAACTCTTAAACTTTTATATAATTAATTATCTAACTTTTATATATTAATTGAACTATCAAATTAAGAGAAGAAAAAATCAACTAGAATGGTAGATTTGAAATTAGAAAGGCAGACAGATCATTTTCTAGGTGGCCTGCTCCTTATTGTCCTTTCCTATAATGAAAGATATATCACTTTCACTAGAATGAGTCCTCCTTTTGATGCCTTGACAACCATTACTATATATATATATATATATATATATATATATATATATGTATGGCAAAGGTAGACGATACCACCGCAGACTTTATTAATTAAATCTAATGTATGAAAGATCCATACTATCAGTCAATACAACCCCCTTAATGTAATTTAGCAAAGAGTTAAAAGATAAAAACCACCTAGAAACACCATTCAATCTACTGTAATAGGCTAAAAAATGTGCAACTTAATTTGCCTTCCTATGAATATGAGAAATAGAGTGAAAATTTGAAGACAATATTTATATTATATATTTGATTTACTGAAGGTTTGCCTATTTATGTTTTTTTTCCTTGATATATTTATATTAATTATTTTTACACAAAAATAAATACTCCTTGCTTTTTTAAATTGATTAAATTTTATTGAAAATATAAATCTATGTTTATTTATTTATTTTTTAAGAAGAAGAAACAATAAAAGACACTAAATGATTTAGTTCTAAGAACAACTCCTACATAATCACCAAAAAGAATTTGAAAAAGGTTTTGAGAAGGTGATGAATACCAGCGAAAGCTTTCAATCTGACTGAATCTAAAATTGGCCATGAAATCTAATATAAAATATTTTTTTATTACATTTTTATTTTGATATGGGATATATTTATTAAAATATTTTTTAAGAAATAACAATAAATATGAATATAATAAATATTTAATATAACTAACTTATTAAAGTGGTATAAATATAATAACTATTTATTATATGATATAATTATCTATATATAATTATTATTTTTATAAATATAATAAAGTGGTATATAAATATAATAAATACTAAAAAAAACTTATTAAAGTTATAAATGAAATATAATTAAGGACAAATGAAAAAGGAAAATTACATCTATCAATTTGAGTTGAAGAGATTATATTATTAATATTTGAAAATTTTAAAATATTTTATTTTAGTATTTAAATAATTTTTTTTATCTTATGAGTTTCTCAATCATATAATAATCATATATACAAAAGTTTTTTTGTGCATATTTTGCTGGTGGGACTGTGTGTTTTCTTTATAATGTGGATTCACTATAAATATGATTTTGTTTTTATTTAATATATTAAAAGAAATTAATATTGCTTTTATGTATTGCTAGCTTTTTAGCTGCCTTCTTTGTTTGTGGCTACTAGCAACTTGCACTTTTTCTTAATTACATAATATTCTTCTTAAAAGAAATTAATATTTATCAATTCATAAATAATTGCAGAATTAGTATATATATATATATATATGCATTTGTTATATGCATAATAAAATAATTCAAAAAATTATTTTTTAAGAACTTAAAAGTGTTATTAATATCAATTAATTTCATCTCTAATACATCATAATATTTATTAAGAGGTATATTAAATATTCTACATTGAAAAAATATAATAAATATGTACTCCTTATAATAGCTTGGACAATTCTCACCTAATGAACTAGCTTTTAGGATTGAGTTAGGCCCAAGTTTATTTTATTAATATGATATCTGAGTTACGATATAATTTCAATGTTAGGCCACCTATAGATATCCAGTCTTATAAATTTTACACTTTAAATTTTTCGTATGTGTTTGAATCTGAACGTGAGGGGAGTATATTAAGCATCTCATATTAATAAAATATAATAAATGTGTGTTCTTTGTAATAGTTAGGACAATTTTCATCATATGAGTTAGTTTTTGGGGTTGAGTTAAACTCAAGTTTATTTTCTTAACAAGGTAATCACACATCAAATGATAATAACTTAAAATTAATAATTGAGTGAACATTAAATTACTATAATTTAACTAAATTTATGTAAATTGGTTCCAATTCCTTTTTTTCAAGTAAAGAAGAAAAAAAAAATAAAAAATACTATATTATAACTTTTCAAAGAAAAGAAGGTCCAAAAGAATCTCTAAAAAAAAAAAAAGCTAAAATCATTATAAACTGTGAGGGTGTTTCTCAAAATTTAAAAGCTGATCAAAATTGATTATAAGCAATTTTTAGATTATAAGTTGTTTATTTAAGTGTTTCAGAAAACTTAAATATTAGATTATAATCTGATTTTAATCAGTTTTTTAAAAGTTGGGTTCTGCTACTTTTTTTAAGCACTTATTTTTTAAGCAGTTTTGACCAAATAAAAAACCATACTATCCCTACCTAATCTTCAATATTCCAAATAAATTTTATTAAATAAATTATTATTATTATTAAATAAATTTTATTATTATTATTATCAAATAAATTTTATTAAATAAATTATTATTATTATTAAATATAATTTATTATTATTATTATTGCAAAATTATTATTATTATTACAAAATAAATTTGGAAAAATAAATTATTATTATTATCAATTAAATTTTATTAAATAAATTTTATTATTATTAAATAAATTTTATTATTATTATTATTATTACAAAATAAATTTTAAATTGACATTTAAAAAATTATTTTTATACAATAAATAAATTCAGAGACAGTTTGATCATTTTGACAGTTTCTGCAATTAAAAATTGATTATAAGCTGATTTTACAGAAACACTTAACTGATTATAAATTGATTATCAGCTGATTATTAACTAGTTTACAGAAACGTTTAACTGCTTATTTTTAATCTGATTATAATCTAAAAATCACTTATTCACAATAAGCTGAAAAACTCCAATTTTGAAAAATACCACCTGTATTATGTTAGTAAAATAGACAATAAGAATTGAAAACCCAATTAATTGAGAAATTAATAGTTGAATCGGTCTCACAATAAATACGATAAAATTGAATAAATTTTAACATTTTAACTTTGATTCAATCCTTTTTTTAATTTTATTAAAGTAGAATAAGAAATTATATAATTTAATTTAAATAAAGTCTACATACCTAACAATAATGACTAATTAGTGTGGTCAAAAGAAGAGGATGATGATTGGGGTCTTGAGCTTGCTTGGAGAAAATGATGGAAAAAATTGATCATACAGTCAGTCAATCTTAAAGCAGTTTAAATAATTTGCTATTCATTCTTTTTGAATGGTCATCAGCATCTTTGTGAATTGTTATTTATAATAAAAAAAAAAGAAAAAAAAGAAGAAGAAGAGGATGATGATTAGAGAGGTCAAGCAATTTGGGACCGTTAGATTGGATTTGATGAGTCTGTTTTCGGATATGATATTAGTCCTTAATACTCTGTGCTTATTTTGACTTATTTTCATATAAAATAAATTAATTTGACCATTCACTAAAAATAATTAGCATTGTCAAGTCTATTCTACCACCAGCTTGCTTTGTTGGTCCGGTCATCATTTGCGATATGCATCTTCTTGTTGCCTTTTTTTTTTAATTCTGATTTTATCTTTTTAAAAATATTATATTAATATTATATATATTTTCTAAATATTAATTTTATTGTTTTAGTAAAAAAATTAATATTAATATTAATTTTAAATTTATAAATTAAAATAAAAAATCAATATTCATTGTCATCCTATAAAAAATAGAGTTTTCAACGACTATTATACTCTTAGTTCACTCCATAATATTTTTTCACCTCAAATTAATATATAATAGTATTTTTTTGAAGAAATTATGTAACATATATTTTTTTAAAAATTTCATTTTTATTTTGGTTTTTTTTTTAATATTTTACATTTTTAAGTTTATAAAAGTGCTTTTTTTATATATTTTTACAATATATATCAAATTAAAAAAAAGGATAGAATTTAAAATCAATTCGAGAAAAGGCAATGAACTTTCCATGACTTTGCTACCAGCATGACAAAGTCGAACTTCTACTTGCATTAATTTTTTAATAATTCTTTTTTTTTTATTTTCTTTCCTTTTCATGACTTGAAAAGGACCAACTCAATTTTAAAATTATAAAAAAGAAAAATAAAATAAAATAAAATAAAATAAATACTGCAGATAGTTATGGTAGTTGTACTTCTACTTTAATTAATTTCCCTTATATATTTTTTTAAATCTTAGAGGACAAACATTATTTTGTAAAAAATTTAGATAGATTTTTAATTAATTTTTTAAAAAATTTGAGATAGCAACTGCCAAGCCCTCTAAAAATTTTACCACCGGTAAATGACAATAATTTTAAAATTAGTAATTACTAAATTTGAGAAAATATGTTTTACCATTTTAATGAATTTATTTAATGCGAATTTAAATTAATTTATAATATTTGGATTATAGAATACTGTACAGTCATAAAAAAATTAATTATGTAAAAGAATTTCTAATAACTAATCAATAATGATATTAGTTAGATTATATTGAAAATTTATTTTTCATATTACAATCAAATTTAACACTTTTTATTCATTAATTAATTAGCAAAGAAAAATAATTTTTTTGTGGCCACATTTAATAGAAATTATTATAAAATATTCCTTCTCAAGTTGGTTAAGTCTATTTCGTTTATTTCGTTGGTTTCCCTTTTCTTTCCAAGATTATATCACAATCATATATGGACAACTTATTCATATACTTTTCGAAAATAAATATATTTATATATATACTTATCAGAACCAAACCCAAGAATATAGATAAATTAAAAGTTTTAATATGTAATTATTCATGTTTAATGTAAATTAATCTTTTTTACCTTGTAAGAAAATAAATATATAAATATTATTTTGAAAAAATAATATTATTAAAAATGTTATTTTAACCTACTCATAATTCATTTTTCTTACAATATTTTTTTTCTTTATTTAATTTATTAATCAAATAAAGTTATTATATATATAGAAAAAAAATTGAATTTTATATTAAATATTTTATTAATTACATAATATTTATTTTTAATTATTTATACTTAATTAGTTACTTAATATTTGTTTTAATAATTTTTTAGATATTTGAAATTAATAAAAACTCCAAAATTATAAAAAGAAAAAAAATAAATAAAATAGTGAGAATTGGAAAGTTGAATGCTTCAACATTAAAATACAAAACACACACACACACAAAACATATATATATATATATATATATATAACATCATTACATGTAAAAAACATAATTATTTATATATGTATATCCTTTCAGCTATGGTTTATATATTACCTAATTGAAAACATATAAAATTTTAGCAATTGAACTATTGAATTAACATTTAATTAAACTTTTTTATTTTAAATTTTAATTATTCAGTTTGATTCTAATAATATCGATTTAAATCATTAAATTTTTAATCACATTTAAAGTACTATTGAAAAATTTGACCATATATTATCAATTTTATGAATTATGATATATACTTTTTAATAATTTGTCAGGATCTAAATTCATTCTTAATGAGACATTTTAAGGATTAATATAAACATTTTTGTCAAACATTTTTTTAAATTTCGTAAGTCATTTGGAGAATATAGACAAATATATCATTTTACCTATTAGCACTTTTTTCTTAATTTAAAGTTATGCGCATAAATAAAGAATGAAAATAAGTTTCAAGAAATAATTAACAATGAATTGTCTAGGAACTATATGATTCCTTAAATTAGAATATGAATTATGAAAAAGGCAATGAATTAACTGAGATTTTTTTGAAAAACAAACTCAAAAATAAAATTATTTTCAAAAATATCTATTTTTTTTTTAAAAAACACCCATTTTTTCATTTTTAATTTTAAAAATACCTTTTTCAAAGGCATATTTTTATATATATATATTTAGTATATTAAAAGTAAATTTCATTATCACATATATATGTTAGGTATACATTTGATATATATATTAAATATATATATATAAGTAGGGTATTTTAAAAATAAAAAATAAAAACAGTGCTATACAATGTAATATCCTCTAATGAATTTTATAAGTAAACGGTATATATATATATATATATATATATATAGGTCAATTATTTAATGCTCTATGGATAAATATGGACCATAAGGGAAAGCAAAAATTTGAAAAAAAAAATTGAAATATTTAGAGTTGATAAGGACATAGAAATGTCTTTTATTGAAATGGTCCTTCAGATGGAGAAGGACATACATGTTACAAAAATGGGTCCTCAAAATGTCAATAATTGTTGTTGCCGGTTACTATGTTGCCATTAGGAATCTAACTTTCACTTTCAAAAATTTAAGGGTCATTTTCCAAAAGAGGTCCCTCCAATCTTTAAAATTTAAAAATATAAATTCATGGTCAATATATAAATTAAAATTTTACTTTATTTTTTTATTTTGATTTTGATTTTTTTAAATGGATGAGAAAATTCTTAATTACTTGTCAATTTAAAAAATATATATATATATAATACAATCATAATAAATAAAATAAAAATAAATTTTCAACTCATTATAAATTAAATTAAGAATTAACACTAAATACACTTGATAGAACTTCAAACTAAAACAATAAACATTATTATAAACATATAACTATGCTAATAGAGCAATAAACTTAATTAGCATTCAATAATTAAATAATTAAATTACAACTTGACTTCCACATTTCAGTAATTGAAGCTGCAAATGAAATTAAAATAAATATCCAATTGAATGGTTTGATAAATTTTTATAATTTTCATATTATCACTAAATGAAAATTAATGTACCATTGGCTGTGCGGGGTTTGGATGTGTGCCTTTTATATACATATATATATATATATATATATATTATCATTTAAGTAGTATATGCAAATGCAATGATAGAAAACTAACAAATTGTCCTTCCAAATAAATGAATTTATACATTATTAGTTATTAAAAAAACCTCCTCAATTCGAAGATAAATGATTTATTCAAATAAATATATTTTTATTATTAGTATATAGATAAATTAGTAAGAGACTATTATAATTTAACTAAATATCTCGAATTTAAATTTTGAGTATACATTTTCATTAAAAATTCGATAAAAAGAGTTTTACTATCTTTATCTTCACACTCAGCTCGATTCTAAAAATATAATTTACACAATATATATATATATATATTAATGTTAATCATTTAATTACTTGTTAAAAATAAAAACTAAAAATTAAGTTATTATATACAAACTTCTTACGTGAAATATTATATTTATCATTTATATCAAGTAAATTTAATCATTTTAATTAAAATGAATTCCAATTGTAGAATATTATTATTTTCCCATACAAAACTATATTAGAAAAATAATATAAATATATAATATTACAAATTGCAAATTACTTTGCTATTATACTTCACTTGCTTAATTACATAATTAATTACATACATAAAAATTTGTGAAGCAAAAAGAAACCACGACTTAGATATAGTTGATTATGACTAATCAATCTTTTTAGTCCTTAATCTTTAATAATTAAATCCCAATTTTTAATTTAATTTGTAATCTTATAGAATAATAATTATTATTATCATCATCATCATCATCATTATTATTATTATTATTATTATTATTATTATTATTGCAAAGTTCTTGTGGTGAGCATTATTTTGTTTGTATGCAAAACTTACGCGTCCATAGTATGTACACATAAATATATACGTATAAATTATAAGTATATAATACGTATAAATTATGAGTATACACATATACATATATATATATAATATAATATAATATACAAAAATTAATTTAGAAAATTTAAATATATTGCATATTTCCATAAACCATAAATTTGACATTCACTCTTCTTTCCTAAAATATATTAAATATGAAAAAAGAAAAAAGGAAAATAAAACTCTTATTGCCAAACTGCTAGTTATTAACATGTGAAATTAACCTAAATTATTTACTAAAAGTGATAAAATTTTAATATAATTTTTTCAATGTTATTAATCCCAATATATCAAACCTCATAATAATAAATTTCTTTATTCTAACAATTGAATTTTTTTTTCTCTTAATCTATTAGTGAACTATCTCTCTAGGAATTATAAAAGATATTCTACTAAAAATATATTTATTATAGCTTTGACTTATATTTCTCAAAAAGTGGATTCTGCTTTAATAGCTTCAAGTAAATTAGATATTTGTATTTAGATACGAAGATTTCTTATTTCACAATAATAATTATTTATAGTTGAATGGTTAAAACGTCTAACTCATAATTAGTGAATTTATAGGTTAAATTTTATTTTTTAAAATTTTAATATAAATTAAAAAATAAAACATGTGTATTTGAATTTTTAGGTTTAAATTTTTTAAAAGTTAAGATATATAAAGTCAAATGGCTATGTGTGTGTGTAGGGGTCCTGGGACAATGGAACACACACACAAATATATATATATATATTTTTTATATAAATTTTTATATATACATTATTAATTTTTTGCACCGCATATATTTTTTAATGAGTGAGTACTTAAGATTTAGTTATTAGATATTCATATTAATATTAAAATTTTATAATTTAATTATGAATTAAATAAAAATTAATAATTCTCATTTGAAATAATATTTTTATAAAATTTAATTTAATAAAATAATATAAATCAAAGAAATTAAAATGAAAAATATGTAAAAAATTGAATAAAATTTTAAAATTTAATAAATAATAGAAATTTTTTTATAGAAATTTATAATAAAAATTTAAAGTTTATTATAATATTGATTGTTTAATTTTATTTTTAATTCGCAAGTAATTATTTTAAATTAAAAAATTTATTCTCCCATCATATAATTTCTGATTTCATCACTAATCACTATACAGGTACATACAAATATATAAATTCATACAACTGTTTATCTTCTTATGACTGATTGACTGGACTTTTTTTTTTGTGGGATTGGGCCAAAAGTCGAGAGGCCTACGAGTTGTAAGAAATCTTAGATTGCCATAAATTCAAAGAATAAAGCCCAATTATCCACTTCCTGGTGGATTTATTAATAAAAAAAAATGAATAACCAAAATATTTCAGTGTCATGAGAAAGAAGCCAACAGCTTTAGCCTATGTTTGCATATAATTCATTTGGAATCTAAATCTAATGGATAATCGTAAACACTTGAATTAAAGCGAATAGTATATGTGATTAATCAATCAATATTATAATTTCTCAATTAAACTTTATTTCTAGTTAAATGTTATATTGAAATAATATTTATTTTTTAGACGTAATTGATAATTTTTAAATTTAAATTTAAAATAAAATTTTTTTAATCAAACATTTATATAATTATAATTCTCAACTCAATTATTAAATTTTAATTCAAATCAATTGGTTAAAAAGAAAATTATTCTTTGCTCATCTAATATGAAACTTTATACTCTGTCACCGGCGGCCAACATTTTGACTCGTCACCCAAACGAAATAGACACGAAATTTCCAAATTTCTCTATAATCCCCAAAATACCCACCAACTTCTACAAAATAAAATTCATAAATCCTTTAAATTACTAGCAATTTATTAGGGCACTTTGGTCAATTTACTTAAAAAGACCCCAAACAAGGTCGCAGCAGTTCTATTCAACGACTGGGACGCGGTAAATCTTGTTTTTCTCTATAAACTCTAAATTTCTTTAGAAAAAAAAATACAAAATCAAATCAAAATTTCAAAAAAAATTGAAATTTTGAATCGAAGAATCGAAAAATGGGAGATTGTAGGCCACTGGGTTTCTTACTGGGGCTGCCATTTGCTTTGATTGCTTTGGTTTTATCTCTTGTTGGTGTTGTTATTTGGCTCATTGGGTAATTTTTTTTTTTCAATTTTATGATCAATTTGATTAATTATTATTCATTTTTTTTAGCAGAAAATGATGTTTTGATCTACTTTAAGCAAAAGCCAGATCATAAAATTGCATATTTTCATTTAATTTTACCGTTTTTCCTGATTTTTTTGAAATTTTTTTGGGCATTTTGCAGAACTGTGTTGAGTTGCTTGTGCCCTTGCTGTGTTTGTTTTGCTGGTTTGGCGAATTTGGCTATGGGTATTGTAAAGCTTCCTGTTAAAGTACTTAAATGGTTCACTGATCAAATTCCTTGTTAATATTGAAAAGATTTATTATAGATTTGATTGCTTAACAATGTAATTCTCTAATTCAGTAAAAAAAAATTTACTTATTATGTTTCCTTTTATGATTAAAGCATTGGATATTATTTTACCTCTTTTAATTGGATTATTTGGGTTTGTTTTTTTACTTATCATTGAAGAACTCATTTTTAAGCAGCGTTTGGTTAGAATTTCAGGATTCAAATTGAAATTGTAATGAATTAGTTTGAATTTTAGAATTGAAATTAAAATTGAAATCGAAATGAATTAAAATCATTGCTATTTATTTTTCTTGTTTTGTTCGGCATTATATTTCCTTTAAAGCTATTTAAATTATAATAGAATCGAAAATTAAAATTAATAGTAATTTTTAATATATATATATGTATGTTAATATGTATGTGTAATGTGTGTGCGCTTTGTCACATTTGAATCAATTAGCAATCCTAGTAGATTGATATTTCTGAATTTAAATTATTTTCAATTTTGAATTTTTGATTGAATAAAAATGAATCTTTGTAAGAAACTAATAATATTTATTTTACTTTATAATTTTATTTAAATTAACAATTACAATTATAATTTAATTGTTAAATCTAAATACTAAAAATCTAAATTCTAAATTGTTCATCCAAACATGATCTAACTTGACTTTCCATTATTCATTTAAAGAAGATCTTAATTTCAAAATAAGAGAGAAGCTGAAACTAACTTTAAAAATAATTTTTGTGAGACCTACGAGGTAATACTTTTCTCTCATATAAATGATTAATTTACTTTTAATATCTCAAATTTTAAAATTATATTATAATTAATAATATATATAATTTTTAAATTTAAGAATATAAAAAAATATTCAAAGTATATTATAAATTAATGGAATGCTATAAATATATAATGACTTAGGGAAAATATTTAGTTGCAACCCAAACTTGTTATGCATAATTAGTTTTTCTTTTCACTTAATTTTTTTTACATGACAAAAATCATACAAATTTTGTTTAAAAAAATTATATTAGTAATAGAAAATTAATAAATATAATATTAATAATGTCGTAAATATAAAAGATAGAAATATAGAAATATAAATTTTTTTTATCATGAATTATCACTCATACATTATTTATAATAGATATATATAGCGGTATAAATTAATTTTAAATAAAAATATAAGATTATAACTATTATGAAGTTAATTCTAATTTAAATAGAGTAAAGTTAATTATAATTTTAATAAAATAAAGTTAATATAATTAAGTAGTGGTATATATTTTGTAACAAATATAAATTTTTGTGATGATGTTTCTCTAGTCATATTTATTTTCTATTGCTAGTTGTTAATACGGTCAAATCTTCCAAAACTAATTGTCTAATGGATTGGGCCATTGACCCTACAAAAATTGATTAGACCCATAAAGCAAAATAACATTTATATTTTTATTCATCTTAATAAAATATAACTTCTTGTTATAAAAATATGTTATGTTCGGTCACCAATATATATATATATATATATGTTATGTTCAAAGCTGTCTTTAGCCCTTTTTTTTTTTTTTCTCTGTTTTTGCTTCTGAATCTTTTAGATTTTTTTTTTATATTAAGTCATGCTTTAATATGAGATTGTTATGTATCCTTTAAATTCTTATTTAAAGAATTGTAATAATCGTTCTCATTATGAGTATAAACAAATAACAACTATTGGAATTATTGGAGATTTGTTATAGATTTGATTGATTAACGATATAATTCTCTAATTCAATATTTTTTTTATTGATTGTTACCTTTTATGATTAATTAATTGAATATTGATACCTGTTTTAATTGAATTATGGAGTTTATTTATAATTTTTTATATAAATTATTTCTTTAGAATAGAGTTGAATAAAATTATAAAAATATTAAAACTCTTGTATATCTAGAACTTAAACTTGAGACCTCTAATTAAGTTAGAATAATTTTTTATTATGCTTGGAATCAATTGTAATTTTAATATATATATATATATATATATATATGTGTGTGTGTGTGTGTTAATATATATGTTTACTTTGTCACATTTGAATCAATTAGCAATCCTCGTATATTGACATTTATGGATTCAAATTATTCTGAATTTTGAATTTTTGATTGATTAAAAATGAATTTTTGTGAGAAATTAATAATATTTTATTTTAATTTAGAATTTCTTTAAATTAACTACAATTATAATTTTGAAACCTTAATTGCTAAAGTCTAAATATTAAACATATAAATGCTATGGTTCGTCCAGATATGATCTAACTTGACTCACCATTATACATTTAATGAAGGCCTTAATTTCAAGTCAAAAATTAAAGAAAAGTTAATTATTTATTGTTAGTTTGATGTATTTAAGAATTATTTAAATTTTTAATATTATTTTTTGTTTTTGAGTAGTTAGTATGAAAAGAGAAAAATCAATCTTGATCTATTATTTAAATGAATATGTATTTATCACTATACTATATTGATATGCTCAAAAAATCAAATTAACCTATTGATAAATATTAGAATTTTATTAGAATTTAAACATTTACAAAATTAAGCTATTGATAAAAAAAAGAATTTTAACGAGAAAAGTGTAAAACAAAAAGAAAAAAGAAAAAGAGCACCACCCTCTGTGATCTCTCTGCCGCCGCCTATAAAAGAACTCGTAAAAGAAGAACACCCGCAGAACTCATATTTAGAAGCTTTCTGATAATGGGGATGGATTACTATGATCTATTACAAGTAAATAGGAAGGCAAACCATGATGATTTGAAGAAAGCTTATAAAAAACTTGCAATGAAATGGCATCCTGATAAGAAACCCAATAACAAGATAGAAGCTGAAGCTAATTTTAAAAATATTTCTGAGGCCTATGAGGTATTATTCTACCTTTGATTTGAACTGATTTGAGTTATTTGTTTTCAATGTTTCTCAAATCTTTTTTTTTTTTTACTTTCTTTTTTATATAACTAGTTAACAAAATCATGAAATAAACAAGGTGGTCTTAATATATATTGCTCTGCTATTATGCGTTACCCACTAGCAAAATGCATGTCTAATTATCTTTTCATATTCTGATTAATTACTTCTTTTCTATTTTTTTTCAAAGTTGAAATTCAATGTTTTTCTTGTATAGGTTCTCAGTGATCCAAAGAAAAGAGCAGTGTATGATCAATATGGTGAAGAGGGTCTAAAAGGCCAAGTACCACCTCCTGACACTGCTGGAACTTCCTCCTTCTACAATGCAGATGATGTTCCTGCATCATTCGGATTCAATCCCCGGAATGCTGATGATATTTTTTCTGAAGTTTTTGGGTGTTCAAGCCCGTTTGGAGGCATGAGAGGGCCAAGGTTCTCAAGTGGAATATTTGGTGAAGATATCTTTGGATTTTTTGGTAATGGAGGAGGAGGATCAATGCATCAAACTGTTCCAATGAAAGCTTCTGCAGTTGAGAACATGTTGCCTTGTAGCCTTGAGGACCTTTATATGGGGACTTCCAGAAAGTTGAAGATATCTCGAGATATTGTTGATATTTATGGGTAAATGCTAACTAGTTTTTTTTAATATTTTTTTTTTATTTTTGTTAAGATAGATGTGACGGTCTGAAATACTGAACAAGTTTAACATCTGCTAATGGGCTAAATTAATATGAAAATAAAAGATTAAAAATTATCTTATAATTCTATCTCTCGTAAGATATAATTATCCAGGTTGAAAAAAGAGAATTCATATAGCCAATATCAAAATTTTAACTTGTGATTAAAGTTTAGTTGATTTAAGTTAAATTCTATTGATTTTTTTTTGTAAATGATGTTTCTTATAAATTCAATTTGAGCATTTGATTTGTTTGTTCAGGTTATATATAAGTAGTGTTTGTTATTGGTGGGCGTTTAGCTTGCTACTATGCTCATCAAGCCAGCTAACAGATTGGTGCATTAATTATTAAAGAAAAATGGATTTTTGCCATTCAAAGTCTCAATTAATAATAATGGTTGCTATTTTGTTGGTTTGCTCAATGTTTAATTGGGGTTCTGTTTATTTACTTCGTAAGTTCATATTACGAGATATGATAAAATTTTATAATGGGTATTGCCTACTGATTCCTTCTTCTTTACCCAGACTTTGGGACAGGCTATGTGCAAAAACTCGTGCATATACGAAGTGGTTCTTGGCTACTGATTTTGAAGCCTGAGTTGATTTTTTTTGCCCTTTTTTTTGGATGCAGTAGGACCAGAGGGGAGGAAGAGAACTTAACAATCGAAATAAAACCTGGGTGGAAGAAAGGTACGAAACTAACTTATCCAGAAAAAGGAAATAAGCTGCCAAATATCATACCTGCAGATCTTGTTTTCGTCATCGACGAAAAGCCACACCCTGTATACACTCGAGATGGCAATGATTTAATATTGACAAAGAAGATTTCTTTAGCAGAAGCCTTGACAGGGTACACAGCACATCTCACAACCTTAGACAGAAGAAATTTATCCATTATAATCAACAATGTAATTCATCCAAACTATGTGGAGGTTGTCCCTGGAGAAGGAATGCCACTTCAAAGAGATTTTAGCACAAGAGGAAATCTGAGAATCAAATTCCAGATTAAGTTTCCAACAAGGTTAACATCAGAGCAGAAGGCAGGAATTAAAGCAATTATAGATTGATTGACGAAAATCAACCTACATAATACATATTAAGGAACTTAGGAAGTAGAAGAAAGTAGAATAGAAAGGTACCGTAGAGTGGGTTTTTTTTTTGTTTTGGTTTTAGGCGATTTGAGAATAACAATGATATTGTTTATCCAAGTAATCATTTTCCCAGATTTTAAGGTTGATAAGCGTCGTACCTAGATTTGTAAAATGCTACATTTTTCAAAGACTCAGGCCCGTTAGTCCACAATCTTCTTGACTAATTAAGACCTGAAGTCTGGCTCATGGCCAAGTCTAATCCCTATATATTGAAAGGAAGACGGTATCAGCTATGGACAATTAACCCTTTTCTTCTATAAATATATCAAGTTCACTTACAGAGTAGAGCAGCAGAACATTATAAAATACAAGTTAGGGATAACTTTCTCGTGTAGTAACATTCCCTAGGTTAAAAGTTACTTCCTCTAATCACTGAAATCTGAAGATGCAGATCCAGTGCCTTCATCTGGGTCTCCATCTCCTTCCCTCATTTCGTTCTCATCCGTGTCCCCATTCATATATTCCTGGACATCCAAATCCCCATGATCATCTTCATCTTCATCTTCATCCTCATCATCTTCATTGGCATCTATGTTATAATCACTCCCCTCAAATAAGTCATCAGACTTATCATTAAAACCACCAGTATAGTCATCTACTGCCAGATCATTGTATTCATCTCCTGAAGCTTGACCATTTTCATCTTCATACTCTGATCTTTCTGAGCTGCTGAGATTTTCAGCACCCTGTACTTGGAATCTTGTTTCGTCATTATTCCAATCATCCCTGTCCAACCTTCTTGGTGCTTTGCCATAAATTGTTTGTTTGGGAACATCTGTCTCAGCAACAGTCCTTGCTGTTGTTTTCTTGACTGGTTTCTGCCTACTTCTAACGCTGCGACGACTACGCTTATTTCGTGCTCCTCGACCACGTGACTGCCCTTTCCATGAGAGTACCTGCCCTAATCTGTCATTATTTGTGGCCACACTTCTCTTACCATACTCTAATCTAGAACCAACAACTCTCCTTTGAGACTTCCTAGCACAAGTGATGTGAGCACGGCCTCGGCCTCGATTACCCTTTCCACGACCCAATCCACCTGATCCAACATCAGCCCAATTCTCTTCTTGAAACAATCCAGCTTGGCGAGGAGTTCCATTGGCTTCAGTATCTTGGTTGCTTTTCACAATGGCAAACTTGGAAGGAAGCTTCTAAAGAAGGAATAAGGATGAAAAAATCAGGAAAATGTGACTTTAAAAATTGCAAGCAATCCAAAATAATTCATCATTTTTGTACATTTCTTATTCGTATACCATCATTTTCTTTTTCTCCTGAAATTATTATAATTTGTTCCTTTAACAGAAATTAAGTGTTTTCCCTATCTGAGGCAGACTTACTATCGGGTTATGGAATGACTGCTTCTAGGGTTAGAACACACATTATAGTAAATTTAGAATATGGAAGCAGATAGCCATTCCTTGCAACAATAGGTGCAAACTATTGCATTACTCATCACCAGGCTGCAACTTTTATTTAGATTCGAAGTTCAAACTGAATGGCAGGGAGGCAAATGACAGGAAGAATCACTTCACAACGGCAGCCTTTGTTTAAAAGCATGTACGTCTGTCATCTTTATAATGAGAGAAACAGAGAGGGAGGAAAAGATCTATCCCAATATCGCTCAAACTAAAATTATGCTTTGAACAAGAATTACTTACAATGAAGTCTCCGTTGCTCCTGTCCTTCTGGGACTCAATTTTTTGGTGCAGTGTGTATGAAATGGATGAATCAAACTCCATGATTCTTAGAGCTATAGCAGCTGTTGTTCGCGGTAACCATGGAAGCACCGGAACATTTTCCATTCTAGCAGAATCAGTAGTGGCAAATCCAGATAGGTGGTCTGAAGCCAAAAGTTCATTGGTTGGTTCGAAGTTTGAGGACAAATAATCTCTTTTAATGGAACCCTCCAACACCGTCAAAATCTGAGAGAAAACATGCATATGGTGTATTAATACACGGAGAGCAGAACAAAGATGCATGTGGATATTAAGAGAAGAGAAACAGACAGACACAGAGAAAGTGAGAGAGAGAGAGGGCGTCAAGGACAAAAATGTGCATCACAGTTTTTTTCTTTTTTGAATAATGTGCATCACAGTTAATTTGCACAAATCTCATCATTATGAATAAGGGAGGTAACATAATAACAAAAGTACAAGCGATAGAAGTGAATTATAGATATAACAACTGTCACTGACAGTTTTGAATTTTTTAATTTCATGTTTACTTACAGTAAATGACAGGATAATTGAATAAAAAAATAGTGAATAATCAAGGAAGAAAAGACAATGCCACTTGCAAACCTGAAGCAAGTCTTCAGCTGTTGATGAGAAATGCAGCTTTCTACCCCATAATTTTCGATAACCATTACCCCAAACAGGTTGAAGAGCTTCTGGAAGAATCGAAGCCTGAAAACCCACAATTTAGATAATATAAGCTACATTCTAATTGCCAAGCTGTCATTCACAGTTATCATACTAAGAACATAAAGCTAATTTATTAAAATAAACACATTGAAGGCACTCACCTCAATTAAAGCTAATTGCAACTTAAGTAACCTGGTCCTCAGTGGAGAAGATAAACCACGGAAATTATAGTCAGGCCAAACCTTCATTTTCTCTTCACAATGAGCCACATGTATGGAAAAATTGAAGTCATTCCCATTGTGCTCAAATGTCTTATGGCAAGAAGGACAGTGGTTATCTTCAGGGAAATATAAGTCATGGCAATAATCACAAACACTAAGTAGTTGTCTGCATCTTTTCTTCCCATACTTCGAAGCACATAATGTTGAAGAATTAAAGCATTCTTTCCATATCCACTTCTCAAAATCTTGGTATCTTTTCAATGCATGAATCCTCTCAATTTTATTCCTTCCAAGTTCAACAGCAAAAGATGTTGATGTCTCAGACACATCAGAATCTGAAACACATAGGGTGCTGCCTGGGGCATCAATAATAGTGCTACAATCAGGTGGAGTAACCATTTCAGCATCTTCCATTTTAACAGTCTCCCCACATGGCTGTGTGTTTGGGTGTAGCCTGTTCCTCCTGACAGCTTCCTTAAATGGCATTTCAACCCTTTGTAACATCATCTGCAGATGGGATTCCCTAATCCCACGCACATCCAAGGATGCCAAGAGAGAATCAAAACCCTGCAAGCAAATTTTAGAAATGACGACAATAAGGAACAGAAAAGAATGCATATGAAGGCAGTGCTAGAAAAAAGAGAGACGAGAAGATACAAAATTAAAGCACAGGTAATTAGTACAGGATTAAATTTACTAAATCAAAGTCTCTCAAAGGACAAATATTGCATGTGGCAGGCATCTCTTGCAGATACAACATATAAATGCAACAAAACACATCAAGTACAGTACGTCACATAAAAACTATCAAGGAATCTCAATTAGGAAAAAACAAGACCTGTTCAGAATCAATAAGCCTCCAACGACCATCATGTAACTCGACAAAGATCCTGCCACAGCCAGGATCATTGCAAGAAGCAGATGTGATAAATTGCCAGAATCGATTACGTCTGCGATCTTGACCAAGAGGCAATGATCGATACACATACATCTCCTCTGCCTTGTGACCAATGAAGGATTTTAGCTGTGAGCATGACTTTTCTGCAGCATACCCTGGCTGCTGATATGAGATACTATCTGGACCAACAGATAGATCTTGCATTTGCAGGTTTCTTTCAGGTATAGTATTAAGATAATTCAAGTCATTATGTGGGTCAGCTGGTCGTTCTTGCTCAGCAGCAGTACTTAAAGACATCTCATTAATTTTTTCATCAACAGTAACCAATGGGCTTTGCCTAACCTCCACTGCAGGCATTGTAAGATTATGTTCCACCTTGTTTCCTGAAAATGCAGAATAATGGATCTTCATCACATACTCTTCTTTCATACGACGTTTATCAATTTGTGCCTCCGCCCACATTTGCTTCTTTAGAGCATTTGCTGCTTCTAAGCGTTCCTGAAAAGCACTCATTTCAGAGAACAAAGAAAATTAGATGGTTTTTATAATCTCTCACAGGAAGGAAAAAATAATGATACCTCAAGAACAACTCTGATAGAGTTTCCTTCAATTGCCACACCAATCAATCCAACAAGTGCATTAAGGCGCTCCTCAACACTCAGATCAGAGTACTCCCCCTCCATCAGACCCTGAACCCATGGCTCACCAAGTTTGCTTTCATCAACATATGCATCTTCTTGCTTGATATTAGTGGACATACCAGCTACATCTACAGATTGGCCAATGGAAGCACCAACCTTTTTTTCTTCACCGTTGCCTCCAGAATGCATCGAAGACAAACCCTCACCTACATGAGTCCTGATGACATCATCATCGCCCTCCTTTCCATTTTCAAAGAGGGTATTTGCATTAAATTTGTTTCCTTCTCGAGAATTGCTAGCCTCTTTCTTGGGGTTTAAGTCAGTACCTAAATCATCAATTTCAGGATCATCTGCCACATCACTCTCAGAATCTTCATCTCTTTCAGCATCATCAGCATCTTCTCCATCTACAAAACCACTCTCGAATATCCGGATTCTTTCTCTGGCTGTTGAAAGTATTGCTTCAGCATCAGCCGGATCCTTTCTATAGGCAGGACGCACACAATACGTCGACGGGGCTGTTCTCTCAAAAAGTTTCGAATCCCTTGACAAAGCAGCAGCAATTGAAGCTTCCGGCGTCTTGCTGGTTGTGAGATCTCTTAATCCAGATTTCTTTGATAAAATAAAAGTGGATAGATAAGTTTGATATTAAGAAAAAAATATACACACATTTATATGAACTGTTAGTAAATCAAGTTACCTGAATCTTTTCTGCAACTTCTAATATTGTCAGACCATTGCTCCCTTCAATAGAGAGAACGTGAAATGCTGCAAACTTAACTGTGCCAGGTGTCAACCGATGCCTAGATCTGCACGGATTAGAAAATCCCCTTTCTTGCAATATAGCAACAGCATTTTCAACTGCTGCTCCACTGCGTAAATTAGAAATTACATCTTCACCATTGATACCCTGAATTTAACAGCAAAGAGAATAAAAACAAGAATCGATTCAAACCAACTATGAAAAAAGGAACTATCCTTGAAATTAAAAATTAAAAACAAAATCATGAAAATATGGTAATTTGTTTAAACCACCAATCTTAACTACTGTAGGATTATTTCATTTCATGAAGATTTCTTATTAATAAAATAAGTTGGGAAGTAGGCCAAATCACAAATTGGATTAGTGGTGCTCAAAAACATTGTCCTAATTGGTACATGTGGTGTTTTTCCTTAAGAGGTTAACCTTTTGCCATAAGGTTATAAAGAACAAGTACGATTTGCATCAAGATGAATGGGATGTTCAGATAGTAGTAAAAATAACCCATGCGAACCTGCTGATATTCATAGTTTTCTTGTAAATCCTTCAGTGTCACTTAAGAGCTTGGATGGTTGGTTCACAATTCTCCAGAAGGTGAATACTAATTATCATATGAAAAAACAAGAAGGCCTACTAATAAGACTTACATCTCCGGACCAACGAGTTGTGTGTTATAAATATTGGAATCACCTTTTTAGCATTTTTTTGAGCAGCAATGGGTGTCTCTGCTACCTATAGAGATTGTAGATTTAAAATGGAGAATATTTGGTGGCAGGGAAGATGTAAAAATTCCTTTCAATCGTGCTTCTTTTTGTTAAGTCTTCAAATAGAGAAATGCAAATATCTTCAAAAATCAAACTATGTCCTTTCATTTGGTACCAGTTAGTGCTTCTAGCTTTCGATATGGGCTTATGGTTCCACCTCCTAGAATTTCAGAGAGGTACTTTTTGAGTGTTATGTAACTTTAACGGAGGGCATTACTTCTTTTGCTCATTTGTTATGTTCTTGCTTGTAGTTGTCTTTTGAATTTATAGCAGCATTCCTTGTCCTCCATGGCGTATGGCCCTTTCTTTTATTATAAAGAAAATGTCACCAGCCCATTAGTGATTTCAGCTTGGCTGATTAGGCAATTTAAATGCCAACCATCCAGTTACTAAAAAATTTCAACCGACTCAGTATGAGAAGAATATAACTCTGCTAGAAACAAGCATAAGATTCAGTTACAATCAACTGTAAAGCAAAAACAAAATTGAAGAATTTGAGCCAAGCTACCGAACAGCTATAAATAATAAATCAATTGTGGTCTTTCAGTTCATTTCCAGGATGGCATGATGTGTTTGGTAAAGGCAAAATGGAGGTATGTCTGATTCAGAACAAATGAACTAAGTAAAAAAGAACTGATGGGAAGTGCTTATTGTTAGAATCAATTATCAATGGTAGAGAGTGAAAAATCAGAACTTTCCAAAGACATGCATTATGTAAGGACAGAGTTCATTCTAGGAATACAAGAGAATGAAAATAAGACAGTTTATGTCAAAAGAAGAAAAGCTGAAAGCAGGAAGAACCTCATTATCGTCACGAAGATAAGCTTGTTCAACATTTCTTTTCTTCAGTTGCGGCCCAAATCCTGCAGAAAGAGCAAACTGTCGCAATATTTCAGGCCATGTTAACGGATTTAGGTGACGTTGCCAGCTGCGTATATCAAAACCCCAAGCATAAGCCTGACAGAGAAGGTCAAAATAATCTCAGTTGAAAGAGGAAGAAACAGCTGAGGATATGAATTAATAAGCAATTGAGAAAGACTTGCCCCTTCAACAATCTGCGGATGTCCACCTCCAGGGTTAACAGCACTGTTCTGATTTGCCCCTAAGCCAGAGGTAGGAGTCCGAGCAACATCTTCAATATCTTTAATTATGTTTCTCAAAAGAGCAATATGTATTTCACCTAATAGCCTTGGATCCTGAAAAGGGAAATGCATACAAATACCACTAAACTAACAGTCTAGTCTCATACACATTCCAGCGAAAGATCCAAAAATGCTTACATAATCATGAAAAGATTGGACAAATTCATCCATGGTGAATGGCCATATCCCAAGAACATCTACAAAAGTAATTAAGAACCTCCAAACCTGCAAGTTCATAATTTCTGTCAAAAGCCTCACAAAAACCGATGAGAAAATAGGAAGAGAGTGGAGAGAGAGAGACAAGAAAAAAAGGCTAAGCATTATGCTTCTAAAAATTCTTGTAAGTATTGGTTCCAGAAATGATCCCCTCTAACAATAAAGAAGAGAAAAGAGCCAAAATCCACCTACCAATGCAACTTCGCTCTAGCACCAACAAGAATTAACACAATCAGGATTTCACTACATGGAAGGAAGATGGGACTTTGGGTATCAAGAAAGACTATGCTCAAGGAGATGCAGTACCATTTACAAGCTATTACTTACATTTCCAAAACCACTTTTCGGCATTTGTCTTTCAATTTACCTACATCTCCACTCAAAATAGATTTAACAATATCCATCTTACAATTAGTGTCCACTTTTTATTTTGGCACAGAGATTAAGAACAGGCATTCTAGTTAAGTACTTTCTCCAGTTTACCAACTTTACCCTTTATTTTAGTGGAAAAGTAGCACAGACGTTGAAGAGAGTGATTTTGATGGGTGTTGTTGACAAAACAGCCTTTTGACATATTGACTTTTAGGTTTTAACTTAAATAGGAAAGTGGATATTCTTGTGGGACATTGCAAATTAGTAATGCGGACACTCACCATCTGATAGAGGCAGTATTTTCATTATATCACTTGCCACTAATCACCCATCTACCCACAAAAACCACAGTGAATATAAATAGTTTACAGCTAGGCAACAGAAGACACTCACTAGGGCTTTCTTTTGTTCACTATAATTAGAATGCAAATGGTGAATGCCACAACAGAACAGCAGGGGAAAAATGTCCTTGCATAAGTTAGTGGTCAATTTTGACATTCACACACAGGTGTGAAATAATCTTTTTCTCTAGAGCAGTTACCACGCTGCCCATGACAGCAAACATCAGAGAATATTAATGTCACTAGCTCATTGCTTCTACAAAAGTGTACAACTATGAAGAAAAAAGATTCAGAATCACTTAAACTCACCATTAGAAGATTCCCTACATTCTCCTCTGAATTATTCCAAGGTTGAATTGCAAAAGGCCTCTTCAATAGCACAGATTTGGGAGGGAACGAAGCCAGTTTATCTATATATAAAGAACAAAACTTTAACATGTAAGCTTGTGCAGTCACACTGAAACAAAATTCATCCACAATTCACTTGTACAAATTCCTTGGCAACATATCTAAATGTTCTAAACAAGTGTTATCATTCAGGGTTTTGAATTAAGGTGCCACATGTGATTAGCAAGAAGGCAGAACAAGAAAAACAAATCCTGGTTCATATCTGGCCAATTGTGGGTGTATAAATCAGCTATCAAATTATTTCCACCTCTGGTTTCTCATTTCCATTCTGTTCACTCTTTAAGTTATAAAACACCTCATAATGGAAAAAAAGGTCAACATCTTCGATGGCCACTCTTTCTTAGTAACCAAACAAGGTCTAAAGTTTGTGTTTTGACCATATCTTAAGGATTAATTACATTGTTGTCATTACTGCTGCGATTAGTAACAGCAGCAATATTCATATTATATATTAATTACAGTTGAAAAGTAACACATCACCCTGTAGTTTTGGTCTAATGCAGGCTGTACTCGCATGTCAGCCGGCATTAGAAAATAAATGGTGATAAAATTTATGTTCAAATTAAAATACTTAATAGCATTCACAGCTTACAATGCATGAGAACATTCACTTGCATATCACTGCTAAAAGGCTTCCATTTGTTAAAATTAGCATTTGGCATCATAAAACATAATTTTTTCCAGTTGATCCATTCAAGAACAACTGATGCTAACATGGGAAATGCATAAAATTTTGAAAATTTCAAGGTCAGTGGAATAAAACTCATGCATCGCGAAGAAACATGAGCATGATAGAAGCGGAAATATAGCACCCTAATAGTAAGCTACTAACAAATATATAGATATCTTGAACAGGAAGTAGGTGAGACATAACCAACCTCTAAATGAATCGAGATTCTGCCGAGTTTCAAAGTCAAGAGAAACTATTGAAGGCAATCCCTTGCTTGAAGCAACTAACTCCATGAGTTCCAAGCGCTCATCGTCAACTAGCTCCGTTGACTCTTTAGCAATTCTTCGTGCAATTGCTCTCTCAGTAGCAGCTTTCTGTCTTGCTGCCTCCTTTTCTCTGCGTAATTCTTCTTTTTGTCGCATTTTCTCAGCCTGAGTACACAGATTATTGAGAAAAGAGATTGCAAGATTAATTTATCCTCACTTGTAAATTTATAGAAGAATGTTCAACATTGCCCTCCGCATATGCAAAGTTATTAGAGGAAAGTTCAGAAAAGGTTTTTACGAACTTACTCTGATAGACTCCTTCTGCAAGAATCTCTCTCTCCGCTCTAGTTCTCGCCTTTGCTCCCTCTGGTACTTCTCCTCTTCTCGCTGTTTTTCACGCAACAACCTTTCCTCTTCCTTCCGCCTTTCACGGTCTTGCCTTTCCATTTCTTTTCTTACTTGCTCTTCCCTCTGCTTATACAGTATAAGTTATGTGACATCATCAGCATATAAATTACAGGTTCACAGAAGAAACAATGTGGGATAGTAAAACTGGACCTTTCTCCTCAAGATATCTTGTTTTTCAAGCTCTTTTCGTATCCTCTTCTCATGGGCTTCAACTTCACGTGCTATTCTTGCCTCTTCACTCTACAAGACAATAAATAAGCATGCATGGTTACCTATCTAGAACAAAAGGAATCTGTATCCAAATGCAGCATATCTACCTTTCGCTTCCTCTCAATCCACAAAACATCCTCATCATGGGTAACTCTCCTGTCTGATGAGATAAATGGATTGTCCAATGCAGTAACTGGGTGAGCAACAAATTGAGCATCCATGCCAATATTTGTCAAGGAGCTTTTTCGTATTACAGTATCATATTCTGCAGTGGCAGGTAGCGTGAGGTTGCCCTGCCTTCCTTCTTTGGGCATAAGATTTAGACTGGGAAATTTACTTGGAAAATCATATCCAGAGGACACTTGCTCATTCGCATGCACAAATGGGCGTCCTGTAGATAATGCTGCAGTCTTGGCATTTTGACTGTCAGATGGTGAGCCATATAAGTAGGATGGAACAACTCTTTCATATGACTCTGTTCTGACGGTTGGTTTCTGTGGAAGGAACTGGTATTCATGCACAGGCCTTGAAGTACCCTAAGTATGACGTGTTAACATGGAATTTAGTTTCCACATAAACATTAGAATATGGGGGATAAATACAATATATAATCCATATTTTCACAACAATTATTCGTATTAAGCGACATAAAGCATGTGATATCAACTATAATGCAGCTACAGGGGGACAAAGGGGCAGAATCAAAGGACTAAGTAAATTCTGCTCGCTGTGGGAGGGAAAGGGAATTAACAAGAAAGTAAAAGAAAAAGATGTTAATATATTTAACAAAACAAATTTACAATCTACTAAAACTTTCTAAGCAATGCTTTGCCACCTCCCTCATAGTTATTTCTTTTGCCAGTATAACTTTAGTCTTCCCATCTCTAGTTAATTCCAGCTGCAAGAACTGAGTCCACATAAGATTCTGGATCACTTCCATATAAGATTTTCGAACCAATTGAAACTGACAAGTGAACTAAAAATACTTAAATCGCAATTATAAACAAGATTCCCTGATTAGGCACCACAGGAAGCTAAGCATGTACAGAAAAAAAAAACATATTTCTTACTTTTCTGAACAGCATATTAATCTAGTTGTTCAACCTACTTTCTACAATGGAAAAGTCCTAACATATTCCAATGTACCAACAAACCATCTATAAGGATCACCTTCTAATAAATTAGTTGTATACTTCAATGCTGGTAATCTTATGTCCTATTATAGCAGCAGTTATGTTTTCTGCTTTCAAAAATTGATAGGTTTCATTAGGATCTATCTATAATTTCATTGACAGAATACAGGTCCCTGCACAAGGGTATGGGCAGACATGTATAGTGATAAATAGCAATGCTAATTCTATCATCATCTCTAGAAATTCCAGAAATAAAAGAACATAGCCTAACCTTGATAGGTTTCACATCAGGTCGCTCATACAGGTTGGCCTCAAAAGAACGTCCAGGCTGCTTTTGCTGCCCTGCTGTGGCTATTCCTAGCACATAAAAAAAATCATCATGAGATCTCAACTAGCACATATTAAATGCTGGCACATAGAGATGTGCTGCAAACTAAAGGAAGTGAAAAGGCAATAATTAGCATGAAATTTACAAGCAGCATGATTAGTGTTCAAAAAAAAGAAAATTAAAACTGGATTAAAAAGGGACATATTTCATTTGAACAAAAACCAGAACCCTGCATTACAAGTGCTTGGCACTAAGCTTTCAACTAACAGTATATGCTATGGTATCAGTATTAATAACAATAGCAATGTCAGAGTGTGAGCCCAAGGTGTATCATACAGGCCATAGCTACCATGAACTCTTTTAGAAATTAGTAAAATAATTTGCCCCATACCTAGATAAAACAATAAGTCAATCCTGTCAACATCGAAAGCTTTTAAATAACAGTATCTGCTATGTTATCAGTATTAATATCAATAACAATGTCAGAGTGTCAGCCCAAGTTGTAAACGTTCAGGCCAGGACGACCTTGAATTTTTTTTAGAAATTAGTAAAATGATTTGCATCATATTCTAGATAAAAAAACATGTCAATCCTCTCAATGCCAAAAGAACTATTAATTGAATACAACTTCAAAAACTTATTGGAATAATTACTTAGATACAATCATTTCGGACCTCTCTCTCACAAAATAAAATAAAACCAATTTGACATTATACAAAAATTTTATAATTTATGATTAAAAATGTATATATATTTAGACAGAGTATCTTCCCCTTGCAATATGAATGATTAAAACTGACTGTTAAACTGGAGTTATAAATTATAAAATTATGCTAAAAATTGAAAAATTAGCTTTTCGATACTCTAGTAGTAAATGCACTAATCAGCCATTGTTTATTTCCTACGGCTAGCATCATAAATACAACTCCAAAAGGTGTTATGTGCTAAGGTGTTCTAACAGGAGTTAAAAAGAAAAACTGTTTCTTTTTCAGTCCATTATGTTTTCTGCCCCTCCTACCCTTTATCTTATTCCCTTCTGCCTTACCATATGCATCCAACGTTGCTGACCAGGTACACCCCACCCACATGCCACTTTCTTTTCTTCTTCTCCACATGCACATGCATTCTTCATTTTCATGCACCAAAATACTTCTTTGGTCATGCCATCTTCATTTCGTAATGCAAAAGGCAAAGAATCAGATCTCTCATTGACACTTCTCACAAGAGAGGATCTCATAGATACATCCTACCTGTCTCCTTGACAAATACGACAGCTGGAAGTAAATTTGTCCTAACTAAACCAACAGTCATCCATGGAATTCAACTAAAGTAAACATCAAAACTAATTAAATGATTGCCAAGGACTATGCAAAATTAAATTATCAAAGACGGAAGGAGCAAACAAAAAGTATCTGGGCGCCAAATTTACCTATGGGTGCACCAAATGCATCTGGTGGTAGGGGATCAAACTCCATCCCCAAAATCGGACCATCCTTCCTCAATGGCTCCCCCAATTGAGCCTCGACAAATGCTATAGCTCTAAGCTCAGCTATAGACTGCTGTGGTTCATAGTACCTCTTCATTGAAGACATTTCAGCACTAATTCTTGGAACAGCAACCCCAGGGATCCTAGCAACTACTCTCCGCGAATCCATCCCATGACCAAATGGACTCGACCCTGAAGCAGACACTGGCGCAAGTTCATTTCCAACCTCAACTACTGCCCCCATTTCCTCACCAGCAGGTGCTGTAGATGGTGCTGGCGAATCCTTATGCTGGCGCTTCACCGGAGGTGCCTTTCTGTCCTTCAAACGCCGGTGACAGAACCACATCTGCAACTGGCGATCAGAGAGTCCTAATTGGACAGAGAGCTGAGCCCGCAATTCCTCTGAAGGATACGTCTCCGCTGAACAAAACACAAGTTCACAACAAATGAGCTAAAAAATTTTTTAACAAAACTAAAAAGTATAACCATTACTAAATGAAATCCAAGTTTAGAACCATTACTAAATGAAATCCAAATTTAGAACAAGAAGAAAGAAAAAATAAAAGAGTAGAAAATTCAAGTAAATAAAGCTGCATTTCAAAACCACTACGAGTTTCAGTTAAAAAACATTTAAAAAAAAATAAACACCAAAATTAAACAAATAAAATTCAAATTCAAATTTAGCAAAGCTTAAAAAATAAAAATAAAACAAACCCGCATAAGTTTTTTCCAGAATCTCAAGCTGAGAAGCAGTTTTCATTTTCCGTTTAGTCTTAACTTCTACTCCTTCAGGAGGTTTCTTCTTCTTCTCTCCTTCACCATCACCACAACCACCAACACCACCAGTTCCATCCATTCCCAAAAAACCCTAGAAATCGAAGCAGACAAATTGAAATAACATAAAAATGAAACAGATCGAAACACCTATCTACCAAATATCAGATTTCCTTAGATGAAAAAGAAGAGAACAATCGATTCACACAGTTTCTCTCTCTAAAAAGCTTATTCTCTCTCTGAAACAAGAAAAAAAATAGAAATGGAAGATAGAAAGATGATGATTTTTGGTGCGTGTGATTGAGATGTGCGGTCGTGAGATTTGGGGAATATAAATTTGTTTATATATAATAAATATATAAACATAAATTTATATATAAAAATTGAAACTAAATAATCAATTAATACACTAAATCAAATAATTCTTCTTCTTCTTTGTTCTTCTTCTGCGTCTTCTTCCTCTTCTTCTTCTTTCTAATAATGGTTGAGATTAAAATTGAAATTAATAAATAATAAGAAAATGATTTATGAATTAAAAAGGAAAAATTAGGAACAAAAGAACAACAAAGAACAGTCATTCTCTCTCTAGTTGCTTCTCTCATTTTGTGTTTTTTTAATTTTTAATTTTCTTCTTATTGTTGTTTGGTTTTCGATTTTTCTTTTTGATAATTATTATTATTTTATTAAAAAAGTGTGAATTTGTAGAAAATTTTTTCAGAAAAAAAGGAAAATTGAATATTTTCAAATTTTCAAGAGAGAAAAAGAAAAGAGTTTGGTGTGGTATTTTGTCAGATGAAAACTTTTTTAGAGAGAGAAGGGATTGATTTGATTAAAAATTAGGTTTTTTATTTATATATATATATATATATACACGAAAATTTCGGACTGTTTTGGATCAGGATTTTGTAATAAATCAAACCGTTTCTTTTTCGCGGTTTCTGTTCATTGTTTTGTATCACCATCAACGACTTGTCAAGAGCTTTATTATTACCAAGAACCTCACATTTCGAGCGCGTGTCTACTTATACAACAAGGACATATTCGCACATAAATTATATAAATTATTATATACAATTAAATTATTTTAATATGATATAATATTTTATAAATTTATACATAAAATATTAAAAATATATATATACATTAATTATATATAAATTTATAAATTCGGACATAAATATCAGTTATTATTAATCTCTTTCACTTATAAATTATAGCAAGAAAATGACAACGTATCATTTAACATAAATATATTAATTTTAAAATTAGTCTATAATTTTGATATAATAATTTTAAATTATATCAGACGATGCAATTTAAAATTTTATTTTAATTATCAATATGATATAATATTATCGTTTCTTTTAAATAACTACGATTCAATAGTTAAAATTAATACTCATATTGTAATATATAATAATAACTAATTTATAATTATGTCCTAATTAAAAAAATATAACGTAACTTAACAAAATCTCTAATAACTATAGCATTAATTTATATATTAAAAAGTGAAGCATATTAATTATACAGTTTATATTTATTTATCACTAATCTTATTTGATATGCAAAATACATTTACTTATAATAATAATTTTAAAAATTTTTTAAAAAATACTCTCCTATAATTTTTATTTTAAATATTTTTTTCATATAAAAAATACTTTAAATATATATTTTTTCTATATAAAGATAATAGAGGGGTATTTTTTTTTCTAAAAGAATGAGAAATCTCATTAAAAAAATGTCCATGATCGCAAGAAATTTCACAAATATTACAAATCAATTAATTACATATGCCAAAAGAAGCTTATTTCCAATAGAATAATACCCACACTAATTTTTTTTTTTTACTTTTTTTTATATTAGTTGCTAAGTTATGTCTCGTTTGTCACTCGCCCAAAAATTTACAGCAAAATTAATCTTCCAAAAATATGTGAAAAAATATGACAAAAGAATGGCAATTTTGTTAATTTATTATGTTAGTTTCTTCACTTCAATTATCATTCATCCATTGTTTTATGAAATCGGAACTCTTGTCATGTACAATTCAATAATTAAACACAAAATGACATTTTGTCTTTTTCTTTCAATTATAAATTTGGATATATTTTTTATTTATATTATTTATGAGGAAAAGTAATTGATTGCAAAATTAATTAATAAATCCTTTTATGTCATTTTTATGATTTTTTAATTGTGTTAATTGAATTATATTATTTAAAAAAAAAATTTAATTCTCCAAAGTAAATAAATTTTGATTCCAAATCTCAAATACCGAAAATACTAATTTTATAGTGAAAAGTCAGAATCATAATACTTATTGAGAAAAAAAAAATAACTTTTTGGACATTTTGATAATAGCAATTGATGCATAAATGCCACTCATTACACGTGGATTATATAAACATGCTATAATTTAAAAAAAATAATAATAATATACATGAAGATAATGTTGCTTCATTCCTATTCACTTATGCACATGAAAAGTATTTACAATCATTTCAATTCACATAAAAGTTAATCGCTCTGTATTATTTTAAATATTATATAAAAATAGTACATATAGAAAAAAATAATTATTTATTATAATTTTTATAAAAATTTTATTGTAATTTATATAAATATTCTCTTTATTTTATTTTAAATATTATATAAAAATAATATATATAAATAAAGAAAATAATTAGTTATTATAAATTTTATAAAAATTTTATTATAATTTATCTAAAAATAATGCTAAATGGATCAAATTAAATCAGATTAAAAGTGTTTTATACATTAATTACATTAGAAAAATAATTATTTTAACTTTACATTTATAACCTTGCATTTAGACAATAATAAATGTAATGTTAGAATAGTCATTTCTCTAATATAATTAATACATAAACACTTTTGATCAAAATTAATTTGATCTATGTAGTATTTTTATGTACATAAATATTCTTTCCCATCTCTCACCATACTTATTTTCTTTCATTAATTAATAAATGTAATATTAAAATTTTTTAATTAATGATCTCTTAAATTTTTAAAAGTGACATTTGAAGTGAAATAAAATTTTTTTTCTTATAAGACACTTACAATAAAAATAAAAAAGTAACATTTTTCATCTTTTTCACTCCATTTATTTTCTTTCATTAATTAATTGAGATAATATTAAAACTTTTTAATTAATACTCATTTAATCTTTAGTTAATCTATTGAAAATTCAGTTTGATTAATCAAATTTAAAATAATTAGTTTGACTCGGTTAAAAAAGTTTAACGGTTAATCAGTTTAGTTTGGTCAATTTAATCGTCAATCAAATTTCTTATTTAAAAAAGTATTTATTTAATTTTTTAATTATAATAATTTTTTACTGTAAATATAAATTTTTATTGCAAAATAAAATTATTTTTTAATTTTTTTAATAAATTTTATTTAATTATTTTATTTTAAATAAAATTTTTATTATAAAATAAATAAAAATTAATCTATTTTATTAATTAATTAAATTTATCGATTTAATTTAATTAATTAATTAAATTAATTAAAATAAAATTTTAATTAATTTAATTAAAAAAATTTTAAAAATTTTAATTTAAATAATTAATCGATTGAATATATTAATTAACAAAAATTATAGATATCTACGCTTAATTGCAAGACTAATATATAGGAAATAACCTATTGAGGTTTTGTTTAATGGGTTAAAGTAGGTCCACTAGGTAACTTTTTAAATAATATAATTTTTATTTTTATTTGATAATAAATTTAAATTTTCTGCTCCCTTATTACAAAAATTAAAATTAGTTATTTCGATCAAATTAGATAATTGTTATGCTTGTAGAGCGAAACTTGGACGAATAATTAGTTTAAGGAAAGGTTAGAGAAAAAAATAAATAAATGTCATTTTTAAGTGGATAATCTTAGTATTTATTCAGGTGCTGATGTAGAAATTTTATTCGGTCCGCCAACATATAAATGTAATTTGCCAAATTCAAAAAATTCTCCCTCAGGATTAGATTGTACAACTTGTTTATTGTACAATCTAAATTCAAAAAACATTTCATGATAATTTTTTTATAAGTATTACTGTTTGAGATAATAGTAAGAAAGATATATTTTTTGTTGAAAATGTCGATTTCAAGTTATAAAAATTTGTTTTGGGAGAAATTTTACATATTTTAATTATAAATTTTTTTAAATTGTTAAATAATTTTTTTAACATTACATCTAAAATGATATTTTCATAAAAAAATAATTTCAATGTCAATGCCAAATAGCATATATTTAATCAAATTTATAATTATTCATGAAAATGAATGTAAAAAATTTAAATTTAATTATCACTCAAATAATGTACTAAAATCTAATAAATTAATCTATATTGATATTATGCAATCAATCATGGGGCCATTGTTGAATTCGTCTCACAAATTATTTATTATGAATTTATTTGGAGAATAAACCAATTTTAGCTAAATTCTATGTTAGAGAGATGATTGCAAAACTTCTCTTAATCAAATAGAAAATATAATAGATTAGACGAAGTTAATTTAGCAGCTAATTTTAAGTAATCAATTTATACACTAATCATCATATTTAAAATTATATTGCTCTATAAATATCTTATTTACTTAATGCTTGATTAGGGTTAGCAACAAAGAGGGTACTCATTAAAAATGTCATATATCTAAATTCAAACTTATTTAATTTTTAAACTATCAAAATCCATTTAAATTTAATTATATTTCTATTTATACTTGTCATAAACATATTTAATGCTATCTATTTATTATCCGAACTCAATTACTTATTTGTTTAAATATACAAATTTAAAAATATTATAAAATAAAAATATAAATTACAGTTTTTTAATTAAATGATCATAAATAATAATTGAATATTAACATACTCCATCCATTTCATAAAAATAGGCACACTTTGCTTTTTTGATTGTTTCAAATTATAATCCACTCCACTTATCATTTTAATAAATTAGTTATCATATAAATTCTCTATAATATATCTATTTAATATTACTTATTAAGTATATTTCATATTAAAATAGAAATATAATAGAAAAAAAATATATAAATTTATATTTCTAATAAAAATAATTAATATTTTTTAATCCACGTGAAATAAGAAATAAATCTATCTTTATGGGATAAAGAGAGTAATTTTATTAAAAATAATTTTATACCAAATAATTTTATAATTAAAATAAAATATAATAAATATACAATTAAAATTTTAATAAAATATAATTAATATATAATCGAATTATGATAATAAATATCTAATGATCTAAACTCGAACTCGACTCGAATCTATAATGGGTAATAAAATTACTACTCTTATCTATCTAAATTCATTTATAAATTATCCATATTCTATATAAATGGATCGGATATTCAAAAATACCCGATCTATTACTATCCTTACACTTTGATAAATTTTATTGTTGGCTTTTGAAAAAAATCAATTTATAATTCTAAATTATTGATTAATATTTTACAAATTTATTATAAAATTCCATAAGTAAATTTATCTTTTTACCAAAATTGCAAACTCCCCTCAAACACTATGCTAATTGCTAGTTGTATACCAGTTTACACCTCTATGGCTCGACCCACATAACCTCAATCAGCAACAGCCCCAATTTATAACATTCAAAAATTATTATAACACAACTGCGATTTTAATTAAGCATCAAATTTAGAATGATAACCTAAATGAATAATAACATTTTTTTATATTTTATAATTAGAGAAATTACGAGATTCAATAGAAAATTTTGGTGTATATTTTAAAAAAAATATCATCATAATCATTATCAGTTGAGTTACCATATTAAATAAAATGTCTAGTTAGAATAATGGTTATATTATATAATTTATCTTTAAATTCAGCTCTATCATTATTTACGAATACCAAACCTATCTAATCCGATTACACCATAGACCAGGCCCTAACAAAAGTCGAGCTCACCAAAAAAAGATAAAAAAGAAAAAAACTCCAATAACACAACAAAATCTCCCTAACTAAATAGAGTCTACACAACAGCATTTCCAAATAACACACCAGTCTCTTCAAATCACTAGGGAAGCTCGGCTATCAAATCCACCGTAACAAGTCCACAGCAAACCAAACTCAGAGACCAAACTCCAACTAGATTTGGCCATTTGTCAAGCTTGAGCTTGGAAAATACTAAATTTTCCAAAGACGGGGCCTATTGTTTGTTATTTCTTTCACTAATTGAGGCCTAAAGCTTGACTCTTGGCCAAGTTTAACTCCAACCAATCAACAAGCCTATATTAGCATTCGAGAGTAACAAAAAAAAAAAAAAAAGCACCATGTCTCATCGACGCCAACCAAAACAGACACCCATACAGCAGAGGTAGAGGTAATCCATAGCAAAAGCAAGAAAAAAGAAATTAAGAAGTCAAGCATCCAATACCAATTATTATATGATAAAATACCAATATCCTCATTACCCTGAAATGTAATCCTCAGATAATTAAGCAAGTTAAGCACCGAGTCTACGATTTACAGCACGTTGTCTCTGATCTCTTATTTCCTTAGACCATCTCTTGAAAAGCCAAATGGTGAAGCGAATGATGTCCACACCTACTATAATTCCAATAATAATCATTCCCCAACGTGAAGTAGATATGGTGGTTGCCCAATAAGAAGAAATCCACATGCATAACTCTCAGCTATGCAACGCACTGACAGCCCCACCAACGCTGATAGTGGAAACTCTTGAATCAAGAAAATTATAATTCCTAGAGATGCAAAAAACCCAATAGAATTTGGTGCCATAAAAAGAATGAACTCTTTTATATTTCCTGCTATATTAGCACTTGACTCATAACCATTAATGTACAAGCCATTAGGAGGATTCAAAATGGCTTGGTAGGTCACTGTTGCAATAAGTACTGATACAACCAGCAGTGCATCCTGCGTTCCTAAAGAGACTTTTTTACTTCTTTTGCTAGTTTTCTGTAATATGTTAATGGGTTTAACAGTGTCATCTCATTTAGGAGGATCTGAAACAGATTTGTATCTGTAGGAGGTGAACTTTTTGGTGGGTTAATGGATGTGTGGTTATGATCAGTGGCATCGATAACACGAGTTTCTGTAGTTTCTGCAGCAACTGCTTTTGCTTTTAAGGCTCCTGCTCGATGAAACAATTCTTCCAGAATGTAAGCAGGATGCGGAGCAACCATTTGTTGTACAACATCTAACACGTCTAAAGCTGTTAATCCACTCTTGTTCATGGCATTCAACTCCACTATGTTTCTATTAATGTTCTCACCATCAAGAAGCAGTTTCAACGTCTATACAAGTAGAAAAAGAGTAATTAACGTACCTTCATTTGTTTTTCTAGGCCTAACCATCAGAAAAATTCTAAAAATATTTCAGTTTAATTCTAACCTTTATGTTGTCAATTAAGTACAAGAGTTATTTTTTCTATGCCAATTTTACCCAATGCAGACAGAGAATCGCCCAAGTCTAAATGAAGTGCTGACCTGATAGAAATGGCGTTGATTGCGATACACGCCATATAGACTCAGACAACTTCTTAGCTGTGCTGGATGAAATTGTGCCTAAAAAATAATTTCAGTACTTTAATTGAAAAAGCAATTTTTTTAATGGTTAAATCTTTTTTCAACAAAATAATACATATATAAATAATTTTATAATTAGATGTTCCAAAAAAAAAAAGAAGGCAGAGAATACTTACTCGAGATTGTCCCTTGGCTGTTGCATGGTGCAGAAGAGTATTTCCATCTTCATCCTTCTTATTCAAAAGCTCCTTTATATTATGTTGCTTGAGCATATAAACCATGGCTTTGAAAGCCTCAAATTGACTATTTTTCACAGCAAGATGCAGTGCAGTTTCACCTCTATATGTCAGATCGTCCTTACAAGAAGGACAATACCTGAACAACTGTTCAATAATCTGAACATTACCAATTATAGCAGCGTAATGGAGAGCAGTTCTGCCATTGCTGCTTTTAACTCTGGCAAGTTCAGAGTTAGCCTTCAAGAACTCTATTACTATAGTAACAAACCCATTTGCAGCAGCTATGTGTATTGGACTGAATCCATCTTCATCAAGCCTTGTTACTAAATCAACTCTCTTTTTTAACAAAAATTTAACAGATTCAACTTGTTTGGCCAATACTGCAACATGTAGAACAGTATTAGAACTTTCATTTAAACAACTTATTTTTACCATGATGCCTTCTTTCTCTCTAAATAGTGTTTGCAATTTACCATTGTAACCTTCACGAATAGCCTCCATTAGTCTTGCTTCTACGTCCATAATTTCTTCTTTTATTCCCATAATGGAAATGGAGCAAAGCAAGTTGAAATATATAAACTATTGGAGGCTATCATCAGTTTTACTTTTTTTTGCCCTTTTTCACGTAAAATAAAGCAATTTAATTGATTTGATAGAAACATTAATTCTCCATTAATTTGATCCACATATGTATATATGAAAGATACTGCAAAAGAACAAAAGAAAAAAATTACTGTTGTTTGTGACAAATTTTCTTTTTTGCCTGTTTTGGCATGTTAATGAGCACCAGAATAACTTTATTGAATTAATAATGTAGAATTGTGGACCATATACATACAATTATTAGGGTTGAAAGTAATCTGACTCAAGATGTCAAGGGGAGTGGATGAAAATGTTACGGAAGTGATTGTAACTTGATTGATAATAAAAAAAAGGAGAATTTATTTCATGTCATCGCTCATATGCCAAATCAAACATAAATCATAATTTAAATTATAATATTTAAAAAAATAATTTAAATTAATTTTTTTAAATTATAGTTTGTGATTGATCTAGTCTATAAATAAGAGGATGAGCTAGATCCATCTTAAAATTTTTCATAAAATAATTTGAGTATTTGTAACTTTAATAATATAAAATGTCACAGAACCGTGATCGAGCTAAATTCTGGATTCTAGTATTGTCTATCCGGGGAACATAAACTTCTAGCGAACTGAGGGTGGCCTCACTTTATTATAAAAAGAAAATATAAATAAATAATTTGAGTATTAATAATATAAAATGTCATATAATCCTTAAAATGTATAAGCAGGTACATAAATACTCTCATGATATATAAAGTTCGAAGAAGTATTAGATCTATTGGGTATTTATCCATAATCTTTTCTTATAATTATAAGCGATTATTTTCACTATTCAAACAGTGAAAAATAGTTAAATTTATTGAATCATTATACATATTTTTTTCTTGTAATTATAAAAGATTATTTTTATAATTTGAATTCGTAATCTCAAATCATACGGCGATAATATTTATTATTGCGGTAAGATTCTCTTTCAAAATATTACAAAATCCACATGACCTGCTTGTTATGGCTTATTCTAGGAATATAAGCTTATAGCCAAATGAGGTTGTCCTTGCTTTATTATAAAAAAATAATTTTGTTTATTTTAACTTGCAATAAATTTGATGCATTTGTGTTATTTTGTTTTTACTAATTTATAATTATTACAAGTAATGATCTTATAGACTCGTATATATCAAAACTATTTCATTTTTCAGTAACACACATGAATTTTGTTTTCTTTAATTACGAGTATAAAATTGCAGATAGAGACAAAAAATAATTAGCATTTGAATAATCCCATAAATTACAAATCTTGGTATACAATAATCAAAGGAAATAATTTTTTAAAAAATTACTAATTAATGGCTTGGCAAACGGTCCAATTTCAATGTCGTTTAGTAGGGAATGCAAGGAGTAGAACTCCGCATAATTAGCAGGACAGGAATAGCAATTAAAAAGATCCTTGATTTCTTCTGTACTAAATAATTAATTTAGTTATAAATATTTAAAATTTTAGTTATTTATTATATTTAGTACAAATTAATTTTAAGTTAAAAAAATTTGACTTATATATCATTTTGAATATATTTAAACTTAGTTTACACATATCATAAGACAAATGTTACCAAATAATTTAAAATTATTAAGAGTTGAATTGGATTATATATAATTTTGATATGTAAATAAATATTTACATAATATGCGATAGAAAATATTTAATTTTCAATCAATGTAGATTTGTGATTTTATCATAAAAGTGAAATAAAAATTTAAATTTAATTATAATTAAAATATAATAAAATTACTCTTCAGTTGATAATGTTCAATCAACCTATTTTTTTTAAATACTATTAGAGTAGTAATCTTTTTATACATTTAATTAATAATTAATATTTTAAATCATGCCGAAATACAATTTAATGATAATAATTAGTCATGTTGAAGGAAGTGGATGAAAATGTCCAGAAGTGATCGCACCTGCAATAACAATAAAATAATTTGAGTATTTGTAATGGGACGAATGTTGGACCAAATATAAATAAAGAAAAAATCTATCATGAACCTGAATTATGTCTCTGCTTATGGATTAAACTAATTATAAATTGTGATTTGAATTTATTTAAAATATTATAATTCAAATTATAATTTGTAATTGACCTGGTTCATGAGTAAAGATATGGACAAGATCCATCTTGAAAATTTTCATAAATTAATTGGTTTTTTGCAAATGAGTTTAAGCACTTACTCACCTATAAGTTCATCTATGTATAGTCTCATGAATTAATATGAAATCAGAGTTTTATGCTTAAACAGGTCGTTCAAATAGCCCTACTGGTGGGACAATGGAAACACCTGAATCAACAAAATTATAATTGCTAGAGATGCGGAAAAAAAAAAGAATTTGGTACCTACCTGACTCAATTTGCCACATCATATCATAAATATTTAATATTTAATCCCACCACGGCCACCAATGTTGCTGATCAGGTTCTTGATATTCCGGCGAGCCCCACTTGGTGGTGTAAGAAACAATGCTTGCTCTGCAGTTGAATCACATTTTTTCTCCAAATATTTCAATAGCTATGATCTTTGCTCACGGAATTTCTATAATATTGGTGTTCTGCTTCTCAATAAGTCCCTTCTTAACAATGTTGCACATGATTTCTTGCATTTGTTATAACTCTATATATGTGGCGTAGAAGGAAAGATTGAGGGATTTTGAAATACCAAGATTGAGGGATTTTGAAATACTATGATGATATAAATTAATCAGAAAAAAGTATAAAAAAAAAAAGGAATTGAAAATTTGAAAATTTTGATCTCCATTACAATTAATAGGGAGCAAATTGAAATATTTTGTGGATAATACAATAATACTCAATATAAATTCTTGAGTACTATTGTATATTTGCTGTATATTAAAAAAATAATAAATCTAATGGAATTTACACATAGAAAGCTCTTAATTATATCCATTTAAAAATTAAAACCACACACATAATTATTATAATTATATAGTTATTAAATGTCTCATTATCCTCAAATGCAACTGTCGTTGTATTCTCTTTGCTTAACAAATTTTGTTGTTTGCTTTTCAATAAGTGATCTTTTTATACATCTAATCAATAATTAATTTTTTACAAATTCATTGCAAATATACCAATTTTCATATGATAAAATACCAATATCCTCATTATTCTGACCTTGAGCAGCAAGTAGTCTACAATTTATAGCACGTTGTCTCTGATCTCTTATTTCCTTTGACCATTTCTTGAAAAGCCAAATGATGAATCGAATAAGGTCCATGCCTGCCATAATTCCAATTACAAGGAATTCCTAGCGTGAAGAAGATATGCTGATTGGCCCAATATGAAGTAACCCACATATGTAACTCTTGTGGCAATGTAGCGCACAAATAGCCACAACAATGCTAACAGTAGTGGAAACTCTTGAACCAAGAAAATTATAATTCCCAGAGAGGCAAAAAATCAAATAGAATTTGGTACCATGAAAGGAATGAACTCATTTATATTTCCTGTTATATTAGCATATGACTTATAATCATTAATGTACAAGCGACTAGGAGGATTCAAGATGGCTTGGTAGGTCACTGTTGCAATAAGTACTTATATTACCAGTAGTGCTTCTCAGTGGCGGAACCAGGATGTTACTGAGAGGGGGTCGGCGGCATGCACTCATGGTGGTGGCCGGTGGGGCTTCTCTGCCTAGGCTGCCGCTGCTACTGCTGTGGCTGGTTCAACCTGGGGAGGGAAGGGGGAGAGGGGAGAGGGAAGAAGGAGAAGAGAAGAGAAACGCAACCCCTTTTTTTATTTTTGAACCGGCCCAAGCGAAACGGCGTCGTTTCGCTTGGGCCGGTTTAATTTTTTTTTAAATAAACCCCTGGCGAAACAGCGTCGTTTCGTCAGGGGTTTATTTATAAAAAAAAAATTAGTCCCTGACGAAACGACTAATTTATAAAAAAAATATATGTATTTGCAGCGAGGGGTTCGTCTACCCCTCGCTGCAAATCCTTTGAAACTCAGCAGAGGGGGCTGAGTTTTTACCTCTCCACGGCTCCCTTCTTCTAGCCGCCGGTGAGGGGGGGGTCGTGTGACCCCACATGACTGCCGGTGCTTCTTGTGTTCGTGAAGAAGACTCTTTCACTTCTCTTGCTAGTTTTCTGTAATATGTTAATGGGTTTAACAGTTTCATCTCATTTAGGAAGAATTGAAACAAATTCGTGTCTTCAGGAAGTGAACTATGTGGTGGGTTAATGGACGTGTGGTTATGATCAGTAGCAACAATGTTATGAATATTAGTTTCTGCTGCAATTGCTTTTGCTCTTAAGGCTAGATTAGTGCCCCAGGGAGTCCTTAAATCGGCTCTTCTTTCCTTTGTGTCTGCGAAATAGTCTCACTAGCCCTAAACCGTAACTGAAACACTCTCTTTTCCAACCAAAGCCGCCATCCAGATTCAGAAGCGGAAGCGGAAAGAGTTTGCTGAAGAGGCTTTCATCTATGGCCTCGTGCTCGATGAAACAATTCTACCAGCATGTAATTAGGATGCGGAGCAGCCATTTGTTGTATAACATCTAACACATCTAAAGCTGTTAATCCACTCTTGTTCATGGCATTCACCTCCACGTACTATGTCTCTATTAATATCTTTACCATCAAGAAGCAGTTTCAACATCTATCCAAGTAGAGAAGAGTAATTAAGGCCTAATCATCAGAAAAATCAAAAATTTCAGTTTAATTCAAACATTTTTTTTTTTCATCCAATACAGGCTAGAAAGTTGCCCAAGCATACATGGCGTGCTGATGTGTTAGAAATGGAGCTGATTGTGATAAAGACATTATTAAAACATATATACTTGTCAGATCAGTATGCCACGTAGCTAGGCTTAGACAATTCCTTAGCCTGCGTTGGGTGAAATTTCCGAAAAAAAGAAGAAAAATTTTCAGACTTGGATTAAATTGAAAAAGCAAGATGCAGCGCAGTTTCACCTTTATATGTCAGATCGTCCATACAAGAAGGACAATAAATGAACAGTTGTTCAATAATCTGACCATTACCAATTATAGCAGCAAAATGAAAAGCAGTTCTACCAGCACTACTTTTAAGTCCGGCAAGCTCACAGTTAGCCTTCAAGAACTCTACTACCCATTTGCAGCAGCTATGTGTATTGGACTGAATCATTCTTCATCAAGCCTTGTTGCTAAATCAACTCTCTTTTTTAACAAAAACTTAACATATTCAACTTAACTGGCCAAGACTGCAACATGTAGAACAGTATTAGAGTGTTCATTTAAAAAACTTCTTTCAATGATGCCTTCGTTCTCGCCGAGTGGCCCTTGCAAATCAGCAACGTTACCTTCGCGAATAGCCTCCAGTAATCTTGCTTGCACATCTATTTCCTCTTTTCCTTAATGGAAATGGAACAAAGCAAGTTCAAAATAAATTAATTAATTATTGTAGGATATTGGTGCTACATTTTTTTTTCGATAGAACACTGTAAATTCATTTGATCCACACCCTATATGACAATTTTTTTCTTTGGACATTGTTGTCTCGTGTCATGTCCATGAAGGACCAAAATAACTATGGTCAACGAATAGTATTGTAGAATTCTGGACCATATATATGCAGAATATATACTAATTTAGTTGCATGGAATAGAATGATTCGTTGCATGGAGCAAATAGTTGGATTTAAATTCAACGGAGATTTAATTGGCCCATGGCCTCTCCTATCATTTGGTTTTTTCAACTAGCTTCATTCCATTTCCATTAAAAAGAAGCAAGATTGTTGCAGGCTATCATAGAAGGTATAGCCATCATAGAAAAAAGTTGTTCAAATGAATACTCTAATGTTGTTCTACATGTTGCAGAATTGGCCAAACAAGTTGAATCTGTTAATTTTTTGTTAAAAAAGAGAATCGATTTAGCAACAAGGCTTGGTAAAGATGGATTCAGTCCAAAAAAAGGAATGGAACTGGAATTTAACTGATTCAGTATATTCTGTATATATGGTCCACAACTATACTACAAAATACTATCATACACCTAAATTTAGTGGCGGAGGGAGGGGGTGTTGGGGGCAATCGACCCCCTCCCTTTGCCACCCATTTATATAATATATATATATATATATATATTTCTATCAAAAACTTATAAATTATTGATTTTTTTTTTGTATTATATAGGTTTTTTTTCTTAGTTTTTAATTAGTGATTATTTATAATTTTGTGATTAGGTGTTTAAATTAATATTAAAAGGTTATAATTTAATTATAAATTAGGTAAAATTAATATTCTCACTTAAAATAATATTTTTATAAAATTTAATTTAATAAAATTATATAAATAAATTAATATATCTAAAAATTAAAATAAAAAGAGATGTAAAAAATTTAATAATTTAATATAAAATTTTGATAGAAATTTTTTTAATAAAATTTTATAACAAAAATATAAATTATACTGTAATATTAAATATTTAATTTTATCTTTAAATTTTTCTATAATTTTTTTTTAATTTATCCTTTCTCATTCAATTTTTAATTGCGTCACTAGACTCCGTGTATGACCCCTACAAGCTTAACAAATAATTTTTTTAGTTTAAAAATAAAAAAAATAAAATTAATTTTTTTTCATATTACAATTAGCGGCTTGTTATTGGTTAGATCTAGAGGTAGAGTCATATACACTCAATAATGTTAGAAATTTCCCTGTTATACACCATATAATAATTAGTTGACTAGAGTTATTTTTGGTTCTTCAGTGACGATGTCCAAAGAAAAAATAATTACATGTAATTTTCTTTTTCTGTTGCAACTTCTTTTATAAATACGCGTGGATCAAAAGAATTTAGAGTGTAGTATATTGTAAACAACTAGTACCAGCCATCATCATCATATATTAACACGCCTGCTGTAATCTTGACTTAAAGGGAGTTTGGGGCCATTGACTCTGTTTATTTATTTTTCCAAATCAATATGGAATTAATTACTTCTAATATACGTTCCATTTCCTCGTAGGGCAAAGAGGGAATTAATGGATTTACAAGCAAGATTAATGGAGGCTATCCGTGAAGGAAATATTGTTAATTTGCAAGCACTACTCACTGATAATGAAGGCATCATAGAAAGAAGTTGTTTAAGTGAAAGCTCTAATACTGTTCTGCATGTTGCGGTATTGGCCAAACAAGTTAAATCTGTTAAGTTCTTGTTATTACAAAGGAGAGCTGATTTAGCAACAAGGCTTGATGCAGATGGATTTAGTCCAATACACATAGCTGCTGCAAACGGGTTTGTTGCTATAGTAATAGAGTTCTTGAAGGCTAACTCTGATCTTGCCAGAGTTAAAAGCAGCGATGGTAGAACTGCTTTTCATTTTGCTGCTGTAATTGGTAATGTTCAGATTATAGAACAGTTGTTCATGTATTGTCCTTCTTGTATGGAGGATCTAACATATAGAGGTGAAACTGCGTTGCACCTTGCTGTGAAAAATAGTCAGTTTGAGGCCTTCAAAGCCATGGTTGATCACATGCTGAAGCAACATAATAATATAAAGGAGCTTTTGAACAGGAAGGATGAAGATGGTAATACTCTTCTGCACCTTGCAACTGCTAAGGGACAATCTCCAGTAAGGGCCCTCTGCCTTCTTTTCTTGAACATCTCACTACATAATTACTTGTACATCTACTATGTATTTTACGGAAAAAATGCTTAACTATCCGAAAAATTTACAATATATCGTGCTTTTTCAGTTTAATTCCTGTCAGGTCAACACGTCACATAGACACAAAACTCTCTAGCCTGCATTGGATGAAATTGATGTAAAAAAATAACTTTTGGCATAAAAATAAAGGTTTGGAATAAACTGAAAAGCGTAATATTTTTAGATTTGTTGATGATTAGGCCTAGAAAAAACAAACGAAGGTACGGTAATTACTCTTTTTTTTTACTTGTATAGACGTTGAGATTGCTTCTTGGTGGTGGGAATATTAATAGAGACATAGTGGAAGTGAATGCCATGAACAAGAGTGGATTAACAGCTTTGGACGTGTTAGATGTTGTACAACAAATGGCTGCTCCGCATCCTGATTACATGCTAGTAGAATTGTTTCATCGAGCAAGAGCCTTAAGAGCAAAAGCAGTTGCTGCAGAAGCTAGTGTTCATGTCGTTTCTACTCATAACCACACATCCATTAATCCACCAACAAGCTGTTCACCACCTCCTACAGATATGAATAATTTGTTTCAGCTCTTCCTAAATGAGATTAAACCTTTAAACCCATTAACATATTACAGGAAACTATCAAGAGAAGTAAAAGAGTCTTCTTCAAGAACACAAGAAGCCTTGCTGGTTGTATCAGTACTTATTGCAACAGTGACCTACCAAGCTATCTTGAACCCTCCTAATGGCTTGTCCGAAGATGAAGATGGGTCAAGAGCTAAACTAGCAGAAGATTTAGAGGGGTTCATTCTTTTCATGGCGCCTAATACTATTGGATTTTTTGCGTCTGTTGCAATTATAATTTTGTTGATTCAAGAGTTTCCACTGTCAGCATTGTTAAGGCTAGCTGTGCGCAGCATAGCTGTAAGTTATGTGTGTGGATTATTTCTTATTGGACCAGCCAGCTTCTCTGCTTCACATTGGGGATTACTTGTAATTGGAATCATAGAAGCCGTGGACCTTATTCGATTCACCATTAGGCTTTTCAAGAGGTGGTCAAAGGAAATAAGAGATCATAGAGGACGTGCTTCAAGGGTCGACTTAGTGCTTAACTTCTGACCTGAAAAATGCATTTCAGATAATAATTAAGAACATTTAAAATATTTAATTTTTAGATCCTTAATTAGGAACTAAAAATTGTCAAAAATATCAAAAGAACGTGATTTAGAGGCTTAGGTGATGAAATTTGGCCAAAATGTGACAGTACTCACAACATAGCAGTGAATTTGACTCATTAGCCGGTTTCCCATTGAATTAGACCCTAGAAGTGCTCAAATGCCAACTCTGATATCGATTTGCCACTTTGACAGATTTTCTTTCAAACTGCTTCATGAATACTAAGGCTGTTTAATATGCTTTTTCAGCTCTGCATCATAAAATAAATTGATAAATTATTTATAGCTGTTTTGTAATCCTGCTCTTTGCTAGGTGGCTTGGAGCTCCAATTCTTCATTTTTATTTTGCTATTATCTATTGTTTGAGGAAGCACAATTGACTATAACTGAATCTTATATGCTCATCTCTGGCATAGATGGATTCTCCTTGTACTGGGGTTGGCTGAAAGTTTTTAGTAACTGGGGTGGTTTGCATTTAAATTGCCTAATCAACGAAGCTTAAAATCAATGGTGGGCACCATAAAGGACAATATTACTTAGGGATAATCCTACATTAATTGGAAACAAAAAAATATAATAATAAGGGCTAATATATATGACGAGTGTTGTATCACCTAATTAGTGTCTATTGTTAGACATTTTAGTTACAATTCTATTCAATATACCATTATATGTTGTGTGCGTTTGTGTTTCTAATATTCTCTTGTATTTGTTAACCTCCTTTATAAATTAAAAAAAAAAAACTACGGACAAGAACATGACAAATGAGTAAAAGAAGTAAGCCCTTCAACCAAGTTGGATAAAATTCAAAAAGAAACCTCTCCAAAATTCAGGTGGAAAGCTAGAAGCACCAACTTATACCACAATAAAGGAACTTATACTTTGCTTTTTTAAAGATATATATGTGCATTAATTCTCTATCTTTAAGACTTAAAAAGAATTTAAAAAAAAAGAACCACACTTCCAGAGAATTTTGGCATCTTTCCTGATTCAAATAAAATTCTTCAAGATCTTTCGCATGCATATATATATATTAACTTAGTTCCATTTCCATTAAGTAAAAAAGGGGGAATTGTGGATGTAGAAGCAAGATTGTTTGAGGCTATCCGTGGAGGGGACTTTACTAAATTGGAAACGCTACTTGGCGAGAACGAAGGCATCATCGAAAGAAGTTGTTTAAATGAACGCTCTAACACAGTTCTGCATGTTGTAGTATTGGTCAAACAAGTTGAATCTGTTAAGTTCTTGTTAAAAAAGGGAGCTGATTTAGCAGCAAGGCTTGATGAAGATGGATTCAGTCCAAACCACATAGCTGCTGCAAGTGGATTTGTTCCTATAGTAATAGAGTTCTTGAAGGCTATCTCTGAGCTTGCCAGAGTTAAAAGTGTGAGGTAATACTTAACCCAAATGGAAAATAAGACACTAATTTTTGATAATTAGATTAACAAGCCACCATTTTTTGAAGCCATCACAAACCACCATTTTTGAAGCAACCATTGTTGAATATTGAATTGCCTAATTAGTTAGACCAATAACCATATGGAAAGACCTATATATATGACCTTCCATTCCACTTCTAATGTACACTCAAAAAACCAAAGACACCAAAAATTAAGAGAGAAAGAGAGATATGTGCAGTTGAAGGGAAAGACCTTCCTCCAATTTAATGACAAGAATTGAGAGAAGAAAAATTGGTAATGAGAAATGGTGTAAGCCAAAGCAAAATTACTTTGATGAGTTGAGTGAAAATTAAGATAGTGAATTATTTAGGAAGTGACAAAATAGTGAGGTTATATTTTAGAGTGTTTGGAAAACACTTGAGTGCTACTATTTTGAATTTATCTCAATTGTAATGATTGTACCTCTAGAATTTTTTTTAGAGAAATCTCTCTCTTGTAATCCTACTATTTTTAATAGTGAAAGAATAATTTTCAGAATTTAACCCGTGGACGTAGCCCAAATTAAAAGGGTGGACCACGTTAAATTTAATGTGTTATTTTATCTCAATTTTATAGCTATTATCAAGGGTAGTTATTTTGTTATATTGTGCTATTAATTATACGAGTAAAATTCTATCTAAGGAGACTAAATTTTAAGCAGGATCGTCTGTGATCCCTCCAGCATTTCTTGAGAATTTTTTTGGTATTTATTTTTAGTATAATATTTTATACACTATTTACTTGTATAATAGTAAGTAATTTACGTGTTATTTATATCCGCTGTACAATAAGTGGTATCAGAGTATGGTTCAGGCACGCGCCGTTGGAGTTAACCTCTTTGCGTTAAAGAGATGGAGGTAAAGTTATGCAATATGATCAGCCTAAATGACTCAAATTACCATATATGGAGAAATAATATAAATGATCTCCTATTTGTGATGAAAATGCATTTATCGATGTTTAGTGTGACTAAACCCGACTATAAGATAAATGAAAAATGAGAACTTTAGCATGAGCAAGTATGAGTTGCTTGCTCTAATAGTACTCTTTTCATTATCAAAATCTTGGGAGACTCTGAAAATTTTATTAGTAAATTCTACTCTTAATGGAATTAGTGAAAAGTGGCTCCTCTTATTTCGTGACTTTCATTGATGATTATTTAAGAAAACTGTAGGTTTATACCTTAAAAATAAAGATCAAGTTGTAAAGGTATTTAAATAGTTTCATTCCCTAGTTGAAAGAGAATCTGGAAAGAAATTAAAGTGTATCAAGCCGAATAATGGGGGTTAGCATATTGGATCACTTCAGAGATATTACAAGGAGCAGGGGATTCGACACAAGCTAACACCACTAAAAACTCCTCAGTTAAATGGTGTAGCTGAATAAATGAACAAAACTCTCATTGAGAGAGTCAGATGTTTGCTATCACATACAAAGCTGCCAAAGTCATTTTAGGCAGAAGCATTGAGTGTAGCAGTTCATGTTCAGAATCTTTCACCGCGTGTTCCTTTGAAGTTTAACATTCCAAAAATAATGTGGTCTGAAAGGAATGTCTCTTATAATCACTTAAGAGTTTCTGAGTGCAAGATATTTATGCATATACCAAAGGATGAAATGGAGAAGATGCATTATGCTTCAATATTTGGGAGTTTGATGTATGACATAGTGTGCACACTGCCAGATATTGCTCACTCAGTGGAAGTAGTGAGTTGGTTCCTTTTAAATTCTGGTAACCAACATTGGGCTGCAGTGAAATAGATTTTAAGATATTTTTGTAGTACCTCCAAAATATGTTTATACTTTGGAGATGAAAAATTTGTGTTAGTTGACTACACATATGTAGATATGGCAGGCGATGTTGACTCAAGAAAGTTTATATTAGATTACTTGATTTCATTTACAAGGGGAGCTATGTTATGACAGTTAATGTTATAAAAATATGTTGCTCTTTTTACAACTGAAGTATAATTCATTGCTGCAATTGAAGCATGCAAAGAGCTTCTGTGGATGAAAATTTTTTTAGATGAACTGGGTTTTTCAACGGGACAATTATCAATTATGTGTGATAGTCAGAGCATTATCCACCTTGAAAAAAATTTCTCTTTTCACTCAAGATCAAAACATATTGATGTGAGATACCACTGAATCAAAGATATATTGGAGAAGAAGCTTTTACAGCTTGAAAAGATTTATATTGAAGAAAATGGTACAGATATGTTGGCAAAGATTTTACCAAAAAAAAGTTTGAGTTTTATCGATCATCTGTAAGAATAATAGTTAACCTATGTGGTCAGTAGGGGAGAATTGTGAGGTAATACCTAACCCACATGGAAAATAAGATACTAATTTTTGACAATTAGATTAATAAACCATCATTTTTTGAAGCCATCACAAACCACCATTTTTAAAGCACTATTGTTGAATGTTGAATTGCCTAATTAGTTAGGCCAACAACCAAATGGGAATGCCTATATACATGACATTTCATTCCTCTTCTAATGTACACTCAAAAAATCAAAGATACAAAAAATTAAGAGAGAAAGAAAAAATTCCTCCAATTCAATGACAAGAATTGAGAGAAGAAAAATTGGTGATGAGAAATGGTGTAAGCCAAAGTAAAATTACTTTGATGAGTTGAGTAAAAGTTAAGAGAGTGAATTATTTGGGGAGTGACAAAATAGTGAGATTTTATTTTGGAGTGTTTGGGATTGTAATGATTGTACCTTTAAAAATATTTCTAGAGAAGTCTTTTTCTTGTAATCACACTATTTTCAATAGTGAAAGAATATTTTTCGTAGTTAGGCCTGTGGACATAGCCTAAATTAAAAGAGTGAACCATGTTAAATTCGACATGTTATTTTATCTCAATTTTATAGATATTATCAAGGGTAGTTATTTTATTATATTGTACTGTTAATTATCGAGTAAAAGTCCGTCTAAGGAGACTGAATTTTAAGTGGGACCGTCTGTGATCCCTCTAGCCTTTCCTGAAAATTTTTGATATTTATTTTTAGTACAATATTTCATATATTATTTACTTATATAATAATAAGTAATTTATGTGTTATTTACACCCGCTGCACATAAAAAAAAGCAATTGGTAATGTTCAGATTATGAACAGTCCTTCTTGTATGGACGATCTGACATATGGAGGTGAAACTGCATTGCACCTTGCTGTGAAAAATAGTCAGTCTGAGGCCTTCAAAGCAATGGTTCATATGCTCAGGCAACATAATTTAAAGGAGCTTATGAATGTGAAGGATGAAGATGGAAATACTCTTCTGCACCTTGCAACGGCTAAGGGACAATCTCTAGTGAGTTCTCTGCCCTTTCTTGTTTGAAACATCTTATTATATAGTTATATATATATATATAGATATGTATATTTAAGAATTAATTTAAAATGCCTTAAAAAAGAATTATTTTAAAATAAAAAAAGTTTTAGAAAAAATTATTTTATATGTAGAAATTGTTGCGCAGAAAATATAGCCTACTATATATAAGTGCATAAATTGCACTCAAGTAATACAATAAAGAGTAGAGTGTTGATCCTATGAGAAAAAGATTTCAACAAGTATCAAACTTCAGAATCTAACTATTATTTGAAAAACTGATTTAAACCATGGGAGTTAAATTAAATATTTAGTAAATAAACTATAGAAAATAACTTAATATTATATGAATTTAAATACAAGATTAGATTTTCTCAGTTTGATTCAGCATAGGCTTTCTACTAAATTAATCAATTTAATTCAATATGATTAATGATTAAATCTCTTTAATTATGTTCTACTTTCTTTTAAGACTTAAAACAAGTGTTTTTGTTGAACCTTGTACCTACTTTGGTTTAAGTATATTCAAGCTGGTCCGAGCTGGATTTGACTTTTGCCCGCAGCTTGATCTGAATACTCTTTATGCCAACAGACATGTAGCCCAATTGGCCTAGGCCCCTCGAGCCAATGGGTCAAGTCAAATCTTCCTTTTCATGCTTTTCTTTTATATATAAAATATAAAAAGGTTTTTAATAAAAATACAAGAAAAATAAAAGAAAATTTTAAATTTATCATATTTTTAAAATATATTTAAATTTATAAGAATTTATGATTATTTTATTAAAATACTATATTTTTATTAGTTTATTATGAATTTATTATAAGTTTATAAATTTTATATAATTCATTATGAGTTTATAATAAAATAATTAAAATAATTTTGATAAAAAAGTAAAAATTTTATGAAAATGGTGGAGGGTGTTATTTTTTCAAATATAAATAATATTTTCATAAATCATATATTGTTGTATGGAGAAATGTATATCTAAAGAAAAAATTGGTTTGACATTTGCAAACTGTGGATTGACATGTAGATTGTGTCAAGATTTGTTAGAATTTTAAACTCCCAAAAACATTCCCTTAAACGTGGAATAGAGGTTTTTTTATTTATATCATAAAAAAAATTAATAAAGAATTACATGTGAATTGATAAAATTATTAAACAAATATTATATAAATTCTTTTAGCCATTTAAAAACACAATATATGGCTACATGCCATTCCCATATTTTGTAGTCTTCAAAAAAAAAAAAATTTATTAACACATGCTGTCTTGTTTTAAAAAAAAAAACCCAAAAGAAAATTTGATTAATTCACAATATATATGCACACATATAAAGTTCGATTAATTTACAATATATTAAAAATAACCACTTGGGCAGTTTAAAAAAAATAAATAAATAAACCTGTTATCTAAAAAAATAACCAACTTCAAAAAACAAAAACAAAAATAAAAATAAGCAGGCAGAGAACACTCATTATATCAATTTTCACTTGATAGAACACCAATATAATATTCTCATTATTCTGAAATACAATTCTCATATCAGAATTTAAGCACCAACTCTATGACTGGCAACACGTTGTCTCTGATATTTTATTTCTTTTGTCCATCTCTTGAAAAGCCAAATGGTGAATCGAATGAGGTCTATACTTACTATGATTCCAACTATAAGTAATCCCCATTGTGATGCTCTTATGCTGGTTGGCCCAATAAAAAATAAACCACAAACATAACTCGCAGCTATGCAGCGCACAGATAGCGCCAACAATGCTGACAATGGAAACTCTTGAATCGACAATATTATAATTGCTAGAGATGCAAAAAACCCAATAGAATTTGGTACCATGAAAAGCATGAACGCCTTTAAATCTTTTCCAACAATAGCACCTGAGTCATGGTCATCACTATACAAGCCATCAGGAGGACTCAAGATGGCTTGGTAGGTCACTGTTGCAATAAGTACTGATACAACCAGTAGAGCTTCTTGTGTTCCTGAAGAAGACCCTTTTACTTCTTTTGCTAGTTTTATGTAATGTGTTAATGGGTTTAACAGTTTCATCTCATTTAGGAAGAACTGAAACAGATTTTCATCTGTAGGAGGTGAACTTTTTGGTGGTGATTGGTTATGAGTAGCAACGATAACACTGCTAGTTTCTACAGTTTCTGCAGCAACTGCTTTTGCTCTTAAGGCTCCTGCTCGATGAAACAATTCTACCAGCATGTAATCAGGATGCGGAGCAGCCATTTTTTGTATAACATCTAACACATCTAATGCTGTTAATCCGCTCTTGTTCATGGCATTCACCTCCACTATGTCTCTATTAATATCCTCACCATCAAGAAGCAGTTTCAACGTCTATACAATTAGAAAAAAAGTAATTAATGTACTTCATTTGTTTTTCTAAGCCTAACCATAAAAAAAAATCCAAAAATATTTCATTTTAATTCAAACCTTTATGTTGATAATTAAGTACTAAAGTGATTTTTTCAATTTCAATTTCAACCAACATGAATCGCCCAAGCGTAAGTGAAGTGCTGACCTGACAGGAATGGAGCTGATTGTGATAAAAGCATTAAAATACACAAACCTATCAGGTCAGCACGCCATATAGACTAAACAATTTCCTAGCTTGTGTTTGCGCCTAAAAAAACAATTTCATTCTTCAATTAAAAAGGACGATTTTTTTATGGTTAAATCTTTTTTCGATAAAATAATACATATATAAATAATTATACAATTAGATATTCCAAAAAAAAAAAAGAATACAGAGAATACTTACTGAAGATTGTCCCTTAGCTGTTGCAAGGTGCAGAAGAGTATTTCCATTTTCATCCTTCTTATTCAGAAGCTCCTTTATATTATGTTCCTTGAGCATATAAACCATGGCTTTGAAGGCCTCAACTTGACTATTTTTGACAGCAAGGGCAAGCGCAGTTTCACCTTTATATGTCAGATCGTCTATACAAGAAGGACAATACATGAACAATTGTTCAATAATCTGAACATTACCAATTATAGCAGCAAAATGGAAAGCAGTTCTGTCATGGCTGCTTTTAACTCTGGCAAGCTCAGAGTTAGCCTTCAAGAACTCTGTTACGATAGCAACAAACCCATTTGCAGCAGCTATGTGTATTGGACTAAATCCATCTTCATCAACCCTTGTTGCTAAATCAGCTCTCTTTTTTACCAAAAACTTAACAGATTCAACTTGTTTGGCTAACACTGCAACATGTAGAACAGTATTAGAATGTTCATTTAAACAACTAATTCTTTCTATGATGTCTTCGTTCTCGCTGAGTAGCCTCTGCAATTTAGTGATGTTACCTTCTCTTATAGTCTCCATTAATAATCTTGGAGCTTGCACATCCATTTCCCCTTTTCTCTTTAATTGAAATGGAACGAAGCATGATAGGAGAGGCCATGGGCCAAGTAATATATAACATAGCCACTAATTAGCTGTGCACATGCTGCAATTGCCAAATTAATTTCATAATTTTTAAAATCCTAATTATACTCCTTCATCTAAAATTGATAGATACACTTATCGGTTTAAAATTTATTACGTAGGAGTATGTAGAATAGATACTTTTTTTTTCCATAAAAATTTTAAAAAATAGATATTTTATTTATAAATATATAATTTTACTATTATACACCTACTTTAATGAGATGTATTATATGATATAATTTGAGATAAAAAATTATCAATCAATTGGAACGGATGAAACAATATCGTATATAAAAATAATTAATGTTAATAAAATATAATAAAATTAATTCATTAAAGTTTTAATTCTGAGTTAATTGATATAAGCTATATCTATATAATTTGAATATAATATTTTTTTTATTTTTCTAGCTAATTGTTTTTTTATATTGGTTTTATTATAAAATAAAAAGAAGATTCTGAATTATTAAAAAAAATCATTCCCTATCACACATTGCAAAATTATTGGAGGCTCTCTATACCCCTTTTTTTTCCTTTTTTTGCCTTTATCACATAAAATAAAGCAATTGATTTGATGGAAACACTTTAATTAAATTGATTAAATATGAAAGGTAAAGAAAAAAAAAAGAGAAAAATTACTTTTTTTTTATGATGTAATTAGTTGTTTGGACATTGTCGCCTTCTTTTCCCTATCAATGAAAGGAAGAAAGTAATAATTAACTTTTGTGAATTAATAATGGTTGTGAACTTATGAAATTGGTAAGATCGATGTATTTGGTGTTATTTTTTTATTTTTACCAATGTATAATTATTTTACAAGTAATACTTGTGAAACCCTAATCAATATCCTTGAGAGATTAGGTTAGAAATTTTATTCAAATGAATCTATATAAGGTCATCATCAATTAATAATTAGCAATTTTTTATAAATATATATATATATACTAATTTTGTGAAATACTCTCTCATCCATGTTTTAAATATTGATTCAGGAATAAATACCTTAAGACTTTCAAAAAAAAAATTGAATCTATTAAATGGGAAAAAAGTCGAAAATAAACCATCTAAAAATACTACTCAAAAAATTAAATAATAAAAGCAAATGCTCCCTCAATAATAGATTTGTAAATTGATAATATATATATTCTAGTAAATTTAAAAATACTAATAAATTTTATAATTGTTTTGATATTTTTACAAAACACAATTTATTAAGTGGGAAAGAGCCCGAATACATCGGAGAACAAGCCTTTTTTTACCATTATATAAATTAATCTTTGGTCTATTGCTCAAAAAAAAAGAATACTTTACTACTTGATTATATCTCGATACGTTTCAATAATAAGTTAATTAATTTAGAAATAAACTTTAAAAAATTAAATAAAAAAATAAGAATAAATACTCTCTAAATAAGACAGATTGAGAATAATAAAGCTGAAACAAATTAACATAAAATTAAAATATGAAATTGAGAAAAACTAATGATAAGCAATGGTTGATGTGAATAATCCCATAAATTATAAAAATCTATATTCATAAATATAAAATTCTTGGTATACAATAATCAAGGGAATTATAAATCATAATTAAAAAAAATAGCAACTAATGGCGAGACAAAGGGGAGCCAATGCCATGTCATTTCGCAGGAAAAGCAAGGAACAAAACACTACAAACGACACCAATACAAACAGGAACAACAACTAAAAGATCCTTAACTTCATTACTTGGTTTCGGACAAAAACAATTAACAACATTTTTATCAAACAAAGCCACTGCTGCAAAAACTACCATAGAAATGGAAGCATGAACAAAATCAATAAATTTTAATCGATAACTTGCAGACTCTAATGGTGATAAATCTAATGGCGAACCATCCATAACCCATTAACCGTAGCAACCCCATATCGAACCTTTCCTCTTTCATCTCGAAAACTATCAGTAAAACAGAGCAGAAAGCAAGAGAACCCACAAAGTGTTAACAGAGTTACTGTTAGTGATTTGCTTGTAATTGTATTGCATTCGCCTTGGTGAGTTAAAACTGGAGATAAGATTTGAAATGCAAGAACTGAACCTGTTGGTAAAAGCTTGGCTAAATGTGCTGTTCCTTTGAAGGTCTTTCTCATGGCTTTCTGTGCTTGTGTTTTTGGTAACTTTCCAAGTGGTAATAATAATGCATTATTTTCAAGAAGAGGCGTTGTTGTTTGTGTTTGAGATTCTGATGAGATTGCTTTATTTTCCATATTAATTTTATAACATTAAAATTTAAAACAAGAATTTTACTTTATTTGAGAGATTAATTTACATGTTTGAATAAATATATGTATAAGTGGTTTAATTGGAGTTTTGGTTCATTAAAGAAACTAATTGAGGAGTTTAAAATAGGAGATTATGGTTAATTTTGTTTAATTTGTTGTTTTTTTCTGTATTATTATTTATTGTAACTGTTTGGAAGTGAGTTATAAATATATGCCATTAATTATTACAAGTGAAATTAGAGGAATTTTTTTTATTGTTAAGAGAGTTTCATTAGATATTACTTATTTAATCAATTAATGTTGTTTCTGTTTATTATTGAATGGTAAGTCACAAACATAAATAAAAAAACAGTAGGAACTTATCAAACTGATAATTGATATTTATAACTTATTTATTTATTTTTTAATTTTGAATTCTATTTTGAAGATAAAAATTGTTTGTGGAATAAAGATCGGCCCAATGGGCTTTTTCATTTTTTAAATATGAAATTGATACTGTTTTCGGCCTTACTTAAATGGATCAAAGCCTTTCCCATGATACTGAAATGGCCTAAAATGGGATAAACAGCTTGCAACTACACCTGTTTATGGGCACCAGATTTATTAATTCGCAATTTCTTCACTAACTGAGATGGAGTGTTCGACTTATGTAGGCCCGGCCTTGAGGGTAGGCACTAAGTGCGACCGCCTAGGGCCCATGCTAGAAAATTCAGAATAGGGGCCCAAAATTCCCAAAAAAAAATCCTGCATTAAATAGCACAACAGCAGCCAAAAAATAAAATAAAATTCTAGGTTAATTTTATTTCTTTTTTTTTCTGCCAAAATATGATTTCATATTCCTTAGAGCCTCTCCGACTTGTCTTCTACCAAAAATTCGAAAGACTTGTATTGTTCCTTGATGTGGTCCCAATGTTAGGGCCCTCTTTCTCATTATTCGCCTAGGGCCCTAAAAATCTCAGAAACGGGGCTGGACTTATGAAAAGATTATATTGCAATATATATATATATATATGTGGTAAAAAGATTAGTATTTGAAACTGGACCAAGCTGGTGTGTCGAGCTAGATTAACTAGAAACTAAAGATTGATTCGGTTTAAAAATACTAAAAAATCAAACTTATAAGACCAATCAAAAAAAAAAAAACCAATTGGCCAGATCAAATTACGCCAAACCAAACCAAACTAGTTTTTTAATTTTTAAATAGAAATAGAGAAAAAATTTTAAATTCTTGCGTATTAAATTTAATATGTGATATTTTTTAATTGATAAGTTATATTTTCATCATTTTAAAATTTCTATAATTTTTAAATTAACTATTAATATCTATGAATAAAAAATTAATAATGTTATTATATTATTAAATCTAAATTAAAATAATTAAATTGATTAAACTATGAATTAATTATCAATTTAGTCTAGCTATAAAATTTTTTATTATCACTTATGAAATTATTTTAATTTATATGGATGAGGCCTTTCTTTTTTTATATTTTAGGCTTTTTTTAGATGAATGAATTAAGCCAATTTAATGCATATATGATATATATATATATAGGACAATAATTCAATCGCTTGTTAATTATTGTAGGGCCTAGGGATTTTGTGGGTAAGAAAAAAACAGAAATGTGGGACATTTGACCAAAAAATTTTAGGTGAAGAAATTACACATTTTTTCTACTTGTTAGTTGCATTTTATTTAGACTTTTTGATTTGTTGTGGGTCGACAAGAATTAACTCATAATATTAATTCTAAATCTTTTTTTTTCTTTTTGCAATTCTTGTTATATTAGAAAAGACAAAATAAAACTTGTTTAACCATTTCTATTAGTACAATAACAAATAAATTTTATCTTCTTAAGTAAAAGTTTTATTATCTTAACTATAGTTTTATCTTATAAATGGAGTTATGGTAGTAAATGCATGGCGAATAAACTGATTAATTTGCTGAATAAATCATGACCATTATATAGTTTTATATACTAAATAAGAACTTAACTATAAGATAAATAATTTAAAGATATTTTATTGATGATATCACTGGGATTCATTTACATGGAATATGGTTAATTTATAAATAAATTTAGATAAATATAAATAATATTTTTAGCATTTATGATAAGTTCGGATAGAGTACGAGTATAAACTATTAAATACTTGCTATTTAAACTCATTTATATAATAATTTTTTTGTTAGTTGTTTTTTTATTAAATTTTAATTATATATTTATGATATTATATTTTAATTATATAATTATATCTTATAAAATTAATAAAATTATATTAGTATTACATTTTTATTTATAATTATTTTATTAAAAATTATAATTTTTATATTTTTATAATTAAATGAATATATGTAGTATATGAATAATATTAAACAAGTTTAAAATTGTGTACATATCATAAAAATATAATTATAAACATAATTGAAATAAATACGAAATAGTTAAAAATTGAATAGGGTTTGATTTTAAAAATATATTTTTGCTTTTACTCTATCCATTTTGATGCTAATTTTAGCTAACCAAATCATTCTATTTTTATAATCTGGCAAAAAAAAATCATTCTATTTTATAAGTTGTTTACGAGAACAATAGTTTATTTATTATTCCCAGAAATTGGTTGATGTGTAGGTCTTACATTTCGAACATTTGTGAAGGCCATGTGTTAGAGTTGATTGTACTCTTTATTAATTTCTTAATTTTCATGTCCTTTTTAATTATTGTATTCCAACTAGGCGAATTAGGAAGCAAACACTATTGCATCATGTGCATAAAAGAGATTTAGGTTATTCTTTTGTTATAATATTTTTTTAGAGCTTTTGTCGTAGAGGGAAATTATTTTTCTTTTTCTTTTTTTTTAATAAAAAGTTTCACTTTTTTTTTTTTATTAATTACGTGTGAGATAACATAATATAGACACATGAATCTAAAATCTAAGTAAGAACAATAACGCTCATGACTATTAAATTAAGACTTAATAATTTCACTTTTTTTTATCATAGTATATGTGTATAATTGATGATAATCTATACAAAATTGCTTAATTTTTCTTTTAATTTCTTAAAATATTGATTCTTTTTTCTGCTATCTAAATATTTATATTTTTTTAAGCATTAAGGACATGAATTTTAATCTATCAATTTGATTTTTTGAACTTGAATTTGAAGCTGAATCTATTGACATTAACGATTGGAACTTGAATCTGAAATTTAAATCTAAATTATCAAATATTATATGTTTATATATATATATATATATAATTTAGGCATATGTAATAATTAATTAAAAAAGTGGGAAATGAAGGATTATCATAACAAGAAGGATTTGTATTCAAAGTTGAACTGAAAATCACATGCTCTAATCCTTTTCAAGAAGTTTTTCTTTCAACATTCAAGCCTAAAAGCTGTTTGGACATAAAACATGGGCAATTATGGTCTCACCAATCTCTTATATGATATTTGATTAGATTGTCTTTTATTTTTTTTCTTATTTAATTTTGTGTTTTTTTATTTTTATTTATATTAGATTTAATTTTCAGCTTTTAATAAATATTAGAATCTGTTCTACTCCTATGTTGCAATCTAATTGGTTATTTTGATATCTACTTATTCTTACTTGTTATTAAGTTTGTTAATTATTGTCATTTTAGATTTCAACTTGATCATTGAACTCTTTTAGCCAAATTGAAATAATTTTTTATTATTCTCAATTTATCGTATGAAATGGAGGAGATTGTGATCTTAAAATTTTTACAAATGATGAACACTTATTTATTAGAATAATTATAATTATTTTTCAGGTGAATTATAGTCTTCTGTATTCATTGTAATGCCATAGATTCTTGAATTGGCATATATCACTACGATAGTCAATTATTAAATTAGTGATGATAAAAAATTATAAATAATTAATTAAAATTTTTGACGAGATAGGGCATAAGACGCACTCGTTGTTGATAAAAGATGGAATGAAACATAAAATACATCCACCATAGAAAAATAAAAATAGGATGGAGTATAAAATGTACCAATTTAAAAAAAAGAGCAAAAAATTAAGTATATTAAATACATAATTGCTATTAATCATAAATTATTGAGTAAAGTTGGTTATTTAGTCATACTTACTATATTCTTGGATTAATGGAATGATGATGAATTACTTATGACTGTGTTTTTACAGTGAAACTATTGTTTATTATCCTAATAAATGAGCGTGCTTAATTTGTAAAGTTATTCAATATTATAATTTTTTAAAGTTTAGTATTTTAAGTTAAGAATAAGTGATTTTTTTTTTGTTAATTGTGTTTGATTGATTATTGGAATTTAATTTAATGATGTTAATTTGCTCGAGAACAAGCAACAGTTCAAGTGTGTGAGAATTTAATAAGTGCATATTAACCATACATTTTTCTATCAGTTTTTATATGAAATTAAGTTGAATTTATTTATTCTAAGCTTAATTATGCGTTCTAGTTGTAATATTTTTTAGTGAAGCTTAATTTTAATTAATTTGTTGTATAACTCTTATAAACAGAAATTTTAGGTAGAATTGGACTTTTAAAACTTCAAGTGAAATTTCAATAGAGATAAAGTACAAGATTGAAAAAGTGGTCTTCATGAGTTGACAGAGGACATCTCATGCTTTTCAAAAAGATTTGGTTCGTCAAAATCTGAGCTTGTTTGTGCTTTCAACTTTAAAATTTAAATTGGACTTAAAATTCAGAAGTTGAACTATAGTCCGAGCTACTAAGAGTAATTAGATCATAACTTGGGTGTTTGATGTCCAAATGAGGTGATTTAAAATCCTAAAATAATATACTATTTAGGAACTACAACTTTGATGAATAAGTAAAAGAGAGATAAGGTCATTATCTGATAGAAAATTAGGTTTGAAGTTCAATTTTAAATTTTGGACGGAATGGGATTGAAAGTAGGAGTTTGTTTTTAGGAGTATGAGTCTAGTTTTAAGGGGTGGAAAGTTATACAACAAAAAAGAGACGTGAAGAGTAATTAAAGAGCAGCCATTCTAGAGTTTTTACTATACTTTTTTATATTTTTCTATAATAGACTAATTTTTTCACCATTGGATAAGTAGGAAAGAGTACGAATGAATTTGTGAACAAGCCAATCTAGAAACATAATTTAAAAAATCAAATAATAAAAAAAATAAGAACAAATGCTATTGAAAATAAAACAGAAACAATTAACATAAATTAAAATACGAAATTACGAAATTAAGACTAATGATTAGCAATTGTTGATGTGAATAATCCCATAGATTATTAAAAAAAAAACTATATTCATAAAAATAAAATCTTGGTATACAATAACCAAGGCAAATAGCACTTAATTAATTGCGTGACAAAGGAAAGCCAATGCCATGTCGTTTAGTGGGAAAAGCAAGGAAAAAAACACTACAAACGACACCAACACAAACAAGAACAACAACTAAAAGATCCTTAACTTTATCACTTGGTTTCGGACAAAAACAATTAACAGCATTTTTATCAAACAAAGCCACTGCTACAAAAACCACCATAGTCATGAAAGCATGAACAAAGTCCACAAACTTTAATCGATAACTTGCAGACTCTAATGGTGATAAATCTAATGGCGAGCCATCCATAACCCATTAACCGTAGCAACCCCATATCGAACCTTTCCTCTTTTATCTCGAAAACTATCAGTAAAACAGAGCAGAAAGCAAGAGAACCCACATAGTGTTAACAGAGTTACTGTTAGTGATTTGCTTGTAATTGTATTGCATTCGCCTTGGTGAGTTAAAACTGGAGATAAGATTTGAAATGCAAGAACTGAACCTGTTGGTAAAAGCTTGGCTAAATGTGCTGTTCCTTTGAAGGTCTTTCTCATGGCTTTCTGTGCTTGTGTTTTTGGTAACTTTCCAAGTGGTAATAATAATGCATTATTTTCAAGAAGAGGCGTTGTTGTTTGTGTTTGAGATTCTGATGAGATTGCTTTATTTTCCATATTAATTTTATAACATTAAAATTTAAAACAAGAATTTTACTTTATTTGAGAGATTAATTTACATGTTTGAATAAATATATGTATAAGTGGTTTAATTGGAGTTTTGGTTCATTAAAGAAACTAATTGAGGAGTTTAAAATAGGAGATTATGGTTAATTTTGTTTAATTTGTTGTTTTTTTCTGTATTATTATTTATTGTAACCGTTTGGAAGTGAGTTATAAATATATGCCATTAATTATTACAAGTGAAATTAGAGGAATTTTTTTATTGTTAAGGGAGTTTCATTAGATATTTGCTTATTTAATTAATTAATGTTGTTTCTGTTTATTATTGAATGGTAAGTTACAAACATTAAAAAAAAAACAGAAGGAACTTATCAAACTGAAAATTGATATTTGTAACTTATTTATTTATTTTTTAATTTTGAATTCTATTTTGAAGATAAAAATTGTTTGTAGAATAAAGATCGGCCCAATGGGCTTTTTCTTCTTTTTTTTTAAATATGAAATTGAATCTATTTTTGGACTTAAATGGATCAAAGCCTTCCCCATGATTCTGTGATGACTTAAAATGGGATATACAGGCTTGCAACTACACCTGTTTATGGGCACTAGATTTCTTTTCTTTTTTTTTTTTTAATGGATGGGCACTAGATTTATTAATTTGCAAGTTCTTCACTAGCTGGGATGGAGAGTTCGATTTATGAATAGATTATATTGCAATATATATATATATATATATATATATATGTGTGTGTGTGTGTGTGTGTGAGTGTGTGTGGTATAAATATTAGTATCAGTGTTTTTGAAATTGGACCGAGCTGAACGATCAAACCAAATTAACTAAAAATTAAAGATTGATTCAGTTTGAAAACACTAAAAATTCGAATATATAAAATCTGGTCCAAAAAAAAAAAGCTAATTGGTTAGACCATGTCGAATCGAACTAAACTAGTTTTCTAATTTTTAAATACTTTCTAAACTGAAATCATAAAAAAAATTTAGATTTTTACTTATTAAATTTAACATGTGATATTTTTATTTGATAAATTATATTTTTTATTATTTTTAAATTTTTATTTTAAAATTTCTATGAGTTTTAGATTAACTTTTAATATCTATGAATAAAAAATTAATAATATTATTATATTATTAAATCTGAGTTAACTAGAACGTCAAATTATGAATTAATCATTAATTTAGTTTGATGTCCCATCCAAAAACCATTGACTAGTATTGATGAAATTAACCATAAAAATAAAAATAAAACAAAATATCTTGGTAAAAATAAAGTATCAATCATAATTCAGCTCTAGCTATAAAATTTTTAAATATTGAATTTATTTTATCACTTATGAAATTATTTTAATTTATATGGATGAGGCCTTTCTTTTTTGATATTTTTAGTTTTTTTAGGTGAATGAATTAAGCCAATTTAATGTATATATGATATATATAGGACAATAATTCAATCACTTGTTAATTATTGTAGGGCCTAGAGATTTTAATTAACAACAGTAGACCAATTGATACCCAGTTGCTAAAGGAGATAAATTCAGTCTTGATCAGTGTCCAAAAGGTGAACTTGAGATTCAGGAGATGCAGAAGATTCCTTATGCGTCAGCAGTTGGGAGTCTGATGTATGCTCAAGTTTGCACTCGTTCAGATATTTCATTCATAGTTGGCATGTTATGACGATATCTCAGCAATCCAGGAATGGATCATTGGAAAGCAGCCAAAAGAGTCTTGAGATATCTTCAGAGAACAAAGGGATATATGCTCACATACAGGAGATCAGATCAGCTTGAGATCATTGGGTATACTGATTTTGATTTCGCAGGATGCCAAGACAGTAGAAAATCCACATCAGGCTACATATATCTCTTGGCTGGTGGTGCTATTTCTTGGAAGAGTGTGAAACAAACTCTAGTAGCTACCTCCACCATGGAAGCAGAATTTGTAGCAAGTTATGAGGCATCCAATCAGGCAATCTGGCTGATGAATTTTGTCACAGGGCTGCGCATTGTCAATGGCATTGAAAGGCCATTAAAGTTATACTTTGATAATAACTCAGCAGTTTTATTCTCCAACAACAACAGAAGCTCTTCTCGATCGAGACACGTTGGGATAAAGTTTCTGGCAGTGAGGGAGAGAGTATAGAGTGGACAGATATCCATAGAGCATATTGGAACGAACTCCATGATTGTGGATCCGCTCACTAAGGCTGTGATACCGAAAGTTTTTTATGAGCACACTGCTCATATGGGTGTCATATTATTTGAGACTATTTAGTTTCAGTGAGAGTTTGTTCATTAAGTTTGCATTAAGGTTTATGTATGCTCTCTTTGACATTGGATATATTTTATAAAGTACATTCAGTTTTTGCAGAAAAATGAGTTTTTCTTTCATTTTATTATGTGTTTTACACTTTGTATTATATTTATGTTTGATCTCACTTAAGATTGACCAGTTGGAAACAGGCATGATTAGATCACATTACATGTAGTTTCCATACTACACTCCTATTATTGATCTATGTCATTTGAGAGTATTGGTAATGTGATTGATGGTGGTTTGAGTCACGATAAATGTGGCGACTGGCCATTCAGTCCTTTATCGATATAATCAATGGACGAAATTGTTTGAGGCACCTTCAGTATGACTGCTTTTATGAGCTCATTAAGGTATATACATTTACATTTAATATATGTTAGCCCAAGTGGGAGATTGTTAGAATTAATTTTATATTGTTAAAATTAATCCTAAGTGTGGGCTAAATATATTTAAATATTAAATGTGTATTGCAGTCAAATTAAGATAGTCAAATTAAAGTTTTGATCAAATTAGGATTGTTGACTATTGAGGTGTCCTACTCGTAATAGGATTATAAGTGTAGAGACCGTTAAGAATTTCTATTTTGTTGAAGAACCAAAATAGAAATTAATCATCATCATCAGTTATAAATAAGGGGTCGTGGTCTCTGGGGGAACATAATAATTAAGAGAGAACATTAAGTTCCTTCAGTAGTGCTTCCGCTAAACCTAAAGTGTGTATCTCTTGGAAGGCGACAAACCTCAAAATTGTCTTCAGCATCAACATACGATGATGTCAGGTACGCAATTATGCCCTTTGCAATTTAATTTGAATAATCTAGTGATCTATGCATGTTTTAGGTTTTAGGGGAATTAAGTTTTCTTCCCCTTTCAAGTTCGATTTATGAATAGATTATATTGCAATATATATATATATGTGTGTGTGTGTGTGTGTGTGTGGTAGAAAGATTAGTTTCAGTGTTTTTGAAATTGGACCGAGCTGAACAATCAAACTAAATTAACTAAAAAATTGAAGATTGATTCAGTTTGAAAACACTAAAAATTCGAATATATAAAAACTGGTCCAAAAAAAAAAAGCTAATTGGTTAGACCATGTCGGATCGAACTAAACTAGTTTTCTAATTTTTAAATACTTTCTAAACTGAAATCATAAAAAAAATTTAGATTTTTTATTATTAAATTTAATATGTGATATTTTTATTTGATAAATTATATTTTTTTATTATTTTTAAATTTTTATTTTAAAATTTCTATGAGTTTTAGATTAACTTTTAATATCTATGAATAAAAAATTAATAATATTATTATATTATTAAATCTGAGTTAACTCAATTAAACCATAATGAATCATTAATTTAGTTTGATGTCCCATCAAAAAACCATTGACTAGTATTGATGAAATTAAGCATCAAAATAAAAATAAAATAAAATATCTTGGTAAAAATAAAGTATCAATCATAATTCAGTTCTAGCTATAAAATTTTTAAATATTGAATTTATTTTATCACTTATGAAATTATTTTAATTTATATGGACGAGGCCTTTCTTTTTTGATATTTTTATTTTTTTTAGGTGAATGAATTAAGCCAATTTAATGCATATATGATATATATATATATATATAGAGGACAATAATTCAATCACTTGTTAATTATTGTAGGGCCTAGAGATTTTAAGGGTAAGGAAAAAAACAGATATGTGGGAACTTTGACCAAAAAATATTTAGGTTAAGAAATTGCACCTTTTTTCTACTTGTTAGACTTTTTGATTTATTGTGGATCACACATAATTAATTCTACCATGAATTAATCTTTTTTTCTTTTTTTGCAATTCTTGTTATATTAGAAAAGATAAAAGTAAAACTTGTTTAACCATTTGTATTAGTACTATAGCAAATAAATTTTATCTTCTTAAGTAGAAGTTTATTATATTAACTATAGTTTTATCTTATAAATGGAATTATGACAGTAAATGTATGGAGACTTAAACTGATTAATTTGCTGAATAAATCATGAGCATTAAATAATTTCTATATCTTTCCTGCTAAATAAAAACTTAATTAATAAGATAAATAATTTAAAGATATTTTATTGATGATAACATTCTAATCTATTTATATAGAGTATGATTAGTTTATAAAAGAATTTAAGTGAATATAAGTAGTATTTTATTATTTGTAATAAGTTGAGATAGAATAAGTACTATCCGAATTTATTTATATAATAAAATTTTTATTAGTTATATTTTTATTAAATTTTAATTATATATTTATTATATTATATTTTAATTATAGAAATTTATGCTATGGAATTATTTTAATAAAAATTGTATTAGTACTATATTTTTACTTATAATTATTTTATTGAAAAAATTATAATCTTACAATTTAAATATTGTTATATATTTTTTTATTTTTATATTAAAATGAATATATGTAATATATGAATAATATTAAATGAGTTTCAAATAATTATAAACATAGTTAAGATAAATACAATATAGCTAAAAATAAAAAAAAATAAATTTAAAAATATAATTTTCTCATATATTCTATCTATTGTCATGATAATTGATAGCTAACGAAATCATTCTATTTTATAAGTTGTTTGCGAGAACAATAGTTTATTTATTATTACCTGAAATTGAATGATGTGTCGGTCTTACATTGTGAAGATTTGTCAAGGCCACGAGTTGGAGTTGATTGTACCCTTCATTAATTTCTTTAATTTTTATGTCCTATTTAATTATTTGATTCCAGCTAGAAGAATTAGGAAGCAAATACTATTGCATCATGTGCATAAAAGAGAATTTAGGTTATTCTTTTGTTATAATATTTTTTAGAGTTTTTTTTTTTTATTTTAGAGAGAATTATTTTATTTTTTTTTCTTTCACCTTATTGACAAATCTCATTTTTTTTTATTAATTACATGTGACATAACGGAATGCAGATTTAAATATAAAATCAAAACAAGAACAATAATTCTCCATACTATTAAATTAAGACTTAGTGGTTTCACTTTTTTTTAATCATAATATATCTGCATAATTGATTATAATTTATACAAAATTGCTTAATTCTTCTTGTAATTTCTTAAAACATTGCTTCTTTTTTTGCTATCTAAATATTTATATTTTTTTAAGTATTAAGCGAAAGAAGACGAATCTTAATTAATATGTATTTTAAATGTGAAAGAACACGAATCTTAATTAATATGTGTTTTAAATTTAAATTTTAAGCTGAATCTATTAATATACATTTTAAACTCAAATCTGAAATTGAATTCGAATCTGAATCATTAAATATTATCTATATATATAATTTTCAGATTAAATATTATATATATATAATATAGGCATATATTCTTTTGGTTCATATATAATAATTAATTATAAAAAAAGATTATTATAACAACTGGGATTTATATTCAAAGTTGACCTGAAAATCACATGCTCTAATCCTTTTCAAGAACCTCTCTTTCAACATTCAAACTCAAAAAGCTGTTTGGACATAGAACATAGACAATTTTGCTCTCACCAATCCCTTTCTAAACATTATAAAATCCATTTCTTTAACTATGTGACATTATAAAATTATCAAAGAAAAAAAAACAAAAGCAAAAGAAATAGCATTGTGTTCCCATTAGCTCGTTAATTATAATATGTATTATGTTTTTATATTGAAAATTTTTAAAAGATAATTTTCAAGATATGAATTCCTCATGTTCTTCAATCTTTTTTTTTTAATTATTTATGTTAGTTTTACTAATGTCTTTAGAACGATTTAGTAAATAATATTATTTTTATATAAATAATTTTTTTTAGAATTGAGCTAAATAAAACTATAAAAATATTCACATAATTATACATTCAAAATTTAAATTTAAAACTTCTAATTAAATTAAAATATTTTTTTTATCAATAAATTTATACGTTTCATAGTTAAATAATACTAAGTTACTTGCGTTTATATTTCAAAATGTCAGAAGATTTGATCATGAGTTTTAATTAATAAAAATAAAGAAAATTATGATATAATAAGTCGAATTTTTAAGAAATTTAACATTTTTAAATTGAGAGTGATGCATATCTAGTAGGAAATAGTAAAAGCCATAATTTTCAAACATTCAAACTTTGATTGAAGTTTGAAATTTGATGCACAATGGTCCACAAAAATTCCATTTCCAAGGAATATTAAAAACCCATTTGTTTTTATCATTGTTCTTTTCATATTCGACTCAAGAGTTGAATTTCATGCATCATCGTCCTTTTGTTTTCTTACTTTTAGAGTGTTTCCTATGTGAAACTATTTTTTTATTAACTACTCAAAGCAATAATTCATTAGAGCTGTTCATGAACTTGAGTACAAATATTCGAGATTTTATTCTATACTTGACTTCGATTTTATCTTCTTTTTTTTTAGTATTGATATAAAAAAAGAATTGATCTTAAACTCATATATTTATATATATATATTTATTAATAGATTGATTTTGATATATATCTAATTTTATCATTTAAATTCAAATAAAATTTAAAAATTATAATAACTATATATATACAATTCAATATAATTTATGTGGAAGGATGATTTAATGCGGTGAATTTTTTTATAAATATTATATCAGGGGAGAGAATAAACGATTATAAATTTATTAGTTTTAAAAGAGATATACTATGAATAAAAATAAAAAATATATTTAATATAAATATAGTATTATCTCGATATAATAATAAAATTATTCATGAATAAAATTTAAGTTTAAAAAATATTAAAAATTTTTAAAAATTTTATCTGTTAATTATAATTTTTTTTAAGAATTAAGTTATATAAGCTGGCAAGTTGCATGATTGGTTTGTGCATTTTTTTTTTATCAGAAATAAGATGATTTCATTAGAAATTAAAACAAAGTACAAAGCAAGAAGAGGGTACATATAATAGAGAGAAACGAACAAAGAACACTACAAATTCAGATCAGCTGAAAGGGGTAGAACTCAAATCAAAAAACACAAACCAGAGAAGAAAAGACTTAGACAACCAACACAGTAAACAGAAAAACAAAACCAAATAAAACTTTAATAAACTTTTTGCAGTAAAGCAAAAAAAATTAACTTCTAATCAGCGGCGGAACTAAGATTTTACTGAGTAGGGGTCAGATCTGCGGCTGCTCCGAGCAGTGGCCGGTGGTCGTCGTGGGTGGCGGTAGTCAGTGGTGTGGTGACTGCTGGCGCCTGGCAATGGCTGTGTTTTGGGGAGGGAAGGGAACAGAGACACGGGGAGAGGGAAGGGAAGAAAGAAGAAGAAAACGCAGCCCTTTTAATTTTTTGAACTGGCCCAAGCGAAACGGCGTCGTTTCGCTTGGGTCGGTTTATTTTTTTTAAGTAAACTTCTGGTGAAACGGCACCATTTCGCCAGGGACTAATTTATAAAAAAAAAATTGAAATTGCAGCGAGGGGTTCGTCTACCTCTCGCTGCAATTTGCTCTGAAACTCAGCCTCCCTTCACAGGGCTGAGTTTCCACGCATCATGAGTCCTCCACGTCTGGCTGCTGGTGAGGAGAGGTCGTGTGACCCCACACGACCCCATGGTGATTCCGCCGCTGCTTCTAATCACCCTCCATAGAATGGCCGAAAACGTCAAGAGTGAGATCGAGAGCAGAAAAATCTACAGAGCCCAGTTGTTAATTATCCACCGAAGTCAGAAAAACAACATATATTTGAGAGAATAAACGACTATGCTACCTCATATAACCTTAAATTTGGATTATATTGAAGGAAAGAGAGGACCAGAGGCCCTTAATAAGGACTGAACAAGAATGAAGAACCTCCAAGATCTATAAAAAAAACATAGACTATAAAAAGAAGAGAGAGGAAAAAAATGTAAGACTGCTACTGATAAGAGCACCAACTATAGTTCTAAATCTAGAACTGAAAATATAGATAGCCACTTTACAAAAAAAAGATAATGAGCATCCGCAGATGAAGAGAGAAAAAGCTATTATATTCAGTTGTATGATTGGTTTGTGCATGATTTGGCCACCACCATGCTTCATATCTTACAAAAGCTTAAACTTTCATAGAATATTCCATTTGTATAACTACATGTGATAAAATCATTAACTATCTTTTAAAGTTTACTAAACATTCCCAAGCTAAATCCAAATCCACTCAAAAGCAACGAATCCATACAATATCTAAGATTTTCCAATATAAATATATATATATATATATATTAAAATATATACATTTTTTAAAATTTATTTTTCAAATTTTAATTTTAAAATACCCATTAATATATTAATTCAAATAGAATATTTTTTAAATTTATAAAATTTATGTTCAGTTAAATTTAAAATAGTAAACTTTTAAAATATAACCAGAAAAAAATTTACCGCTAATTATTTTGCTTTTTATGCTACTCGACTTCTTACTGGTGTATATTTTTAAATAAGTGTCTGTTAAATTATATGGTTAGTTATTTCATAATTTCATTAGTGTTAACTATTCTAAATTGATTTACTTTTAATTTTATGAGTGTTTTTTCTTATTATTTTATAAAAAAAAAATTTGACATTTTAAAATTTATTAAGATATACAAAATATTTATACACCGAGATATAGCCTAACTGTAAGTGTATTTTCTATAGATATATTTAGATTTGTTTTTTCTTTACCATATTATAACACTAAAAAAAACTATAAAACATTTTAAAATTATAAAAAAATGCCATATAATTTATTCCAATATCTACTTGATCTAAAAATTTGCAAGGAACCATAAACTACTAATAACCTACCATATAACAATTTGAGATATACACTCAATCTAATTATTAATAAATATTATTATATCTATGCATTTTTAATGGGTTATCATTTGTCTCTTGTAGTGAGGCATGGAAATATTTTAGAATTTTTAATATAATAAAATAATAAAGTAATTTATTAATTAACAAGAGATATGGTAATTTTCTATCAAAAAAAAAAATAGAGAGAGAGAGATGGTAATTGATGAGGAAAAGAGTAGTTACTCTATTAACTAAAAATGATTAATAATTAAATTCTTAATTTTTTATTTATAGAATTATGAATTTTTAATATATTATAGTTTTTACCATTTTAATTTATATAATATATTAAAATTTCAAAATTTAAAACATAATATATATTATAGTTTTTACCATTTTAATTTAATTTATTAATTTGATATTGATTAAGTAATTAATTAAAATTTATCATTGAATTTAATTACTATTTTAAATAATATGTGTAATTAAAATGACGATTATATTATATAATTTTTATAATTATACTAATAAAAAAGGAATTGGGGTATCTCCCGTAAGTAGGGACCACCTACCTCCTTCAAAATCTTATTGCCAGTTCAGTGTCTCAAATTATCAAAACTCTTCAAAAAAAGCCGAAAAATTTTCCCTCTCAATCTCTCTTCTTAAAAATGCTACAGTTTCTTTCTCTTCTGTTTCTCTCCTTTCCTTTTCTCACAACTCTTTCTCTAAACCAAGAAGGCCTTTATCTTCAGCAACTCAAACTCGGTCTTTCCGATCCAACTCGCTCCCTCTCTACCTGGAACGAACGTGACGACATTCCATGCAACTGGTTCGGCATCAAATGCGATCCTTTAACTCACCGAGTCAATTCGATCGACCTTTCTAACTCACAGCTCTCTGGTTCTTTCCATTCTTCTTTCCTTTGCCGCCTTCCTTCTCTCACTACCATCTCTTTCAACAACAATTCGATTAACTCTTCTCTACCCGTTGATTTCTCCACGTGTCAGAATCTCGAGTACTTGGATTTGGGCCAGAATCTTTTAGTGGGGTCCATTCCTGAATCTCTCGCTCTGTTGCCCAATCTCCGGTTCCTTAATTTGGCGGGAAATAATTTATCCGGTGAGATTCCGGTGAAATTTGGGGAGTTCCGGCGTCTTCAGACTCTGTTACTCGCCGGAAATCTACTCAATGGGACTATACCGAGTCAGCTTGGTAATATTTCAACTCTTGAAGACCTCTTTATTGCTTATAACCCGTTTACGCCGAGTCAGATACCGACTCAACTCGGCAACTTGACGAATCTTAAACAGCTGTGGCTCGCTGATTGTAAGCTTATTGGTCCAATTCCAGCGAGTCTGAGCCGTTTAACTCGTTTGGAAAACTTGGATTTGTCTCAGAACAGACTCACTGGGTCAATCCCGAGTTCGTTCACTGAGTTTAAGAGTATTGTCCAAATTGAGCTATTTATCAACTCTTTATCCGGCACGTTACCGACAAGATTTTCAAACTTGACGACGCTTAGAAGATTCGATGTTTCTATGAACGAATTCACGGGGAAGATTCCGAGTGAGTTGTGCGAGTTAGAGCTTGAGTCACTGAATTTGTACGAGAATAGACTGGAAGGAACCTTACCAGAGGGTATAGCCAAGTCTGCCAACTTATACGAACTCAAATTGTTCAATAACAAGCTCACTGGTCCATTACCGAGTCAACTCGGTCAAAACTCGCCGTTGAAGTCGCTAGACGTGTCATACAATGGATTTTCCGGTGAAATTCCGAGGAATTTGTGTGCAAAAGGGGAATTAGAAGACCTCATTTTGATATACAATTCATTTTCAGGGAAAATCCCGGAAAGTCTAGGAAAATGCCACAGTTTGGGCCGTGCTCGGTTGAGGAACAACAAGCTTTCTGGGACCGTTCCAGAAGAGTTCTGGGGGCTTCCACGGGTGTATTTGGTGGAGCTGGTGGGAAATTTATTATCTGGGCAAATTTCAAGGAGGATATCTTCTGCTTATAATCTCTCTGTTTTGCTGATTTCAGAGAACAGATTTTCTGGGTATATACCCATGGAGATTGGTTTTCTTGGCAATTTGGTTGAATTTTCTGCAAGTAATAACAAGTTTACAGGTCCAATTCCAGCAACTTTTGTTAATTTGAGTGTGTTAAATAGGCTAGTTCTTAATGGAAATGAATTGTCTGGTGGGTTCCTAAAAGGAATTCAAGGTTGGAAGAGTTTAAATGAGCTTAATTTGGCAAATAATAAGCTATCTAGTACAATCCCAGATGAAATTGGGGACTTGCCAGTGCTTAATTACCTTGATCTTTCTGGGAATTACTTTTATGGGAAAATCCCACTAGAACTTCAGAAATTGAAGCTCAATTTATTGAACTTGTCAAATAATAGGCTTTCTGGGGAGCTTCCTCCTCTGTTTGCCAAGGATATTTATATAAACAGCTTCATTGGAAATCCAGGTTTATGTGGTGACTTAGAGGGTCTATGTCCTCATATTGGTGAGTCTAAGCAGAAACTGAGCTGTTTATGGATTCTTAGATCCATTTTTGTTCTTGCTGGTTTAGTCTTTGTCATTGGAGTTGCTTGGTTCTACTTCAAGTACAGGAGTTTCAAGAAAGTCAAGAAAGGGATCATCACCATTTCCAAGTGGAGATCATTCCATAAACTTGGTTTCAGTGAATTTGAAATTGCTGAATACCTCAAGGAAGATAATGTGATTGGAAGTGGAGCTTCTGGGAAAGTCTACAAAGTTGTGCTAAGCAATGGTGAAACAGTAGCAGTAAAGAAACTAAATGGAGGGGGCAAGAAAGAGGATGCTGGTGCCAATTGCGATAAAGATGAATTCGATGTAGAGGTCGACACTTTGGGAAAGATAAGGCACAAGAATATTGTTAGATTATGGTGTTGTTGCAATACCGGAGACTGCAAGCTTCTGGTTTATGAGTACATGCCAAATGGGAGCTTAGGTGATTTGTTGCACAGCAGCAAAAGTGGCTTGCTGGATTGGCCAACAAGGTTTAAAATAGCTTTAGATGCAGCAGAAGGTTTATCTTACTTGCATCATGATTGTGTTCCTCCAATTGTTCATCGCGATGTGAAATCGAATAATATATTGTTAGACGCAGACTTTGGTGCTCGAGTTGCAGACTTTGGAGTTGCTAAAGTTGTTCAAGGAGTTAGTAAAGGGACAGAATCCATGTCTGTAATTGCTGGTTCTTGTGGTTACATTGCTCCAGGTATATTTATGCATCACTTCTATCCATTAAATTGCTACAAGTTGTCAATGTTGAATCCATATAAATTGTCTATTTTGCCATTGATTCAAATTAAGCTGTTTAAACAAAATCATCAGTTTAAATTTACAACTTATAAAGTTGTCTATATTAGCATTAGTTCTAATCAAATTGTTCATAATTTGATGCAGAATATGCTTATACTCTTCGAGTAAACGAAAAGAGTGATATCTATAGTTTCGGAGTAGTGATATTAGAGTTGGTAACAGGCAAGAGGCCTATAGATCCAGAGTTTGGAGAGAAAGACTTGGTGAAATGGGTTTACACAACTTTGGACCAAAAAGGGGTGGATCATATAATTGATTCCAAGCTTGATTCAAGTTTCCAGGATGAAATTTGCAGGGTTCTTGATGTGGGTCTTCGTTGCACAAGCTCACTGCCTATTAGTCGCCCATCGATGCGAAGAGTGGTGAAAATGCTTCAAGAGGCTAGTGTCGATAGCAAGCCTAAATCTAACAAGAAAGATGGTAAGCTTTCTCCATATGACAATGAAGAAGGTACTGATCTTGAAGTGTAGTTGAAGTATTTAGTTGAGAGTAGCTAGAGAGAGTTGCTAGTGAAATTATCTACTGCCTCTTTGGTATTTGATTTCATGGGGCAAAGGTATCGTTCTAGTCAATGACATGAGCTAGATAGGTCCACATGTCATTTGCTCTCTTTGAAAAGTGTAAAATACCTATATATATATATATATATGTATAAGATCACATAGATTAAGACAAGGAAGAACTGTAAAATAGATATTAATTAGTTGTTGCTTTCCTCTTTAGTTAGGTAATCGTAACATGCAAATATAAAATGAAATACATCTTTTCATTATATATATATATATATATATATTTAGCATTACAATATATTTTTTCGATAAATATGCATTTAGTGTAAGTTGTGTCTTTGTGTTTATCTTTCCATTAAATTTAGCAACCACTATTATACAATTGTACAATTTTCAATTCCTTCCATTTCTCTTATTTTTCTATTTTATGTAAGAAAGAATGTGTTTTATTTCAATTTAGAGATTGAATCTTTTCATTAAAAGAATTTATTATTTTTGTATATATATATATATTAAAAAAATAACAAAATTCAAAAAGAAAATAGTTTAGTGCATATAGAAATTCTGTAACTTTCATGAAAAAACCAACATATAAACATTATGAAGAAGGCAAAGCTCTTAGAGAGTACTTAGCCTAATTAAAAAAAATAATTTATAAGCACTAAATAGTTACAAGTTAATATGACTTATGAATATTTAAGATTTTAAATAATTATATATTTATTTTGAATGTTTATAAATGATTAATAAATAGTTAATATATTTAATAAAAAATAATTTATAAAAATATTTATCATTAAAATAATTAAAAAATTATTTAATAAATTATAATAAGAATATTTAATAAATTTTAAAAAATAAGTATAATATAATAATTTATATAGTTAAATTAATTTATAAATAAAATATTTATAAACACTAAAATAATAAACTCGGCCTTTAATTAGAAACTTATAAAATTTTTATAAGAATGCATTAATTTAAATTTGAGCTTTATAAATTAGTTTAACTAATTTATAAGCCACACAAAATACCTTTTTTCATGTTATTAATATAGAGATAAAAATGTATTTTTATTTTTATTTAGTCTTTTGTCTTCTACTAGTGCCTTAGTGAACTGAAATGATAGCTTGAAAGGTCCAAGTGGCAAAGACAAGTTTGGCAATTTAATGGAGAAAGCTGTATGCAAGTGCTTGTCTTCCATGGCCGTCCACCATTTAATGGGAGATTTTGAATTTTGGGTATTTTTTACCTCTTTAATATATAAAGATGATGAAAAGAATAGTAATAGATTGGTATGGTCTTTGCATTTATTAGGAAAATGACAATTTGGCTTACTAAAATTGACTACAATGATTTTTTCAATAATACACCCAAGAAGAAGTTTGAACTGTTTAAGAATTATTATGAATAATATTAAATATTAAAACACATAATTTTTTTATATTTAGTTTATTTTGAAGAGGAGAAATTTATCCTAAATTCTATTATTTATTGTTAGATAGTCGTTTATAATTTGATAATTTTTTTAATTTTTTCTTTGGGTGATTTTGAATTATATTAAAATTAGTTGTAAAAGTCATTGTATTCGTAATATATACATAATATATTTATAATATTTATAATATATTTATGTTATTATTAAAAGTAATTTATATATTCTCACTTGATATTTAATATATAGATAATATTTATATAATATATATATCAAAAGAATTTACAAATATAATTCTTTTTTCTGTTGCAAGAACAAGACTAGGAGTATTTTGGGAGAAATTTAACGAGTGATCTTTGTTATATAATTATTTTTCTGTAAAAATAGTTTTTTAAATATGACTATTCAGTTGAACATATCAAAGGAAAAAAAAAACTTAATTTTAAATTTTTTTTATCCGGACCAACTAAGACTATTCCTCTTATCAGAATACTATTAATTTCTTGGACTTATATTCTAAAAATGGATGTCATACCACTTGGAGGTGTTCCTATGCTCACATAAATTTTTGATGTTTAAAGATATGCAATCCCACTATCAATTACTTCAACAGCTTATCAGTATAGTCCAACATATAGGATTATGCCCTCTAAGAAATAGAGTACACTGGGCCAGAGTACTATTGACTTTCTTCGGATAATCTGCAGTAACTCTCTTTTTCACCATTGAATTGAGTCATACTATTTTAATAATTTCTATGGTAACTTATTTAAATTTTCTTCAATGTGCAAAAAATTGATCATATTCATAACTAGAATCTCCAAAGCATATGATACAATGCGTTGTTACACCTCCTTAGACATGCATCAAAATATGTTCATAGCCAAATTCATAATCATTTTCATGTGGACCTTGAATGTAATCTATTTTATCCAGAGTGCCATTGGATGTTGGTCTATCATCTTTCTCAAATTAAGACTAAGATATATGAAAAATAAAAATGAAACAATAGCTCCAAGCTTCTGAATTAGGTAGGTTCTGCCATTAAGAGCTAACTAATTATATCAACCTCGTTTCAAGCAAAAATAATCTAGTTGTAACAAGTAAACCCTTTCTTCCATTATAAGAAAGAATAGATTGATGTAAGTGATAAATACTAGGGAGCAGGAAGAAGATGAGTACAACACTTTCAGCATTAAGTATCTAGTCTCTTCTGTTTTTTCATAAAATGATGGTCCATAAGTTTGATGTTGAATCGTTCATAATATATATATATATATATTATATTTATATTATTGTTAATAGTAGTGTATATATATTTCACTTAAAATTTAACATATAAACTATATTTACACTGTATATATATCATATTTAAAATATAAAAGTAGTATATATTTTTGTAGCTTTAATTTAATATATGCATAATATATGTAAAACATATTCATAATACATATAATATATTTATATTACTATTAATAGTAATATATATATTCTTACTTAAAATTTAATATATAGATTACATTTGCATGATATATATACGTACATCATATTCGAGTAATATATAAAAGTAGTATATATATTTTCAATTAGAACTCAATATATATAAATATATGACTTGTATACGATTTATTTAAGTCCAAAAAGTGATAAAACTTTTACTTGGAGGATGGCATATTGTATTTTTATAGTTTCATAAACTTTTACCATAATTTGAAATTTTTTCAACATCATATTTTTGAAAAAAAAATTCTATTTTAGGGTAGTTATATAAAATTCCCTAAATTAACCACAATCGAACATGGTCTTTGAACAAAGAAACTAAATTGGGCTAAGGCTTTTGGATAAAAGCTCTAAAATCGAATGATTTTAGCCCATTGGTATAGGGTTTACGTTTAATATTTGCATAAACCATTTTAGCCCCTCGGCTTTCGGTTTAAAGTGGCAGGAAAATAATATTTCTTAGAAAAAAATATTATGTAACAATTTTTTTCAAAAATATCTAATTATTTAAGTATATTTTTATTAAAAAAAAATTAAATATATACTTTCAAAAGTGAAGTATATTCTTAATATGCTAACTATATCTTTGAAATGAGTATTTTTAAAATTAAAAATTAAAAAATGGATAATTCTGAAAAAAAAGAAAAATAGATAATTTTGAAAATAATTTTATTTTTTAGGTTGTTTTTAAAGAAATTCTTATTAAATATTCTTGGATATATTAATTTATTTATGAGTATGGGATATAATTTTTTGAGAGCATTGTTAGTAACTAATTAACATAATTTTATATATAGTAAGTACCTTGATGCTAGGACTAAGTATATTCAAAAAGAGGGAATAATGAGAGAAATTATTTTGTGTTTTTATCTCTTTCTTTCTTTCTTTATTTTTATCTTCATTAATTCTTTTTCAAAGTGACAGTGACAAAACATATAGCAAAATGCTTCTATCAATCTCTTATTTTTCCTTCTTTAGATGAAGTTTATTGTTTTTTTTTCTTGGACTTTTCTAATTTCTGACCTGAGGATATACATGTTAAACAGTAATAAATATTTTAACTTTTTATTAAAATATATTTTATTTTTATTAAAATTTATTAATATTATTTTGTAATAAGTATAATTTTTATTAATTCTTTCAAAAAAAAACAATTGGAATAAATTTTAATGAAAATGAAATGCATTCAAATAAAAATTATAACATTTATTATAACATATTCTCTAAGAATAAATGTTATAAAATTCGTTGGGGTTAGCTCAACGGGCCATCTGATGTTACTTTTACGGGAGGTTAGAGGTTCAAATCTCCAAAAATATATTTCTGACATTCGAGCTTTAAAAAAAAAAGAATAAATGTTAAAAATATATATATATATTTTTTATTTTTTAAGACAATTTAATTAAAGGAGTAGAAAAAGGAGCTTCGGTCTTATATTGATAGAAGAGTATGTGTTTAAAAAATATATTAATTAATATGTTACAATAAAATTATTATAATTTTAATATAAAATGTATTTAATTATTATTATTTTATATGTTAAAGGAAGAATTTTAATCATTAAAAAAAAGACAATTAACTGTAAAGATAATATAAGAACTCTCCATAAGGTCCCACATAAATTCCCATGGCAGTATGGCGCTCAAGCTCCGTATGAAACACGGTGTTGCAGAAAATAGATAGGAGACTTTATAATATGAATAGAATCAATCAATTCCAATTTTATAATGTGAAATTAATCTATTTTTTTATTATCATTTTTACAACTAGTTTCATTCTTGCTCTATGAAAAATTAACTTAATTACCTACTTGGAATGTAATGACATATTAAATTTCTTTTTTTTTTAATTTGAATTAATTTATGCCTTAACTGAAATTAAATTTCTTCTTATATAATTTTAATAACATATTTTCATATTTGATTTATATATTTATTGCTTTTTTTATATTCACATATTATTTTTAATTGTATAAAAAATTATTTTTTATATGTGATTTTAAGGCGTGAATCCTAATTAATAAGATAAAAAAAAGAAGTATGTATCTTAATTAATAAGGTAAAAAAATAAGTCTACATTACTAATTGAGTTAATCTATATATATTGATTTCACATTCGTGTATAATTTCATTTAAACATTGATTCACAAAATCTTAATTTACTTTTTTATATTTAAAATTAGAAAAGTTATCAATGATTAAATTATTGACTTCAATATAGATATATAATATTTATACATTATTATACTAAAATAGCTAATATTATCGTAATATTATGCTATGTATTATTGTCTCAATTATGTCAATAGTTTTATTTTTTAATATTTTAAATTAAATTTATTATTTATTATGTAATAAATAAATATTTATTTATTATTTATTTAAAAAGTTCAAAAAAGTTAGGATATTATATTTGATAGTGATTTATATTTGAGTAGTTCAAATAATATTATAGTAATAATTATATTTATTTAGAGAGTTCTAATAGAATTTATGATATTTTATTTGATATTAATAATAATTAATTATTTCTCTATATATATAAATACAAAAAGATCATAATTATGATATTATTATTCTCTTCTCTTATAATATATTCAGTTTTAAAATCATTGTTCAACTATTATACTATTATTTAATTAATAAATAGATAATATATCATTTTTTATATTTTTACTTTTATTTTTGATATTTTTTGATATTTTATTTAATTTATTCTTTATTTTTTTATTTGATTATCATCTTTATAATTATAATGAAGAATATTATCATTTTTTTTATAGTCATTTATTGCTCTTTTCCTTGCTTTTCTTTCATTATCAGTTATTATCCAATGTAGTTTATTTAAATAATTTTCTATTTATGTGATTATTTTTAATTTATATGATTTTTCTATTTTTAGTTTTTTTTGAGTTTTTTTTAAATTAATTATTTTTATTTAATTTTGGGTAAACTCTAATTTTGTTTAATTCATGTTAAAGTTTTTTAATTTCCATAATTTAATTTTTTAAGTTTTTATTTTAATTAATTTATTATTGAATTATTACTTTTAATAAACATATATACATATTTATGAAAAAAATTTCTCCAACCGAATTAAACGAAATAATATTCCAATATTCATTTTTTATTAATTTATTGGTCATCTCTTTCATAATAATATATAGCAAGTGACTATGCATAATTTTTATTTTATTATATATGATAATAAAAAAAAGTCTATATTGCTTTATTAGTTGGGATTTGGTAACAATAAATTTCTCACATTAATATTCCAAAAATACAGAAAAAAAGGAAACAGAAATGTCAATTTAATTTAGTGTAGGAGAGGTTTCTTGCTTTACATGATAAGTCTACGTGAAGAAATAGAAATTATGGTTTGGCTGTTAATATTATTTCTTTCATTATTTATATGTTTGATTTTTATTTTTTTAATTTTTATGCATGGGTAGGGAAAAATTGATCTTTAATATATTATTGAGAGCAATATGAATTTACTGTTAGACTGTATTTCGGTGTGTATATATATATATATTTATTTTTTATTTATTTTTCTTAATTTTTTTAATTAATATTCAAGAAATTTTATAAGTAGCTTTGTGTACACTCAAGGTTGACATTACGTTACAACTGAAATCAAAATCTGCAGTCTCTATTGTGATATGAAACAGTTCTGAGAGATTTCACCACCTGCAGATTGCCCCATCTCCACTCAACCCTTTTTAATTAATTCTTTGATTATTAACTTTCTTTTTTTTTTAAAAATGGCTTTGTTTTATTAATTTTAATTATCTATTAAAAATTGGTTTTAATAATTAAGAAACAAAGGTGCCTTTAGACAGAGTCCGATAACTACTTTTATTCTTCTACAAGTTTTCACACATATTCTTATACACAACTCAAGCACAACCAAATTTAAAATCCAAGCAACCCTAATTCACCATTTTTAAATTATTATTATTATTATTATTATTATTATTATTATTATTATATTCCATTTCCAATTATCAATTAATATTTGTTGTCAGATTATTATTTTTTTAGAATATGATTAGTAGTGTGAAATCTTAAAATTGAGTTTTCAAATACATTAAGATACAATTTAATAATAAATGCATATTTTTCTAAATAATAGATCTAAAATTAATTTCTCTCTCTCACATACTAATACTAAAAAAAATGAGTTTTCAAATCGACATAAATTTTCATGAAATATTGTTTAAATTTATTTCATGTCCCATGCATGAATAAAAATATATATATAATATAACTTTAAAAATTTAATTCAATGCTTAAGGATTAACTTTATTTGTAAGTGTAAAATATATATGTTTTTTTCTCATTTATAATTCTCTTTGTCTTGGTTGATGAATAATCATTCTTTTAATTAAATTTTAAGATATTATCTTATTATATTTATGAATTTGCCCTTAAAATAATAAATTAACATGATAAACAATACATATTAATTATTTTTTAGATTAATTTCATTTTATTTTAATTTTTTTAGGTAGTAATATCCCTCTCTCTCTCTCTTTCTTTCTTGGGTAAGGACAAAGAGAGAGATAGAGTAGTCAAGTGTTCTCAATCATGCTAAGAACCAAAAAGTGAGAAAAAGAGTTTAATTCCATTCTACAATACCATCAAGAAGAAACTAATCAATTGCTTGAATCATATAGAGAAACAAAGAGAGGGAGAGAGAGAGAGAGAGAGGAGAACAAATTGCTTTAGAAGAGAAATTGCTTTTCTTTCTTTTCCTTTTTTTTAATCTCCATCTTCACTCATTATTTTCTCTTTTCTCCCTTCTTTCTTTTATAGTTTTTGTTTATTTTGGAGTAGCAGTAGAGGAAGAGGGAGAGAGAGAAAGAAGAGCTCAAGAAAGAAAAGAAATAATTAGTATATTGATTAATGGGCATAAGAAGATCAAGAAATAATGACTTGGTGCAATGACTGTAATGATGTTCAAACCATTAAAAGAAGCTCTGCTACTCCTTCTCCTTCTCCTTCTTCCAGTAATAATAATAATAATAATACAATTCTTATTGCTCAAAGACACAAATATCAAACCCTGCTCAGAAGCTGCCCTTCTTGTGGTCACCAAATCAAATCCCAAGATCAGGTTTTGTATACTACGACTCCCATATCCTTTTTATCATTTCTGTTGATTTGCTAGCTTCTGTTCGTTACTATTGAGGAACAACCTAGCTGTGAGTGTATTTGTACTATGCTCTGCTAAATAATAGATTGGATATAGATTCTCTTTTCCCGTATGTAAATATTTATGCACTACTTCGCTAGCTTCTGTTTGTTACGATTGAGAAAAAATTTAGTAGCAAGTTTATATTCTCCAGAGCAGTAGATTCTGCATCCATTCTTCCTATATATATAAATACTTATATTATGTGTGTGTGTTTGTATATATATAGGCAAGAATCCATGATTTGCCAGGGCTACCAGCTGGAGTGAAGTTTGATCCAACAGATCAAGAGGTGCTTGAGCATTTGGAAGGAAAGGTGAAGGCTGATGTTCGTAAGCTTCATCCTTTAATTGATGAGTTTATCCCTACCATTGAAGGAGAGAATGGAATTTGCTATACCCACCCTGAAAAATTGCCAGGTCAAAAAATATCCATATAATTAATTATTTCTAGTTAATTTCTTATATTTTAATTATCATAAAAATCTGGGAGTTCTTAATCATTTTCTTGATTAATATTTTCATGCAACATATATATATATATATATTATTAATAGATCATGCATGGTTATTAACTAACATCGTTTATATATATATATGTAGGTCATTGATGTTCTGAAAAATAAGGTTTTTCATTAATAGGTGCATACCCAAGCTGCAAAAAATAATAATAATAATAATAAATTTTACACCAAAAATATTCGATCATTGAATTATTAACTTGGCAACTATAAGTTCTAATTTTTTTTAAGTGAAAATTAGTGTTTTTTTTTTGTTGAATAGGCTTTTTTTTTTTCCTTTGAAAATGGAAATGTATGTGAAACTCTGTTGATCAGAACAGTAGTTAACCTATCTTCTTATTTGAAGAGACCCACCAACTAATTTAGTTATATACATTTATAAATATATAGCTTTTGCCATTGAACTAGAAGAAACCCATTATACCTAGAAATGAAGAAACCCTCCAACTAACCCTAATTCCACAATATAATTCTTACAAGCATTACTTTTCCAATAATGGTATATATATATATAACATATCAAATTTTCATCTAAATAATTATACATACATTTCATTTGACCTAATTAATTAATTACACGGAAGACAGATAGAGACGATTAATATCGTTCCCCATAGCTTTGAGGATGGTTAATTAACATTATCCCTCTACCTTTTGAAAATGATTTTTCATACTTATAATTTTTTGTCTCCTATACTTATTATTTTCTTATAGTCTGGAGTATGTGATAGTCTGCCTACTTGATTGCCTCCTAATTCTATTAAGGAAAGAAATATGAATAATTTCTTTATTATATACTAATGTTTGAACTCAAAATCTCACAATTCTAAATTTGTTGGTTTTTTGTTAATATATGTAGGAGTAAGCAAAGATGGGCTTGTTCGCCATTTCTTTCACAGACCATCAAAAGCATACACAACAGGAACAAGAAAAAGAAGAAAGGTACACACAGACACAGAAGGTGGAGAAACAAGATGGCACAAAACAGGCAAAACTAGGCCAGTTTTTGTTGGTGGAAAGGTGAAAGGATACAAAAAAATTTTAGTTCTTTACACTAACTATGGGAAGCAAAGAAAGCCTGAAAAGACCAATTGGGTAATGCACCAATATCATCTTGGCAACAATGAAGAAGAGAAAGATGGTGAGCTTGTTGTTTCTAAAGTTTTCTACCAAACACAGCCTAGACAATGCGGAGGTTCAGTCTTGAATAATAATAATAAAGAGTCTCATCATCATCTTAGTCTTCCTTCAAAATTAAAAGGATCATTACAAAGTAGCCATGATCAAGGAGCTAATAATAATAGTCTCAAGAATTCAAATCTTGTTGAGTATTATAGTCCTTTTATTTCCTTTGATCATCAAAGTGGCCAAACTAGACCACCAAACCCTCCTCAATTGCTTCCTCATTTTGCTGTCCATGATGGGTCTTCTTTTATCCCTTGAAAAATAAAAAATAAAATAAAAAAGAGAAAAATTCAAGGGATTATATGAAGAAGAAAAGGGAAGTATTGGAAAAGTTTATTAAATAAATTACTATACATATTATTAATATTTTCAATGATTTCGATGAGGTTTGAATTAAGATTCTATTCTGTCCATTCGAATCTTAATCGGAATTAAATTTAAAAAAAAATACGCATGTATTATTAATTAGGATCAATAAGGTTTTTTTAACTAAAGACTGCCAGTAGAAGCCAAGATTCTTCAGGGTTAAATTTGAAGATTTTGGCTAAACTTGTTATTATATATAACTTACTTTCTTTTTAATAACTTTTTTTATATATATTTCATATATATTATGTAATGCGCATGCTTTGTACAGTGTGAGGAACAGATCTGAAGATGTAAATTTTCACATGGGCGATGACCCTTTCTCTTTGAGAATGTTTTAACTTTGAAAACTGTACAATGAGGATTTTATATTCTTACATTAAATATATTCTAACAGGTTTTCATTTTGATTCTTGCATGTTTCTTTTCCACTTTACAATGATGATGATGATGTAAGATTTACAACTTTCCAATGATGCAATAATTTCACTACTTCCTTTTTATTTCTGTTTGTTATTTTTCTTTTTAAGAAATGTCATGGCTAATGGAAAGTCGATTTTGATTTTATTATTTTGGAGAATATATATTTATTATTAAACATTGATTGTAATTTTGTTATTTAAGAGAATATATATTTATTATTAGACGTCAATTTTAATTTTATTATTTAGGAAAACATCCATTTACTTTATTTCAATGTAATATGTTCATTTATTTAATCGAATTAAGGGATGAGCGAAGGAAATATTTGAAAAATTAGCTTATAAGACAAACAACCATACCTTTGAGCTTGTATTTAAATTTTATTTTTTTAATTAAAATAGAAGCAAATAAATCATACTCAACCCTTTATAAGAACATTGTGCCTACAAAAGTTGATTAAATTAAATCTGGAACATTGATGGCTGATTCATGTTAATTTCTTTTAATAAAATGTAGCTAATTGTTATGAAATTTTGTCCATCCCATATCATTTTATATAGCTTTTATTTATCATTTGACTAACAATTCCCTATTTTATTAAAAAAAATTGAAGAGTGTAAAGCTTAAAGTGTGTATAAATTATATATACACCCCAACAAACTCTTATGTACGCTTTTGCTGGTCCATTTATAACTATTAAGACAAATTTAAATTTTGGTCTTTGAGTTATTAGTAGAGGTGGTCTATCAAAATTGTCAATATCAATCCAGTTGTCATTTGGGATTCCAAGCTTCAATGGATTCCCAGGTTCTGAACCTGAGCTTCTCCATTGATGCAATAAGAATTAAAATGAAAAGACGAAAATCGATACTGAATCCAAGAAAACATGTACTTATCGCTAAATTGTGACTTGGATCGATTTGCAGACTTTAGGTAATATAACACTGCATATGAACTTCAGATATATGTACGAGAATCTAGATTTCCTCCCTTTTGACATGAAATATAATATATGCCAACAGACTTCACCAATCTACTGAACAATATACAGCTAATTGGTCCATAAGCATATGCAGATGCCTAGAGCTTTTCCAAGCAATTCTTCCAACAATCTATCCATTTAAGCACCCATGGCCATGGAATATTTTATTGATCAAAAGTCTACAAAAATCTGAAAGCTGTTACTTATTCAGGATAAGTGTTTCGTAAAGAGCTACGATATCTTTCTTCTTGGGATACCTTAGCTTTTGCAATTCATCACCAAAACCATGCTCGATGAGCTCTTGCCGCAGTTTCACCACAGTTAATTTGGAATAGTTAACTGAAGCAGCCTTCTGATATTCACCACCTTCTTCATTTTCCTGAAAAACAGATTCAATCTCTGATGTTTTGCATTTTTGCAGGGTCTTAACATTCTTGGGTCTTTTCGTTTCTGGAGTTATTTCTTTGTAGTTCATCACCGGTATTGAATAAAAACTTGTATCGTCAACTTCTAACCTTGAGTGTTTCCCGCCAGAGTAAGTTTTCAGCATCGAATCCATTGAAGATTCATTTGAAACATCAGGAGTTAAATCCAGCTGAAGTAAATTTAGTCTTTCTTCCATTGATTCTAGCTGTAAAGATGGTGCTATCACCATTCTGTTTGCCTCTGCACGTGCTACATGCCCAAAGTCCAAACTACTATCAAGGATCTGAACAGAGCTTACACATTGCTCACACTTCTTTTTCAACAACTCTATCTCTTGATCTCTCTCTCTCACCGTTGCTTCTAAAAAAGCTATCGTAGACATGGCATAACCCTCTGAAGCTGTCGACTTCTCAGCTTCACCTGCAAGCTCCATCTTTTCTCTTTCCAAGATCTCAATAGGACTATGTGCACTTCTGGTCTGGGCAAGATTATCGACGGTAAGCTGCTGGGTATCACACTTTTCATTTTGAACAGTTAACACTTCTGATTGTGCTGTTTCAATGAATTCATTTGCCACCTCAGCTTCCTCTTCTGTAACTTTAAACTTTGCATGTGATTCTTCAAATCTTTTTGACTCAGAGAAGTACTTTTGCTCTGGTTGGACTCTGTCCTCCATCAGCGTCTGAGCTTCTCTCTCCATTGACTGAGCAGCAGTTTCGACAAACTCGTACTTTTTAGCTAAATCTTTGATGTGAAGTCTTAGATCAGATAATTCCAAGCCATTACTTTCTATCTTTGTTTGGGCAGCCTGAATGCATAAATAAAGCACCAATAATATGCATGCAAGCATAAAATAAACATTCTATAAGCTTCTTGAAATTGGGGCTTACTGTATTACAAATAGTCAACACATCAAAGAAGTTTAAAGATGCTAACCTTCGACTCCAAAGTCAAAATGGTAATTCTTTCCTCAGCCACTTCAAGCTTAGTCGTCTTGTCCTTAATTTCCTCATCCTGCCATTTTAGAACTCCCATAAGTACCTTAAAGCTTTATTTGAACAGTTATAATATATATAAATAAATGTAATCCATATAAAAACAGCTATCCCGGGAAAAAATTATGACAAGAAGTCACATATCTCAATTTCAAAATACCCAAATATGCTCATTTTTATAATCCTCCAATACTACACAAACCTGGTTTCTTTTATTTTCCTAGCTAAATGGCCTTCTCCTTCTTTCCTCATGTCTTGATTCCAATACTTCCTCTAAACTTTTTCTTTTAATTGTACATAATAACACATGAGGTTAGGCATTTATATTTTCAAGTTAAGCCAACAGAGAAAAAGAAATTCCTTTCTAGATTTAGTTGTACAAATTATGAAAATCATATCTGCAGTTTACACTCACAAGATCCAATTGAAATCTTCTCTTTCCTTGTTCTATGTTCTTTTAGAATATGTGTAAGCTCTTAGAATTTTGAACAATAATTTGCGTCAAATCACTATTTTCACAACCAAAAGGGAATGGGACAAAACAGTCTTTCATCTTAATTTGCTGCACAGGTGTTGTGCTCCCAAGCATTCAAATTGTGAATCTAGCATTATCTGCTTAATTTTTATTTATAGAAATATGTGCAAGTGTATAGATGTTGTACACAACCTTTTCTGCCAAACTGATGTTGAATCTGGCTCTCAGATCTTCTTCTTTAAGCATTGCCTCCTCAATTGCCTTCTCTACAGCAGCCCTGGCTTCGTTTACAGCAATGTCATACTTCTCTTTCCTTTCACTTTCCTCTTTCCACGCAAGCCCTGATTGTAAAATAGCTTCACTCAGATCTTCTTCTCCAGGCTTTACCTCCTCAGCTGCCTTCTCTGCAGCAGCCTTGGCTTCATTTACAGCAATATTATACTTCTCTTTCCATTCACTTGCCTCTTTCCATGCAAGCCTAGATTGCTCAGCAGCTTCGCTCAGATTTTCTTCACTAAGCTTTGCCTCCTTGGCTGCCTCCTCTATAGCAGTCTTGGCTTCAATTACAGAAATATTATACTTCTCTTTCCATTCACTTGTCTCTTTCCATGCAAGCCTAGATTGCTCAGCTGCTTCACTCAGATTTTCTTCTCTACGCTTTGCCTCCTCGGCTGCCTCCTCTATAGCAGCCTTGGCTTCATTTACAGCAATATTATACTTCTCTTTCCATTCACTTGCCTCTTTCCTTGCAAACCTAGATTGTTCAGCAGCTTCCCTCAGATTTTCTTCTCTAAGGTTTGCCTCCTTGGCTGCCTTCTCTATAGCAGCCTTGGCTTCAATTACAGCAATATTATACTTCTCCTTCCATTCACTTGCCTCTTTCCATGCAAGCCTCGATTGTTCAGCTGCTTCACTCAGATTTTCTTCTCTATCCTTTGCCTCCTCAGCAGCCTTTTCTACAGCAGTCTTGGCTTGATTTATAGCAATACTATACTTCTCCTTCCATTCACTTGCTTCTTTCCATGCAAGCCTAGATTGCTCAGATGCTTCACTCAGATTTTCTTCTCTACGCTTTGCCTCCTCGGCTGCCTTCTCTATAGCAGCCTTGGCTTCATTTACAGAAATATTATACCTCTGTTTCCATTCACTTGCCTCTTTCCTTGCAAGCCTAGATTCCTCAGCAGCTTCACTCAGATCTTCTTCTCTAAGCCTTGCCTCATTAGCTGCCGTCTCTACAGCAGCCTTGGCTTCATTTACAGAAATATCATACTTCTCTTTCCATTCACATGCCTCTTTCATAGCAAGCCTAGACTGTTCAGCAGCTGCACAGATCCCAGATTTTCGATGTTCTGCTTTGTCAATATCCTGGTCGTCAACTGCTCTTTCCTTGGTTAATATCTCTTCATACTTTCTTTCCCATCCCAAGGATTCCTGCTTTGCATAATCCAGCATGTTGAGTGAACTAGAACATCTTTCCTCCAATAGACTGCACTTGCTCTCCAGATCAATTATTCGGCTCTTATACTGATACGAGAGCTTCTTGAAGTCATTTATAGCATTCTCATAGCACTTCTGATATTCGGCTTTTAACTTCTCACTTGCTTGCAGCTGTTTATGAAGAAATTCAATCTTATCTTCTATCGATTGGCATTTCAACATGAGGAAGTTCTTCTCTGATGAAACCTCATCTATCAGCTTCTTAACATGATGGACTATTGGGCCTTGCAAACTAAATACAACAGTTTTAGATGATAGCTAAGGCACAAGAGAATGTTTTGTGGGGTTAGTTTCATTGGAAAGGACAACTTGGTCTCTATTAGAACAATAAACTATATAGCTTAAAAATATGCAATACATGGAACTCGTTCTTAACAATAAACTCATTTGACCAGGCAGCTCAAATGATGCAGCAATAAAAAAACATGTATAAAAGTAAAAATCACTTTTTGATGGATAGTACCAATGCTTGATCCTGTAACCCAGAAGCATTAGTTATCCAAAATCTAAGACATGAGCAATCTGGCTTCTCACCAGAGTGAAAGGATCAGATGATAAACAGTGGCATAAAATTTGCAAAGAATCAACAAACACTAACCTCTTCCATAAAAAGGAGGAAAGCTTCTGCCATTTCATAGGACCATAAGCTGATGCTTCATACGTGAAGAGAAGACTTTCAAGCACCTGAGCAATATAATTGTTAATTCATCATGAATAATACAGATAGATAAATGGCATACTGAATGCAATGCTGTCAAAACACATACATTAACATACAAAATTAAGAATTCATCACATCAGAAACCACTTCAGAGATAGATGAGTAATAATTTTATTAGTTTCTGTATAGTTGAATCAATGGAAATAGTAAGAAATTTCAACAGGCTCTGACCCTGAGAAACATGGGCTAGAGATGGAAATTCATATCACGGCGCATGATAATTATGACTGCACTGTGCCACTACGCATGATAACAAAAGATATATAGCAACCACTCTCTGATATTTCCTATGCTTTAGGAGAGCAACTTCAGACTTATAGCTAGTGAAACATCAGAAAAGCACAACCACTACCATCAGAATTTGGTAAGAAAAAATTGTCATTTGTAAACAAATGCAGGAAAAGCGTCTACTTAGAAAGAAAGGAAAATAAAAACATGTAAACGGGTATACCATAGGAACATTTTCAATCCTGGCATCAGCAACTAGAAGAGCTTCTTGCAATTTCTTTTCCATGCTTTGTATGGCATTTGAACATTGTAAATCTGACTCCATAAATCCATCTCTAGGGCAGTCCTACACCAGTGTCCAGTAGCAACAAAAGAGGATGTCAATCAGCCTGTAAATATAAGGGTAAGCAATTGGCATTCATTTATTCAAGTACAATGTGGAGTCTTATGTATTATTTATTACTTGCTTGAGCTTATTCAAGTATGATTTTCTAACAAAATAAAGCTAACTAGAAAAATAAAAAAAAAATTAAAATAATAAAAATATATTAACCTAAGTTTTTCCAAAGAAAACCAGGAAAGAGAACATAAAACAGAAACAGAAATATCCAGGGGAAACACATGCCAACTGCTATAATGATCACAAAAAGGTAGAAGAAATGACAATAGAAAATTAGAAGTCATAAAGGCACTAACCTGCCATGAGGTAGATACTATGGGAATTGCAAAATTGTTAAGAACATCTAGGAATGATTTTGTGATATTGACAAGAAAACGTCCTGTCACAACAGTACCTCTTACTTGCTTAGGCTTAGTTCTTTCATAAACAAACTTTCTAAATGCATCAAGCCCAGACTGAAATTCTGGTCGAAATTTGTCTACCTGGAAGCAAACCACATGAATTGTTACAATAGAAAGACAGGGTATAACAAGTTCTTAATCCCTAAACAGGAATAAGAGAACTGATACGAAGAATTACTTACTGAAACTCGGTCAAGATGCTGAAGGTCAAGTTCATTGTTTACAGGACGAACAAGAGTGAAGCACTCTTGATTTGGAAAAACAGCTCGAATTGACTCGCGAATCTGGTATCATTACATAGCAAAATCATCGTCAGCATAGAAAACCCTAAAGCTAAAAGAATACCCAACCCCATTGATATGAAAAAAAACATCAGCAATCAATAATATTCAATCAGTGAATTAGTACATCAACAAGTTATTATTTGCTTTCTTCTCAACTATGATTCAAATTGGTGAAATACTGGAAAAGAATTAGGTGATAGAATTGGCTTCTTTTCAAATATGATTTTAGGTCAACATATTCAAACTTGTTTATGTAAGGGGAACATTTGAAAATTAATTAGAAGCTCATGTGAGCACAAGTAATGATCAAAATGATCCTTTTGTTTTTTCCTTTTGACTAGAATAGGATTCCTGATAGCTAATGCCAAAAACAGAACTATATAACAGGTAGATATTTCACAGCTAAGATACGCTCACACTCAAATACAGACCAAAACAAATAACAAAGAGAATACAATAAGATTGTCATTCATGCATCATTATGATTTTACTCTGATTATGCCAAACTAATTGGCAACAAAAATGAAGGTAAAAATCATCTAGAAAAGGCTGACCAAAAACAAAGTTGGTTAAAAAAATGAGAAACAAATGTTAGGAAGAGATTGGGACAAACTCTTATGAACATGTATGGACCACAAAATAGAGACACAGAAACCACTTGTTGATTACCAAATACAAGTTACCATGGTAAGGATAGACTATGATTTGATAACATAAGCTGCTCAATGATTTGATAACTTAAGCTGCTCAATGATTTGATAACTTAAGCTGCTCAGTTTAGACCGGTAGCTATTTAGGACATTATCTATCAGTGAACCTAACTTTTTTCTTATTACAACTTCTTTTTAGTCTAAAAACAAACTCATAGCTGATGGCTTTAAGCCAAGACATTGCTGTAGTGCTATTAGCATCTATGATAACTCATTAACCACTTGAATAAGTACCTTGGATCCTGCTGCTATACTTTCAAGATTTCTTTCAATGAGTACCTGATTTTTGGCTGCAATATCCTTTCCACTTCCCAGCACTGGCCTTAAGGCAAGTTCTAGATAATCACGAGGTGTTATTTTTGTATTGTCCTTTGTCAAGTCCAAGTAAAAATCCTGACAGCAGCAAACCAGAACGTGGCATGAAAATTAAAACTAATTGATGTGGATAATAAGGCTATTAGGAACCTACAGGTAATTCTTTTAATGAAAGAAAAGGTAAACTTTTGTTAACAAATACAAACATACAATGTTGACAGCTCATTATCAAGCTATCGTTGGGAAACAAATGCAGCACAATATGAAAATAATGAAAAACTAATCACCCTTAAAAGCCACATGAAGACCGGGGAGAAGGGCCCAAGTTCAGAAATAAAGTCGTTTCCTTCAGAGGCTCTACCGTGAATATGCTTAGTCATTTCAGTGACAAGATAGAGATGATCAATTGCAGCTTCATCAATAACACCTACCTGAAAATAAGAAAGGACAAGAATAATTAAGAAGAATATATAGTAGAATTGAGAATACAAAATTTTCTGTTAAGGGACAAGATCACATCTATGAAATATAAAGACGGTTAATCATGCCTTGCAGAAAAGAATGTACCAATAAACCAAGTTAGGAAATCACATAAAATATAAGTACTAACCTGATTGTAGACAAACAAGCTTGATAAAAGGGCTGCCAAGGAGAATATAGGGGCACTGCACATTCCCTGCGGTTTCAAATAGGAGCAGTCAGGTAAAGGAAAAAATAACGGCACAGTTATGCATAACGGCAAAAGATATTTAGTTGAGCAGAGGATTTGGGGAAAGGGGGGAAGATGGCAGGGTCTATGTACATAGAGATATAATATGATCTAGGAAGATAACTTCACATGAAAAGGAAATGAATGACCAAAAGAAAAGCCATTATCCTCAGAAGAAAAAAAGGAATGAAACAACAAAAAAGAGTGATAAGAAAATTACTTAAAACATATATTTACCATGCTCAGTGCAATACCAACAACCACAGAAGATATTGCTCGACCTGATTTTCTTATATTCATTCCCTTCTTTTTTTCTTCTTTTAATGCAGCAATATAAAGAAGAGGTTAATCTTCCTTTTACAACTACCCCACTGATGTGAAACATGTTGAACATATGAAACAAAACCAACTATTTTAAGTATCACAGAACAAATCTCGTTCACTTAAGCTCAATACAACCTTTTAATTGATTTAAATATTAGATAAAAAAAAAAGAATCTGAAGAGACACTTTTCTGTGATAATATAAAATCAGAGGCAAACTTGATGAAGATGAAGGAATTCAGTGATCACCAAAGAAAAATCTTTGGTATAAGCATAATATAGGCCTTTAATTGATTTAAACAGCAACACAAAACTCAAATCACCATTTGCATGTTACTTTGATAGCATGAGATCAGAAGACAACAAAAAAACTTAACTGTTTGATCAGAAGCATTTATTCCTCCACTGTCCAACAGTAAAAGGTTGTATTCAGTCTCATCCAATGCAGTTCTCTTCAATGGCATACTCCACATCCAAAGCCCTTTAGTGCATGGTTCAGGGGTAGATGCAACTCGAAATCCAGTGATCCTACCAAGAAACTATGGCATGTTCAAACAATAAGTACATATGAGTTTTCACTTCAAGCTATATACTTGAAAAGTTTTTATCAATGAAGAAAGGAAACTGAGACCCAATTGACTGATCATTTGATAAAGGCATGCAGCCTGATCTCTAATACCACAATAATATGCTGCAGTTCTTTCACTAAGGAAAAAACCAACCTTTCAGTTCCTACACTTAAATTCCATATAAAACAATATCATGCGATATGCATAAGCAATTACAATTATAATTGAGAAACTTTTGAAGCTTTTAAGCAAATCCAAACTCTAAGATCCTATACAGCTACATTTTGTGAGCCAAGCAACATCATGATGCTGAAAATGACCCAAAATAATATGACTGATTGATATAGGCATACAGCCTAATCTATAATACATAATAACACGCTGCACTTCTTTCACTAAGGATAAAACCAACATTGCAGTTCTTACACTTCAATTTCATACAAAAATAATTTCATGCAATGTACATAAATAATTACAGTTACAAATTGATGAATCTGAAGTTTATAAGCAAATGCAGACTCTAACATCATATTACAACTGCATTTTGCGAGCCTAACAACACGTGATGCAATGCTGAAAGTGAACCAAAATTAATACCAATGGACCTATAGAACAGGAACCATTTTCCACAGAGATAGACCTGTAGAAAGATAAAAACACTATCTTTAGATACTCAACTCCATTATTTTTGTTTCAAGAAAAATTTTCCTTGCAAGTCAATTTACAATTAAACAGACGCAGCTGCTTGTAATTTTACATCACATAATCTAGTGATCTTAAGGCAATTCTCACATTGATAGAATTCTTTGAGGTTGATTATTCTAAAATTTAACATGAGTACATGACTATATATATTGCAACTTAAGTCTCGTAATAAAGCAGAACATTTGCTAATGGATTGTGACAACACATTGATTTTATCTCTTTTTACTACTTTCATTCCTTATGCTTTCAAGCAATAACTTAGGTGCAATGCCTGAGAATCCGTCCAGAAAGAATGTAAACTAGGAAAATATTAATGAGCTAAAGCAAGCCTCTTTTCATTGTATATATAGAATACAATTCGAAATTTCAAACACAACTGGAAATAAGAACACAAATGGAAACATGATGATCTTTTTTGTTTTATTTCCACAAAAAGCGAAAAAGAAATCATGGAAAACAGCATAAACCAAGTATGAATCACGATCGACCTTCTCTATTATCTTTCATTCCTTCTCTTAAGGTTTTTCAGATACCAAGAGGATCCATAATAAAAATGCAAGAGAACATAGCTTTTGTCTGTTTTCTTGCAAATATGAGGAGCCCAAAACTATAAATAAGCTTTGAAATGTACAATATTAGTAATCAACAAAAACATGAAAAAATAATATTTCAGGAAAAGACAATGGCACATAATGCATAATACTAACAATTCCGAGAAATTTTCAACAAGACACAAAAGTCTAAATTACTCATAAGCACAGGATTGAAAAGAAAAGTGATTAGGACATGCAGATATCAAAAACCACATAATGGGTAACAATAACAAGCTCCAAAAGATTCAAACAAAAATAATACCATAACCAAATATCCAAAAGGCATGTTTTGCAAAGTTTCCACCTTTCGCAACAATGGCAGCGGGAAAGGGGTTGATCATGATAAAAATTGAAGAATGTGAAGGAATTAGTTACCTGGTTCAAGATGCAATCAAAAAGCACATAATGGGTAACAATAACAAGCTCCAAAAGATACAAAGGACCAAAATCAATACCATAACCAAATACCAAAAGGCAAGTTTTGCAAAGTTTCCATCTTTTTTTTTCAAAAAAGCAGCGGAAAAAGTGTTGATCATGACAAAAATTGAAGAATGTGAAGTAATAAGTTACCTGGTTCAAGATGAAGCTTTTACCCTGACGGGGAGGGCCACATACAGAGACAACAGCAATGGGTCCTTCAATTTGATGAAGAAGATTAATGGCATCTTGATCAAGCTTAAACTCGCCACTATCATCACAGTAGACAAAGCGTATTGGCTTCCCTGAATTGCCATCATTAAGACTGTCACTGTTCAACACCTCGGCCATCGGTTTGTTACTGTTTGCTCAGTGATCGACGCTTTGCTTATATATATAGAGAAAACGGAGAATTTATTGCCCGTTGTCTAATTAATTTTATAAAAAAAAGGAAATAAACAAGTCTAAATTAAAAGTATTAATTTTTTAAAGTAAAATAAAATATTGATATTCAAAAAAAAAAACCAGTTTTACAATATGATTTTATAATAAATTTTCCAAATAAATTTTGAAATGATTTTTTTATAAAGATGATAAAATTATTTAAATTCCGTTATTTGGAAAAATTAGAAATGTATAATCAATATCTCCAGTTAAACTAAAAAAAAAAAAGATCATAATCTTTGTGACTTTCATATTAACATGGCAAACTATACAAGTAAAATTAATAATTTATAAATTAAATAGATAAAAAATTTTTAAAAAATAAATTTAAGATAAAATATAATTAAAAGAAAAGCTAAACTCATATGATAATTGCTCAAAAAAAAAATAAATTCATATGATATTCTATATTACATTATCAGCCTTTAACTTAGCAATCATTTTACATATGAGATTGTATTAATATAATCATTGTAATTTCGTAATTTTATAAACAAAATATTTTAAATAAATTAGATTATTATACTCTCATAGGATATAATTGAAAAAATATTATTTATTTTTTTATTTTATTAAAAATTAATTATTTTTCTTTTATTTTGTAAATGACAATTTCAGCAGAATTTTGTTTTTTGTTTTTTTGGCCAAAATAATAATTTCAGTAAGGTAATATACGTTTAAACTTAGCCGAGGAATTTGCTCCATCTTGTTAATATTAAATAAATATTAAATAATACAAAATAACCTTACGTTATATATGTAGCCCTTAACCATTCTATTTCTATTCCAATAATCAACTTCAAATTTACATTATATATATAACCTTTATGTAAAAATCAACTTCAAAATTTACAATTTTTGTCCAAATGGGATGTACCCAAAAATAGGAACTTCATAAAAAAAATAAGTAAAATATAAGATATAATTTATTTTAATGATGGGTCTATTTGCAATAAAAATTGACAAATCCTATATATATCTTGAGTTCTTGACCCATTAGCAAAATTCCAGGATGTACTTGCATTTGTAGGACCAAGTTTGCCCTTATCCGCCCAAAGTTGCCTATAAGAGAGAACTCAACTCAAGCCTCTCCATCTCCCACAAGCACCCAAAAAAAAAGAAAAAGAAAAAAATGAACCACCATTTCCATCAATCTCCAACCTCAAGCCACCTCTCTTCTAAATCCAGCAAGAAAAGGCTTGCAGAAGACCAACTTCAGATCTTGGAAACAAGTTTTAATGCCAACCAGAAGCTCAAAGGAGACCTCAAGCTCGACCTTGCCTGCCAACTAGGACTTCCTCCAAGACAAATTGCGATATGGTATCAGAACAGAAGGGCCAGGCACAAAATTGAAGCCAAAGAGCATGAATATAAAAGCATTCAGCAAGAGCTAGGTAATGTATTAGCAGAAAAGATTAGGCTTGAGAAAGAAGTTCGCATACTAAATTACGAGCTAAACAAGGCTCAACAGATGCTATTACTTGCATCAACTCGGCCCATGCCTACTTTCTTATCAAGCTCAACATATGATGATGATCATTCCAACTCACACTCGACTGGAGACATGACTTATAGTTGGCTTGATACTGGCAAGTTTCCAGGAGAGGAAGCATAACTTTTCTGAGTTCCTGTGAGCATTCTAGAGAACAGCCATGGCCACTTTGCTGAATCAGTGAAATCTAATCATCATACAACCAGCAATTGTAGAATGTAGAATTTCATAAGTTTTATGTTAGTGTTCTATAGTTAGAAGCAAGTTTTTTCAGTAGTTCCACATCAGTTCATAGTTCAGAAGCAAGGATCTATTCCGAATATAATAATTTTCAGAGGCATGCACCTTCCAATACATGCGGAAACTATAAATAAGAAGAAATCTTGTAATTTTGTAACACAAGGAATACAAAGTAGAATTTTAAGACATCCCTATATGTGGTTGCACTAGTTGGTAGCTTCAAGTTCCTGATTATGTACTGTGTCTATAGCATAAGTTTGAAACTTGTAGTCTGAATAGTTATCTCCAATCTCCATAACTAGTTCTGGGACCTAATGCCTTTATATTTAGATTTGGGAATATGCATGTACTTGATAGGTTCTCAATTTCATGGCTCTATTCTAGGTCTTAACAACTAGCCTAAGTTGAAATTGTTCACAAAGCTTGGCTGTGTCTCTGTCAAAATGGGTCCCATTCAATAAGTTTCTTCCTTCAAAAATATGTATACATTATGAGCATCAGTCAATGCGATAAGTGATGCAGACACTTCTCACCCAACCTTGTGACAAGTTGGTCTGCAACTTGTGCAATAAAATATATAAAAAAGCAATATCATCCATCCAAAGGTAACCAGATAACATGATAAATAAAAAACACAAATTCTTTCAAATGCTTACAGCAAGAAGACTCAATTATGATCTGAACCGTCTCATTTTAACAAATTATGTAGAGCATAAGGTCATTGTGAGAAAACACAGGATCTTTTATACGTGAACGGTTTAAAGTAAACAGTACCTTAAAAATTAGAACGCTCACTTTCAAGCATAAAGCAAGCAGAAATAAATGAGAAATGGATAGGTGAGCCAACTTGTGCTTCCACCCTCCCAACAAGCCCTTGAAACCTCAAAATTACTGAACAAAATTGAAAAAATAATAATAATAATAACACTTATCTATAAATTTTAATTCCACTTCTAAGAAAGAAAACATATTACATTGTCAGGTTCTTGCTTTCAGCTCTTCTTTCATCCTATTATTCAGAAAAAGATAATAGCAGAATCTATGCAAGAACTCCAAACAAAATCAAGCACAACCCAAGACAAGAAGAGAATTTGGCCAGATTAGTTGATGTTCTTAATGAATCTTAGTTATCCCACTCTACTATGAAATAATTGAACACATGCAAGGAACCACAGCAACATCAACCAACAAGAGACACCTTTATAATTGTATAGTTTGGCCCACAATGGTTCGCATTTTTTGCACAAAACAATTCTCATGTTACATTAGATGGCCAAGGCTTCAATAAATGACATATTTTGCAGAATCATGCACCACTCCATTAATTTGATCTGACATAGGATAATTGACCCCTTACTGCTACATTTTTCTATTGACAAATGATACACTAATAATTTAATGCTTCTAACTAACATGACCAAAGAAACATACTGCTGGTCCATGTGGGTTGTATCCTCTAATTAATATGTTGTCTTTGATGGCACAAAAACAAAAAAGGAATGGAGGGGACATATTATCTAATGGATCAACTACCTTTAACTTAAGACACTTCTATAATACCACAGTACATTAGTCAAGTTCCAAATTTAAAACTCGAAACCATATTATCACCATTGATACTGTTCTTGACATCCAATAAGTATATGATCTAAACAGTACTCTCCAAAAGTAAGAATCCCACTAATTCTTCCCTTTAAGACAAAAGAAAACTTGACCAACCCACAAGGTCAAGGCATTGCAAAGCAAAAAAATAATGCAGAGTAAATGTATTAATAAAATTAATTCAAGAAGAAAAATTTACAATTGTTCCAGTATAATTTCAAGGGCAATCAACCATAGGATTCTTAAAAACACTATCACAAACAACAACAAATTCAAATGCTCAATTACCCAAGAATCATATGCCAATAAAGAAGAGATGCAATTTAAAACAAGTACAATAATTACCAAAAAATTTTATGGCTATGACTTCTTATTGTGAAATAGTCTCTTCATAGGCATAATCTGGATGCAAATCCTCGTGCGGGATCTTCTCAATCTCAAAAACCTCTATAGACATTTCCCAGAATTTCTTATCCGCCTCCGGCGACCTCAATTGATACCCTAACAGAACCACTCCATCATCCGCCAACAGCGCTTGCATCGCTCCGATGAGATGTCCGACAGTCTCCTCAAGATAAACTACATCCGCCGCAATCACGACATCAAACGGCGGATTCAACGCCTCGATTTGATCCTGATTGTTCCAGTAGAGTATTGAGGTCTTCAACATCTTTCCTAGTACTTGTTTATTCCGCTTGAGGTTATGCTTCAGTGCAGGCATGACCGGAGCAATGTCAATGAGACCTAGGAGGTAGAAACCCATTCCGGCAGCTCCGCATCCGACCCCGAGCTCGATTGCGCGGCGGGAATTGGAACGGAAGCTGAGGAGAGAGAAGTAGGTATTTGAGGTGGACGTGGTGGTCGTAGGTGGTGCCCATCGGTCGGCGAATTTGGCGAGGACTAGAGAACAGGGCCAGAGAGAAGTGCCAACGTGCATGGAGCCATTGTCTTGTTGGATAGAGAGGAGCTTGTCTCTGATCGGAAGCTCAATCACCGGTGAGTCCGCGAATTTCATTTTCTGTTGCTTTGGTGGGCGTTTCTCTGTCCCTCCTCGCCTTGTGCGGTGGCAGCAGCAGTGGAATTAGAATAGGGTTTAAGAGAAATGTGAGTTTGGGCTTGGCCCAATTTATGGACTTGGGCTTAGTCCAATTCATTTAAGACTCAGAGCATGAATGGAAATTTAGAGAAATTTACAAAAATAACTTAAAAATAAAAATATATATATTGTGGAAAAAAATTTTAAAAATACTGTATATATATCAAAATTTATAGAAAAATGGTATATTTTTTTATATTTTTTGATTATGCTTTTAGTATATGTTTAATATATTTTTGGTATGTATCATAAAAATGTAAAAAAAAATGAAAAAATATTTTTGTACACTGAAAAAATAAAAATGAAATTAAAAAATAATATAAACGTACTCACTGTTTCTATGAAAATCGTTGTATATTGAATTAAAGGCTTCAGTGCTTCCTTCTACCCGGAATTATACTTTGACTAAAAAAATAAAAATGAAATTAAAAAATAATACTTTATGTAATTTTCTCTTTAATATATTCTTGAAGTATCATGATTTCTTTGAATTTTTTAAAACTAAAATTTAAAATTGAAATTTATTTTTATTGTAAAAGTATTCTATATATCACTTTTTTATTTTTTAAAAATAGCATATAAATTTTGCATATTAGTATACTAAAATATATTAGATATACTATATATATATACTATTAAATTCGCCAGATATTTTTATTTATAACGTAAATAAGGAATTCCGGAAGAGTCAAAAATTATAATGCCTTTAAAAATGGAAGGCATATTGATAAAATTCTGAAAATTACAGCAAATAGAATATATATATATATATATGAAAATGAAGTTTTAGTACATTATAATAGACGCATGTATATTTTTATAAGTGGGATATTTTTAAAATTAAAAATTGAAAATTCTAGTTTTGAAATAAAAAAATGAATATTTCTAAAAAATATTTTTTTATCTTTGAAATTTTTCCTATTTTTTATTTAATTAGGCTCCGAATAGATTAATTTAAATATATATTATTTTTATTTCACAGTTTATACAAATATTTTTTAGGATGAGAATTCAATTTTTAAAAATTTTAACAAATAAATAAATAAATAAAATTCTCACATAATAATAATAATAATAATAATAATAATAATAATAATAATATAAAAAAAGAGTGCTATAAGCAACATCATGTTCTTGCCATACATTACGTCACTAAAATTTTTTAATATCTTGATTTAATTTTATTTTTCTTTTTTCTCTTCAAGTTTATATTTATATATAAATACAAATTAATCATACAAAGATGTTGCAAAAAGTTTTCTCAGTCCAGACAACAGTTCAGAGCATAATTGGCCAGTCCATATTGTTTTTTTCTTATCATTTCATCAATGAATATCTTTGATTTTATATAATTTTTATTGAAATAAATTATTATTCTCGCAAAATAATATATAAAAAAATGATAGGTACAATTAAAAGAAGTAAAAATAAACTAAATAATATGAGAAAATGTGATTAAAAAAATTTTTATCGACTTATATTTTTTAAAAATATATAGTATATAATCATTTGAAGTGAAAAAAGAGAATTTATATATAGCTAATTTAAATTAATTTGAGATTAAAATTAATTGGGTTGATTTAAATTTAAACAATGTTGAAAATAATTAATTAATTTTCAATATATATATATATAAGCAATTTCTTTGCAAAAATTGGTCTTGAGAAAATGTAATGATATCCAATTATCCATATGTGGTAGGTAGGACAAAGAAAATAAAGAATATGACTCATAATGATACACATTTAATTTTTATAGCTTGAAAATAAGCCAGACAATATATTATATATATATATATATATATATTCCAGCCCATGTCTTCTAAACCTGTACTCTGTTTATTTGAATTAGTCTCATTGTCAATATCCTCTCAAATCTTTATTTGATACAGATTTGATAGTGATTCTGTACAGATATTATAGTTATTTAGGTTTGACTATCTCTAGCAATGTTGTATATATAAGTGAGTTTTACAGAATAATAAAATGATCAGCTTCCTCCACTTAAATATCTTACATGGTATCAGAGCTTCCTGACTAACGTCTTTTCTTTCAATTTTATATCTTTTTTTTCTTCTTCCTCTCGCCATGGCCAATACCACCACCCCTCCTGCGATTGTCGCACCAACTGCTGCAGTAAATCAGCAACTCATTTCCTTTAATATAGCTGCTCAAGCTCCACTTAAATTAACCTCATCAAACTACCTTTCCTGAAAATTACAATTTGAAAGCCTTTTTATTGGTTACGACTTACTTGGATTTGTTGATGGCACCAAACCATGCCCACCCACTGTTACCACCCCAGATAATACACCTAATCCAGAACACCGTCTCTGGATTCGTCAGGATCAGCTTATTCTCAATGCTCTTATTGGCTCTCTGTCACCTCAACTCATCCCCTTTATTGCCAAATCAAAAACCTCCAAGCAAGCATGGGATACTCTTTCTAACACCTATGCCAAACCATCAAGGGGACGTGTCAAACAAGTGAAAGCACAGCTTAAAAATATTTCTAAAGGCAAACTATCTATAACAGATTATATGCAGGCCATAAAAATAAAAACTGATGAGTTAGCATTGCTTGACTCACCAATGTCAGATGAAGACATCACTGATCGAATCCTTGAAGGTCTGGATGATTCCTACAAAGACACAATTCAGGCAATTAATGCAAGAGACAACACAATTTCTTTTGATGAGCTTCATGAAAAATTAATTACATTTGAAGCTTCTTTGCTACACCAGGCTCCTCGAGCATCTATCGAATTTCCTGTTACAACTAATGTAGCCACCAAAAGCGCTGGAAAGGGATACTTTAGTCAGCCCAATTATCAGTATCAACAGCCTGGCTTTTCTCATAGAAATTTTCAAAAAAATGCAGGTGGAGTCTCTACTGGTTCGGTTCACAATTCGCAGCAGAGAACTCCTAAACCATATCTTGGTAAATGCCAAATCTGTGGGACGCAAGGCCACTCTGCCAAGAGGTGTTCTCTATTTCGAATTGTTCCAGTTACTCCTGGTACACAAACTCCGTGGCAACCACAGGCGAATGTCACAACCTATCCTACTCACTCTTCTGCACAGCCTTGGCTGATGGATAGCGCTGCATCGAATCATGTCACAACTGATTTACATAATTTATCCATTCACAACCCGTATGAAGGTTCTGATGATATAATGGTTGGCGATGGAACAGGTTTAACCATTACACATTCTGGTTCTACAACTATAAATACACCACACAGACAGTTACAATTAGACAATGTACTTTGTGTGCCTGAAATGAAAACGAACCTGATTTCAGTTTATCAGTTTTGCAATACTAATCAAGTTACGGTTGAGTTCTCACCATTTTCTTTTGTTGTGAAGGAACTGCTGACAGGGACTCCGCTTCTTAGAGGCAAACCGAAGGATGGAGTTTATGAATGGCCATCATCTTCTCCTTTTTTTTGCTTTTGCGTCTTCTGTTGCTTCTGCTGCCGATTGGCACTCACGTTTAGGTCATCCTGCAAAGTCAATTCTTCAAGTTATTATGTCCTCAAATAAATCTCAGGCTGTTTGTGATTTTTCCAAAAATATTGAAAACTGTAATGCATGCTCCATGAATAAAAGTCAAAAACTTCCTTTCTTTACATCTACGCTTAACTCTACTGCTCCTCTAGAAATTATATATTCTGATGTATGGACTTCACCTCTTTACTCTCATGACTCATTCAAATACTATGTGATTTTTGTAGACCACTATACTCGCTACACCTGGTTCTACCCACTCCGTCAAAAGTCAGATGTCAAGTCTATTTTTGTGCGGTTTAAGTCTATTGTTGAGAAATTCTTTTCAGCCTCTATTAAAATGTTTTACTCGGATAATGGCGGAGAGTATGTTTCTTTGGCTCCTTTCTTTGCTTCCACTGGTATTTCGTTCCATACAACACCTCCACATACACCAGAGCACAATGGCCTTTCTGAGAGTAAGCATAGGCATATTGTTGAGACAGGACTGACATTACTTTCACATGCATCTATGCCTTTAAAATATTGGTCTAATGCTTTTTCTACCGCTGTCTACTTGATAAACAGAATGCCTACAAAAGTTTTAAGCATGTCAAGTCCGTATTTTCAATTGTTCAAAAGTCAGCCTAATTACTCAAAGTTAAGAATCTTTGGATGCCTATGCTACCCATGGCTACGACCTTATACCAGTCATAAACTCAACTCAAAATCTGTTCCGTGTGTGTTTCTTGGTTACTCGTTAACACAAAGTGCTTATTATTGTTTAGATGTTGAAAATTCAAAAATATATACCTCCCGTCATGTCAAGTTTGTTGAGTCCATTTTTTCGTTTGCTACCCGTCCAAAACATGTTGTTAATGAGTCTTCTAATTCGTTGACTGCTTGGTTTCCTCATGCTGTAATTGTTCCTTCAGTGCCATCATTTACTTCATCTGCAGGTACAACTTCTCCTGTCAGTGTTTCCTCCTCATCTCAAGACTTTGGTGCGTCTTCACAGTTTGTTGATGCCCCGGTTGCTTCAGCAGCTTCAACCACCTCTGCACCTGAGTTGCCTATAGTTGTTTCACCACCTGAACCTGCCACTTCTACTACTGCGCTGCCCCTGGTTGTCTCGACCACAGCACAGCTACCGCTTGAACCTGTAGCATCAGAACAGCCGGTTAATGTGCACCCCATGGTTACACGCGGTAAAAATAACATTAGAAAGCCAGTACAAAAACTTTGTTTGACAATGCAGGTTCATTCTCATGCTGATTCAGTCCCTAGAAGTGTGTTACAAGCGTTAAAAGATCCTAAGTGGCGAAGAGTTTAATGCACTTGTTAACAACGGCACATGGGTTCTTGTTCCAGCAAGTGAAGCACAAAATTTAGTTGGGTGCAAGTGGATTTTTCGTGTCAAACGCATTTCTGATGGTTCGGTACAGCGGTATAAAGCACGCCTAGTTGCCAAAGGGTTCAATCAAAGGCCCGGAATTGATTATCAAGAGACTTTCAGTCCAGTTGTGAAGCCTACTACTATCCGACTGGTTCTTAGTATTTCTCTCACTAAAGGCTGGGTTCTCAAGCAACTAGACGTCAATAATGCATTCTTACAAGGACCGTTACATGAGAAAGTGTTTATGAAGCAGCCCCGAGGGTTTATGGATCCTAACAAACCTGAACATGTTTGCTTACTCAAGAAAGCTATCTATGGGCTCAAGCAAGCTCCTCGCGCCTGGTATCAGGCTTTGCGGTCTTTTTTGCTTGATACTGGGTTCACAAACTCACTTTCTGACTCATCTCTGTTTGTTAAACACTACTCCACTGGAATTTTAATTTTGTTGGTGTACGTTGACGACATAATTCTTACCGGAAGTAATTCTAGTCATATTTCTGATTACATTCAGCTTCTATCTCAGAAATTTTCTCTAAAGGATCTTGGTTCTCTCAGTTATTTTCTTGGTATTGAAGTGATTCCTAATTCAGATGGTTTTTTGTTGTCCCAACGGAAATATATTGAAGATCTTCTCCATGATACTGGTATGGACAAGGCTAAACCTGTTTCGACTCCTATGGCGACAACAGATCAATTAACTGATAAAATTGGTGCTGCACTTCATGACCCAAAAGAATACAGAAAAATAGTGGGAAGTTTACAGTACCTGGTGCTTACAAGGCCGGATGTCGCTTATGCCGTTAATAAACTATCACAATACAATCATAAGCCTACGGTTCTTCATTGGAATGCAGTTAAACGGTTACTACGTTACTTGGTTAGAACTGTAGGTGACGGTCTTCAACTGTATTCTAAGTTGCCTTCACATCTGCCGTCTCTCTCATCTGCTCCTATTCATGCTTACTCTGATGCAGATTGGGGAGGAGACAAAGACACCTACTGCTCCACTGGTGCTTATGTTGTTTATTTTGGTCGAAATCCAGTATCTTGGAGCTCTAAGAAGCAGCAGTCTGTTGCTCGCTCGTCTACTGAAGCTGAGTATAAATCAGTGGCTAATACTGCTGCAGAAGTAGCTTGGATTTGTCATCTGTTGACAGAACTTCATTATCCCCTTGATCAATGTCCTGTAATTTATTGTGATAATGTAGGGGCAACTCACCTCAGCGCCAATCCTGTTTTTCATTCCAGAATGAAACATGTAGCTTTGGATTATCACTTCATTCGAGATAAGGTGCAGACTGGTGCGCTTCGTGTTGCTCATATTGCTGGTGCAGATCAGATTGCCGATTGTCTAACGAAGCCATTGTTGAAATCTCGATTCTGCGAGCTCCGTGACAAGCTAGGGATCCGACCTGGATCTAGCTTGAGGGGGGATAAACAATAAGAAGCCCAGCCCATGTCTTCTAAACCTGTACTCTGTTTATTTGAATTAGTCTCATTGTCAATATCCTCTCAAATCTTTATTTGATACAGATTTGATAGTGATTCTGTACAGATATTATAGTGATTTAGGTTTGACTATCTCTAGCAATGTTGTATATATAAGTGAGTTTTACAGAATAATAAAATGATCAGCTTCCTTCACTTAAATATCTTACATTTTTTCCTATAAATTAAAATGCATGGCAGGTCCACTTAAAAAGAATTTCTGCTGGCTCTGAAAATCCCACTATGTTTTTTTTTTTTTTGCACTAGCTAGTTCAAAAAAGTCTAACACTAACACATGCACACACAAACACGTAAATAAAATAAATAAATAAATAAATATTACCATAAAATTATATAGGTTACTTTTTTTTTCAAAATATCTCCAAACTTTTTTCAAAATTAATCTTTTTAAATAGTTACATAGGAAAGAGAAAAAATATTTAACTTAAATTCGATATTTAAATAAAAATAATACATATTTTTCGTCATTAAACTATATCTTATTAATTTTTCAAAATTAATCTTTTAATATATTTTAAATTGCTCAGATATAAAAATTTTAATTCAACTCGACTAAATTTTAATTTCATATTAAAATAAAGATGATATTGCTCTAAGTATGAGGTGGATCGACTAGCATAAAAGTGGGCATGATAGCAAGAGATCGTAGCAGCTCATTGATATAGAAAGCTCATATATGATATTATTAGCATTAAGATTAATTTTGTTAGAAGATTTACAAATTGTGTAGCCTATTAATTACTTACCTCAGACTTCACAATTTTTTTTGTCTAGATATAGAAGTTTGGAAGTTTATTCCTCTATATTTTTATTATCAATATTTAATTTGATGCTTAATTTATGATCAGATATATTATTTAAAAAAAATAATTATAAATTAACTTTAACTAATTATAAAAACTCTTATTGCATTCATAAAAATTCAAACTTGAAATCCCTTTTTTCAAGGCATGAGAACTTCTAATTACACCCATCCCAATCTTTATTTTCTTTTGACATTACACTAAATATTTTTTGAAAAACTTCATTTTATAATTTGAATATATATATATATAATAGTAATAATAATAGATCAAAAGCTAAAATTTGCAGCAGAAGAATTGAAGTACTGAGTGTCCTAGAGTGGCAAATAAATTTAGTGTGAAATGAATATTAATTGCATAACTTGTATGATACACAAAGGAATTACAAAATCCATCAATCAATCAAATCAATAACAGTTTATTAAATCAAAGAGAGACCTGTTAATGCTAAAGAAGAGAATATAATTCCCTTTTTTTTTCTTTACAACTTTTTCTTTTGATCTTTGATCTTTGTTTCTCTTTTTTTTCTTTTATTTTTCCTTTGTCGGAATACTATGTGGTATATACTTTAGGGCTTCAATTTTATTTTATACCAATAATATTGGTAATTATTTGTCTTAATAAAAAAAAATGTAATATAATATATAATAAGTGTGCTTTAATCACTTGATTTTGATTATTAACAAATATAATTGAGAAATTAAAAAAGAAATTCAAAGTCAAAACCATGAAAGATGGATGAGTTTAATTTAATCAAATGTAGTGTCTGAAAAATAAAATAAAGAGAAATTCATATTTATTTAGTGAAAAAAAATTACCGTGGATTAATAAAATAGAATTGAATGATGAACAAGGAAAAAAATTAGAAAAAAAGAAGAGAAAAAAAAAAGAGAGAGATAGAGATTTTGTTTAGTAATAAAATATTTTCAAATATATAACTTTTTAATTAAAATAAATTAGACTTGTTTCAATATGTCGATCTGTGAATACTACGATTCATTTGTTAGTTCAAGCCTCATATTCCTTTTTAGACATAGCAATTTCTTTCATTCACGATTACTAAGATAAATAAAGGTTTTTTTTTCAGACGAGTTACCGTTGAATTTATTATTATTGGATAGAATAGATAAAAATTACTGAAAAATCACTAGGAGAAGAGAAAAAAGTGTAATATATTTATATCATAGTTAAATGAAGTTGTTATGACAACACAATTATGCAATGTTTGGTGATATAGAAAAGGTACTTTAATTTTAGTTTTATAATTTTTAAACAAGATTATGGATGGCAAAGTCTATTATTAATTAATTTGTACTAAAAATTAACATATATATATATATAACTTAGCTATATATATATATGTAATGCTTTCTCTTTTTTCTCTTTTGCAAGTCCTAGCTCGACAAGACAACAATCACAACAAAGATGAAACAAATGCAATAATGGAGTCCAAAAGGTACTCATATTTTGCCCCCACTACTCCCCTTTTATCAGAAAATTAAAAAATTAAAATTAAAAAGTCACCATTTTTAAAGAAATCAGCTTTCTAAGTTCAACAGGAATATGCATGGATCATCTTCCCCTCCAATTAATCCCTTTCACCTTCCCTTCATTAGGATTCCCACCTTATCCCTCTATGCAAAGTTTCTCACTACTGAAATCTTTATTATTGGACACCCGGACAATCTAATAATAAATACATATTCATTTAAATCTATATGGGTATAACCGGCTTTGATATTTTAATTGTCCTAATTGATTTAAATTTTAATTACTCACTATATTAACTATTAAAAAATGACATAAAATTTTAAAAAATATGCAAAATTAAAGTTGTATTATACTTTTAACTTAAATTACATAAGATATATATATGTATAATATTAATAATTTTGTTCATTTTGATTGCTCTCTGAGGAGGGCTGCCCTAGACAGTAAACTCTTTAGATTTACCTTAGTGCCAACTCTACATATTGTAATACAGTTTCACAATAAATACATATTTTACTAAATAATAGATATAAGATATGTTTTCTTTCTTTGTATCAATACTTTAAAAAAATCATTAATCTTTCTAGTTGTAAGTACACATCCCCTAGAGTCAATAGGTCCATGATCGATTCATTTCTCTCCCAAAAAAAATTTTAAGATTAATCTAGTCTATGTTCTCACTCATGGGTCGGGCTAATCACAAACTATAATTTAAAAAAATATAATTTAAATTATTTTTTTAAATATTATAATTTAAATCATAATTTACGATTGATCTGGTCGATGAGTGGAAACATGAACTAGGTTCATGATAGAATTTTCCCTCTCCCAATATAATGTTCAAAAAATAATTAAAAAAAGATTATTTAGCATTATATTATTGAGAAATTAACTTTAATTTCTATTGATAGATAAGATTAAAAAATATTTTAAAAAAACATGCTATCCATATGAAAAATATTCCCCATATCATCATATTTCAAATCCATCCATTGATTGATGATGGGTGGCATATGGCTTGTTGTACACCAACACCAAGGAAGTCCCTTGTTTGCCCTTCTCCTCCTGTTCCTCCACTTTCTTGATCTCTCTGTATTATTATTTTTTGCCTTTTGGCTGCTGCTGTTGCTGCTGGGTACATTTGTAGATCATCAAGATTACTATTAGTGGCAGTTGTTCCATACATTAATCCATAAAATTTGCTGTTCCCTTCTTGATTTTCAGTACTGCATTTTAATCCAAAACTTCCAAGAAATGAAGGGTCACTTGAAGTTGCACCAATTTGAGCTGCTTTTTGAAGTAAAGCTGTGGCTGACATGTTTGCTGAACTACTACTATTAGTAGATGCAGTAGTAGTAGTAGTAGTAGTGGTTTGGTTGCTATATAAAGAAGGAACACTACTTACATTGGTTAATTCTTCATGATGAACAGCATTATTTGAAGATAACTTGATCCCAAAAATTGGCCAGTTTAACTCATAATGATCTGATGAAGATGGAATAAGAACTGGGTCTTGACCAAGTATTGTTCCTGCTGATGAAAAACCCATAGTTGATGACCCAGTAATTTGGTGATGATGATGATGATGAATGTTATTTTCTTGGATGGTACCATTATTATTATTACTACTTATGCTGCCTATTGCTTCTTGGCTATTAACCCACAGGGAAAGTCCTCTTCTTGTAAGTTGTTGATCCATTGTTGCTGCTGCTGTTTGGTCACTGTTATTGCAGCTTGAGATTGGCTTGAAAATAGAAGAGAAATGTTGTGCCATGTTTGGCCCTATTGGTGCTCCCATTAAATGATAGTTGAAGTTGTTAGCAACAGCTAAGTTGTTTATGTTTGATGCTGCAGTTACTCTTGCTGTTTCTTCTGCTAAGGCATCACAAAATGCCCTATGAGTTATGAAGCTATCCCTCCTGCCAAACAAAAAATTTGTTTAAGTTATAAATATTTTTCTTAACATATTCAAACTGCTATTTAATTATATTTATCTTCTACCTAGCTGGCTATCTCTTTACAGTATGCACAGTAAGTGCATATTGGTCTGCATAATAGATTTAGAATCGATTTCTGCACTCTATATATCTTATTATTCAAACAATACTTATCTGTCTTTCTATCTGTCTCTTTATCTTTGATATATCTCCTTTTCCATCAAAAATAGAAAGAGAAAGGAAGGGCGGTGCACAGACATATCACAACCACAAAAAAAAAATCGCTTTCCTTCTTTGAGTTGTTTGATTATTTTCCATGTTGACATGAAAAAAGTTATGATATGCTCTACAGCTCTATCTATCTAATATCATACAGATAAACATATTACAACCACAACAATCACTTTGTTGCTTTATATATATACATTGGCGGATCTAAAACTTTACTAAGGGGAGACAAAATTTCCATAAACCGGTGGTGGTCGCTTTGTGGTGGGGTGGTCGGTGACTGGTGCGGCTGGGCTAATGGTGGCTACTGGGACTGGGAAGGGGAAGAGGGAAGAAGAGGGAGAGGGGAGGAGGGGCTGCAATGTAGCTCTTTATTAATTTTTTTTAAATTCCTCCCAAGCGAAACGGCGTCGTTTCGCTGAAAAGTTGTTCTATTTTTTTAAAATGACTTCTGGCGAAACGACGTCATTTCGCCGAAGGTGAAATAAAAAAAAATTAAAATGTCCTTGACGAAACGACGATATTTTACCAGGGACTATTTTATAAAAAAAAAATATAATTTATTTGCAGTTAGAGATTCTTCAATCCCTCACTGCAAACAAGATAACTTAGCTCCTATAGGGGCTGAGTTATCCCTCACCGGCGTCCATCACTGCTATCCTTTTTTTAGGCATTGGTGAGAGAGGATCGTGTGAACACACACGATCTCATAATAATTTCGCCACTGTATATATCTAATCTAACTATTTCTTTATCGTCACTTAATTAGTATCTTTCTAATAAGAAAACAGTGAACGCATGCGATAATTCTAAGTAGTTCGTGATTATCTTGTTAATTATATACAGATATAAATTATAAGAAAACCTCGAAAGAGTATGCATGTATGTATGTATATATACCTACCGCGAAAATAGAGTTCCACAATCACATTTGTATTCTCTAGTGCCACAAGTTTTGGAGTGAGCTTTCCAATCAGACTGAACAGCATATCTCTTTGAGCACTTCTCACACTTCCACTTCTTCTCACCATGTTTTCTACAGAAGTGTTTTTTAATACCAGTTAAGTCTCCAAGAGCCCTAGAAGGATGGTGATGAACACAAGTCTTTTCTGGGCAAACATAGACTCTTTTCCTTGGTTCTTTACTTGTCCTTTGCTTTAGCTTCCATGGAAGATTATGTCCTCTCCTATGAAGCTGCAGATTTTGATCTCTTTGAAACCCTTTCCCACATATTTCACACAAGAATCTGTTTGTTGCCATCAGAGTTTTTGGTGATAAGGCTATTACTTCAGCTTCAGGATCTATATATATATATATATATAATTAAAAATGAGTATTTATAAATAACTTTGAATATATATACTCGTAATCATAACAAACAAAAGCAAGATTTTAAGTTCAAACTGTAGGCAGAATAAAATGAACTCGAAAAGGAAATTTATAGTAATCATAACAGAGAAAATAAAGAGCAAGAATTAATCAAGAAAAGACTTGCCTGGTGTTCCTGGAAGATTTCTCTTCTTTTTTACAGCAGGAAAAGGAGGATTAATAGATCCACCAACTGGGTTTTGCGCAAAACCATTAATACTACTTGAAATTGCTTCTTCTGCAGCCATAATCTTCTCTAACATGTCAAAGTTATAGTCTTTTTTTTAATCAGTTGACTTAGTTCAATCTTGTATGTATTAACACAAGAGAAAAAATTAGAAAGAAAGAAAATCTCATCAAAGAGAGTTTATAAAATTATATAACAGAAACTGTGATTAAGAGGAAACCCAAGAGAGAAAGAAAAGAAAAGAAAAAAAGATACACTTTCTTTTTGGGGTCTCAACTCACAACCCTAACAACATTAGCAGATATAAGCAACATTTTTTTTTCTTTTAAATCTTTTCTATATATATTCACTATATATCTCTATAATAATATATACTGCTAGCTGCAGCCATTTTAATTACTTTGCTTTTGAGCTAAGATGGAATAAAATATTTTTAAAAAAAATTGGGAAAGCAAAGGTGAAAAGTTTTTTTTTTAATATTGATAGGATCAATTCTCCCTTAAAAAATAATATAAATTTATTGTTAAAATGTGGCATAAAAAATAATGTAAACTCATCGTTATACTGTAATTCGGTGTGAAAGTAATTTGGTTGTGAAAAAAAGTATTGGGGAAAGGGTAATATATATTGGTAACTATAGAAACTTGAGAAAAAAAAAAAGAAAGAAAAAAGAAAAAACAAAGGTGCATGATGACCCATATGATGAGGTTGGATAAAGTAAAGGTAGTCTCTATGCCTTTTCTATTTGGAATGATTATCCCATAATTTGTTTGCTTTTTTGTTTATCTTATTTTTCTAATCAAAATCTCTCTACCTTCTAATCTACCATCTATGTATTAAAAAATATTATGCATTGAACATAATTAAAATGCCAATTAATTAGTAATTAGTTATATATATATAATATTTATATATTGTGAAAAATATATATATCCCCACAAATATTTTGTAAATGGTAATTAAGCCTAGATTATAGGATAAATTTGGCTAGCTATATAGCCTAGATTTATATATTAATTGTTTACTTTTTTAAAAAAATTAATTAATTAGTAACCATTAAACAGTAATAACTACATGCAAACACTCAAACTCAGATCAATTATATTTATGAATTAAGTCACGAATTTTAGTTAATAAAAATAAAAATAAAATTTAATGAATTAAATTCAATTTATGAATAAATCTACTCAAAATTTATGAATATATTAACATTATAAATTAAAACCATTATTATTATTATTAATATTATTATTATAGTATTATTATTATTATAGTTGTCGTGATATGAGAAAGCAATAACATGGATTATATAAATGTTTGTTTTAAAATTAATAAGCTAAGATGTCTAAGTTTGAGTTTTCAGTCTTATCCACCCCTCACAACCATTTCTTTTCTCCTCATTTTCCACAAAAGTACATAAAAATTAACTTAAATCAATTCATCGATTTTCTTTCTTAGTCAAAATTTACAGCAATCAAGCTCCATAAATCAAACTCACTTTCTTCATTTCATTACAAGTGCTATATAAAAAATATTTTTTACTTCACTTAAAATATCTCTTTTAAAATTTTAAAAGAATATTAATTAAAAATTTTTAATATTATTTCTAATTAAATTCTTCATTTAATAAAAAAAATGAAAATTAAAAATATAAAAGAATATGTAGACAAATTATAATAAAATTTTTATAAAATTTATAATAGCTAATTATTTTATTGATCTGTATATACTATTTTTATATGATACTTAAAATAAAACGGAATGAGTATCACTTTATTAATTTTAGTAATTAGTACTAGCTTAATTAGCCTAGCCCTTGATTTAAATTAATTAATTGTTTGAATTTTTTGAATGATTTTAATTAATTTACAAGTTAATTAATTTAATTAATTCTGTCCATGCACATGTATCCATGCACGTGCCCAACTGTCAAGGAAGGTGAATTCCAAAGGAAACGACGAAAGTAACACATAAAAGGGCATAATCGTCCTAATGACAGTAGGGCCATTGTACATGTATTTGTACATGTTCCCACTTGCCCATTAATTTTTTGACTATTATTTTCCTTCCATTTTTTTTAAATTAATAATATTATTACTATATTTATAAAATTTATTGTAATTAATTAGATTTTAATAAAAAGATTTGAAATTTAAACTTTATGTGGTTTTAAAAATTATAACTCTAATAAACACCAATATATTTCGATTAATAGTAAATATATATTTCCTTAAATAATAAATTCAGAACTAATTTCCTTCTTTTCATATCAATATTTTTTTTTACTCTGATATTATCAAACTAATTATTCTTATCTTTTACCTTTATTAATTTATAATTAAACTTAAATTTTGATTATAAGGGTAGCACAAAATTGATGGGATTTAATTATTAATTATAAATTTTAAAACAAGAAATGAAATGGGTTTGCTCAATTAATTAATTAGTAGTAGTTTAAAAATAGATGTTTAATTTAAGAATTAATTAACATAATAGAATAAAATCTTGAAGTTGTGGAGTGGAATATATTTGGTATACCCTAGCTAGCAGCTAGTGTGATAGAGAAAGTAATTAAATATATATATATATATATAACTTTGGCTAATTAATTATACTTAATTACTTTGGCTAGTTAATTGCAGGTGGACATATAATTTAACAATAAATATATATATTTTTAATAATAAATTTAGTATCAATTTCACCTTTGTGCAAATGTTTTAAAAAAATTAATATGAATTGTGTTTATCGAGCATAATTTAGATGTATGGGGAATTTGAACAAAAATTTCGGCCCATGATATTAGTAAGATAAAATCTGTGTTTAAGAAATATTAGTTAATATATCACAACGAAATTATTATATATGATTTTATTATTAAATATATCTTATCACTGTTAATGTGTTTTATTTCCAAATCAACTCTACCCTTCTTCATATAATACTAAAAATTGCTTATTAATTAATTTAATTAATAAATTAACATTAAAGTATTAGTGAGATTAGTAAGGTAATTAAGGGAGAGGTTAAAAGATAGAGAGCTGACAAAGGCAGTGAATTTTTGGAAGAATGAGAAGTCGTCTGGTTGTGAGCTGACTTTTCCTGATAACTTTAATTATAATCATAATCTAATTATGTTTTTGCTTCTGAACTTTGTTTAGTATTTAATCTTTGGATTTTAGTTGTTGAACTCTCCCTGCCTTGGAATATTCTCTCCTTCTCCAAAGCCTTATTATTCTACTTTCAACCTTGCTAGCCTAGCTCTCTTATTTTTATATGGGATTCTTTCTTAAATCTTAATTCATATATTTAATTAATTAATTAAAAGCAAAAAAATAAGAAAAAAATTATTTTCCTTTCTTTTTCAACCTTTAAGAAAAATTATACACCGTCTTATAATTTAGCAGTAAGTATATATTTTTTATATAATAAATTTAGGATTGATTTTTATTCTCTTATATTATAGTTAAATTAAATGTGTAAATTTATTTTTTTTAGAAAAATCATAAAATTTTAAATATATATATATAATAAAATTAATTAATTGATTAATTAATTAACTATATATATATATATATAGCTAGGTGTTTGAAAATAGAGTTGGGTTTAGGGAAAAGCAAAATGTTGTCACCAAGGGTATGTTTGTTTCTTTGCTTGTCTCTTATTACTTTGAAAATTAACAAAGGAGTAGACTGATTAATTAATTAATTACGTATTAGTTTAATTACTTCAAAGAAATCCTTCATAAGTTCTTTTTTTTATTATTTTTATTTAATTTTATAATTTCAAGGGATAGACATATACATTTTCCAATTTCTGAATAATAATAAATTAATAATATCATTGATATCATGTGATAACATGTGATAAGTTAATAATATTATAATACAATTAATATTCATTCCATATAATAAATAATTTACTATGAACAACAAATAATTAATTATTTTATGCATTATTTTTCTTTATTTTGAAGAATTTCAATAGGTTAAATATATATATATATCAACTAAATTTGGATTTAAATCATAAAAGAGCTTTTTTTATTTTTAAAAAATATATTTAAAATTTTAAAAAATTACTTTAATTGTATTTTAATTTATGAAAAAAGAATTCCCAAAAGGGAGAACAGATTTTGGATCTAGGAATCCTACAGAAACCCACATGCTTTGGCTAAAATCAATATTCAAAAGTTTAGAGAATATATGCCTTTTTGCAAACTATGTTATTAATTTATCTTTATTAATATATATTTATAATTTTTTTTTGCTTCCTTTTTCTTTATATATAACTTTATTTTTTTTTCTTATTTGTATTACACGTCATAACAGTGGAAGGCTCATTAAATCTAATCCAACCCACTTTAAAGTCATAAAAAATTAAAAAAAAAAAAGTAGGATGTGAATATTCTTTTCAAGATATCGATCATCTCTTATTACTAAAAAATTAATAAATAAATTAATTAATTAAGATCTAAATTATATATAGTGTTTTACAACATTCAACTTCACAACTCCATAGTGTTATAAAAAAAAACTCTATAATTCTCCCTCTCTCTTTCTCTCAAATAAAATTAAATTACATGTAATTAAATAACACTTAATGTTAAAATTAATTACTTTTTTACTAGTTCATGTAGTAACATTTTAAAATCTATTAAATATTTAAAACAGAAGTAAAATTACTATAGATTAACAGTTATTTTGCTTTTTCTTTTGCTCATTTTGCCTATATATATATGTATATAAAAATATTTTACATTTAACATAAAATATTAGCATTTATCATTAAATTTAATTTATTTTATAATGACGTCCTCACGTTACTTCGAAAATATATATTTTTTAATTTTTTATAAATAATATAAAAAGTAATTAATATTTTTTAAAATATGAAAAAAATAAATTAAGAATTAAGAATAAGATATTATTAATTAAATATAAATAAGTAAAGTATTGGTATAATTATTATAAAATATTATCAATTGAGTATAAATAAATAAAATATTGATATAATTGCTATAAGATATTATCAATTAAATGCAAATAAGTAAATTATGTAATTATTTTGTGATTTTTTAAATATTATTTTTATTTCTTGCATGTATTATTTTCTTTTTAATTTTACTCTTAATCATTATAATATATTTAAATATTTTTTCTATGAAATTAAATGGCTAATATTATCTTATAAATATAAATTTAACTCCGAAATAATATAAATACGTCATTCTAGTTATATATGTATATAATTTGACTTTGATTGGTATTCAAATTTAATAGCTTTGGGTTCTGAAAATAATTTTAATACCAATAAACTAAAGACCCATTTCTTTTATGCCGGAATATATATAAAATCAATAATTTGGCATTAATTTTTTTTTCTTCAAATTTTATGTCATGATACAGAGGAAAAGTAGCTAGACAAAATCCTGTTTTTTTTTTTCCACCATAAGTCACTCAAATATATAAATGAAGGGAGATGAGTGATGAAGATGGAGGACAAGTTGTGTATCAGAAAAAGGAGCCATAATGATAGTATCTGAACATTTTGAATATCGAAGAAGACAAAATAATTTTCCATGAATGATTGAACCCTCACATGCAAAAGACATTTATAGAGCTAAAAAATATGTAGATGTCACCTAGTGGATGATAATGGAATTGTTTGTTTTCACTTATTGGAAAAATTTATATAATAAAACTGCAATTTTAATTAGGTATTTTATTTATAATAATAAACAAATTAGATAATGACATAATTTTTATATTTTATAATTGAAGAAATTATAGAGTATAATTTTTAAAAAAAAATATTATTACATGTTATTATTTAATTAATTTATCATTTAATTAAACTATTTAATTGAAATTACTATTATATCATATAATTTCTCTGTCTATATATATGTAGTCTATGTACATTAAGTCATTAGACTAAGTCATTAACCCCTTGAATATCTATCTTTCTCTATTCTCACTTGCATATGGAACTTTTGTTCAAAATTTCAAAGTTGTATAGTTTAAAGCAAAGTAGGAGAGTAGTAGCCATAGCTATCAGTATTTTTTTGAATGTGACTTCTATGAAATGTACACTTAAAAAAACACAAACTGCACATGGAAGTTAAACTAGCTAATGAAAAAAAAAAATCTTATGATAATTAATACTATCCTCCATCTCTACTAATATATAATTATGTTTATTTTTCATTATTAGAATCAATATACCCAAATGATAATTTTAAAATTTATGTTAAACTAAACCATAAAGATTAAAGGTTAATAAGAATATATAGAAAAAAAAATCTCGCACTGATTAAATATAAAATATATAAATGATTAATATAAAAATGGACTATCTAATCTTAATATCTAACTTTTGAGATTATCTCTTTCAAATTTGTATGTAGAAGAGATTTAATTAGTCTTGTTGAATATATAAATTTACTTTGATCATAATTAATTGAATATATATACAGAGAGAGTATATGACATTTGATATTTTAAAAAATTGATTTAATCTGACTAGTCTAATTAATAAATTAATAATATATTTAAATAAATTTTATTATTTTATATTAGTTTTGCTAAAAGTTACAAAATTAATTTAACAATTTAAGTTAGGTGTTAAATGTCTCGACAAAATTATCAAACACCTCTACGAATGAGTTAATTACACTAGTTATATTTTATCATTTATATGATAGAATGTAATATAAATGTAATTATAAAAATGTCATATAATTAATAAAATTACATTATATATATGTAAAGAAATAAAAATATCTTGAGATAGAGCTACACAAGGATCTTTTATAAACTTGCTCAAGCTATAGCTATATTTAATAAATATATGTGAGATATCCATTAAAAAACATTGAAAGAAACTAGCACTAAGTAATTAACATGCTCAATCAACCAAATGATAATGCACTCATTAATTCAAAATACCTTATATTATATATAAACAATAAGAAGATTAATAGATTCTCTTTTTGGATTGAAAAGCAAAGTTATAAGGATTGGAATTAATGGTCCCTACTTGTTCTCTTAAAAGCCAAACTATTAAATTTATTCAAGATAGAAAGATCAAAGACACCATATAATGCCTAAATCATACATTTAATTAAGTATTAATTCATACTTAAGTATATATTAATTAATTTATATAAAAAAAGTATATGTTAATTAAGAAGAAATAAATTTAATTTGTGTCTCCATCAAAAAAATTATTGTGAGCACTAAAATTCCACTGAGAAAAAAAAGATCATCTGAATATATATGTTCAATTTTTATATGTATAATATATTTTATAATAAGTATTTGGATTAATGGTGATTATCCATCATTAATCATTGATATAATTATTGCTTATATATATATGAGAAAGAAAGAAAGGACAAGAACTTGTTCAAAGCATAGCTAATTCAAAACATTCAAAAGAAGATGAAAAGCATTCAATGATTAGAGAAAATGTATATTATATCTTAAATTAGCGATGTAGGTTATGCAATTATGTAGCAAATTAAACTAAATTTTCATGCCCTTTGAAAAAAAAAACTTATTTTTCATGTAATGTGCTTAGTAAATTCATTTCACTTACATCGAATTGAAATTGAATTATATAAAAATTTATGAATTTGTACATACATACATAAACTTATAAATCGATAAATATTGAAATTCATTTGCACAAAATGAATTGTTTTGTGTTGGATTCAATATTCACTTGATCATTTATAAGTTCTTAAGTTATTATTCTATCATTACGTACTCAATGTAAAATCACTTTTCAACAAACTACTAATTAATTTATTAATTTTTTTTATATTACATCGTGGTTATGACATTAAAAAGCAAAAATATTTCTCATTTTCAAAATTTAATCAATAAGTCGGATAGATTGCATGATATATTGCATAATTGTTTTAGCATCTTTTTTTAATTAATTATGCATAGAGAAAGAGAAATATCTAAGACTTGAACTTAAAATTTAAACTAAAGCAACAATGCTTCTAACCACCAAACCAAAACTTGATAGTTATTATGTATGATTAATTGTTTCCCTAAGTGTAATTAATTAATTGTTTCCTTGAGTGTAATTAATTGTTTTAGCATTAGCTAGATGAAAAAAAGGGAAGAAACATAAATCTTCATGTGTGTTCATTGGTTATCATGTATAATTATATATAGACCTATTATAATTTAATGATATTGAAATTATTTTTATAATTAATTAAAGAATTTCGAGTTTAATATTAATTAATAAAAAATTTCAAGTTAAAATTTTAATTGAAATAATATGTAAGAAAAAAAAAAGGAAAAGTGCAACTAATTTGCTTTCTTACAAACTTTATTTGTCAAGAAATGAAAGAGGTTAATTAATTAATTAAGTGTTAGATTAATTTTAATTAATCTACTTTAATATGACACATGTTATAAATAATAAGCCTAATTTTAATATAATGGAAGACCCAATTTGATGGTAGTTGGGTCATAAAAGGGCATTAGCGTTAGTTGGGTCATAATGGTACATTTTCCCCTCACTTTATGATTAACGGTTAAAAGAAGGCAGTTTTTTAAGAGAATTAACTCCCTGCCATTTTGGTAACCAACTGCCATTGTTATTATAAAATAACAATTCTCTACCATCAGAGAATATTAAAAAAAAAAAAGAAGGAGAGGGGAAATAATCTCTTCATCACAGATTAAGCAATGGATCAAGATATGCAAATAAATTATCGTTTCTAATCAATCAATTCTAGACAAGCATGATCTAGGATTTCGCATTACAATTTTTTTTATGCTTACAATTGGTATCAGAGACAGGTTGTTCAAGAATTATTTGATTGAATTATAGTAATTAATTTGATTTCTAGAATTAATTATTAATTCGGTATGGATGAAATCAAATTACAATTTAATGAAACTGTGTTCTACGTTTTGTGATTGGTTAAAGGTTTCGTTGTCTTTGCTTTGTATTTTCGAAAGGCTTAGGAAATTGGAATCGTGAAGTTTTCAACTAATTCGCATGAACTTTCATTTAAATGAAATTCGAATGTTGTTGTTTGTGTTTCCGTAAATGTTTAAGAAACTGGACAGTTGCGATATGGTGAAGATATGATACATGTGAATAAAGAATAATAATAATCATTATAATCATTGTATCATGTGATTCTTCTTGAATGTTTAATCTCAGATCACGTTGTTTCTCTTGACCATAAAGTGATTTTGAATTTGGATTTACAAAAGGTTTTGGCTTTATATGTTGATAGCAAGGTTGAAAAGTTAGACCATTAATTTGGCTATTAACCTTTCGATAACATTTAATTATAATATGTTTTGTTAAGAGATCCATTGTCTTTTATTTGCAACTTTATTCTGTCCTGAAATTTACTAGACGACAAAAAATCATTATGATAGATATTACCAATTATAGTTTATATTCGCATTCTATTGTGGAATGGTTATTGCAATTTTATATTAGATTAATTCTTATATTATGGTTTATGGTTATGTTGCAATTTGGCATAATGAATGGAGTTTATTTTGGATACAAAAAAATATCAGTAACGATTTGACACTTGTTTAGGAATATACTTTATTTAAAAATAAATAAATTTATGATTAGTTATGTTTTGTTCTATGAAATTGTTAGTGTCCAATTTACTATATAAATGATATTGATAGAATTTGAGATTTTAATTAATCTTATACGGTTTACATAAATTAAATGTTTAATATATGGAAAGCTTGTTAGTCACCAAAGTGGCCATGCTTGGATTTTATTGAAATATTTAGTTATGTATTTTCAATTGTTCAATTTTGTGTGATGCGAAAAATGACGTGAAAGATCAAATATTTGAGCAATTGAGTTTAGTAATTATAACGTTAAGAGATTACCCAAAGGTAGACCATTACTTATAATTAATGACATTAAAGGGATTTTCATTTATACTTAGTAAATATGAATATATATCCAAAGATAACATCCACATTTACTATAGTATTATTGAAAGTCTGTTAAAGTCAATTTTCTTCTGGCATCATTAGAGACTAAAGCTATGTGTTTAAGTATCGCCCAAAGGAGAACTTAAATGCATGATTAAATTTAGAATTAGTTTGAATCCATTTAAATTTTCTCAAAGCATTAATGTTTGAGTATATGTATGGTGCTTGCAGCTTCTTATAATGTGTTCGCTATGGGTAATGGGTTGATTAAGTTCAATGGACTGAACTATGCTGAGTGGTCCGAGCAAATCCATTATCAGTTAGTGGTTTTAGACTTGGACTATGCAATAGTTTCTGAACAACCCGAAGCCATTACTGAGACTAGTATGGAAGCTGCAAAATCTCTTTATGAGGCTTGGCAGCGGTCTAATAGGCTGAGTTTGAACTTAATGAGGATGACTATGGCTGAAAATGTTAAGCCATCCATGCCTAAGACGGACAATGCAAAGGAGTTCATGTTGAGAATTAAGGAATACTCTCAATCGGACATAGCCGACAAGTCTATTGTAGGGACTCTAATGAGTGAGCTGACGACCAAGAAATTTGATTGGTCGCAACCCATTCATGATCATGTGACTAGTATGCAAAACTTGGCAGCTAAATTGAAATCGATGAGTATGGATGAGAGTGGGTCTTTCTTGGTTTAGTTTATCATCAACTCACTTCCTGTTGAGTTTGGCCAGTTCCAGGTGAATTACAACACCCTTAAAAAAAATGAAACTTTCAGAAAATTAAGGCCATGTTGGTTCAAGAGGAAGGGAGATTAAAGAAGTTAAAAGATCACTCTGTTCACCTCACATTTCATAATGAAACTGGTGGCAGCAAGAGTAAGTCGGGGAAGAAAGGCAAGAAAAGGGACAAGGCCTCAATGAAGGTTAATGAGGGCCAAATCCATAAGGAATTGAAGTGCCATTTCTGTAGGAAGACTGGCTACTTCAAGAAGGATTGTCCGAAAAGGAAGATTTGGTTTGAAAAGAAAGGTATGTATTATGTTTCTGTATACTTTGAATCAAATCTTATTAAAGTGCCTAATAATACCTGGTGGTTAGATTCTGGTGCAACTACTCATGTGTCACATGTTGTACAGGGATTCCTTTCAATCCAGCCCATAAACGGAACTGAAAAGTTTTTGTATATGGGAAACAGAATGAAGGCACGAATAGAAGGAATTGGGACTTACAGATTGATCTTGGAGACTGGATGTCATCTGGATCTTGAAAAGTGTCTTTATGTTCCTGAATGTGCTCGTAATTTAGTTTCTGTTGGAAAGTTGGATGATGTAGGTTTTAGTTTCAAAATTGGTAATGGTGTGTTTCATTGTATAGACTTAAGTACTATTATGGTTCTGGTACTCTTATTGATAGTTTGTATCGTTTTAATCTTGATAATGACTTTATTGAATCCCTGTTTCATGTTAAACATAGTATAGGTAACAAACGTAATGCACATAATGAATATTCTGCTTTTCTGTGGCATCAAAGATTAGGTCACATATTCAAAGAAAGGGTGTTGAGGTTAATGAAAAGTGAAATCTTACCTAAATTGGATTTTGCTGACTGGGACGTGTGTATAGATTGCATTCAAGGTAAGCAAACTAAACACATATCAAAGAACCCATCCATGAGAAGCAGTGAACTTCTTGAACTTATACACACTGATATATGTGGTCCTTTTGATGTTCCATCATGGGAAAATGAAAGATATTTTATCGCCTTTATTGATGATTTCTCATGATATAGTTATATATATTTATTGCATGAAAAATCTCAATCAGTGGATGTCCTAGAGGTGTTCATTAATGAGGTGGAAAGGCAGTTAAATAAAAAGGTGAAAATTGTGAGATCTGATAGAGGTGGTGAATTTTATGGTAAATATGATGAAAATAGACAATGTCCAGGTCCATTTGCAAAGTTCCTTGAAAGTCATGGCATATGTGCACAATACACAATGCCTGATACACCTCAACAGAATGATATAGCTGAAAGGCGTAACCGTACTCTTATGGAAATGGTTAGGAGTATGTTAAGTTATAGTACTGTTCCTTTGTCCTTGTGGATGCATGCATTAGAGACTGTCATTTATCTGCTTAATAGAGTTCCTAGTAAGGCAGTTCCTAAGACACCTTATGAATTGTGGACAGGAAGGAAACATAGTTTAAGGCATCTTCATGTTTGGGGTTGCCGGCAAAAGTAAGGATTTATAATCCACAAGAGAAGAAGCTTGATGCAAGAACCATTAGTGGTTATTTCATCGGCTATCCAGAAAAGTCAAAAGGGTTTAGGTTTTACTGTCCTAACCATAGTACGAGAATAGTTGAGTCTGGTAATGCTAGGTTCATTGAGAATGGTCAATCTAGTGGGAGTGATGAACCACGTAAGGTGGATGTTAGAGAGACTTAAGTTGGAGATCCTATTCAGTTGGAATCCTCTACAAGTATTGTCTCTCCTTCGGTTGTTGTTCCACTTGTTGTATCACATTCTAACAACATGACTGAACAACAAAATAACATTCCAAACCCACAAGACGAATATGTTAATGATGAACCAGCTAACAATGATCAAGTTGCAAATGAACAAGAGATTACACAAGAAATAGCATTACGTAGGTCAGTAAGGCAAAGAAGACCAACTATTTCGAATGATTTTATGGTTTACTTTCTTGAACATGAATGTGAATTGAGCATTGATAAAGATCCAGTCTCATTCCAGCAAGCCATGAAATGTAGTAATTCTGAAAAGTGATTTAATGCTATGAAAGAAAAGTTGCAATCAATGGATGATAATCAAGTCTGGGACTTAATTGTGTTGCCTAAAGGTTCAAAGCAAGTCGGTTGTAAATGGGTCTTCAATACCAAACGAGACTCAAAGGGCAACATAGAAAGGTATAAGACCAGACTTGTAGCCAAAGGTTACACTCAAAAGGATGGCATTGACTATAAAGAGACCTTTTCTCCAGTTTCAAAAAAGGACTCTTTGAGAATTATTATGGCTCTGGTGGCTCATTATGATATAGAGCTTCACCAAATGGATGTAAAGACCGCCTTTCTTAATGGTGACTTAGAAGAGGAAGTTTATATGGATCAACCAGAAGGTTTCTTGGCCACGGGAAAGGAAAACTTAGTGTGTAAATTAAAGAAGTCAATATATGGATTGAAACAAGCTTCCCGATAGTGGTATCTCAAGTTCAATGATACTATTATGTCATATGGTTTTGTAGAAAACACCGTTGATCGGTGTATCTATATGAAGGTCAGTGGGAGCAAGTTCATTATGTTAGTCCTATATGTTGACGATATTCTTCTTGCTGCGAATGATGTTGGACTGTTGCATGATGTTAAGGCTTTTCTCTCTAAGAACTTTGAAATGAAAGATATGGGTAAGACATCCTATGTGATAGGAATAGAAATATTTCGTGATAGATCACAAGGATTGTTAGGGTTATCTTAAAAGGCTTACATTGACAAAGTATTAGAGAGATTTAAGATGGAAAAGTGCTCCGCAAGTATAGTTCCAATTCAGAAAGGAGATAAGTTCAGTGGGATGCAATGCCCTAAGAACGATTTGGAACGTAAGGAAATGGAGTCTATTCCCTACGCTTCAATAGTTGGGAGTCTAATGTATGCTCAAACATGTTCTCGACCGGATATCAGTTTTGCTGTTGGAATATTAGGGCGATATCAAAGTAATCCTAGAATGGATCGTTGGAAAGCTGCAAAGAAAGTACTTAGGTATTTACAAGGCACTAAGGATTATATGCTCACGTATAGAAGGTCAGACCATCTTGAGGTGGTGGGATTCTCGGATTCAGACTATGCCGGTTGCGTAGATTCGAGAAAATCTACATTTGGTTATATGTTCCTTTTAGCTGGAGGAGCAGTTTCATGGAAAAGTGGAAAGCAGTCTGTCATTGCTACTTCCACTATGGAGGCTGAATTTGTAGCATGCTTTGAGGCCACTGTTCATGGGTTGTGGTTACGGAATTTTGTCTCAGGTCTAGGCATCGTCGACAATATTGATAGACCGTTGAGAATTTACTGTAATAATTCCGCAGCTGTTTTCTTCTCTAAGAATGATAGGTATTCTAAAGGTGCAACACACATGGATTTAAAATACCTATCTGTGAAAGAATAAGTGCAAAAACGTAAAGTGTCAATTGAGCATATTGGTACTGATATGATGATAGCGGATCCGTTAAGTAAAGGCTTACCGCCCAAGACTTTTATTGGCCATGTTGAAAGGATGGACATTATAGATAAGTCCTTGTTAGCATGATTTTCAGACTTGTATATATATACAAGATGGTTGTTTGCTCGTTTTGTTATGACACTTTAGAATTCAATTAAAGTTGTGTTTTTGCTTATTGTTATCCACATTATGAATGTATAAGATTAAAGTTTAGCGTGATAACAATACTGTCGAAATTTTCATATTTCTCAATTAAAGTTAATGTAGATTGAATGGTTCTGTGATATATGGAAGAAATTTTGTCGATTATTAACTTGTGACCGCCATAATCCGATAGTTTCAATTCTACTTAAGGATAGTCTGATGAATCCATTATAAACATCCGGTGATTCATCATATGGTTTACACATGTGCCAAGTGGGAGATTGTTAGATTAATTTTAATTAATCTACTTTAATATGGCACATGTTATAAATAATAAGCCTAATTCTAATATAATGGAAGACTCAATTTGATGGTAGTTGGGTCATGAAAGGGCATTAGAGTTAGTTGGGTCATAATGGTATCATTTCCCCTCACTTTATAATTAACGGTTAAAAGAAGGCAATTTTTTAAGAGAATTAACTCCCTGCCATTTTGGTAACCAACTGCCATTGTTATTATAAAATAACAATTCTCTACCATCAGAGAATATTAAAAAAAAAGGAAGAAAGAGAGGGGAAATAATTTCTTCATCACAGATTAAGTAATGGATCAAGGTATGCAAATAAATTATCGTTTCTAATCAATCAAATCTAGACAAGCATGATCTAGGATTTCCGCATTACAATTTTTTTTTATGCTTACATTAAGTTGTTAATTGCATGCTTTGGCGTGCTACTAAGTATTGCTTAAGTGCATAATATATTTATATATCATAGTTGCCGCAGCATCTATTACCATTCATTATCCCACTTTCATGCCTGTGTTTAATATCAATTTTATTTTCAATCTTTTTTTTTTTTGGGTAAAACTTTAGTTTCAATTAGGAAATTGAAACTCCAACTTCTTGTGTTTAATGTTAAACAACACTCATAATTAAAAAAAATATTTATTAAATAATTTTTTTATCATACTTTATATTATTTTATTTTTAGCAATTTTGATTTTAACTAAACTCAAACTTAATTTTTTTAATAGTGCAGAATTTTTTAATCTAAAAATCTTGGAAAAAAAGGGTAAAATTATATATATATATATATATATTTAATTTTTTAAAATTCTCCACTGTTTTAATATATATACCATTAATATATCTATGAAAGTGAAATATATGTTTAATATACTATATGTATATTAAATGTATACCTCAGAGAGGAGTATTTTTAAAATTAAAAATTGAAAATGATTATTTTAATAAAAAATTATTTTTTAAAATATTTTTATTTTTTAGGTATTTTTGAAGAAATAAAAAAAATCCCTGCTAAAAAAATTGGGGTTTATAGATTGGTAAATGCATGGGTTGGGCCAGTATTGGATTTAGCCCTTATATATTGTGAAAAAAGGCCCAACTACAAACTCAACTAGCAGGAAAGTGAAAGCCCACCCCACCAACACTGTGAGTTTGACTCCACTTCCCTCTTTAGTTCTATGCTTAAACGACAGAGTTTCACATTGTCTGCAGCGCCCATGAAGGTTTCTCAGAAAACGTAACAAAGTTTTCTCCCAGATTAGAAGCAAATCTCTCAAAATTCAGGTACGTTTAGCAAATTCAAGATTTACTTGTTCAATGTGTTTGCTTGTTTTTTGCTTTAGCAAACCCAAGCAAAGTGATTTCATTATAAATTTGAACCATTGCCAATCTGCCTTTGACTTTTCTGGGTTGGATTGATTTTGCTTTCATTAGAGTAAAGTTTGATACTTTCTTTATGGGGTTGATGTAATTGTACTTTGAAATTCTTTAAATGGGTATTTTAAATTTCACAGTGAAATTTGTAAAAGGCAGACACATTTGGGTAATGAATCAAATTTCAAATGTATTTTCATTGTTTGCTAGAGAGCAATTCTTTAGAAATGGGCTATTGATAATCTGAATAGAACCTTCTCATGATTAGAGAGTCAAAAGGAATACCAATGACCTTGTTCTTATCTTTGTTGCAGATTGCTTTTGGTAAACTTGCTCTTCAATAGCGGCAGTGGGGATAAGATGAGCATCAACAATGGCAGTAGCAGCATTGATAGCAGTAATTATAGCTTCTCTCGGTTGGGTATCTACTGCCAGTACTACTTCTAAGGTTGCTTTTGTCAAGAAAACTATCTCTTCTCACAAGATTGTCATATTCTCCAAGTCCTATTGCCCGTATGACTCTCTCCCCCTCTCTATCTCTCTATCTGCTTGTTACTTTGCAAGTACTTGTTGTCATTAGTTGAAATCTTAATTCATCTTAGATCTAAGAAATCCTTTAAACATTGAAGAAAATTACTGCTATGGAATATACAAGTATTCATCTACCATTTGTCAGCAAATAGGCGAATAACATTTAGCTCTTCACGCTGAGATACTGAGTTCACTGATTGAAGGAAGTGTTCACAGGATAGCATATGCAAAACTCTCTTAGTATTATTGTTGGAATGGAATCAAATCTTGTTCTCTCAATCACTTAATCCTTGTAGTGAAGACCATAGGTTGGTGTAAGTCTGAGATAGTGTAATTCAATATAATGGAATCTAATTGAATAAAAATTCAACAGAACTGGATTATCGTTCGACTTCAATCATGAACCTCTATCCTTTTATGAGTCATGAGAAATCATATCATGACTCGAATTCAATCTTATGGGCACTAAATCAATTGATACATTGTACTCAGATGGTGTAAAACTAGTGCAGCTGAATCCAGGTTTCTTTTTCTTCTTCTTTGTTGGAAAAGTTCCTCTCTTCTGTATCAAAAAAAATATATTATGTGGGGCTTCAAATGCTGCAGGGATTAGGTTAAATAGTTTTCCTTGCCATTTACTTTCTGCTTTGTTTGTATTCTACAGATACTGTAGGAAGGCTAAAGCTGTTTTCAAAGAGTTGAACCAGGTTCCACATGTTGTGGAGCTAGACGAGAGAGGTTTGTTCACACTTTGCAAACTTTACCATTAATGTCATTGAGTGCATTAGGATGTACATAATTGTAATGAATTTTCTACTTTTTGGTTGATATAAAGACCTAATTTATTTTACTCCCAGAAACAAAAGAAAATTCTGATTATTTTTATAAAAGGAATCATTGTAGGGATGAGCATAATTCGGTTCAGGCCAAAAAGCCCAAACCAAACGGAAGTGTTTCATTTTGGGTTTAATAAATTTTGAACCAAACTGACCCAATGCTGACCATTGAAGTCTAGGAATTGAGTCTACTTGCTTCCCAATTCTAAAAAATGGTTTACCATTTTATACTAACAAGAAATTGCTTGATAGTTGGTAGAGCAACTTGGCATTGGAACTTCAGAGTATATATTTTAATGCTGGTGGCCGAGTGTATGTGCAATTAGAATTGGAAGTTACCCAAAATCTTTTCCTTTTTCTTGCAGATGATGGGCAGGACATTCAGAATGCCCTGAGTAAAATCGTTGAGAGGCGTACGGTTCCTCAGGTTTTCATAGATGGAAAGCACATTGGTGGATCTGATGGTAAGTGATTCCTGTGAGGACAAATGCAAACATTTGTAAAGCAAAAACTACACAAAATATTCACCAGAGAATACATCTGTTGTCTTGATGACAGATACTGTTGAAGCTTACCAAAGTGGGGAGCTAGCTAAGCTTCTCGGGATAGCTGGTGTCGGTGATGGTAACGATGATCTTTGATCGAATACTATTGTCAGCTGATCATTATCAGAATAATATGTGAAAAGAATACACATGATGTAGACTCTTCCTTCAGATCGACGATAGGGAATTGACTGTTAAACTACAACTTTGTTCTATGGTTTTGTATTATTGTTTTTATTGAACCATTATCGCAAAGTTTCAAACTTTATCCATGTTGATTCATGGATTTTATCAGGGAGGTGTGGAAAATTTGTTCTTGCTTTTAACCATATCAGATTACGCAGAACAGAACTAACTACAGCTATATAATTTGCAGTTACGCAATGCCTATGCGAGTTCGGAATTAACTTGCATCTTTAGCTTGCCTAATATATCTATACTATAGTTGCCTAGGGATGTTCAAGAAGCCTGAGGTCTACAGAACCAGACCAGATTTAGGTGGTTCGAGCCGAGTTGAGCTGATCTAAGTCAACTGATAAACTAAGGAGAAAATTATACTGTATAGCATATTTTTTAATTTTTTTTTCAAAAATATCTGTGTTTTTTTATATATTTTTGATATATCAAATGCATATTTAATATATATCTTTGAAAATTGAGTATGTTTTTAGTATTTTAAATATATATTAAAGATATATCTCTAAAATATGGTATTTTTGAAATTAAAAATTAAAAAAATATATATTTTTGAAATTAAAAAGAAAAAGTTGGGGCCAGACTTGAGTTATAATTGGGTCGAATTTTGGGTCTGATTAAATATTTTAGAAGAAAATCCAGAATACGGTCTGAGTATGCTTTAATAATCCATTATATATATACCAGCATGATAGAGACATTCTTTATAGAGACTCCATGAAAATTATTTTTTTAAATTAATTTCAGTTCATCTAATTGAAAACTACAAAGTAAGGTTTACTTAATTCCTCAATTACTTATTCAACTGTGATTTTCCTCTCTTTCAATTATTTTTTAATAAGAATTTTTTTGGTTTGTAGAAATAATAATTTCAATTATTTTTGCTTTTATAATCTTTCCAACCATAGTTTTTTCCTTTTGTTCAAAACATTTTCCCTCAAAATAAGAAATTATTAATTCTACGTATCAAATAAAAATAAAATATACTATCAAATAAATAAATACGGTTATTTAATAAAGAGTGAGGTGTTTTCATTTCGAGCTTTATATAAAAATATTTTAAAAGTAAAAATATTTTTAAAAATATATTTTTTAAATATCTCTACATTTAATAGTCTATTTTTTAAATATCTCTACATTTAATAGTCTATGTGTTTTCGCATTAAAAAAAATAGTCTATATATTTTCAATTAAATTTTAAAATTATATATTTTTTAATATTTTTAAAAATTATAAATTATTTTTAAACAAGCCCAAATTGAAATCACCCATTGAAATTTGAGCTGAAAGTAACTCCTTGTTGGGACTTTTATAAAACTATCAATTAAATCAATTTTTTTAAAATATTGTTCATATAAATTTTTTTTAAAAATATCTAAAAAATTTATAAAATTATAAAAATACTATATATCACTATATTTTATATATTATATATATCATAGATATATTATAAATTTTTTTAAAGAAAATATAAAATTTGAATTTATTTTTATATTATTTTATAAAAAAATATATTTACTAGAAACTAATATAATTTTATAAAACTTTCTCAAAAAAAATTTTAAGGACATTATTTTATAATATAATTTTATATGTTTCAGATATATTATATATATTACAGATATATCATATATATTATACATATATTATTATTTACCCTTTATATATTACATAACTTTTATATATTATATAATTATAATATATATATTATGGATATGTGTTTTCTAGTCTCTATAAGTTAAGTTAATTATAGTGTATATATTGTGGATATATTACAAATATATTATATATATGTTATAGATATGTCACTGTTTATTTTATGTGTATTATGATGTATTATGTATATATTATATATATTTTTATTTTTATTTGTACAATGAGAATATAAAAATAAAAAATTATTTATAAATAAAAAAAATATAAATACAAATTAAAATTTAAAAAATGAAAATTCAAAAAAAAATTACAAAATAGAAAAAAGAAACAACGTAAAAATAAAAAGCCGCACCCTAGTTATGAAAGAAAAAAAAACAATACTTCCGTATTTTTGAAAACCACAATTGAAACAAGGGTATTCGATGTAATTTTCCCTATTTTCCCTTCCTTGTTCCCTCTGCAATTTTGGCTTAAACGACGTGGTTTCACAGAGTCATGGAGGTTTCTCAGAAACCGTACGAAAGCATTCTCCTAGTAGAAGCAAAATCGCCAAAAAAATGAAGGTAAGATTACCGAAATTAGGTTTATTTGTCCAATTTGTCTTGTCTGTTTATCTTTGGTAAAAGTTTGATAATTTAGCTAGAATCTTTTACTGGGTTTGAAGGATTTTGTTTTTTTACTGGGTTTGAAGGATTTTGTTCGCCTGAAAAGGAAAAAGTTCGACAATTTCTTAATCTGTTTGGTATAATCTTAAATGGCTATTTCATTTGGTTAATAAATTAAGTTTCTACTTTTAACTTTTGAATTTGAATTTTCTATGGTGCGTGGCAGTGGTGAGTTAAATTTCCAATGGCAATGAGGTAGATGTATTTCGTAAAGTATTTGTTTTTTCAATAATGGATGCAAAAGCCTTAGCAAAATCTAAGAGAGCTCACTCGCTAAACCATATCAAAAAGCCTCCTCCTTCTAGTTTAAAATCAAAAGCCCCGTCTGGAGGTGCTAATAATGCTGCAAGTGGAAATAAGGGGAAACAAGCTAAGGAGAAAGCTCGCCAATCTGGGCTTCCTTCGAATTGGGATCGTTATGAAGAAGAATTTGATTCAAGTTCTCAAGACCCATCTGTGGATAGTACGAATAAAGTATCTGGTGTTGTTTTGCCTAAGAGTAAAGGTGCAGACTTCAGGCACCTGATTGCTGAAGCTCAATCTCAGTGCCAGTCAAATTCTTATTTGGATACTTTTCCTTCACTGGATGACGTTTTGCCTGGTATTTTTTTCTTTCTTGGCTTTCATTTATGGCTGTAAGCTTAAGTTATTTGTTTATTTAATTTTATTTATGGCAGAAATAATAGAAGCATGCTATTTTCATGTAAAGTTAGTGGTGATTGTTGCAGTGATTGGAAAATAAAGTTATGATAGTCGTTTGTATAGCTTTATAGGCAGACAGATACCCCAGCAGATAATATTGTAGTTACTTTTGAACTATTTTTACTAGAAGTCCCAACTCCCCAGCAGATAATAGTTACTTTTGAACTATTTTTACTAGAAGTCCCAACTCCCACCTGATGTGCTGTGTGCAAAGTTTTTCTGGATTTTAAACATGGCTGAACTTGAAATAGTAGGTAATATTTGTAATTCATATCCTATATAATATAGAAACTTGCACAGGATTAACGTAGAACTTTGTGTCGCATGATTCTATAGAGGAAAGAATTCTTCTGTGGACAATATTGAGATTAAATAATCAAATTGATGTGTCCTACAAGCATACTTTGACAAACTCAACGAAAACTCAGGCATAGGCAGTGGAAGTATTAAGCTAGCTAGAGAGGATAATTTTTTATTAGGGCTCTATGTTCAAGGAATGCCTAGGCAATTGAGTTAGAACCTGAGGTTTTCCATTTTGTGTACCCATCTTTTTTGGGAAGTCTATCTAGATTGTAATCAGTCAGGAGGCAATAGTGCTTTGATCAAACAACTATATACTGGCTTCTTTGTCCTCTTCTTTTGTCCAACTAGAAATTAGTGCCTCAAACTTAAGTTCTAACTGGTCTATATTCCACTTGGCTGCTCTTTCCATTTCTTGTTTTGGTTGTTTCAAGTAAGTGCAGATCCCATTCTAATGATGAATGATTATATCCTTGTCAAAGTTCTTGTCAATTTATCACCTGTTTGGAATTTGCTTAGTACATCTTATATTACCTATTATCTCTGGCTGTCAGCTATTAAATCTTACAGCATCTATAACATTGTTAAAAGTCCAAATTAGCTTATCAAGAATGTTGATTATATTTATGTCCCAACTTTCATCTCTTTCTTTGGAAAAAATTCACTGCCTAGGTCATACTGTTTTTATCTTGTTTATGTAGTAGCCTTGTTGAGGAATTGATTTCAAATGCCTGGCATGAAAATTTTGGTTTGTGCATGACAGGGGACTTTGAACTTCGAGTAGGGTCAATGCTTTCAGTCAGGGGAGAAAGCATATTGTCATGGATTGGGGATGATAATTTCATTGTTCACGATGAAACAACTGCAATACCTGAGGTAATTGGTTACTCATAATTCCCTTTGGAATTGTAATTACACCTGCATAGATGGTCTGACAAAAAGACTTTAGCTTGAGTTGAGTTCCCCATGTTTCTCAAAGAGTGATACCACTACCTTCATCGACTTTTAAGCAGTGAAGTTAAAAGCACTCGCCTGGTGCGCTTAAGCGCTGCAGCGGAGCTCTGGAATGGGTTACCGCTTTTCATATATTTGAAGCGCATGACTTCAGCAAAGCGCATGCTTTTCTGTGCTTTGCGTTTTTGCTGTAGGATTATAAAGCGCTCGCTTTTTTTCCAGCAGCCTTTTTATATTTTCTGAAGTAGTATTTTCAATAAAAACAAATTATTTGTTTTTTTTCACTATAGGACTTTTTATATTCCTAAATAATAGTTACTTTTTGACTGTTGGACTCTTTATATTTCTAAATAATAGTTACTTTTGAATATAAGACTCTTTATATTCCTAAATAATAATTAAGTTGCCAGCTGTTTTATTTATTATATTTATTTCCTTTTAAAACTTCCTATTTAGCAATACTATTTTAGTGAAAGAGGGCATCTATTCTATCTATTTGCTTTTTAATCGAGTTGGCTGGCTATTCTTCAAGCACGTTTTCTTCTGTTTTGTATAAGAAAAGGACAAGACAAATAGGTGTGCTTTTTATAGCTTTTTTCTTACATACTTTTACTTTTCTTCATGCTGCTGCCATCTTTTGTTTTCTCAATATTGTTTTCTTTTATTATTATTATTATTATTACTATTATTATTGTTATTATTATTTCTCAAGTATTTTTATCTATTAATTTGCAAAGTCAATCTTTCTGGACATGTAAAGTGATGTTTGAACTTTCATCATGTTTCTAGTCTTTTGATTTTTATTTGTGAAGATTTCCAGTTTTGTTTGGCATATTGTATTGTATTGCTATTTAATTATTTTAGATAAACTTAGTTTTACTTCAATAAGCAAGTGCTTTTTATGCGCTTTGCGCTTTAGGCGAGAGAAAAGTACATCGCTTTCAGTGCGCCTTTCGCTTTTAACTACATTGTTTTTAAGACAACTTGAGGGCTTCTTTGGAGGTTCCTTATAATCAGTGTGATTAATTGACAATCTGCCTAAAGCTAATTCTTGATAAAATTTATCGTGTATTAACATATGGTGGCAAATCTAGCTTGGGGATCAAACTAGGTTCACTACTTTTGGATGATATATTATTCCGATTCCCTAAATTGCAGATAAATCATTTTTGAATTCTCTAAGATAGTTTGAGCTTGGTCGAGGAGATGAAGTGATTATATTTGAATGAAATGTTATCTTATCTTGAGCCTGACTCATTATTTGCCTATAACTAAAATCATCATATTTAGGTAAATATTAGTATAGTATTATCCTCCTCACTTCATGCTCATCTTTGGAGTAGCATAAGATTTTACAAGTTCAGTTAAAGTTATGCTAAACTTGAACAATTTTTAAGTGTATGTTACCTGGGAAAACTAAAAATAATATCAGTTGCAATCACATTGATATGGACTAGGTGTGCGTTTCCTTCTCCAACAAAGGAGAGAAAGCGAGGAACATAATCCTAATTCATTTTGAAGTTCTGAGATTTAGTATCTAGTTTGGTAAATAGTTGGTTCTTGCTGCAAACTCTATTTTATGTTGACAACACACAATTCTTTAGTTTTGAGAAAGAATAAAATGAACAAGAACAAGAAACATGGAAAGCATCTCTTGTTGATATATATATATATATATATTTTTTTTTTTTCTGGAGATGGATCTTTGGTTGATTTTAAAGCAATTATCTCGAGCACTATGCGTTTATCATTGTATCAATGCCATTATTCCTATCACTATTCTGTTGACACTTTCACTGTTTTCTCTCTCTGGTTTCAAGTTTTTTTTCCCTTTTGGCTGCGCTTATCGCATGCTATCTTCTCAGTTTTTATTTTCTTTTTGTTATTTCTTGCTGAATGCTTTTTCAATCAGGCATCATTTCTCTCCCTAAATTTGAATGCTCTTGCGGAACAATTGGCAAAAGTAGACATTTCGAAGAGGCTCTTCATTGAACCAGACCTATTACCATCGGAACTGGTATGCTCTCTACATTCTAATTAGATTTGTGAAGGCTTATTGAGAGTTTATTTTTTATTTGGCTTAAATTTGTCTGTTGATAAAATGATTCATGTAACTGGCCCGAACTAGGTATTTGCTTGCATTCTTGAAGTCATCTCTTTTCACTTTAATTGGTGGGGTTTCCCCAAGTTGCAACTACTGCCTGTTGAATCATACAAAATAAAGCTACAATGTGCTATATGAAGTCACATGTTTATCATCTTTATTTCTGTACCTCGCACTGAATGTGAGACTGTTTATACAACAGGCTGACAATAGAGCAAAGACAAGCAGCAGCTCAGAATTCGACCAAATGCAAATGAATGAAACTGAAGCAACCGCTAGACTCTCTAAAGAATTGGCATTCGAAGAGCTTTCTGAGAAGGAGTTTGCAGACCAGAATACTGAGCGTAGTTCATCAGAATCCACTGTTAACAGCCATTCAAACCTCATGTCACTTAATCAAGGATTGGAGATATTAAATCAAACTGAGGATCTAAATTCAAGCCGAGATGTCAAAACCAGTCAAAGCAGCACTCAGGAGGCCTCACTAAACCCCAAGAAGAAACAATCTAAATTCGAGGCAACAGCTGCTGAGGCCGAACTTGATATGCTACTCGATTCATTCAGCGAGACCAAGTTACTTGATTCTTCTGGCTTCAAGTCTGGTACTTTTCCAGTATCCCAGAAAGAGGCTGCTACACAAGTCAATAGAAACACCCTAAGTTCAAGTTTTTCGGAGACAAAAGTTGTTGCTGCTAAACTAAATGATGCACTTGATGATTTACTGGAAGAAACTTCCTATTTGTCCAACCAAAACAGCTCATATCAGCTGGGGAAAGCGATGGCCGCCCCTAATGCAATTCAATCTTCTTCCTCCCAGCCTGTAACAAAGTCTAAAGTTTTGGATGATTTTGATTCCTGGTTAGATACAATTTGATTGTTTGTAATCTAAAACACCCCACCCACGTCTTTTCTTGTTATATGTAATCAATGCTTAGGTAAGAAATGTACCAATCATGTAATTTTGTTAGATATAATAAAATGTTAAGATTTGATATATTCTTCCAATTATTTGCCTGCTTAGCAGAAATATTAATTTCATATCCATTAGCTATAAATACCTTAGACCTATTGGGTGAATTACATCAGCCGTCTCTCATTATCGTTCTCTATTGTCAAGTTATGACATTGTAGATTCTTAAAAATATACATTGTATATATTGTTGTTTTTTTATTCATTTTCCATTTATTTTTCTAATAGAAAGTTGACGTGACACATGATATGTTGCTACATCAATCTCTTAAAGAATAAAAAAAGTTTATATAGTACTACATCAACTAAAATAATAGAAGTTAAAATGGTACTACATCATGCATTATGTCACTTTACGATGATGCAATTTTATCACATAAAAAATATTGTTAAAATTTTGATATATTCTTTCAAATTCTCCTATTTAGCATAAATATTAGTTTCATATCGATTAACTGTTAATACCTTAAACCCCATTATTATTAAAATCAAACATGTTAGGTGATCTTTCCCAAGATTATAGGTTATTTCATGTAATGCAAATGAGTAAAAATATGAATAATAATAAAGAAGAGAGTGTGCCTGGAAACAGCTGGGAATTATTATAATACTAAGTCAATCAAGAAACAGTCTTTAAACCTTTCACTGAAGAAAAACAAGAAAATAAAAAAAAAATTGTATTTCTTTCCTTCTAAGTTCTAAAAAAATTACAATATCAATTCTAAACACCCGAAATTAATCTTGCAATATATTTTCTTTTTAATTAAATAAAAAGGTTGGAAAACATAAGAACAAAACTGCAATTAAATTTCAAAGCCATAAAGCTCCAGCTTCTTTCAGAATAGGCACCAATTCTCCTGATATATGAGTAGCCATAAGCCTATCCAATCCTCCAAACAATCTCCCACCAATAAACACAGCAGGCAACTGAATTTTTCTATCATTTCCAATAACAATTTCCCCTTTATTAACGCTATAATTATTATCATTATCACCATTATTAACAATAATCTCCAACTCTTGTAAAACAGAGACTTCATCTTCTTCATCATCAATTTCATAAATTGGTGGATTAACACCAAGACCTAATAATAACCTCTTCACCACATGGCTCATACAACACCCACATCTAGCAAATACAATAATAGCATTTTCTTGAACCAAACTTGCCATATTTCTTGACCCTTTGAACAAATCTTGATCTTTATTAGCACCAACTCCAACAAGGCGGCTAAGTGGCGGTGATTGGTGGTTTAGAGGGTTGTTTGTGGTGGTGAACAAAGGTACCCATGATTTGTAAGGTATTGCTTGTTGCATTTTGGCTATAATGATACAATCTTTAGCAAGAAAAACAGATTTTTGATAATAAAGATTCAATCTTTAGCAAGAAAAACAGAGAATTTTAGAAAGAAACAGAGAAATGGGAAATGGGTAATGGAGATTTTTAATATATGTGTATATATAGAGAGAGATATATAGTTGGAAAGTGGGGAAAATGAGAACAAGACTTTGATAATTTGCAAGAAAGATTGAATTTTTATTTTTTTTAAGGCGTCAACGGCAGTTGGGCATTTTTTGTTTTTCTTTTTGGTTACGCGCTGTATGTGGTTGTGCTTGTGACGTTTAAATTATGTCAATTTATTTATTTTTTTATATTTGTTTTGATAATTTTTTAATAAGCACATGTTATGCAATTACGTCTTGTTTGATAATGATTCTTCACTTATATACATAATTATAAATTTTTTATTTATTTATCTTTTTGTATGTATATACATAGGTATGTTCAGATTATTTTTATTTTTTTTTATTGTGAACAATAATTTTTTGATTTTATAGATTTTTAATAACCATATGATATCATTGATTTTAAATTTTTGTTTACTATTATTTAATAATTATTATTCATTAATTATTTAATAATTTTGATTTATTTAATATTTTTATTTTAAGTTATTATTAAAATTGTGTTTATTTTATATTAAATTTATTTCATATTCATATTCATGTTCATTGATTTTATTTTATTTTTTTAAAGCTTGAATTATTATATTAAGCTAAAAATTTATTTTGATTAAATATTAATTTTTAAAAATCTAATTTTGATTTAAAATTTCGAAATATTTTACTTCTAATTTAAAATTATTTTATTTAATCAACAAAATTTTATTTGTCAAGCCGTTTCATAAAATATTCTATTTCCTTCAATCATTTTTACAATTAAAATAATTTTAATAAATTAAATTTTATAAATTTAACTACAATTCATATTTTTATTATCTTAAACATAAGTCAAATACTATATATATAATTGAATTAAATTAAAACTCTTGAATAAGTGAGTCTAAATTATAGTGAATTAGCACATGTGTGTATATATAATTAAATATAAAAAATTTAATTTTAATTAATAACATGTATATGTATATAAATTTATAAGTATTATAAGCAACTGCATGCAAACATTATTGGCTTTGTATAGTATGGGAGGGGAGTGAGGATGATGTAAGCAAACGGTGACGTTTACCAAAAAATAGAAAAAAAAATTAAAAAATTGAAATTAAAAATATAATAATGCCCATGGAATTAATTATACTTATCTATAAATACAATGTGCGTAAGCTTAAATGTTGTTTTACATGATTATATGTCATATGTCATATTCTTATTATTTACAAGACTTTTGATGAACTAAACTGCTAATTATTTAAATTATAATGTCATATCATTTTCTATATAACATAATAACTAAATAATTTTAATTAATTATAAATTAAAATAAAAAAATAATTTTAATTATTATCTTAATATATATGCTTATTTTATATATAATAAGATTAATTGATTATAATGAATATATTAAAACATAACTCATCCAAAAACAATTTGTGTATTGATATTTTGTTGATTTTTATTTATTATAATGATTAATATATTTTGTTTAATTTATTATTGTTTCATATAATTAATTATAAATTAAAATAAAAAATTTTAATTATTATCTTAATAAATATGCTTATTTATATATAATAAGATTAATTGATTATAATGAATATATTAAAACATAACTCATCCAAAAAAAATTTGTGTATTGATATTTTTGTTGATTTTTATTTATTATAATGATTAATATATTTCATTTAATTTATTATTGTTCCATATAATCAATTTTCTAATTTAAGCTTTAAATAATAAATGAAGAAAATAAAGTTATTTCTTAATTAAAATAATTTATTATTATTTATTATAATTATTTCATAACATGTTTTAAGATGAAATATTAATATTATATAAATTCTTTATTTTTTGCATTATAAAATTAAATTTAATTATTACAATGGAATTTCTGATTTGATTTATATACACATGCATGTATTTACAAATCCAACACATTATGATATTGTTATTGATTCCTTAAAAATAATAATAAAATTTTATATTTCAAATTATTAAGATATATTAAATTAATTAGAATCTGGATTCACCATAGTTTTCATAATAATTGTGATTAATTTTTTTACCAAATTAAATATAAATTACCAAATTAAAAATACAATATATTATCACAACTTATTTATTTTAAAATATTATATTTTTAATTGTTGAAATTTTTAAAAGAATATTTTTTCTACTTTTTGGATAAATATGTAAATATAAATAGTTATTCATATAATTACATATTAAAATATAATCTAATAATAAATATATATTCTCCAATAACTAAGATCGATCCTTTTTTTTTAATTATAATATTAAAAAGAGAGTTATTGTGTAACTATTACGTGAACACATTACTTGATATGTTATAACTCTTTTTAATATTATAAATTTATTAATGAATGTGAATTAATATATCATGGACGACTCGATTCATTAAATATTTTTAATAAAAATAAATAATAATATATTTTATGAATTTTTTTAACATTATAATATATTTATGAAAATAAAATTACAAAAACATTTATGATGACAACAAAAACTCATTAATGAAGTGAACAAAAATTAAGTTTTGTTTGGTAGTGCAATAAGTGAAGTAAAATAATAAACTGTGTGCGTCTATAATTCATCGCATTTCCTATAGACAAACAAAACATACAAAAACAGCCGCTGGCGGACGGTGCGCTCCGCTGGCGTCAGCCATACCAAATTTTAAACTCACCGCCACATCACTAAGCGTGTGCGTGATGTCGCACCTGGCCCCACCACGTGGATCTGTCTTTCGCCATCCATGCTTTTACACGTAATATTGTAATAAATGTATCAAATAATGTCCTTAAATTATTTGAATCTAAATATTTAGGATATTAAATTGAATTAAATTTAAATATTATTCTCTAAATATTCAATTAATAGATATATTTTCTATTTCATAAAAATTTAAAAATAATTATTTTTGTTGAGAACATAAATATATATATATATATTTTTTTTCTATTATATTTATGAAATTTATTTATTAAATATATATTTTTTTAAAAAAATGGTGACGACAACTCAAAACAAAATAAAAATTAATGGGAATAAATTACTTTTGATAAGTTACGTATCAAATAATTCCCTTTTGCTAATCCACCTTACCATCTTTTAAAATATTTAAATCTAAATAATTAGTATAATAAATTGGATTAAATTAAAACATTAATTGTCTCCTGTTGAGATGCACTTTATATTTCATAAAAAATAAAAAAAATAATTATTTTTATTAAAAAAATAAATTTACATATATATATTTTTATTATGTCAATATTTTATTTATATAAAATATATTGATTAAATATTTTCGTTTTGTATAAAATGATGAGTAAAGCTCAAATCAAATAAGAGCTATTTATACAAAATGGTGAGCAAAATTCAAAACAAACAAAAATTAACAAGTGAGAGAATATTCGAAATTAAAAAAAAAATCCTACAGTAACTATATATGAGAAATATTGAAAAGGGTGAATGATTTAATTTTTTTATAGCAAAAAAATATTTTTAATAAATTATAACTATAAATATAGTAATAGATATTTAATATATTAATTAACGAATTAAAATGATAAATAAGTTATATTTTAGAATAAAAAAATGAGAGCCAATTGGCAATTTGCGAGGAAAAGAAGAAAAATTAAATATTATAAATTTAAAATGATTAATTTACAATATATATATATATATATATATGTATAAATCGGATCCGACCGGCCGGTGTTTGATTTGAATAAAACCGATCTGGTTAACAGGACTAATCAAGAAACAGTGGATGGTGAGCTGTAGTTCTGCCACGTCATCAAGTGATCGATTCTCTCTCACCTAGCTCAGTGACGTGCGAGCTACGTCATTTGCTGGTTTTTTTTTTCTAGATTTTTTTTTCATTTTATATGTTTATGCGGACCCAACAAACCTACGTTTTTTGAAACGTCTGTTGTCCTTTAGTGCTTCCAGAGGAGACCACCGATTTTCATGCACCTTGTAAAAAATATTTGTATTTCACTCCTCAGAACCTATATTTATAATTTGCCTAAATAATTATAAAGTTTATAAAATTTTATATATTATATTATTTATTTTTTATATTTTTAACATTTAATTTTTTTATTTTTTATTTTTAAAAATTAAATTATTTAGCTATTCTATTAATATTTTTATTCTTAAAATATTAGTCAACTTTTTAATATTAAAAAATAATTTTTTTTCTCTTTCTTTATATATATATATATATTATTATTTATTAAATCATATTTATTTTTAATTTTATTTATATTATTTACACATAATTTATTTTAATTTTATAAATATTATTAAAAAATAATTTTAAACAGTATAAATAATATCTTTTATTATTTTACAGATAATTCATATATATCATTTATTTTAATTTTATAGATATTATTAAAAAAATAATTTTAAATAATACGAATAATATCTTTTATTATTTTACAGACGTTCTATATATAAAATAAAATTAAACATGAAAAAAATTTAATAAATAACAAATATAAATATATATAAAAAAAGTACAAAAAAATTATTTTATAATATTAAAGTAGTTGGCTAATAATTTTAGGATAAAAATATTGACAAAAGAACTAAACAGTTTAATTTTTAAAAATACAGAAATATAAAAATTAGATGTTAAAAATACAGAGACTGACTAATATAATATATAAAATTTCATAGATTTTATAATTATTTAGCCTTATAATTTTTATTTTATATATATTTCATAAATAATATTTAAAAATATTAAATACAACGCAACTTACTCATAGCCATAGCTCGATTTTAGACCAAAATCAAATCGATCAAAATTAATTTAAAATAGATCAAAACTAAAACAAAAGTTGAAATAAAACTTAAATCATAATATAGAATTTGATTTGGATTATTGATTTTTATAAACAATGGAATCGTCAATTTTGAATCGAAACCAAAATTAACTGTGCAAATGATTATAAATTCTCTCTTTTCATTTTAAACGATTATGGATGCCAAATTTTAAAATATTTAACATTTGGTAGTCATATCACTAAATATAAACTAATTTAACATTTATTAATTATTTAATTTTAATCAATACTCTAAAGAGATATTTCTAAAAATATTTCAAATTATATATCACTAAAGAGATTTAATTAAAAAATAATCATATTTATTAGTAAAATTATAATTACAATAATTTAAAACTAAACAAATTATGATTTAGTCATTGAAATTTAATTTACTTAATAAATTTATTAATTTTATTTGAAAAATAAATTAAATAAATATTAAATTTATTTTCATGAATAAAATAGGACTAATATTAACATTAAATTTTTATTAATTTTATTTTCATTAATATGAATTTATAGAAGGAAAAGTGGTAATTGAGATGCAAAATGTGCAACCAAATTAGGTTAAAAATATGGATGCAATGCACAAAACAAAACCGAAGCAGTTAACTTGTCAAAAGGTTGACATACATAGAAAATTAATGCCAAATTATGTACACGTTAGAACCTAGAAAATTTCCAACTATAGCGTTCATCATATTCTTACATCATTTTGCCCTCAGATTTTAATTTTAAAATTAAAATTAATCTCCAATATGATCATGGTAGACACATGAATTATTTAAATAAACATTCATATCCAAATATTTATAATAAAATTATTAGATACAACACCATCCTAAAATCATATATATATATATATATATATTTAAAAATAATCTTATTACTAATTATTTATTCATTTAATTTAATAACCCTGAAATTATATCCGATTTACATTTCAAAATCGAAATCAGAATTAAAACTGAAATGAAATGAAAATGACTATTTATTTATTTCAATTCAATATGAAATCGTAATCGAAATTCGATTCATTTGTTTGATTCAGTCTCAAATTTAAAACTATTTAAAAAAAAGGTCATACCAACAATACACATTCTTCTTCTTAAGATAACTTATAACACACATTATTGAGGCAAAAATGTAATATAACTTAGCAAAACATGCACCAAACTGATTTTGCATTTCAATTAAATTATCCCAACAAGGAGATAAAAATCTGTATCTCCATTGATCATTCTCAGTCATTTTAAGCTCTTGTTTTCAAAACATTTATCAAAAGTGAGAATGAAACCAGAATTTTTTTTTTCCACATTTACTTCACCATTTAGTTTTCAGGAAATATTCCCAATTGACTAAAGAAAACAAAACCAAGTTGTGAAGGATAGGAGGTAAGCCTACTTCTTCCCAGCTATTTCCAATTCCATCTTCTGAAGGTTCAGTAGCAAATCATCTGAATCAAGATAAACCTTGTTGGCTGAAGATGATATTGTATGAGCAATTTCTCTCGATGCTTCGATCTTCCTGAGCGTGATAAATGCAGGATTGTTTGCAATTGCCTGACCTATCAACTGGGCACTCTTGGCCTCACCCTGTTAACCATAAATGAGGTAGAAATTAACGGATGGCGTTGAGAATTTGAAAGTGCACAGTCACGATAAAATAAACACAACTGGAGATAAGGATCAAGGCCCAAGATCAATTCCTGGAATGGCTAATGTTTGAAGCAACTAAGTTTCTTTTCTTACCTCTGCTCTGATAATTGCACTTCTCTTGTCTTGCTCAGCCTTTTCCACAATAAATTTAGCCCTCTCAGCTTCTTGGGCAGCCACCTGTTTGGCTTCGATTGCAGCAGTAAATTCTTTCCCAAAAGTAAGGCTTGTAATGGATACATCGTCTAGTTCAATGTTAAAATGGGTTGCCCTTTCTGTCAAAATCTTCCGTATTTCCCTACTTACAGCCTACAAAATGCCAAGATCAGTCGGCACTCAGCCATACAACCATGTCTGAACAACTAAAAACAAGTAGGGACCAAATATGATGATAATTAACAACACTATTATTAATGTTCTCCAGAAAAATGAATAAACAACTTGTTGCTGGAACAACAACATGAACAAGAAGCTAGAACCTACATAATCATAATGATAATATATATATATATATATATATATATTCGAAATTATGCGGCTTGTGGAGGATTAACACAAAATTGATCATTAAGTTCTTCCTGTTAGCCAAGTGTCTGAATCACAGAAACATTATTAATTGCACCAGAAATCAGAACAATTATTTCATTACCTCTCTCTGAGTAATAAGCTGACTGGCATTGTACTGAGCAACAACAGCTTTCAGTGTTTCATGGATGATAGAGGGCAGAACTCTTTCATTATAATTTTCACCAAGAGTACGATATATGGTAGGCAATCGGTCTGGCAAAGGACGAGTAAGAACTCGAAGCCCAATCTTAACCTGTACAGCAATTTTACTGCCCAAAGTTAGGGATTCTTGAGTTTAAGGATTTAAAGATGCAACGAGATATAGAATGGGAAGTAGGAACAACAAGAATAACTAAAAGAAAATACATAAATCATTCACAAATCAACAAGCAACTACCATCCGTAACCTAAGCCAGCTATGGTCTGTAGGAAAAAAATATATTTTCTTATTCTAGAAAAATTTTACATGGATAAAACAGAAAAGGAAAATGAACTTACCATTTGGAGATCTCGGCTTCCAGAAGTACTCTCTACCAGGTGGGGTCTGGTCCGGACATCATAAATGACTGGACGCTCAAACCAGGGAATCATAAGGTGCGTTCCCTCAGGGTAAACCTGCACATTCAATAAGCACATTGACCCATTAGATACTAAAGCATTAGATACTAAAATTTAGAAAATAAAGAATAACAGGTATAAAATTTGGAAAATATCAAAGGTTTCAAGAATGATAGCAACGATATTACTATCCATGTAAGTCCAAAGGCCATGTCGTCAAGGTTCATCCTTTCTAGTAATTAATGCTTCCTTCTCCAATCTTAATCAATGAAAAAGCAACAAACTTTCTTGCATGGGAAGCTAGAGGCACAAAGTGCCTCAAAAAATAAACAACTTTAACAAATTCAACAGAAACTATTAAGGAAGCCTTGGTCCATTCAACAATAAAAAATGCAGGTAAAGCCTAAAAATACTCACTGATAAGTCAATACAATACTCCAGAAGCTTTTTCTGATTATATCATACCACTAATTAACTTAGAAATTCTACCAGCTATAGAATACATGTAAAGCAGGAATAATAAAGCAGTATCCAGATTGAAACACCAATTTCATTATAAGAACCTTCATATGACTTCTGTCACTTTTTCAGCAAGCCATTCTTTAGAAGGGGCATTGATTGTAGAACAGGGTCAGTAAACGAAATTTTAGGCTAAATGGTAAGGCTTTTTTCATAGAAATCCCACATATTCACCCTGAAGCCACATATCAATAAACTCCTTTCTAGTTACATTACCTAAAATTTATTCTTGCCTTCATACTTCTTGGCATTTGATGGTATGATAGACAGAGTATATACCATCAGTTTCAGAAAAGAATACCAGAAGAGAGAGAGAGAGCGAGAAAGAGAGTGAAAATAGCAGACAGGTATGCTTGCGCAACAGAGACAAGTTATTAGAACACATAAGACACGGGGTGAAATAGTACCATATATGAGAAGCAAATCAAATTCGATAACAAACTTGAAAGGTATAAATGACTGGAAGTACCTTCACTGACTAAAAGAAGTATAATAAAGTAATAACCTTGTCCTTTATACCAACAATTCGGTTGAACACAATAGCTCTATGGCCACCATCAACATTGTAAAGACTGTTAGCAGCTGCATACAAACCAATCCCACCGATAAAACCGAGCTTAACCAAAGTGGAGGCTGCACCACCACCTGGCACCTTAGGAACTTTGACATTTTTGAAATCCATTCTTCGAGAAGCTGAGTATAACATTTTAATGTTAACGAGTAAAAATTAAATAGAAGTGCTCAGGCAGTGTCTAAAACAACAGCAGACATTGCTATAGCAAGCAATTCAAATTTCAAACACATAAAATATGAACATGGATGTGAAAAAATTAAGACCCATTAGAAAGAAAATATCAAATGTAGGCAACACAGGTATATTTCCCATCAAAAGTCTGCATAAAGGTGAATTTGAATCTAAACTTTCAGCTCCAAATACAAGCCTCTTTCTCTTTTTATACACACACAGAACAAAAGAATTACAAGCAATTTTACACATTCTTGTATCGTATTATAGAAAGAAAAAATACCCTTTTGTTAGAAACCTAAGCATTTCCTATTTGCACATTAACATTGCGTCAATCATAAAATTAACCAAATTGTTGAACAGAAAAAAAAAGCCTCTTTCATAATTGAAGCAAAATACATAACCATATATCTATATTTGTTTGGTCTCCATTAAAAATGAAAACAACCCAACACGACTAAAGCCACCTAAAACTAAAAATTGTTGATATCGCTAACAAACAGAACACAACATCATCAAGACATTTAAACAATCAAAATGAGAACTACAAGTAAAAAGAAGCAATAAAATTTATCATCTGCTGCGCACCTTACTTGCTCTTCTCTTCTCGGAAGAGCAATAGACAAAGAAGGGGTTTAGGGTTTATACTTTGTAGCTTCGAGCGACGGCATGTATGAGTAACTCATGGACAAAATGGGCCATTAAATTTCTTGGGCCCTATGTAAGTCTTTTTTTTTTCTGGGACATTTACATATTCACCATAAAAAATAATTTTTATTTTAAAAAAACTACAAAAATTAAAAATATTTACACTTTTATAAAAAATTAATATAAAATTTTAAAAATATCTCAATTCTTACTATAATAATTTTTTTTTCAAAAAAACCTATTCCCTCACTATAATCTTCAATTTTTTTTAAAATTTACTATTAAATAAAAATATTCTAAGAAAATAATAAAAATTAATATTTTAAATTATTTTCATCAAATAAAAATCATAATTTTTATAAAAAAATTTAATTTTAATTATAAAAAATAAACAACACTCAAATAAAATTAAAAAATATAAAAATATATTAATAAAAATCATTAAATTTATTTTTAAATAAATTTTATATATTATACACATAAAAAAATAAAATAAATACACACAATTTAGTTATGTAAATATTATATATTTATATTGTAGATGTATTGTAGATATACTGTATATATTGTAGATATACTATAGATGTTATGTATATATTATATTTTTATTATTTAAGTTGTATATATTTTATATAAAAATTATTGAATATTATATGAATATTGTGTGAATACTGTGAGAATAAAAAATTAAATAAATATTAAAAATATTATATAGGTGTGCTATAAATATGTTATAGATGTATTGTTGATGTATCATAGATGTGTTGATACAGTTTATATTATTGAGTATGTATTTTATATTATTGAGTATGTATTTTATATATATTGTGTATATATTATATATGTTATGTATATATTAAAAATATGACATTAAAAAAATTTAAGTTAAAAAATATAAATAAGATATAATCATACAAAAATAAAAGTAAAAAAATTTACAAAAATAAAAAAAGAAAAAAGAAAAAAGAACGTTTTAATAGTAAAAATGTAAATAAAATAGGAGTGCGGGTATATTTGAGAAGAGAACTTTTTTTTTTTGCGTGCACAGTATAATAATCTCTTCTTTTTTTCATGTTTTTAATTTTTTATTTAAGTCTTTTTCCTGCATTCAAGAAACATTTTTTTGGGTTTTTTAAAATATCCTAAAAAATAATTAGTTTAAAAAATATCCACTTTTATTTTTTTTTTAAAAAAATCTAAATTTTCAATTTTTAATTTTAAAAATATTTTTTTAGAAAAATATTTTTTGTATATACTGAAGATACGCTCTATTTATATATATATTGGATTTGCATTTGGTAAATTAAAAATATACCAAAAAAATGATTTTTTTAAAGTTAAAAATATTCAGTGTAATTTTCTTTTTTAATCTATTTTTTTTATATTTTATTAAATTACTTGCATTTATTTACACTATAGACAATTTGTTTACATAGAATAGTTGCTATTCGTAATTTAATGAGAATTGGAATTTATTATTATAATTTTTGATGTAATTATATAACAAATAATATTTGATGGTTTTGCATCAATAAACGTGTAAATTTTACAATTTATTTATTTTTTATAATTTTAATAGATGAGATGAAGATTATACATTATATATATCAATTAATGATAAACACTTCAATTAATTGGTTTAATAAATTAATCTATTCAATATAATAATGTAATATTTTTTATTGGAATCATGAATTTATAATGAATATAATATAACTAGATAATATATACATGATTTTTAAAAATTTTAACATACTATCAAATAATATTAATACTATCAATATTAGTGAATTGGCCATATTTGTAAAGAATTCCGGTTAGATTTACTGGGCCGGCCGGTGCAGGGACTGGGGCTATTTCGGCTTGGACATGGAAAGAGAAGAGGAGGAGGAGAGTGGTGGTGGGGAGGAGGAGGAGAATGGCGGCCATTGTGTGGTTCTTTGGTGGTTGAGTGGAGGAGGAAATTAAGAGGATTGTATATATGTATGGTGGGACGTTGAAGAAGTGTGGGGCTTAATTAATTTGTTGGAATTAGCTGGCCATGGACTGCAATATTCAAGACAAGTTTTCTAGAGAAAAATTAATAAAAATTAAATTTAAAATTATTTAAAATAAATTTTATAAGTACGGGAGCATCGATTCCTGAATCTACTATGTAAGGATATGTATTAAATTATATTTTGGTATATAAGTGATTAAATTTTTAAATATTTTTATATTTTAAAAATTATATTATTTGTTTCATTTACTATTTAAATTTTAATATTTTATTTTCAGCTTTATAAGATGTGAAATAAAATAAAATAATTTTGCTATATTAATTAATATAAATGTTGGCAATTTTTTTTTACATCATGGACAAGTTGGCAAATAGAAAAATGAATTGTTAATTTAATGTATTAGTCAACCAATCTACAATTCACCCATTTTATAACTTTATTTATTATAATGGTATATTAAGAAAAAGAAGAAGAAGAAGAAGAACTTATAGCATTTAAAATCAAAATGATAAATTTATGATATTTTTAGGCATCCCAAATTGCAATGTAACGTAATGTAATTAATCTTGTCATATTAATGCATAAAATATTCATTTTTATATCGAAAACTTTAAAAATAAAAGGGTTGTCAATCTTTTCATTAAAATTAAAATAAATATTTAATTATCAAACCACTAATTGCATATTGTTCAAAAAAATTTTATTATTATTTTTATTTAGCGATAAAATTATATGAAATGGAGTATCATATTTCACATTATATATTAAATTCATTAAAAACAAAAGAAAAACTTAGAAAAAAATTAATTGATCTCTTCAATTTAATTATTTATTTCCTCTTGTCTGGTCTCACACTATTTCTATCCGAAAACAACTTGATTAATTAATTAATTCATAATAACTTGAGTTAGATAACAAATACAGCCCAGCTTGAGCTCTCTCTAATACCATCCAGGTATTGTTTATCCGAACACACCTATTTATTTATTTATTTATTTATAAAAATCAAACAAAAGTTGGCAACAAACAAAAGGGCATATATCCTTTAAAATGTAGGATAGCCTGGCCAAAACATAGCACTTGAATAATAGGATATGTCTTATAAGGATTCCTCTAAGTCTCCATCAACTATATCAGCCTTTACCATATACTGCCAATGGTGTTATGAAATATATGGTCTTGCTATATATATAGTTGTTAAGAGAAATGATGATCTTGTTCTTATATATAATAGCTACAAGCTAGGCCCCATTTTTTTTTTCCAGGATTACAGTTAGAGAAAATAAAATCGATTTTGAGTTTATTATCCAAATAAAAAACATTAACTGTTAATCCATATCTCGACGTGTAGGCTCCATATTTTTGGAGTATTTAGTTTTTATTTTTTATTTGTAGTTTATATTTTTTTTGTAAAATTTCAACTTCCATATTAAGGTGATAACAAGCAAAATCTATACATATTTAAAATATTATTTGGGCTTGTAATTAAATGATTTTACTAATTTTTGAAGTATTTTTATAGATAAAATAGTCGAAAAAAAGGCAGAAAGTTAAGTAGAAAAATATAAATTAAAGTATAAAAAAGAGCTAGAATGCATAGACCGGAGCCTCGAGCACGACCCTTAAGCAAGGGTAGTGTTATACCTAATCTAATACATTATGGATAAATTTGATAGCTGATTTTTTAATATTTAGATATACGATTTTGGAAGAATTTTAAAGGATAAATTTGACATTGTAGCCCCTTATTAGTTAAGAATTTAATTTGAGAAGCTATTATTATTTTATTATTTATTTTATTTTTAAGTTTTTCTAATTAGAATTAAATTAGGAAGTTTAAAGAGTCAAAATAAAAGCTAGTGGTTCTAGCAACCCTAGCAATTGGTTGTTTTATGTTTTGGCTGTTGAAAAATTATAGATTATTGAAGTTTTATTTTATTTATATTACATCTTGGTTGAAGGATAATTAAAGTTCATATTCCCGAATTGTGAGACCTAAAAATAACTTTATTTTTTTTTCTTTAATATTCAGTATTTATATAATTCTCTATGGTTTAATATAATTGTTATTTTGCTAATTAATTAATTAATAGGGCATATTACTTGATTAGTTAAATAACATACAACTATTTAAAAATTTTATAATTCGTAATTATTCTTGATATTTTGATTTAAATAACAATTAGGTTTATCCTAAGAGGTTATATAATCTAATTAATTATTGGTTAGAATCAGATTATTTTAGTTCTTAAAGCTATCAATAATTAGATTCTAAGAACGTTCCTATAAGATAAGATATTAACAAAAGTTAATTAGAGAATGTTTTCTAATTAATTAAAAATCTAAGGAAGTAATGGTATTGAGAGCTTGCCCAATAATACAACTAGTTTATTGAATAATTAAAAAAAATAATCTTTGAATCAATGATCAATTCAAGAATTGAACTAAAATTATTTTTTCAATTAAGTCTTTTTTTATTGCTATTTTTCAAATTTAGTTTTATTATTCTTTAATTTATTAGTTTTAATTTAACTTTAGTTTTTAATTTGTTAACTCCCCTTTTTAAATTTTATTGTTTAATTTTATTTTTCAAAAGAGATTTAAATAAGTAGTCAATTTTTTGTGGATTCGATCCTATTCACTACTACTATAATTTAATTTATTGAGAAATAAAAATTTAATTTCGGTGGTTTCACTACATAACATGTTGAAGAGGAGTTGAGAGTTAATGGCATGCACACCTCAATTAGCAATTTATTAATAATTCATACTAATATCATGTAGATGGAATGTTCTTTTGAGATATCATTTTCCCATGTATAATGTATATTTTATACTGGAGAATAATGAGAAATATGGGTGTCAAAATGAGATGTGATATGCGAATGTAACATGCAAATATATATAGAATTAGTGAGTTGAAATTTATCTTAACTGAATTCATATCAGAAATAAATTGACCTGTTCGTGATACGATTCAAAATAAGTTATATATCATATTGATATGTAAATCTATATCAGCTCTTTTAATCAAAATGATGAAATTTCAATAAAATCCAAAACTTAATTTGTTGCTTTATTGTTAGAAAAAATTATGTTCCTCGCCAGCTTCTTTAAAAAATTTTTACATGTTTTATTTGAAGTTTTTAAGTCATTTTATAAAGCATATATAAACTCATAATAAATTTATAAAAGTTATTATGTATATAATAAACTTATAATAAACTTTATATATACTCTATAAATATGATAAATTTATAAATTAATAAAAAATTATAATAAATTTTAAAATATTTAAAAATATGATAAAGTGTATAATTTTTTTAAATTTTTCTGATAATTTTATAAAATTCTTATTATTATTTGCCTTAAAAAACGTAAAAATAAATCTTATATATATCTTATTATATTATTGTATATCTATTATTGTATTATACTTTTTAAATTGAAATTTGAAAAGCTAATATTATTGAAAAAGAAAAAAAAACTCAAACCAAATAATTAACATTGTTAGCTAGATTTACCTTTATCTTCTTCTTCTTCTTCTTCTATTATTGAACTAGTATCTCCATTAACTCTACGACTTCTACTTGCAAAGGAAATCTCATCATCATCATCATCACTACCTCTGGTTATTGGATTAGTTTCTTCTGTAGTGATTTCTGGAATAGAAGTGCTTGTTGCTATAATTGCCCTGCTTCTAGTATTGTTCTGATGCCCTGTATCTTCTTGTCTAGAACTATTTGGAAGCCTTACAAGTGCTAATGGTTTTCTGTGTAATCCTGTAACTGAACCAATTTCAGTTCCATGTTTATTCAATGTTGATGTGTTCTTGGAAAGACGATGCTTTGCTTTCCAATGCCAGTTCTTGAGTCCTCTGGTTACACGTTCTGTTAGCACTGTTTTCTTCATCCCAGATCCCATCTGTAACAATTTATTCATGATCATGGAGAATTTATGTATATATGGGAAGAGGAATCAAATTTGAGTCTATTGCTCAGAAGAATATGCTCTTATCATTGGAGAATCGATCATGGGTCTATCGAATCTTACCTGAGTGACAAGTGCATAGATTGGTAGAATCACATAACCACAAAGAAATTGCACTCCCATGCCTGTTGAAATTCTAATAGCAATATCCTCAGTTTCGTGATTGTAGCAAGATCTTAGGCCATACTCATACTGTTATTTTTTTGTATTTTTTTTATCAGTGAAGGGTCATCAGTTCAAAGAAGTGAAAATTTTGTTGAATTTACTGAAGTATTGAGGTACTTACCCATGCCCAAGTGAAGAATGCTAGCTGAAAAGAATTCTGCAATCGGATTGAAGAACTTAATTATTAGTTTATGATCTTATCATGATCAAATACTAGTTTAAATTACACAACGAGGCACAACCTAACGGGTAAATGCATATTCACTTGGGCAATAGGCCCATAATCGATTCTTGATCTCCAACATAACATATGACAGGAGAATCATGTGCTGATAAATAAGAGTAATTATGTTCATGTATCTGTATCGTTTTAGTATCCATGCTTCATAGGCATTTTTTAGGTGGCTACCTGAAATAGGATAAATTGGAGGAGACAGAGCAGCAATTTAGGCCTATTAAACCAGAAATATTCATTGCTGGCTTCACTAGAAAAGTGCCTTGAACCACAAAGTGTCGGAATTCTCCATACACATTCTGGCAGTGGCGGACCCAGCACATCAACCGGGGGGCAAAATCCGGTAGCTGGTCGCCGGTCTTCTCTCCTCTTTCTTCTTCCCCTTCTCTTGTCTGCAAATGCCATGGCAGAGATCTCTCCTCTCCTCTCCTCTCTCCCCTCTTCTCTCTTCTCCTCTCCTCCGTGACTCTGTCTTCCTCCACCATGGAGGGGGAGGGTCGTTTGCCCCCCATGACCCCCTAGGTCCGTCCCTGCATTCTGGTTATAATTGTTTCCAGCTTTGTTCCCACTGCTAATACAAGCTGTAATAGAAATTCAAAATTATCATACTACAGTCTAAATGAAGATATATAATGATTTACATATATATTTGGATATATATATATATATATATATAAATTCTTTATACCACAAGGGGAATGAATGGTAGCCAGTAGTAGTTGTACAATTCTGCAGATGAATCAAAATTAAACAGTGAGAAATAATTTTATTATTGCTTGAATACAAGTTGCTGAGGAGAGTCAGAAATTGATTATAAGTCTATTGTTCAGAAGAATATGAACTTATCGTCAGGTTGCATATAATAATTATATAATAAGGAGTTGTTCACATTACATTATATTTGAATACATAATTATAGCCTAATTATTTTACCATGTGCACTGAAAAATATGAAAAACAAGGAAAACATCCAGATCCATGGTCTGCAAGAAACAATGTTAAGCATTTAAAATTGGAATTAATTTCATATTAATTTGGGATTGGATGCCTTGTTAATTCCTGAAAAGATAATTAAGCTATCAATCTCTTACCTGATTCCAACTACTTGTTCAAAATCATCATCAACGGCTCTAGCAAGGAATTTCTGGAAGTTGAAAGTGCCGTCTTCAGCAACATTGGCCTTGCCAAGAAAGTTAATAATCAACTAAACATATATAAATATATATCAACTAAACATATATATATATATATACACTACTATGATTAAATAATTAGACGATCTTGAATTCTTGATTACCAAGATGAACCCATTATGAAGAGTAAAGTAATCTGTTTTCGAAGCTGTGCCACTGAATTGAAGAATGAAACATACCTAAACAAATGAATCAACATATAAGCAAATTAATTGGGTTAGCTATATGGATTCTCTTTTTATTCCAAGCGATCATGAACTACATTTTCAAAAAGACGTAAGATCATAAAATTATTCGGAATGCTTCTTACACTACATGACAGTTTTCTAGATATTCTATATTCACTTACTAGCCATAGTGAGAGTGTGAAAACTCCATTTCTTCAAATGTCTTCTTCCAAATGATGTTCGGTGGGTGAGCCTAAGCCTTCTTAGATCTATACATGCATATATGTATAATTTTTTTTAGTGTTTGTGTACTTTTACCACTAAATTGGCATTGAAGCTGGAGAAGAAGAAAAATATGTAATTAGAATAACTTGATGTATTAATTAGTAGTATAATAAGGTACTGTTAATCTACCATTAGCAATCTGATACTCAAAGGATTGAGTTTCTTCCTCCCATGCTTTCCATCTTCTCATCTGTACCCACAATTTGGAAAATAAAAAATAAACAAGAATTATACTGTTTCCATCTCTTAATTAAAAATACAACTCAACCCAACTCAACTCAGCTAAGCCTCAAAAACTGATATCATGGGGCGTTCCAAGAATCGAACTCGGGACAGACCTCTATGAAATAATGAAGAAAAAAAAATCCATGAAAAGTGAATTAGAGCCATATAATTAACTCATACCTTTGCCATCCCAAGAGACATAGTTAATATGCAGTAGAACACATGAAACACAGCTAACACAGAAATTAATAACTTTAGCTGCATTACTCCTTCCCTTGATATCAATGATACCATTCCCTGTCTCCATTATCAACCAAATAAAAGAACACAAATTGAAAATTTTAATCTTTTGCATTACAAGACAGACACTCCATTATTATGCTAAAAATCTAAATAATAGACACAAGAATTTATGTATTAATATATACTTCGTTTTTTTAGTGCAAATATGGGGAGAGGCGAATACTGATATTGTGTTTATTGCCTACGAGAGTATACACTTGTTGCTGGACTGTTGCTCAGTGTGTATAAATCAATACTTCTTAATCACCCATAAAATTAATCTACAAGCTAAAGTTCATTAATTTGCTTGAGTCAATTTTTATTACTCACCTTTGTTTGACAACAGGATTCTTCTGTTTTGTCACTAGAAACACCTGAAACTTGTTGTGGAGATTGCTTGTGATGTTTGCAAGGATGAAAGGAGTTCACCACAGAATTTGTAACACAGATTTTTGAAATGGGTGCTTCAGATATTGTGACAAGCAATGTTATGAAACCCATTGTCATCATCTCTGTAAATTAATCAATCATTTCCAAATCTTTAATTAGGCAATTAATTATCATTCATTGGGGTTTTTTGCTAATCTGTTTCAGACTTTCCCAAGGCCCTATCAAGTGATTTTCTTTTCCTTTTGTCAAGAAACTGAAACATGTATATATATATATATATGTATGCAAAAAGTAATTAAAAAAAGTACATGAAAAATTAGAAAGAAACTTGTAATGATAAAAATTATACATACTTGTTTGAGATAGTGAAGGCCAACTTCAAGCACAAAACAGATGATAATGAAACATAAACAAACAATTGAAATAGCCCATGTTGGAGTATGCCTAAGGGCAGCCATATTTGTTTCTATACATTCTGATTTTTCTTTATATATATATATAATGGAGAATTTGTCAAACACTTAGCTAAATGATCATATAATTTTAAAGTTTGATTTCTGTGCCTGTTTAAGACTGCTATAGACATTGTATCTTTGAGTGTGTGAAGAATTTCAAGAATTGGGGACTCCACCATAATGCACAATAGTAAGTTTCAAAGATAGTAATTATGTGTAATAATAACCCAATTTTTTTTTTTATAAATCATTCTTTGGAAGTCTAATTAAATAGAATTACAATAGTGTAAAATTCTTTCTACTAAGTTTTAATATAGTGTTCAGCATGATCGGTGATAATAATAATAATAATAGTATATGAATTATTGGCTATAAAAACCAACCAAATTAGCTCTGCCCATGATTTAATATGTTATATTAGCAATTTTATATAGTGAGATGTTATATTATAAAAGAAAATTTACTTATACCGATATACTAATTAATAATCTATATAATAAAATTGAGAAAATTATACCTATATCAAATTTTTTTTACTTTTTATCCGGAATTTTTTGCTTATTTTATAAAAATATATAATAAATACATAATAATTTAATGATAAACTTATAATAAAATCATAATATATTTTGTATATATTATATAAAACTGGTAAATTTATAAATTAGTTAAAAGATTTTAGCAAAATTTATAATATTTTCCTGGGATGGTAAATTTATAATGTTGTAAGTTTTTTTTTAACAATTTTGTAAAAAATCCAGAAAATAAAATTATATCAAAATTGAATCCATTTTGCAATTATATTTCTAAGTGTAAATGATTGTTCTAAAAATAAAATTAAAACTAGTAAATAAACTTAAAAAGTCTTTTATAAAAATGAATTGTCTTAGTTTTAAATTCTCAATCGAAATTAAATTCATCATTAAAAGAAAAATATAACAGAAATATATTTTCCTTTTTTGTGAAATATAAAGTATTTTTTATATATAGAAGTTTTTTACACTAATACAACTAGAATTTCAACGCTTGTGTCAATAAGCATGGAAAAGAAAGAAAATTTGTGCATTGTTCATTCATTTTTTCTTTTAAGACGTAATGTTGCATTTGTCAAAATTATTTAGTATAAAATTGAAAATTTTCTATTTGTTAGAATTTCTTATTGAACCCCAAATTTCTCTGAGAAGCCCTTAAATTAGATAGGGATAGCAACATGATTAGGTAATAAATATCATCAAGTTTTTGACATAAATTAGGAGGTACAACTAATTCTTTATTAAGGTATGATTTTGTCAAAGAAAAATTGCTATAACATATCTAAAATTACATGGTAAAAATATATATGGTTCTTTAGCCCTTTTTTTATCTTTTTTTTAAAAAAAAAATTATATATACTGAGGTATTATTTAACGGTAAGTATATCTTTTTTTTGAATAAATTCATATTGAATTCCTCCTCCCTTATATTGTAATACTAAAAAAAATGAAATGGATTAGGTGTTTTTCTCTCTTACTCTCTCTTCACCTTTTTTTTTTTTAAATATAAAACAATCTTCTGTAATAAAGTTCTATTTTTTTTTTTATAAAAATTATAATATATGTTACTCTTTCTACTTTTTTTTTTTACAAAAATACTCCATATTATATATATATTAGATGTACACCTATGGAAAGTAAGATAGACTTTTAATATATTAAATATATATTAGATTTATATCTCTAAGTGAAATATCTTTAAAATTAAAAATTGAAAAGTAAGTATTATTGAAAAAAAAAGAGTATTTTTGAAAATAATTTTATTTTTTAGGATATTTTTGAAGGAATCACATTTTTAAATTAAGCTTTAATTTGATAAATTGGGCTTGGCAATGTCTAAATAATATCTGGCTTGGCGTTGGAATGGAAAAATTAAATAATATGATTAAAATTAGCTTGAGGGTTTGTTTTTTACTCATGTTTTATTGGCTGATAATAAAATCTTAAAGAAAAAATGATACTCTTCACTATATTATTTAAAAATTTTTACTTTTTTATTAGAAATATTTTAGTTATTTTATTATAAACTTATAATAAATTTATTATAAACTGTATAAAATATATAAACTCATTATAAACTCTTCGTAAACTCTTTGTAAATTAATAAAAATTAATATTTTGATAAATATTTTATAAATTCTGATATTTTAGTAAATATTTTATAAATATGGTAAATTTAAAATTATTTTCAATTTTTGTTATATTTTTATCCTATTTTTGTCAAAAACCCAATCTTAAATTCTTAACTATTAAATATTAATTAATCAATAATCATAACATACAATTTTGGTATTTGTATTATTTTTAAGATAATAATAAACAAACAAATAAATAAAATTGAATTTTAACATATTAATAAATAAAATTGAGTTTTAACATACGGTAATAATTTAATATAATTTTGTACTAGAGAAACGCACAAATATTAATCATTATATAAAATCTCAAAATAAAAAAATCTATAAATGAATTAAATTCAATTAATTCTAAATCTATTCAATTAGAAATTTAATTAATAGCTCAATCAATTTGTTCATAAATTTAATACTAATATCAATTGATATGTTTTATTACACAATAGGTCTTCTAATGGACTTTTATAATTTTTTTAAAAATTCATTTGTATGTATTCTTAAAAAAATTAATTTACATAACATTAACTATATAATCTTTTTTATATGTAATGAACAAAAGAACTCATATGTGCTCTTCTAAACAAACATAAATGTGCTAAGTAGGTTAAAAAAATAGAAAATAATATTTTATTTTATATTTTAGATAATATTAATATACATAAAAAATTTAGAATACATTAATAATTATATATATTTATTTTTCCAAAATATATACATATATATTTACAGCAATTATTCTATGGATACTAAAGTTGAAATTTAACTTTTTCCCCCCTTCAAAATTAATAGAAATTAAATAATAGGCTACATCAAATAAGGAAATAACACTAGTACTAATTAATAATAATAAATATAAATTTTCTCAGTTTCATAAAAATTATTCTATCTATTATTTTATTTTAATATGTTTTAAAATAATTATTCATTTTTATTTTATAATCTTTTTTTATTTTTTTTATTTTACCCTCGACTGATTTTATACTTTAAATATAAGTAATTAGCGATAATTTTATTTATTATTGTATTTTTTTTAATTTGGACAAAAAAGAGATAATATTTTTGATATCAGGGATTATTAAGCAAAAAAAAAACCTCATTTATCTTATATTCACTCACATCTCGCCACGTGGATATCCGAACCCACCACCATAGACCCACGCAGCCCACGGGAAACCAAAATAAATTAGAAAAAAATGTGTTCTTGGGTTTCTTTCAACGTTTCTCTGCTTTCTCTCTGACGACTCAAGATCCAATCTCTCTCTCCGTTTCTCTTCCCTTTTATTAAAAAGGTGGCGGGGGGTGTTGGTGACGGCGGCATAAGTTCCGGTGGTGGTGGTGGTTGTGGATGGCAAGGACTAACAAATATACATCCATTAACTATAATCATATCTATGAAAGAAACTTAACCAATAACAACTCGGCAAATAACCCATCAAAACACCCTTCTTCTTCTTCTTCTTCAAGTTCTGGTTTCTCTTATTCATCAATTTCATCTCCAAATGCTTATAAAACCCACTTTGATTCTTCTTCTTCGTCTTCGTCTTCTCGGACTCATGGCCAAGGCCGTATGCTTGTTCTGACCCGACCCACTCCTAAACCCGTTTCCTCTATATCTAACCCTCCTCTTTCATCTTCTCCGCAAATCTCATCGATCCAACACTCTCAATCTCAACTTCATATTTCGGGTCAATCTCGGTCTGAACCCGAATCCGATCAGATTTCTCTTCGTCCTTTGGGTCGAACAGGAGCAGCTAATTGTGTTTCCTCTTCGGTTCTGTTACGGGAGAGGGAGAAGGAGATGGTGGTATCACCGAAACCGAACAAATTCGTACCTCCGCATCTTAGACCGGGTTTTGTTGGGAAGGAGGAGAGATCTGGGCCGGAGTTTTTTAGAGGGAAGGAGGTGAATCATAGGCCATCACCGGCGCAACAGCCGCACCAAGGTTATGTCATGTCTCCGGGTGGGTATGACGTGGATGGGCGGCCAAAGTCTGGTGGTTATGATAGGATGAGGAGAGGTGGCGAGTCAGATCTGGGTCTAATGAATCGTCCCCGATCCAGTGGGAACCGCCCTAGTTCAAGTGGATGGTATGGTTTTTGCCAATCTCATCTAATCAAGCAATTATCTTTTTTTCTTTTTTGCTTTAGACTGACCAATTTTTGCTTTTGTTAATATGTCTTGCTTAGTTGAATCATAAGGTATCTGGTCCTATAAATTGTTTATTCTATGTTGTTGTTATCTGGTTAATGTTGATCAATCTTTAAACTGAAACTAGGAAAAACATTTTGTTTGTAAGTTGCCTATTGGAGCTTAGATTCATATTTTAATGGAAACAAACTAATGATATTCTACATTCAATACAAATGTTGAGAAAAATAGTTCAAGCCTTGAATCATTAGAATTTTTGCAAAACCACTCTAGTTGTGGTGGTGGTCCTCCATTTTTTAACTTCTCTTGAATTTCACGTAAGCTACCTCAAACAGGAGCTTGCGCACACTTTCATGTAGGGTATAAACTAAAATTGTGAAGCTGATAATGTAGGATTTAGATATGGATGGATGATTTGCATGTGAAATTTATATAATTTGCATATGGAATGTGGATTATCTGTACTTGTTCGTAAATGGGTTGGCAACTTTAATCACTCTACCTATCGATGTGGAGGTGGTAAAGTTGGCATATTTTGATTTTATGAGGAAATCCTACTTTCTCATTTTATGCCTTTGAGCCTAGATCTCAGATGGTACCATAGATTCGAGATTTTATGAAATCTGTTGCCCTCAGCCGCGCTTATGTTTATTGACCATTTTATCTGGTCACAACAATCTGAGTATCATGTTCAGTTTACTCCTTATTTATGGTTAATGCTATGGTTTGACTAGTATTCAAGTAGTGGCATTACTTCCTTATACATATCCTTGAAGAATGAGCGAACTAGAAGGTAGAATAGACTTTTAATTAAGGATCAGGTTATAGGGATGAGTTATGTTGTGATTTGGTTGCTCTATTCTTGGGCTGTTGAAGGGTAGTAGTTATGTAAAGCTGCAACAGACGTTACATGTGGAAGCCGAGTAATGAGCAAAGAATGTCCATGATATGGGATTAGCTGAAATAAGAACGTTTAAGATAGAAGCAACGAAATATAAGATTTAGACAAGACAAGACAAGAGAGATGTTATTGAGATGGTTAGGTCATCATGTCCAGCCAAATTTGTGGACAAGTGAGTGACTCATAGTAGTTGGAGAGACAAATATAGAAACAAGAAATGATGTGGACTAAAGTGATGGCACAATTATTTATGTTGCAACTACTAATGGAATGGTTGGCCCCAAATGGCAATATCAAGGAGGCTTATATGGTTGATTAGCGCAGGACTCATTTAATTATACTGTTGTGGTGTAAAGGTAATTTCAGTGCAGCTATAGAACATGATTGGAGGAGGACTTTCCTTTGCTAATCTCATCTTGTTTATATTCCCTGGAGAATAACCCATTCTTTGTAGTTATTTCCCTAGTTTACTTTTGCCAATAAATTCTTTTAATAAAATGAAAATGGTAAAATCAATTATTTTAAAAAATTCAATTATTAATCAATATGTTAAAATCCTGCAAAAAATCTTGATTCATGAATTCGCAGTTGGTCATGAGTAAATCGAAATTGACCAGTTGGTTAGAATACTTGAATTCTGTCATTGTTAATTAGGTGATGCAATTGAAGGTCTCAGTATAGTGAGTGCCAGTTAAATATTATTCGAAATTCTCTAGGTTGTAAAATATGATTGTGGGACTGTAGTTGCTAAAACAAAGAGCTGCTTGCTTTGAGAAAGATAACTTTTGCTCATATTGAATAAGTTTTGGTGCTAGGCATTTTGATGATACCAAAAAGAGTCGAACAAGTTATCGCATTTGACACAATTATCAAGTTATTGTAAGCTGTTGTAAAACTATGCTTAGTTATTTCGTAAATTGGAGTCTCATCCTTAATTATAAATGTTATTATAGGTGTCTAATTTTCTATCATTGTGGTTATGCAGAGGTACTATGAAGTAAGTGACTTTTCCAAGGACAAGGATTGAATGTTCTTGAAGGCTACATGGGGTTCTTCTTCATCAAGCCTGCCTGAGGCGATTTGCTCTTGTTCTTCTGGATTTGGATTTATATTTTTGTTCGACGATTCTCATTTTAACTCATTGAAAATAGGATTAAACCTGGAGGCACCTGTAAGGGTTCTTCACCTTGTCGAGAGAATTTATATTGAATTGATGTAAAGAAAAGGGATCTCAAGCATCGTTGTTCAATTTCTGTTGCTGTTGAAGAAGACATGAAGGTGCTTACAGAAGTTAGAATTTACTTGTGTGATTTGTTTTGTTCAATTGCTTTTACGAATCTGGTGTACTCTCTATATATACATATTTTTAAGATGGTCTTATTTTGATCATCGTCTACTTTATCATTGCAATGTTCATTTTCATGTTCTTTGCATAACAGTAGGCCTGGAAAAGGCAAATACTGTTTAGATTAACATGTGAGAGATAACTAAGCAGGCTTAAAGGTCAAATGAACTTTTTATTTAGGACAATGAAAGCACAGAAGGAAATGCATTAGGGGGCTGTTTCGTTTGAACTTCATAATCGAGATGAAATAAAATCGAAATTGAAATAACACGCTTTATTCTATTGAAAAGGAATTGGGAAGAATTTTAGAATTGAAATTGAAATGAAGCGAAATCGAAATGATTCTATTTATTCTACTAAAAAGGAAAAGTGAATAACACTCTTGATTTGAACTTCAGAATTGGAATCAAATTTGACATCCCAATGAATCGGAATAACACTCTTTATTCTACTGAAAAAGAAAGGGCCAAAAAAAAAGACATAAATCTAGGTCAAAGGTAAGCCTCAATGAGGGACCTTGCACCTAATATGTTATGGATCTTAAAGCGACTATATCCAGCTGCTGAGAAGAGCTGCTTCCATTCTTTCTCAGTCCTCTCAACACCATTGTTGGTTGTCTTCATCAACATATCAAAGTAAAACTGCGGTGCAAAGAACTGTTTATCCACTTCCTCACTTTCAAGAACCATGTCTATTATAATCAACTTCCCTCCCTTCTCCTTGCTTGGATTGCTTCTTTACATAGCTTCAATAACTTGATGCTGTCCTCATCATCATAGCTATGAAATATCCACTGCTCATATTTAATCACAATGATACAACACAAATTGATTCGAACTTTAGAAAAGAAATGCTTTCATACAAAGAAAATATTAATATATAAATAGATTTTATTAGATCGTCTTATCTAATTAATTAAATCGAAAATTAATCTTTATGATTGATTTTGTTCAGTTCAATATGTTCTTTTTCTTACTTTATTTTTATGTTTTTCTATCACAAAATAATAAATTTTATAGTTTGATATGGGTTAAACAAATCGAGCATATTAAGGCAAAGTCTAACAATAAATGCATATTCTTCTAGATAATAAATTCAGAATCAATTCTCCATTTTCCATTTGTATTAAAACGAACAGAAAAAAAAAAACCGATGGAGATACCTTGAGAAAAAGTGCATCAGCAGAAGGTATTGACTCAAACATGTCACCTCCAACGAAGTGCAACTGATTAGTTTCTTGACACCCTTAAACAACAAAAGGACGATCAGGAACAATGCAGCTATTTATATCAGGGAATGCTTCGAGAATAGCCTTAGCCATGGTTCCTGTGCCATCACCAACATCTACCAAGGTTTTTATGCCTTTGAAAACATCTGTAACCTTAAAATCATTAATCAAAACTTTTGAAATTAACTTAGAATCATTAACCATTATATCAATAATCAGTTTCTAAAACCGAGGATCCTTATGAGCAGGAAAATCTGGAATTTTTACCCCACCATGTGCTGTTTTAAATGAAGTAACATAATCATCTTTGAACCAAGTGCTTAAAGAAAACCAAGAGCTAACCATTCCTGGTTCAAGATTGACAAACAAAAGTGGTGCAAGTCCAAATGGGGAATCTTTTAACAGCAACTTAGAAGCAGGAGTAAGCAAATATTGGGGGTGGTGGTGGTTTTGTTTTTTAAGGCAAGAAAGCTATTGTGGGTTAGCAAGGTGATAAGGCGGCGAAAGCAACTCTTTTTATTTGGGTGGATTTGAAGAGCAGCACTAAGGTTGGATAAAGTGATGGATTGGCCATGGTTTTGAATAATGTCTGGTATGCCTAATTCAACTGCACATTTTAAGGAGATTGAGTTAACAAAGTTGAATATGTGACTCCATACATGAGCTTGAGCTTCAAGAAGTTCTTTGCCACTCTCTTCTGCTCTAAGCAAACTCATTTTCTTTCTTGTTTTTGAGTAAGGAACGGATATAGCTCTTTAACTTGCACCTCTATTTATTGAGGCCTAGTATTTAATGAAATACGATCTCAAAAATTATTAATTAATTATTTAAAATGTAAAATTTAATTCATATATAAATGTAAAATAAACTCATCTTACAGTTATAAAAATTATTATATACATATAATAAATTCATAATAAATTATATAAAAAATTTAAAAAAAATAAATTATATTTATGAGAATTTTTTGATAAATTTTATTATTATTTTTATTTTTTCTGACAGTTTTATAAAAATAAACTTTTTAAGTTTCACTGTTTATGTTATTGAAATAAATATTTAATTATTAAATTATAAGTTTCATGACAATAATATTTAAAAAATATATTTTTATTTATAAAATTTGAAATCCTTAATTATTTAATAAGAAATTAGTATTTATAAACTAGAAAAACCGTAAAATTGGACACATAAGGTCTAATAATCGTTGCACAATTTTGGTAAATAAACAAATAATTAATTTTTTTTTAAAAAAAATCAACGTCTACCAATTGCAATTATCAAATCATCAGTAGCTCCACAGCCGCCGCTGGGAGTGGAGCTTTCATTTAATGGCAATATAATTAAGTATTGAGTGGTCAAGATTTTAGCATGTATCCTATGACCTACGATTTCCATAATATAGCATTTAGTAATGTAGCATTTAGTAAGGTATGGTTGGTCACTACGTTATTATTAGCTGGTAAGTGTAAAATATAATTATTATTAGCTGGTAGGTGTAAAATATATTTATGACATTAAAATTAATTATTATATCTATGTTATATTTTGAAAAATCATCTAAAATATATTTTTTAAAAAAAGAATTAATATTTTTTAGACTACAATAATTAAAAAAAAGATAATAATATAATTATATATAATAAAGTAAAAAAAAAGTCTCAAGTGCCTTTCGTATTCTTTTTCTTTCTTGCGTATTCTCTCTCCTTTTCAACTTTCTCTCTCTTTTTTTTTCCAACATGCGGATCTACAATCATTAGATCGACAAAATAAAGCTTTTTCATATATTGTATATTTTTATTTTTTTTATTTAGTCAAATATACAATTTTTATTAAGATGATTTAATTGTGAAATGATAAATATTTAAAGAGAAAATGATTTATTTTGTTATATTTAATCAATATTTGCACTTATATTCAATTTATCTTCTTCACTTCTTCTAAAACTAAAATGAAATCTTTCTTGTTTATGTTAATTTTTTAAAAAAAAATTATAAATCTTCCATAACTCCCCATAACTTACCCTAACTCATAACAAAATACTTTTTCTACTATAGAAAATTCTACATTACACTTTCTAAGGCAGTCTGCACACTTGAATTTTAAAATAAAATATGTCTGGTTCATGTTGATTTTTAAAGAGAAAATTTTTTTTTATAGTCTATAGAAAATTTTGCTATAGAAAACTTTTTATTTCATCTTCTAAGACAGTATGTACACTTAAATTTTAAAATAAAATCTCTAATTTATGTTAATTTTTAAAGGAAAAAAATTACATAACTGTCCTAATTCCTCCTAACTTGCCATAACTTAAATCAAAATACTTCTTTTTACTATAAAAAATTCTTCATTTCACTTCCTAAGACAATTCACATACTTAAAACTTAAAATAAAATATGTCTGATTTATATTGATTTTTAAAGAAAAAAAGTTTACATAACTGCTCTAACTTCCCTAACTTGCCCTAACTTATATCGCTATATAAAATCCTCCATTATACATTCTAAGACAGTCTGAATACTTAAATCTTAAAATAAAATATATTTGGTTCATGTTGATTTTTAAAGAGAAAAAAAATTTAAAGAACTGTCCTAACTCCCCTAACTTGCCCTAACTCACATCAAAATATTTCATTTTGCTATAAAAATTTTTTTATTTCACTTTCTATGACAGTCTGCGTACTTAAATTTTAAAATAGTATGCACACTTGAATCTTATATATCTGATTTATGTTGATTTTTAAAAGAAAAAAAAGTTTACAGAACTGACATAACTCCCATAACTTGCCCTAACTCACATAAAACTGTTTCATTTTGTTGTAAAAAATTCTTCATTATATTTTTTAAAATTGCATACATACTTGAGTCTAAAAATAAAATTTGTCTTATTTATGTTAATTTTTTTTAAAAAAATTAAAATTTACAGAATGCTGGTATATACTTTTTGTTTTATCAACAAGTCAGATTGTGAGATATTTATTACTAAATTCATTGAATTTTTCATGCCCTCAAATTGTGATGTCCGGTAATACAATTAGAAAAATATAAAAAAGATGAGATACATTACCACATATAATATATGGTACCATGCAGTGCAAAAAAATATTAGTTTATATAACAGTGATGATGAGATATAATTGTCTATATTTAAATATTTAAACTGAATTTTTATTATCCATTCAATTGTGGATAGTTTAATATTAATATATTTTAGTAAATATTTAACATTAATCAAGACAGATATTGAACATGACTAATTATTAAAAACTCAATTTATCATAATTACTCGTAACTTGCCATAACTATATATATATATGTAATCAGATAGCTCCGAATCATAACATGTATAGTATATCAACCTTAATTAAGAGATTATATAATATAAAAATAGAAAATATATAAAATATTTATTTCCTCTAACGTCTCATAACTGAACTTGTATATACTCAAACAACTCTAAATCACAACTTATACAAATATAATAGATTTAATTGAGATATTATACAAATAAAAGTGAAAATAAATAAATTTTATTTTTACCAAGGAAGTTAATAATTTTTTATTTTGAAGGCCTAAATTATTACAATGGCTTTCATTTTTAAATTTTAGTTAAGATAATAAATGAACAGTATCCATACATTGAAAATTTAATTTGCCCTAATTTCTCATAACTTGCCCTAATTGTATCTGTATGCACTCAAATAATTCTGAACCACAACCTTAAATTCAGTATATCCTCTAATATATTTTGAGGTATTCATATTAATTTTTTTTACCATAGTATATGGAGATAACTATATTGCTCTTCTATATTTCAATTTAAAATTTTAATAAATGCCCTGCAATCACAAATAAGAAATAAAAAAATCATATTAAAACCTTTCGCATTCATTGTAACATTTGACAAACATATATTTATGTGAGTTAGGGTAAGTTATAGAAAGTTAGAATAGTTCTGTTCACTTTAGAATATTTTAAAAATAAACATAAATTATTCATATTTTATTTTAATATTCAAGTGTACAAACTATCTTAGGAAGTGAAATGAAGAGTTTTGTATAGCAGAGAAAAGCATTTTGATGCGAGTTAGGGCGAGTTAATGGGAGTTATGACAGTTTTATAATTTTTTTAAAAAAAATTAATATAAATCAGACAATTTTATTTTAATATTAAAGTATGCAGACTATCTTAGAAAGTACAATGAAAAATTTTTCTATAGCAAAAAGAAGTATTTTGATGTGAGTTAGAATAAGTTGGGGTGAGTTAAGACAGTACTGTAAACGTTTTCTTTCAATTAAAAATCTACATAAATCAAATATTTTATTTTAAGATTTAAGCATACATATTATCTCAGAAAGTGAAATGGATGATTTTCTATAGTAAAAAGAAGCATTTTGATGTGAATTATGGCAAGTAAGGGGAGTTAAGGTAGTAATGTAAAATTTTTCTTGCTTTTAAAAATTAATATAAATCAGAAAGATTTTTTTTTAAGATTCAAGTGTACAGATTGTTTTAAAATGTATAATTAAGAATTTTTTTTTATAGTAGAAAAAAGTATTTTGATATGAGTTAGGGCAAGTTAGGAGAAGTTAGGACAATTCTGTAAACTTTTTTTCTTTGAAAATTAACATAAATCAGACATATTTAATTTTAAAATTTAAATATGCGAACTTTCTTAAAAAGTAAAACGGTAAATTTTCTATAGCAAAAATAAATATTTTGATGTGTGTTAGGACAAGTTAGGAGTAATTATGGTAGTTTTATAAACTTTTTTTCCTTTAAAAATCAACATAAATCAGACATATTTTATTTTAAAATTCAAGTGTACAGATTATCTTAGAAAGTAAAATGAATAATTTTTTATAGCAAAAAGAAGCATTTTGATGTGAGTTAGGAAAAGTTATGACAGTTATGTAAACTTTTTTCTCTTTAAAAATTAACATAAATTAGACATATTTTATTGTAAGATTCAAATATGCGGACTATTTTAGAAAGTAAAATGAAGAACTTTTTTATAGTAAAAAAAGTATTTTGATGTGAGTTAGGACAAGTTAGAAAGAGTTAGGATAATTCTGTAAACTTTTTTTTCTTTAAAAATCAACATGAACTAGACATATTTCATTTTAAGATTCAAGTGTACAGACTATCTTAGAAAGTACAATGAAGAATTTTCTATAGCAGAAAAAAATATTTTGATATGAGTTATGGTAAGTTATGAGGAGTTAGGGCATATTTATAATTTTTTTTAAAAAAAATCAACATAAATAAGACAGATTTCATTTTAGTTTTAGAAGAAAAAAAGAAGATGAATTGAACATAAGTGTAAATACTGGTTAAATATAATAAATAAATTATTTTTTCTTTAAATATTTATCATTTTACAGTCAAACCAACTTAATAAAAGTTGCAGATTCGACTAAATAAAAAAATAAAAACATATCATATATGAGAAAACTTTATTTTATCGATTTAATGGTTGCAAATCCATATTTTGAAAAGAAAAAGAGAGAGAATATGCAAGAAAGAAGAATAATACAGAAGTTACCTTTGGCTTTTTTTTTACTTTATTAGGTATTAGAGTATTATTATCTTTTTTTTATTCATTTAAGGTGATTGTGGTCTAAAAAATATTAACCATTTTTAAAATAGTTTATTTTAGGTGATTTCCCTTAAATATTTTTATAACCAATAATATTATATTTAATTATTTATATTTTTAAATTATAATTACTTTGATCCAATTAATAATTTTTTTAATTTTTAATTTTTACATCAATCAATAGCTATTTAATATAAATGGAGAGTATAATTGATAGATTATAGAAAAATTCTATCAATTAACTAAATAACCTAATTTTTCTTAATACATGTGAGATGAGAAGTGTCACTATTATTTTAAAATAAAGAAAGCATTTTTTTTTGTTATTGAATACTCTCGCCATCTCACCTGGAATGTCACTATTATTATTTTTCACGGGTATTGGGTATTAAGATAATTATTGCAATTCTAAATCTTATAAAAAATATATCTTAATGGACTAACATAATCTTTCTAAATTTTATTTATTTTAACCTTTTTCCAGTGACAACATTTCACCTTATTAATAATAATACACAATCTTTTTAAAAAAAATCAAAACTCATAAATTTTTATGAAGGGTAAAATTAAAAAAAAATAATTAATTATATCTTGATTTTATAAAGTGACATTTGAGTGTGACAAAAATATTTTTCTAAAAATACAACAATTTAGGTGGGACAAAGGGATTACAATTTATTTTTATTGAATTTTATTATAATAGTTTTATAATTTTTGAAAAAGTAATTATATTTCCTTCATTCTAGTAAAATCATCGTCGTTATGCATACCTATTAAAGAACTTCTTAAATTTTTTAAATATTATATAAAATTATTTTGAGTAAGCTAAAATGACCTCTATTAATTTATTACTATTAAGATTAATACACTCTTACTTCATTAATTAATCCATTAATAATAAAAGTATAATTAAAAAAAGAACTAATTAATTTTTTTAATTATATAAATTAATAATTTTAAAGAGATATTTTTTTAAAAAAAATGATAATTTCATAAGGATGGAGATAAAAATAAATTTTGGTAAAATAAAATATATTATAATAAAAATTAAAATATTTATTACTGTTTTAAAAGGTAATCATATGACAAGGCTAAATGGATTCAAATTTAAAATGTAATTAAACAAAATTTAATCAAATCAAATTTGTTCAATCATGACAATGAGTTACTTACATATATCTTACAATCACCTCAGACAAAGAGTTGGTTATATGCATTTAATAGGGTTGGTCAATGAAAATTTAAAAAATGAAAAATAAAAAATATTATTTTTTATCCAAAATTAATAAATACATTTTTATTTTATAAAATTATGAAAAAATGTATATCAAGATCCAATTTATATATAGCCCATCAGTCGATATCAATTTAGAAAAATGACATATTTTACCATATTTTTGCAAGTTTTTACTTTTTTATCAAAGGTATTTTAGTCATTTTATTATAAATTCATTATAAACTGTGTAAAATTTATAAACTTATTATAAACTCATTGTAAACTAATTATAAACTCATTGTAAACTAATTATAAACTGTGTAAAATTTATAAACTCATTATAAACTCATTGTAAACTAATTATAAACTCATTATAAACTCATTGTAAACTAATTATAAACTAATTATAAATTCATTGTAAATCCATTGTAAAATTTATAAACTCATTGTAAACTAATAAAAATATGATATTTTGATAAATATTTTATAAATTATGGTATTTTGGTAAATATGGTAAATTTAAAATTATTTTTAATTTTTCTTGTATTTTTATCAAAAGCCCTATCAATTTATATATAGCCCATTGGTGCATACTCGACAAAAATATAAGAAAAATTTTAAAAAAATTTAAATTTATCATGTTTATAAATTATTTATCAAAATACCAAAATGAATTTATAAAATATTTATCAAAATACCATATTTTCATTAGTTTATAATGAGTTTATAAATTTTATATAGTTTATAATAAAATGACTAAAATACCCCTAATAAAAAAGTAAATATTTTATAAAATATGATAGAGGATGCCATTTTCTCTCAATAATATGCTCAAAATCAGTTCTCTTTCTCTATATATAAATACTCAAGAGAAGAATTAAAAAAAAATTATATGTATTTTTTCTATTAATACCCCTGTTTTAGTATGAAATATATTTACTAAATATTTTTGTTTTGCTTTTTAATCTTTATTTTCATAATATATAGAATAAATTTGAAATATTACAAAAACGAGAGAGTAGCAACTTGCAATAATTCATTTAATTTTAGAAGGATATCAATAAATCACATGGGCAACCTGAAAAATCTTTCTAGAATATTGATTGCTAGTTAGGTGAGAATATTACATTATATAATGAAAACAATATTTTCTATAATGAAAAAATAGAAAATATTCAACAACATTTTAAATAGCACTGCTGTATATGTTATTTTAATTTTTAACAAATTTAGTAAGTTCAAGAAAACAGAGGCTGTAAATTAATTTAACCAAAATTTTCTCTTATTGCCAAAGTAAAAGACTTATTTTCTTTTCCTAAAGAAAATAAATTACTACACCTTTTCCCAAAGAAAATAAAAAGACTAATACTATACCTTTTCCCAAAGAAAATAAAAAAGACTTGTTTTAAATATATAAGAAGGTCCCCTTTAGTTGATTTCCTAAAGAAGGTTCTTTAGCTTGTCAAATAGAATAGTGAAGAAATTAAACTAATAATTCTTCATTTTATTTATCAAATTTATATTCTATGAGAAGTATGTATTATGTAATAAATTACTATACATATTTAAATTTTAATTAAAATTTATAATTACATAAATATTAATGATTTCATCATATGATAAAATTAGAAACTATTATGCGAATATCACATATAGTTATTACTTAAACATTATTTATTTTAAATATCAAATTTTATCAGAGAACAACTCATTTTTTCTTTTAAAAGTAATATTTTTAAGAGCATGCTGGCCATGAATATATATTTCTTTCAGTAATAAATTTATAATCGATTTTTTCCGATACAATACAAATATTAGAAAAATATTATTTTTAAGAGCATACAAAGAAATAATCTAGCAATAAATACATATTTCTTTCAACAATAGATTTAGAATTAATTTCTCTCTTTTCTCATGCTGATACTCATAAAAAAAAAAGTAATATTTTTAGAGAAAAGCCTCAATGATAGATCTTAGACCAAGATCAGGGTTTATCTTATAGTTCGTGAAACTAGCATCAAAGAAGAGTTTAGCCCATTTTTTCTCGTTCCTCTCTTGACCAGAGACAAGCACCATCATTTCCAAGTCATATAGCAGCTCTATGGTTTCAGTTGATTGCTCAATCCATTTTTTTATTTTCCATTAATATATCTATGATTAACACCTTCCCTCTCTTGCTTGCTATTGCTTCTCTGCATTTCTTTAGTATCTTCAGGCAATCTTCACCACCAAATACATGAAGTATCATCTGTGTAATTTTTACTTGAAATTTGTTAACTTATAACATTCTAAATTAACCCAAGAGAGAAAAAATAAAACAAACTTGAAATCTCAATTGTTGTTCACATCATACCTCCATGCAGGGATGAACGTAAAATTTAAAATTAGTGGGGGCTTACTCTATATTAAATCTAAGTTTTCAAAAAATTTTATTAGTCTTAACTTTTATAAATACCTTTTTTTATTTTAAAATAATAAATTTAATATTTACTAATATATTTTAGTTTCAATAATCACTGATATAAATTAATAAGAAAAGACATTAGAAAAACAAATAGAGATTTCAAATTTTTTTTTTTATCTCCAATATAACTAACAAAAACTAAATTGAGATAGATATTATACAGATAATACAATTGTAATTATACATATAAATTCTTTGAGTATGACTATATATTTACTATATATACAAAAGAATAATAAATCTTATGATATATAAATTTTAAAATTAAAAATTAATTGTTAAGATTAGGTAGCTCATTTTTATATTAACTATGTCATATTCTTATGTTTATTGAATATGAGATTTTTCATACTTTATCATATTGTAAGACATTTCAATACTCTCAAACGTTGACTATCTAGTTGACACTTAAAAAATATACAGTAGCCACTACTCAAATCACCTAAGAATATAATTCTATATTTTAATTTCAATAGTCAATTATTTGAACCATTGGGATAAGAGTAAAGAGGATAAGAGTAAAGATATTTGTTCTGATATCATATTAAATTTTTTTATTAATATATATGTGAGAGAATTAATTTTAAAAGCTAGTTGTTAAGATCAGATAATTTATTTTTATATTAATCAAATTATATTTTTATATTTTTTAAATGTATAATTTTTAACACTATATCATATTATAGGATAATTTAATTAATTTTACTTGATTTTATTTCTGTCCGTTATGAGTTACTTCACAAGTAATCATGTCAACGACTCAACATGGGAATGGGATGGTAAGAAGCAAAACAATCACATCTCAATTATTGTAAAATCTATATAATAAAGAATATATAATAAATAAGTAAAATAAAAAAATTAGTATGACGAAAAAACGGCATAATTTGATTTGAAAGAAATCTTAATTAAATTCGATTTCTTTTTGCAAATATATAAAAAAATAAATTTATTTATTATAAAATTTAACCCATTCCGATTAAAAATATAGAATTAGCATGAATTAGGGAATATTTGCCTTTTTGGCCCTCCAAATAAATCTTTTGTCTTCTCTTTTTTGAGCACCAAATGCAATTTCTTTTAACAGCAGATTTCTATTGAATTGAAAATTGGATTTAATTATTAATTTTTATGATAATATATAAAATATTTAATAATATAAGACATCTTTTATATAATTCAAATGAAAAGTAATCAAATTTCTGATTCGGGTGATGGACATGATTACCACTTTTTATCCCCATTCTGCTTTTATTACAATGGTCACCACTAATAATGCTTGCACAGGCAGAAAAAGTGGAGAAAGAAAAGAGAGTTTTGATTTTCTTTCTTTTCTTTTCTTTTTCAGAAGGTGGAGTGTTGATATTTTTTCTTTTTTTTTTCTTTATATCTTTGAATTAAAAAAATATTATTGAATTTTTTTATAACATATATATTTATAGAAGGGATAATTTTTAATTAAATTGAATAAAAAAAATAATTATATAATCGATTCTAATTAATTTGAGATTAAAATTTTATTGTTGTTGTATATAATACGTCCATCCAAATGAAAAATGAGTTCATTTTCTTTTGTTTTTTTTTTCCTTTTATTTTTTCATATCAGTCTAAAAGCACTTTTGGGGAAATCTCACCGTATTTCTGCTGAAAATACGATAAATGGAAAAAAAAAAAAAAGCTTTAAACCTGAAATTAGTGATTAATGGTTATTAAATTTCTAACCCGAATAATTTTTCTTTTGAAGGTCCCAACCCAAATAATTAAAATCAATAAAATATTTTACAATTTGTTGTGAGATTGAACATTTTTTTTGTTTTAAATATAAATAAGGATTTTTCATAGATTTGCTGAATTGACAAAAAATTATTAAATTAAATCTTGCTTCAAAAAAATGTGTAACATTCTATTAATTTAGATGTAACTTTCCTTTTCGAGCCCCACTAAGCTCTAATTATGGTAAGGCCACCAGCGTAATGAAAGTTATATAGATGCATAATGTAATATTATATTTCATTGAAAAATAAATAACAAATATGTGAATGAAAAATATTAATGAAAATAATTAAATTTAAACTCATGATTTTAGTATTGGGGTTTTGACAAAAATACAAGAAAAATTAAAAATAATTCTAAATTTATTATATTTATTAAAATACTAAAATTTATAAAATATTTACTAAAACACCTGATTTTTATTAGTTTATAAAGAGTTTACAATGAGTTTATAATGAGTTTATAAATTTTACATAGTTTATAATGGGTTTATAATAAAATGACTAAAATACTCTTAATAAAAAAGTAAAAATTTTTAGAAATATAACGGAGGATGTCATTTTTCCTTTAGTATTCATTTAAATATATATATATATATATAAACTTAAAATTTTCAAATAAAAATTTAAAAAGTGGGCCAAATCCCTAGAAAAATTTTCTCTTTCCTTCCTAGAATTTTTTCTCTTTTCTCTTTAGCTACACTCCTGGTTTTCTTGGTTTTGGTCCATGATTGTTCGCCGTGTTGTGCAGCAAAAGTAAATAGCACATAAATTACACACTATTATACAAGTAAATAGTGTATGAAATATTATACTAAAAATAAATATCAAGAAAATTCTCAAGAAAGACTGGAGAGGTCACAGATAGTCCAACTTAAAACCCAGTCTCCTTAGACAGAATTTTACTCGGATAATTAATACACAATATAACAAAATAATTATCCTTGATAATAGCTATAAAATTGAGACAAAATAACACACCGAATTTAACGTGGTTCACCCTTTTAATTTAGGCTACGTCTATGGGATAAACTCTAAAAAATATTCTTCCACTATTAAAATAGTAGGCTTACAAGAGAGACTTATCTAGAAATATTTCTAGCGGTATAATTATTACAATTGAGATAAAACCCAAAATAGTGGCACTCAAATGTTTCCCAAACACTCTCAAAATTAAACTACTTCACTATTTTGTCACTCCCCAAATAATTCTCTCTCTCTCATAATTTTCTCTATTATTTTTCCTCTCAATTATATTTTGAAGAAGAAGGGGAAGGCCATATATATAGGTCTTCCCATGTGGTTGTTGGCCTAACTTAATTAGGCCAATAACCATTTTTAACTTAATTTATTTTTTAATTAGTAAAAAAAATACCAAATGGTTGGTAATTTTCAACAATTCTCCCCCTACCAACCATATAAATTAACTGTCATTCTTGTAGATGATCGACAAAACTCAAACTTTTTCCTTGGTAGAATTTTTGTTAACATGTCTGCACCATTTTCTTCAGTATGAATCTTTTCAAGCTGTAAAAGCTTTTTCTCCAACACATCTCTAATCCAGTGGTATCTCACATCAATATGCTTTGATCTTGAGTGGAAGAAGGAATTCTTCTCAAGGTGGATAGCACTCTGACTATCACAATAAAGTGAAAATATATCCTACTGAAATCCAAGTTCATCTAAGAACTTTTTAATCCGCAAGAGCTCTTTGCAAGCTTCAGTTGCAGCAATAAATTATGCTTCAATTGTTGAGAGAGCAACACACTTTTGCAACTTTGATTGCCATGACACGACTCTCCCTGCAAATGAAATCAAATAACCTGATGTAGACTTTTTTGAGTCAACATCGCCTACTATATCTGCATCTGTATAGCCAATTAACACAGATTTACCATCACCAAAACATAAATATATTTTGGAAGTACCATAGAGATATCTGAGAATCCATTTCACAGCAGCCCAATGTTCTTTACCAGGATTAGAAAGGAACCGACTTACTACTCCCACTGAGTGAGCAATATCTGGCCGTATACAAACCATGGCATACATCAAACTGCCAACTGCTGAAGCATATAACTCTATCCATCTCTTCTTTCTCTTTATCTGCGGAAGGACATTGTTTTGAAATTAATTTAAAGTGGTTAGCAAGAGGACAACAAACAGCTTTAACCTTGTCCCTATTAGATCTTTGAAGTACTTTCTTAATATACTTCTCCTGTGACAACCACAATTTCTTGATGCCTCTATCTCTGATAAGTAACACAATTATATATATAATTATAAGTAACTTCATGTGTATATTAACTATTTGATTTATGAATTGTATCTCATACACCACTAATTATATATATAGTGTTACAAGTAGACTTTAGATAAAAATATATAATTAGAAGATCACAACTATTATATAGATAATATAAAATTAATCATAATTTAGATATGATAAAGTTAATCAAAATTTTAATAATACCGTAATATTGTTTAACTCTTTAAATAAATATAAATCTCTACAAATAAATGTCAAATACATATCTATTATTATAATAGGATAAAATTATTATTTATCCTAAATAAAATAAATTTTATCTTATAATAAATAAATATCTATTTGAAATTATATATTATTACATTAACCGTAAAATTTATTATTAAATTTAGATTAAGTGATGGCTATATTATCGGAAAATAAATATTAAATTTATTATTTATTAGAATAAATAATTAATTTATTATTAGCTGTATTTATTTAGATAGTTTAAATACGATTATAATATTATAGATAAATATTAAATTTATTATTTATTAGAATAGATAATTAATTAGTTATTAGATGTATTTATTTAGAGAGTTTAAATATAATTATAATATTATATATATTTGATATTAATAATAAATAATTATTATCCAATAAAATAATAAACTATTAAAAATTTATCTCTTATCTCTTTACATATTTATATTTAGATAAACAAATATCTATTATAATAAATAATAAATTAATTTTAAAAATTTTAATTGGAGTACTCACACAATATGGCCAGTAACTGTCAATTTAGTATTATATAAAGATTAATATATATATATATAATTATCTTATCTCGTATGTTATTATGAAATAAAAAAAAAGGAAAAAGAAAATCAGTGAGATATATATTATTGGTTTCATATTTTATAATGTTCCTTCTACTCATGATTTTGTCCTAGTTGAAATTACTTTTAACGTTGTTGTACATTAATTTCTGCATTATTAAGTATTTTAAATGTTTATTTTAAATTAAATTAAATAATTTTATTGCATTTAAAAAAATCAAGTAATTATATTATATTATTAATAAATATTGATTAATTTATTATATGTATGTTAATTTGATTATGTTTTTCATAACTATTTCGTTATAATTTATTGTGCACATTAGATTATAATTAATTTAATTGTGTAGTACTTGAAATTAATCATTTCTTCATTAGAACGATACCCATTTACACATTTTACTATTCACTTGCGCATTTTACTATTTGCCTGCAATATTGTGCGCAATAGAGTTAGATTTAAGACAGCACCCATAAGAAAAAGGCCTGTATGATTTGATTTAAAGAGCAATTTTATTTCAAACATATCATAGAAATTGTATTCATACAATTCCTATAAAGCATAATCATAATACAACACAGAATCACGTACACTAACAGTTCTACCATATATCATACATATTAAACGTAAATTTCGTATAGTTTCAATCACTATCCGCAATTATCAATTATTCGAGAAATGATCAAATATATATCTTATAATACAGATAAGTAGATATCTAAAAACTGAAAAATCAAACAAGATAGTTGAGTGCAAAACTAGTAGCTGTTAAGGACAGGGGGCAAAGTTACAGCTTAGAGAAAGAGAGCAGCTGCCTCCTTCTATTTTAATTTTTTTTATTTTACATTAATATATATTATTAAAATTTTAAAAATACTTAATTACCCTCTTAAAATTTTTAAAATCCCTCTCTATCTTTCAATTTTTACAAAAAGTTAAAATAATAAATCCTACATAAATCATCACTCTTCTAAAAAATTAACCAAAAGATAATTGAAATTCTTCAAAGACAAAAAAAAAAATTAGAGAAATGAATAAATTTATTGATAAAGAATATAATGTTAGAATTTTTATCTTTTTTTAATATATTTTTATTTTCTTCTTCTCTTTGGTTTAAATTTTATTATTTATACTTCTAATTTCTAATATTATATAATATTTTTGCTTGACCTATTTTTTTTATAGATTATAATTGTGATTTAATATTTTTTTTTATTTTTTTTATATTTCATTAGGTAAATTTAGGAATATATACATATATATGAATAATAATATTTTATTTGATTATATAATTATTATAGTTATTTTTTAAAAAATTATAGAGAGATGTTTCAAGAGAAAAATTATAGTTGAACTATTTGTGTCATACCTTCGAGAATAAAAATATAATAATAAAGAACATCATAGTTCATAAAAGAGTTATATTAAATTTAATTTGACAAGTCTTCTAATAGGCCCCAAACTTACATTTTAGCTTATGAATATATAAATAATTATTATCTATATTATTTTTAATATATATATATGATATTTTTATTTTGTCATCTTCAATAAAAAGTCTGATTTTGCCTCCGGTTAAGGATAAACCTCAATAATTGATCTGTGGCCAACGACAGGATTGATCTTATAGTTGCTAAATCCAGCATCAAAGAAGAGCTTTGCCCACTCATTTTCATTTCTTTCCTTACCATTGAGACATGCCATCACTGCTATATCCGAGAATATCTTATTTTCAGTCCAGTCATTATCGCAAGTTTGGATTCCCATCACAATGTCAATGATTATCACCTTATTTTTCTTCTCAGCATTGTCATGTCTAGTAATTGCCTCTTTGCAATTCTTAAGTATCTTCACACAAGGTTCATCAGGCCAGTCATGCAATATCCACTGTAAATTTGGTTGTATCGTAATTAGTCATCTCAATTGTGTTACCTAAATAATAAAACTTAATTATATATAATTATAAACAAAAACAAATTAAACAGTATGTGATGATTTATGATTTTCTCAGACTAGGTACTTTTTATTATCTATATATGGTGTACACTCAACTCTTAAATTTTAATTAATAATAGTGTCTATAAGATTTATTATTTATCAAGAACTAAAAGAAAATTTTATGGGTGAGAATTGAATTTTGGCGTCTTACCTATTCAGCCAATAAAGTAAAATATAATACATTTCAGGAAATAAATTAAGCCATAACCTTGTGATTATATAAATGCAACATTAACATTTTGTTCGGTATTTGGATAAAATCTAATCTATTTTTTTTTAAAAAAGTACATTTTAAAGGTTGAAAAAAAATGGAGTAAAAGTAGTACCTAAATAATCTGAAACATTTAAAATAAAGCATATGAATTTGACCTAAAAACAAATCCTGGTTTTCCTGCAACCATTTTCAAAATAATATATTTTTATCAATTCAAATTACAATATCAAATAGACTTTAATATTAGGGTATGCATACCTTAAGCAAAATTGCATCAGTAGGAGGAATAGCAGCAAACATATCACCTTCAAGAAAATTCAAGTTCTTAGAGTCTTTGAGTTCAGCAACAACATGTAGGAGATCCAAAACAGTACATTTCAAATTTGGAAATGTTTGAGCAATAGCCATAGCCATATTTCCAGTACCACCACCAACATCTACTAGAGAATTAAGCCCTTCAAAAACCTCTTTACACTTAACCATCACAACCTTGCCAATGAAATAACTATCACTAGCCATAGCTGCATTAAACAAATTGTTAAGCCTATCATCATGCCCTGCATACTCAAAAAGTGATTTTCCAAATGCAGTAACAAATGGGTCTGGATCATTATTTTGAAACCAATTACTCATCCGATTATATGGTTCCATAAACATTGGATCAACAAATAAATAAATGAAGGGCCTTAAATTCAAGGGATTGTTCTTAAGAAGGAGAGCAGAAGATGAAGTAAAGAAATATTCTTCTTCATTCAGAGAAAAAAAACCAGAATGAACAAGAACTCTCATGAGACGAAATAAATTGTGGGTTTTAGTTGGGTGAATTTGTAAAGGTGAAACAAGCTCAGAAAGAGTAATGGGTTTGCCATGGCTGTGAATTGCATCAGCTATGCCTAATTGAATTGCACATTTAAGAGACATGGATTTTACGAAATTGAATGTGTTGCTCCATATATGAGCTTGTGCTTTAATCAGCTCATCTATGTTTTCATGATCTTTACCAAACAACTCCATGGATGAATTATAGTATTGATTGATGGATTGATGAATCAATATAGTGTAGATCATCTCTATTTATAGGAGTGGAAAAGTAACTAAGATATGAACTTCGTTACAGTTCATGTAATTTAATTTTTCTGCAGGTAGCATGGTCATCAATCATCATGCATGTTAGAAGCTCTTACTGAATTGGAGGTGACATGTTTACTGAGTAGTTCAAAAATTTTTAACGAGTATACTACAAATTAACATATATTGTACTAATTTTAAAATTTGATTAGAAAATTCTTACTTACAATGAATCATATATATATATATACACCCAACTAATAAAAAATTATTAAAAAATAATAATAAGAAAATTAAATAATTTTATTAATCAGCCTTTCCATATTTGAATATACCTTTAATGAGGTGAAGTTAAGTTTTCCTTATAAATAGATAGGACTTTTTTTGGGAGAATTATTAAATAAATAAGACAAATTAAATAAGGAAATTGTATAAAATTATTATTATTATTATTATTATTATTAAATGGAGTGATATAAACTATACTTTCTTTTTATTCTTTTTTGCCGACATTTAACGTGAAAAGTGATCATGCCAACTCGAAATGGTCCCGTTACAACTCAATCAATGTGAAATCTTTATAATTTTGGAAAATATAAATATAATATTTGTGTGTGTAATTTTGTTAAAATCTTTATTTTTAATATAAATAAATTATGTTTTTAGATTTGTCATAGATTTGCTGAGTGGATATAATTAAGTTATTAACATTAAAATCTTGCTTTCGAAAAAAGTGAAAAATATTTATCAATAGAATTTTGTGAATGAGAATAATCTTTTAATAATTTTGAGATTAGTGTGTCTTATATATATATATATGGTTTGAATTTTTTCTTAGTAAAATTATTATTTAATTTTAAAATAAAATTCATAAAAAATATAAAATTATTAAATTATTGCTACATAACATATAGGTTTAAAGCTAATTTTATCACAATTAACTTTCAAATCTTATCACATGTTGCATTTTCTTAAAATATATTTTCTTAAATATTAAATAAAAATAATTTCTTAAATATTAATTTTTAAAATATTGAATATAAAAATTCATAGTGATTATTTATTGCATTTGTTTGGGCTTTATATACTCTATAGTATTTTTTTATTTAACTGATAAATAATATTTGCAAGAATTTATCATATATTTTTTTAGTTTATTGGCAATATCTAATTTATTTAATATCAAATGATTTTAGCTAAAATTATGTCAAAGCATAATAATTTGGTAAAAAATATGAATAATATCAAAGAAACTTGAAAAATTAAGATTATAATAATTAATCCATGTCATATATAATATGTCAAATTTCAATGATGCTGATTATATAAATAACATTGAAATGATAATATTAGATGAAAAAATTACTATTATTATTATATATGAAATTTTTATGAGCTATATTTATTTTAATTCTTTAATAAAAATGATATAATATTTATTTTATTTATATGGTGATATAATTAAAGAAATTATTAAGAAAATATTTATTAATAAGTTTAAATCGACTATTACATAAAAAAGAATTTATGATCACTAATTTTTATAATTATTTGTTTATAATTATTATATAATTTGAAGATTAATATATGTATATATGTGATTTTCTAGCCCATTAATACACCTCTTATTTCTTATAAACAGTACCCATATAATTAATTTTGGCTTTTTGTAAATATCAGTTTTGCCCCTAGCATTTGATATGGCAAAGTAGTTATTGAAGAATTTTTTCCAAGAAGTCGATTTTGCCTTTGATTTTTGGGCAATAAAAAGTGATTATTGAATGGCATTTTAGTCTTTGACTGACTAAGTGGGGGCCGTTGACAGTGGATTGATAGCACAGGTCCTTCCCCTCCTCATAACTCGTAACAAAAGCAGATCATTAGTTTATTAAGTCTTCCAAAAATTTTATTAAATGTTCAAAAATATAAAATTTAAATTTTTTAGAATATTTATCATCAAAAATAGTGATTAATTTTTTTTATTAATTATAAATATCTCAAAGAATAGAATAATTAATTTTAAAATTTAAAATTATTTCATATCTAATTTTAAACATCGAACCATTTACTTTTGATTAAGAATAAATGAGTTTCTATCGCTCAATCACACTTGTTGAATTTTAAAAATATAAAATATAAAACAATATAAATTATGCGTCAATTATAAATATTATTAATAACTAAATATTAAAAATTAGTCAAATTGTTCAATGATAAATCTAACTGCAATATAATTAGAAAATTTTAAAAATTTATAATAGTATAATTTTCAAATAGGATTTTATATGAATTTTATGTGTAAAGAAGGTGTTGATGTTTTCATAACAAGATGTTTTTATATTTATATGTAACTGTAGATTCTGCTGCTAAATTCACATGCTACCATATATATAAATTTAAAAAAAAACCAATGCAAGTTTGAAGAAGATTCCTATGAATGGACAATAAATAAATAAATAAATAAGTGGAATTCAAAATGGCATAAGATTTAATAATGGGTTTGACAAATCTTCAAAAAAAATAAATAGGGTAAAATATTATATATATTCTTCTCATCGTATAAGGGAAAAAAATTAAATGCCCAGATAGAGTAAAAAATATTAAACAATTAAATATGTGTGAGAGAATTTTATTTATGGGCAAAAATTCAAGATCTCTTTCAAGAAATTGTGAATACAAATATGGAGATGGAATATGGAAGAAATCTGTGAAAAAGAATATCAGTATAAAAATAATTAAATAATAATTTTAACAAATCAATTTGGTTTCTGTTAAATATTAACTTAAAATTTACAAATATAACTTTTGTGGTTTAAAATTAAAAGTGAACTAGAATTAAAATTAATTCAATTCATCCAAATCAATATTTGATTCAATTTTTTTTTAGTGTACCTCTTGTTTATTAAATTATTTTCAAATTCCACTATATCTTTTTGTCGTTAATTACACCAAACAATCAATAAGGCTTATATCTAATATAATTTAGAACCAAATGAGCAAGCATTCAATAAGTCTTTTATGTGTATATTTAGAACAATTTATAATTGGATTTTTTTTATTCCTTATTTCCTTTTTTTTTTTCCTTTGCAATATTCAATTTCATAAAATTGAATTTGCAGAATTAAAATTTATATTTTTTTAATATTTCAAACATACAACTCTTTGAAAAATATGAAATTTGGAATAAATTTTACAAAATTTTATAATATTTATTTGTTTCAAATAGATTGTTGTGAATGAATTAAAACTACCAATAAAATTTTAAAATAATATAAGACCAAACATTCAATAAGTCTTTTATGTGTGTGTGTGTGTATAGACGCACATATGTATCAGTTAGTGTATTCGAAAATAAATATATTTAAAAGTCAGTTTCACATATTTTTACATCGCTCATGCTACTGAATATGAACATAATTTTACAAGCATCAAAAATATGAAATTCTAACTTGAATTTGAAATTCTAAGACCACAAATTCACAATCATGAAAATTTTATTCTGAATAAATTAAACTCATTGATAAATCTGCTATCATTTCAAATGTCCACCATGGAGTCTTTGACTCTTTGCCTATCCCTAAATATACCCAAAAAGAAAAAAAAGAAAACCATACCATAGTGTGTAATTTGTCATTCAAAGTCATATCATAGTGTGTAATTTGTCAAACTTATTTCAAAGATTTTCTACTCTCAGAGCAATATTAACTTTTCTTTGCAAAAAGACACCAATCTTTGCTTCTCAAATCCCAATTGTTAGGTCTGTCTTTAAAATTACATTTGTGGGTTTATGAAAGTAACCCATTACAATTTATTTCGTCAAGAGTAACAAACAGATGAATATATAAGGAATATATTTTTAGGTAATTAAAATTTTTGAAATACTTAATTTTAAATGCTCTATTTCACTCTTAGGTCCTATGCATCAACAATAACCAATTATAGCTTTACTCTTCTATGTGGAAAATTGAAGAATGAAGATGAAACCAAACAAAGATGGATAAAATAATTACCACTAAGACGGTTTTAAATAACATTTTAAATAACAACAATATTTTTAATTAATTAAGCGGAATATATAACCTTAATCTCCATGTTTTGCATTAACAATGTGATTATTATCTCTATTTTTTATTTTAATTCATAAAATTCTTTTTTTTCCAATATCATCCATCTGAACATTTTAATTTATAGATTTCCAAATAAATCTATAGAAAATTACTTTGGAAAATGTAATCTTATTGGAAGATTTATGAACTTATTAGAAAATCATATCTCACCATTAGCTAATTAAACAAACAAATCTTATTAAAAGATTTATTTCTCAACCGAATAATTTATAAATTAAAAAGAACCATGTGTTGTATAAATAAAGTCACTGACTTTTCTAGATCATGAAATTAATTAATGAGATTTGGTCTTTTCCCATTCAAATTACAAAATTCACATAAATTTGTAATAGTATTATGTACTAAAAGATAAAAAGTTTTATGAAATTTTTATTTCTTAACTTTATTTATGAAGTATTTAGCCACTGACAAATCAATGGAAAAATTCTTCAACTTTATATTTTTTTAATTTAAAATTAAAAAATGTAATAAATATTATAAAAACACCACTGTTAATTTTTTAAAATTAAACTTATATTTTTTTTATAAAAAATATTTAATCTTTAATTTTATTTATTATTTATTATTACTTTTCTTAAAAACTGAAATAAAATTAAAGAAATTTAAATATTGACTTATTGTTTACATCATACATATTATTATAATTAGACTATATTTTAACATATTATTAATTGTAATAGTATATCAAGATAAGTGATAAAGACATATTTTATATATAATTCAGTGATTATTCTAGTTATATTTTTATTGTTATCAATGAGTTTTGATTTTTATTGTGAAAGTTAAAATATTTATTATTTCAAGTGTGATATTAAAATTAAGAAGATATAACTTGTTTTGGCCAAAAATTGTTGGAAATTGAAGAACAATAAAATAGAGGCTAGCTAAAACGAGCTCAAAAATGAAAGAAAATGACTCTGCCCATACAAATAACTATACATAGCTATGCACTTAAAAATATCATTGGAGACAAGAAAGCAAAAAAGTTAAGAAAAAATTGAACTTCATGCCCATGGGTTTCAAAACCTATGATCATGGACTTTGGATTGAATCTGTACAAATTTTTTAGTAGCAAATTATGTAAGGTCAGAGGTATTTTGAAGTCTAAGGCTGTGGGATTCCAAAGTCTTGACTGTAGACTTAAATTTGATACTGTTTTAAGGAAAATTTTATGGAGTTTGAACAATGTAATTATGCACAACTGTGGGATTTCAAAACCACAACAATGGAAGGTTATGGAGGCTGTAACTTGCGATTTTTTATAATTTCTTATATAATTTGGATTTCTAATCAAGAAAGAAATCTCAAGATTTGCCCTGGATGTTTTTCTAATTAAATTAGAAGATCCCAAGCCCTATATATAAGCAAGCCTCTTCTCAAGTTTTTTATCACCCAAGATTTATCAATTTTCAAAACAATTTTCTCTCAAGTTCTCAAGGTTTTCTTTTGGAGATAAAGAAAGAGGCTTAGTTTTGAGAAAGGGATTCAAGTTCCAAGAATAGTTCCATTCAATCCAAAGAAGATTTAGAGTTTGATTTTTCTTGTTCTTTAATTCACAATGTTTTCAATTATCATTTCTTGTAATTCTTGCATTGTTTTCTTTTCAATCATGAACAACTAAAACCCTAATTAGGGTTCAACTCTTATTTTGATTTATCTATGGAATAATTCATGATTATTTGATTAAATTATGTTATCATTTTGATTATTTTATTATTTTTGTGCTTAATGCTAATATTTATTTGATCAATAAATATTGAATTTGAGATGTTATGCGTTGGAATGAAAGTGAAATTATAATATTTGTCCAATGAGATAACAATATTCAGTGAATTTTGCTTAGAAATAAGAAAAACACTTAGGAAATTGATGCAAAGATATTCTTATAAATCTTAATAAATTAACTTAATTTCTTATAATCACAAGAGTAAACATAAAAGTTAAGATTAATATTAGTTTTAGATAGTGAGAGAGACTTGATAATGAGTAGAAATTGCTAATATTTGCAAGGATAATTCAAATTTATATTATATAATTTTACTGATTTTAAGATATTTTTGCATAAATTATAGTTTGAGAAGGAAATGAAGCTAATTAAAAAAAATGGTAAAAAGTTATTGAAAATGCCCTTGAGTGCAAGCTTTGGGCAAGGCTAATACATGAGGTAAGTTCGATTCTAAAAGATACAAGTGACAGCTGGTAGCTCCTATCTATTTAGAAGGTTTAAGTTATAAATTTTGAGTAAATTTTCAAAGATACAGAGATTTATTTATTTTCATATTAAGTAGATAATATTTAGAAATTTTTAATAACTATTATTATTTTACTATTTGTATTTTTATTTTTCCAATTAGAGTTAAAATATGAAACTTTTAAGGAAGGGATTTAAATAGCTAGAGGGCAGCAGCTCGAGATGCTTTCTTTTTTATCACATTTTTGGTAGAATTACTTTGAAATATTTTTTAGTTTTCTTCTCACAAAAGCATGTGTAACTAAACTTTAATTGGTTGAAGGATAATCAAGATTTTCAATTCACCAAGATTTGTAATATCTAGTCAAACTCTTTTCTTATTTTCTTTAATTTCAATATTTGTGTATATTCTATAGCTCCATTTTATTATTATTTTGTTAATTAAATAATAAGGCTCATTACTTGGTTAGTTAAATAATATGTCTATTCAAAACTTAAAATCCGTAATTGTTCTTAAAATTTTGATACTTGTGGCAATTATATATAATACTAAGAAGATACGCAATCTAATTTATTTTTATTCCCAACATTGACTTGTCTAGTAATTGCCTCTTTGCAATTCTTAAGTATCCACTGTGAATTTGGTTGTATTGTCATTAGTCATCTCAGTTGTATTAATTATAACTAAAAACAAATTAAATACCATGTGATAAAATCTAATTATATATATGTCTGTATGTCTGTATGTATACCTTGAGTAAAATTGCATCGGTAGATGGAATAGCAGCAAACATGTCACCTCCAAGAAAATTCAAGTTCATAGTCTTTGAGTTCAGCAACGACATGTGGGAGATCCAAAACAGTACATTTCAAATTTGGAAATTTTGCAATAGCCATAGCCATATTTCTAATGCCACCACCAACACCTACTAGAGAATTAAGCCCTTCAAAAACCACTTTACATTTAACCATCACAGCCTTACCAATGAAATATCTATCACCCACCGTCTCATTAAATAAATTGTTAACTCTGTCATCATTCCCTGCATACCCAAAAAGTGGTTTTCCAAAGGCAGTAATGAATGGGTTTGGATCATTATTTTGAGGGCTTTTGATAGAAATACAAAAAAAATTGAAAATAATTTCAAATTTACTATATTTATAAACTATTTACCAAAATATTAGAATTTATAAAATATTTATCAAAATACAATATTTTTATTAGTTTACAATGAGTTTACAATGAGTTTATAATGAGTTTATTATGAGTTTATAATAAAATAACTAAAATATCCCTGATAACAAAAATAAAAAATTTAAAAATTACAGTAGAGAGTGTCATTTTTCTTATTTTGAAACCAATTACTCATCAAATTATATGGTTCCATTATAATTGGATCAAGGATTAAATAAATATAGGGTCTTAAATTTAAAGAACTGTTCTTAAGAAGGAGGGTAGAGGACTGAGTGAGAGAATATGCTTCTTTTATTAAAAGAGAAAAAAAAAAAAGGGGAACTCTCATGAAACGAAATAAATGGTGGGTTTTAGTTGGGTGAATTTGCAAAGCTGAAACAAGCTCAGAAAGAGTAATGGGTTTGCCACGGCTGTGAATTGCATCAGCCATGCCTAGTTGAATTGCACATTTAAGAGACATGGATTTTATGAAATTGAATGTGTTGCTCCATATATGAGCTTGTGCTTTAATTCTCATATGTGTTTTGATGATCTTCATCACCATATAACTCCATTGATTTTGATAACATTATAGTATTGATTGATTGATATTGGATGAATTAATATAGTGTTAATAACCTCTATTTATAGGACTAAGAACTTGTTATAATCAAATTCACTTTTTTTTATTATTTATTGTTGGGAAATTAAATACCTGCACAAGCAATAAAATAATAAAGGACATAATTAAATTTAGGAGTTTTGGCATTTACATATATTTTGTAGCAATCTGCACTAAAACTCATCTAAAAAATAGAATATAATAAATAGTTAATTTTTCAAATTGTATAAAGAATATAGGAAGTCAAGGAGCGGTTTGGCACTTACATATATTTTGTAAAAAGCTTTCTGAATGGAAAATTATTAAGTTCGTTCTCAATCCAAATAATTAAAATCAATAAAGTATTTGACAATTTTCTAGATGATTTGGTAGAACACTTTAGATTTTAATATAAATAAGGATTTTTCACATATTTGCTGAATTGAGTACAAAAATTATTAAGTATTCTTGCTTCAGAAAAAATGTGTGCATTTTATTAATTCAGATGATTATTATAGTTATATTTTTATTATTATCAATAGAATTTGATTAATTTTTATTGTGAAAGTTAACATATTTATTATTTCCAGTATGGTCTTAGAAGTAATAAGATTGAGTTTATTTTTACTAGAAATTGTTAAAAATTAAGGAAAAATAAAAATGAGGCTAAAACGAGCTAAAAAATGAAAGAAAATGACTTTATACACTTATATAAATCAACATACATGGCTATGAACCTAAAAATATTATTAAAAACAAGAAATTAAGATATCGAAAATCAATTTGATTTCCATGGCCATGGCTTTCGAAAGCCACAACCATGGCTTTTGAATTGAAGTTGTTAAAATTTTTTAGTGGAAAAAATTGCAAGGTTGGAGGCGTTTTGAAATTTACAGTCATGGAATTTCAAAGCCACGACTGTGGACTTGATTTTAGCACTGTTTTAAAGAGGATTTTGAGCGAAATAATGATGCACATGTGTGGAATTTTAAAGCCAAAACCGTGGCCGTGGGCAGCCTATGACAGCTGCAACTAGCGATTTTATACAATTTTTTATATAATTTGGATTTCTAATCAAGAAAGAAGTCTTAAGATTTGTCATAGATATTTTCCTAATCAAATTAGAAAACCCAAAGCCTTTATATAAGCAATCTTTCTTTCAACTTTTATATCCATCAAAGATCCATCCAAGAATTATGCACAAAACTGGAGAGCAAATTTCTAGATTTTTGAAGTCAAGGCTTTGAAGAGAAGAAGAAATTTTTATTCAAGGTTCATTTAAGATCAAGAAGCTCTCTTCAATCCAAAGTTTCAATGATGTCTTCTACTCTCTCTTTTTTACTTTATAGTTTTTTTTTTCAAACATGAGAAACTAAAAAAAACCCAATTAGGAATAAACTTATCTTATTGATTTTATTATGTAGTAATGATTTTTATTTGATTCAATTAAAGCTTACTCTTGATTATTTTATTATCTTTGATCTCAGTGCGTTGATTATCTGGCCAATAATTAATTAATTTAAAATAATGTGTGATGGAGTGAGAATGAAAGTATAATATTAATTTAAGAAAATAACAATTTTAAATTTAGTTTTCACTTAAAGATAAGATAAGCACTTAAGTCTTGATAATAAAAGTTCTCATAAATTTTAATAAATTAACTAAATTACTTGCAAGCATGAGATTAGCCATAAAAGTTAGGTTCAAAATTAGATATGGTACATAAAAGAAACTAAATCTTAATTTATGAGAATTCAATCAATAGTTAAGGGCAGGTTAAAAAATAAAGTAAAGCCTTAGGAAATCCATTGTTAATCAATAGGAATAGTTTAATTCTAATGCCAAAAATATTAGATTTAGATTTAAAATCAATTTAACTTTAATTTTAGTTCATTTTAGTTTCAACTCATACATTTTGACTATTTAAATAATAATTAGTTTAATTATTTTGTACTTAAAATATTTTTTCTTATCGAAATGATATTCACTTATCTCTACACTACTTGTTAACGATCTATGCACTTATAGTAGCTAGGCTAGTGAGATCTAACAATTGTTTTTGAGGCATGGTCATTTTAAGCTACTGATGTTGTTTATTGGCTTAAATTGCTGGAATGCAAGTCTACTATTTGTTAAAGAATTGCAGTGAAATTTTTAGCTCCCCATGTTTTTATGCAGATCTTTATTTTGGTATAAAGAAGTGCAAATTTTGCTGGGTTTAAAAAATTATGAGTAGAACTTTCTCAAGATACTTTCTGGGCATGGTCGGTTATGTGCATCTAAATAGCAAATACAAAGATTGGGTTTTGTTTTTAGTTGCACCAATTTTATCTTGTTAACTGTTGCTGCAACAGAAGCTGAGAGTTTTATGTCAAAATTTGATGGCTTTGGTTTGTGTGGCTTAATTTGTTGCAATCCCACATCGGAAGTTTTAAAGATAGGGGTGAGTTAGTTGCCTTATAAATAACTCATCCCTTCCAAATTATTTGTATCCCAAAATTAGTATACATTTTCGAAAATTTGTATATTGTAAATTTTGGTCTTCTCTTCCCAAATTAATAAGAGCAGGCTGCCTCAAGTGGTGCTCGGAGACGTAGGCATATTTAGCCGAACTTCGTTATCAAATTTCCGGGTGTGTTCTTTCCTTGTCTCTTTTATTTATTCCGCATTTATTTTGTTTCTTTTCTGTATTAGTATAGTATTTAATATTTATTTGTCGAGTTTATTTGTAGTGTATTGTACTATTCATTTGGGTATATTTTACTATTCACGTGTACGGTACTATTCATATATACACGGGTTTAGGTTGTGATAATATACTGTGCAAGTAAGTTCTGTCTAGGAGACTGGATTTTAAGAGGGACCATTTGTGACCCCTCCAGCCTTTCCTGGGAATTTATTTGGAATGGTAATTTTGTCTAAGGAGACTATTCAGTAGTCTTTCCTGGAAATTACCGAATCAGTGCAATTCACTAGTTGTAGTTTGAGGGAAAATTACCCGATTTTCCCAACAAGTGGTATCAGAGCCGAAGGTTCGTCCTAGGTCTGTTTGTAATATTATTTATATTGAATACTATCATTTGAGTCTGTAATGGCATCAGTAAATCCACCAACTAATAGTGCTACATCAGATATGGCACAAGGGACATCAGCTTCCTCGTCCACATGGCCAAGGATTCCAATGTCAAGTTTGAAGTTGGCGGTAGAGATATTTGACGGTACTGGCCATTTTGGCATGTGGCAAGGCGAGGTCATGGACTCCCTTTTCCAACAGGGCCTTGACATCGCCATTGAAGAAAAGAAACCAGAATACGTAGAAGATAAGGATTGGAGTATCATAAATCGGTTGGCATGCGGAACAATTCGATCGTGCTTATCCAGAGAGCAGAAGTATGCATTCAAGAACGAGACTTCTGCACATAAATTGTGGAAGGCGTTGGAGGAAAATTTTTTGAAAAAGAGTGGTCAGAATAAGCTCCTTATGAAGAAGAGGTTGTTCCGGTTTGATTACCAACCAGGTACTACTATGAACGAACACATCACTTTGTTTCAACAATTAGTAGCAGACCTGTTAAACTTAGATGTAAAATTTGAAGATGAAGATTTGGCTTTGATGTTATTGTCATCCCTTCCCGATGAATTTGAACACTTAGAAACTACTTTACTTCATGGGAAGGAGAATGTATCTTTAGATGCTGTATGTTCTGCCTTGTATAGTCATGAATTGAGAAAACAAGATAAAAGGAAAAACAAAGTAGCTACAGCAGATGAAGCATTAGTGGCGAGAGGTCGTCAGCAGAGCCAATTGAAGGGAAGAAGAGGAAGATCAAAGTCAAAAAGCAGAGTTGCCAAAGATGAGTGTGCTTTCTGTCATGAGAAAGGGCACTGGAAGAAAGACTGTCCAAAGTTGAAGAATAAAGGGAAGGCTCAGCAAGATGCAAATGTTGCAGAATGCAAAAGTGATGCAGAGTCAGATGTCTCTTTGGTGGTATCACCTTCAACATCCCATCCAGATGAGTGGATTTTGGATTCCGGTTGCACCTACCATATGTCTCCCATTCGGGAGTGGTTCTTTGATTTTGAAGAATGTGATGGTGGAGTTGTTTATATGGGAAATGACAATCCATGTAAAACAGCTGGGATAGGTTCAATCAAGCTGCGGAATCACGATGGATCCACAAGAATTCTGAAAGATGTACGGTATGTTCCGAATTTGCAGAAGAATCTCATCTCTTTGGGGGCCTTAGAGTCAAAAGGCCTAGTTGTGATGATGCGAGATGGAATTCTTAAAGCAACTTCGGGAGCACTTGTGATGTTGAAAGGCGTGAGGAAGAATAATCTGTATTACTACCAAGGTAGTACAGTGGTTGGGACAGTAGCGACTGCAACGTCTAGTAGCAAGAAGGATTCAGAGGCAACAAAGCTGTGGCATATGCGTTTGGGACATGCTGGTGAAAAATCCTTGCAAATTCTTGCCAAGCAAGGACTGTTGAAAGGTACGAAGACTTGCAAATTAGAATTTTGTGAGCATTGTGTTTTGGGAAAACAAAGAAGAGTGAAATTTGGCACTGCCATTCATGATACCAAGGGTATTTTGGATTATGTGCACTCAGATGTGTGGGGACCTGCCAAGACTCCATCTCTTGGAGGTAGGCATTACTTTGTCACTTTTATTGATGATTTTTCCAGAAGAGTATGGGTGTTTACTATGAAGAAGAAAGATGAAGTGCTTGGAGTTTTTCTTAAATGGAAAGCTCAGGTTGAGAACCAGACTGGTAGAAAGATCAAAGTTCTCCGAACAGACAATGGTGGAGAATACAAGAGTGATCCATTCCTGGAGGCATGCCAAGAATTTGGCATAGTTCGGCACTTTACAGTCAGAAAAACACCACAACAAAATGGGGTGTCGGAGCGTATGAACAAGACATTGGTGGAGAAAGTTCGTTGCATGCTGTCTAATGCTGGGTTAGGCAGAAAGTTTTGGGCTGAGGCTGTGACATATGCTCAACATCTCGTCAATCGCTTGCCGTCATCTGCAATAAATTGCAAGACTCCTTTAGAGGTATGGTCTGGGAAACCTGCAACAGATTATGATTCTTTGCATGTTTTTGGTTCTACTGCATATTATCATGTAAATGAATCAAAGTTGGATCCACGAGCAAAGAAGGCTCTCTTTATGGGCTTCAATGCTGGAGTTAAGGGATATCGTCTTTGGTGTCTAGAGGCAAAGAAGACCATCATCAGCAGGGACGTTACCTTTGATGAATCTGCCATGTTGCATAAGGTAACTCAAGAAGGAACTGATGGTACTCCGCAGCAGGTGGAGTGTACGCCGAAGCAGGTGGAGTTTGAACAGATAATGGTGAGCCCAGCAAAAAGTACTATGAGTGACTCTCCTATGGCAGAAGCAGAGGCAGATGAGGAAGAGATTTCGACCCAAGAATCTCAACAGCAGTCAGAGTCAATTGCTGTTAGAAGGACAAGACGAGAAATTCAGAAACCTGCTCGTTTTGTTGACATGGTAGCCTATGCACTTTCAGTTGTTGATGAAGTTCCATCCACCTTTTCTGAAGCCATCCGAAGTTCAGAAAATGGTAGATGGAAAGATGCAATGGAAGAAGAGATGCAATCTCTTGAGAAGAACAAGACGTGGAAGTTGACACAGTTACCAAAAGGCAAGAAAGCAATTGGATGCAAATGGGTATTTGCAAAGAAAGAAGGATTTCCTATCAAGAATGATGTTCGCTACAAGGCAAGATTGGTAGCTAAAGGCTATGCTCAGAAGGAGGGAGTTGATTATAATGAGGTATTTTCTCCAGTTGTTAAACATTCCTCAATTAGAATTTTGTTGGCCTTGGTAGCACAGTTGAATTTGGAGCTAGCTCAACTTGATGTGAAGACCGCGTTTCTACACGGTGACTTGAAGGAGGAAATCTATATGTCTCAGCCAGATGGATTCAAAGTTGCTGGTAAAGAAAATTGGGTTTGTAAACTGAACAAATCATTGTACGGATTGAAGCAATCACCGAGGCAATGGTACAAACGATTTGATAAGTTTATGATGGGTCAGAAGTACACAAGAAGCAAATACGATCACTGTGTGTATTTGCGCAGGCTTCAAGATGGGTCCTACATCTATCTACTCTTGTATGTTGATGATATGTTAATAGCAACCAAGAGCCAAATTGAAATTGATAAAATGAAGGCTCAGTTGAGTGAAGAGTTTGAGATGAAGGATTTGGGAGAAGCCAAGAAGATTCTCGGCATGGAGATAAGCAGGGATAGACAGAGAGGCAAGTTTTGGCTGACACAGAAGCAGTATTTGAAGAAGGTATTACAACGTTTTGGTATGAATGAAGATACAAAACCTGTAAGTACTCCGCTTGCTCCTCATTTTAAGCTTAGCAGCCAGTTATCTCCAAAGACAGATGAAGAACGAGAATACATGGCGAAAGTCCCGTATGCTAATGCAGTTGGAAGCTTGATGTATGCAATGGTGTGTACGAGACCCGATATTTCACAGGCAGTCAGTGTTGTGAGTAGATATATGCATGATCCTGGCAAAGTTCATTGGCAAGCTGTGAAATGGATTCTACAGTATATTCAAGGTACTGTAGATGTTGGCTTAGTGTTTGAGCGGGATGAATCACTTGGTCAATGCGTAGTTGGATATTGTGATTCTGACTATGCAGGTGACTTGGATAAGCGACGATCTACAACTGGTTACTTATTCACTTTAGCTAAGGCGCCAGTAAGTTGGAAGTCTACTTTGCAGTCAACAGTGGCTTTGTCTACAACAGAGGCAGAGTATATGGCAATTACAGAGGCTGTAAAAGAGGCAATTTGGCTTCAAGGATTGCTAAGAGACTTGGGAGTTGGTCAGAAACACCTTGAGGTGTATTGTGACAGTCAGAGTGCTATTCACTTAGCAAAAAATCAAGTTTTTCATGCAAGAACGAAGCACATTGATGTTCGCTATCACTTTGTGCGGGAAATTCTCGAAGAAGAGGAGATACTTCTCCAGAAGATTCGGACTACGGAGAATCCTGCAGATATGATGACCAAGGTGGTGGCAAAAGCCAAGTTTAAACATTGTTTAGACTTGGTCAATATCCTGCACATTTGAGTTGGCGCCTGAAGGCGCAAATTGGAAGCACTACGAAGACTGTTTTGTTTGATTGGGAAGATGAAGAATGTTTGCATTTGGTGGGATTAGAAATTATGCCAAGGTGGAGATTTGTCAAAATTTGATGGCTTTGGTTGGTGTGGCTTAATTTGTTGCAATCCCACATCGGAAGTTTTAAAGATAGGGGTGAGTTAGTTGCCTTATAAATAACTCATCCCTTCCAAATTATTTGTATCCCAAAATTAGTATACATTTTCGAAAATTTGTATATTGTAAATTTTGGTCTTCTCTTCCCAAATTAATAAGAGCAGGCTGCCTCAAGTGGTGCTCGGAGACGTAGGCATATTTAGCCGAACTTCGTTATCAAATTTCCGGGTGTGTTCTTTCCTTGTCTCTTTTATTTATTCCGCATTTATTTTGTTTCTTTTCTGTATTAGTATAGTATTCAATATTTATTTGTCGGGTTTATTTGTAGTGTATTATACTATTCATTTGGGTATATTTTACTATTCACGTGTACGGTACTATTCATATATACACGGGTTTAGGTTGTGATAATATACTGTGCAAGTAAGTTCTGTCTAGGAGACTGGATTTTAAGAGGGACCATTTGTGACCCCTCCAGCCTTTCCTGGGAATTTATTTGGAATGGTAATTTTGTCTAAGGAGACTATTCAGTAGTCTTTCCTGGAAATTACCGAATCAGTGCAATTCACTAGTTGTAGTTTGAGGGAAAATTACCCGATTTTCCCAACATTTTAAATATTTAGAATGTTTATTTTTTTGTTATAATTTGATCATCAATTCTGTTTATGTGTCTTTAGATTATGGATGTTTCGTTTGCATTGGACTTAGTGTTGAAGTTTTTTCACACGAGTTGATGATCTTTTAGTTATGAGTGTATGAGGTAAACCTATTGACTTGGGTAGAATGTCTCTCCAAAACTTATTTTTCATCATTCAGTAGTTTTAATTATTATTATTTATAAATATTATTATTATTATTATATTCCTTCTAGGAAAAAAATCATAATTGAAGACAACAAACACAGAATTGTTACCATAAAAATGTTGAACACCATTCACAAGCAGCTAATGAAGCATCCATTGATGATATATCTATCAGTTGATTATTTATTATGACGTATACTATAAGAAAAATACAGTTTACTCATGAAAATTTATCCACAGATCACTTCTCTGGGTAAATATCTAGTGATTAATCAGGGAATACCTAGAAATTTATTGAAAAAAATATTTTAAAGTTAACCAGAGATTATCCACGAATGTAAACCAGAGATTATCCACGAATTTAACCTTAGATTTATCTATGTATTTATTTTTTTCTGAATAATTTGTGGTTAAATTAAAGCTCAAATTTTTCCTCGAAAAATTACCCAAGGCTTACCTAGGAAAAACATTCACAGGTAAACATTCAATGGAAAACCCGTGGATAATTTATCAATTATCCATGGATGACTAGGGAAAATATCCATGGGTAAATTTTTTGAGTAATCTCTGAGTAATTTAAAAATAAAATAAATAAATAAAATGTTAGGTAAAAAATAATAATAATATATGTTAAAAACATGTGAATTTTAAATTACACGTAGGTACAATTACTGTGGAATAAAAAAATGTGTTGAACAATAAAACTATAAACTAATAAGGCTGGTGTATAAAAAAAGGGAGAAAAGAAAAGAAAACGTGCAAATAGGTATGTGTGTGTTACTATTGGATTATTAAAATAATAAAAGAAATTTAAGGGAAAGAAAAAAAAAGATAGACAGAAAACTATAGAGAGAGGGGGAGAGAGAGAGGGAGAGAGAAAGAATTAAAACATAAAGAGAGAGAAAATCGGAGACAGAGATAGAGATAAGAGGCAGTGAGAGTTTTTGCCTTCATTCATGGCCTTTCGGTTACCGTTGACCAACACACGCCGACCACTGTAGAAGAGCACCTGACGATCTTTTCAATGGCATCTAACTAGTCGTTAACGGCAGCCGAAGTAGACCACACGTGCTATCCAATTGATATGTTGGTGTGAACTTCCGACGATGATTTCGACGATGTTCAGTCTCTTTTTTTAGTGATTTGGATATTTTTAAAACTCTCTCATTTTAACCTTCAATTTGATATATTATTTGTAAATTATAGATAAATTTTAAAAAATTCATATTTAAATATGTATATTTAATATTTGAAAATAATTATAATTATAATTAATAAGTTTAAAATTAATTAAGATATGAGAAATAAAATGAAATTAGAAATGATAATTATAATAAATTGATTAATTAGTTGAAGTAGAAATCTGTGGAATAAAATAATTATATTTAAATTATATATTTGTATAAAATTGATGAATTTAATAGAAGTAGTCAAATTGGTAATTAGTCATTAGTTACAACAACAACAACAACAACTAAGCCTTAGTTCCAAATAAGTTGGGGTCGGCTGTATGGATCCTCAACAAAATAAGCTCAAAAGACACCAAAAAAGATACTCTAGCCTTAGGCTCCTTCCAAGACACGGATTTTACGTCTCCATTCAAGTCTGTCATTAATCAAATCCGCATCAAGATCTAAGGCACGTAAGTCTCTTGCTATCACCTCCTTCCACACAGTTCTAGGTCTTCCACGACCTCTAGCCCCCTCAATCAACAAATTCTCACACTTACTAACCGCAGCATTAGGAGGTCTTCTTAAAACATGTCCATACCATCGAAGTCTTCCTTCTCTCACCTTATCTCCGACATCCGCTACTTGGACTTTTTGTCGAATATGAACATTCTTAATTTTGTCAAGTCTGGTATGTCCACACATCCATCTTAGCATCCTCATTTCTGCCACACTCATCTTATGCAAATGTTGTCCTGTTGGTGCCCAACACTCACTACCATAGAGCATCGCAGGCCTAACAACCGTCCTATAGAATTTACCTTTCACTTTCAGAGGTATTTTCTTATCACATAGAACCCCGGTCGCACCCTTCCACTTCAACCACCCTACCTGTATTCTGTGAGCCACATCTTCATCTATACGTCCATCATTCTGGAACACCGAACCCAAATATTTGAACTGCTTGGTTTTAGGCACCAAAACTCCATCCAACTTAACCTCATGTTCCTGCTTCTTCCTTAGACTGAACTCAAAGTGCATATATTCCGTTTTACTCCTACTTAACTTAAAACCCTTGTCCTCGAGGGTTTTTCTCCACACTTTCAACTTACGGTTTACACCAGCACTAGTCTCATCAATTAAAATAATGTCATCAGCAAACAACATACACCAAGGAACATCGTCTTGTATGGTTCTGGTTAGCTCGTTCATAACCAGGGTAAATAAGTATGGACTCATGGCCGAACCTTGATGTAATCCGGTAGTAATGGGGAAAGCCTCAGTGTCTCCACTAGGTGTTTTCATACTAGTGGATGCATTCTCATACATGTCCTTGATGATGTTGATATATTTGCTGCTGACTCGTTTCCTCTTCAAAACCCACCATAACACTTCTCTTGGTACTCTATCATAGGCTTTCTCCAAGTCAATAAATACCATGTGGAGATCTTTCTTCTTCTCTTGATACAATTCCATTAGTCTTCTTAGAAGAGAAATAGCCTCCATGGTAGATCTCCCTGGCATAAACCTAAACTGATTCTCCGAAACTCTTGTAAGCTTCCTCAATCTGTGTTCAATAATCCTTTCCCATAATTTCATAGTATGGCTCATAAGTTTGATACCCCGATAATTTGTACAGCATTGAATGTCTCCCTTATTTTTATATATGGGTACCAGGATACTCTTCCTCCAGGCATTCGGCATCTTACATTCTTTCACAATAGCATTAAAGAGTTTAGTTAACCAGGCAACTCCAACCTCTCCAAGGTTCTTCCAAACCTCTATAGGAATAGCATCCGGGCCACAAGCTTTACCAACTTTCATATACTTCAAGGCTTCTCTTACTTCACTATGCAAGATCCTCCTAGACCAGCTGATATAACCATTTGTTGCAAGAAGACCTTGAAAATCTTGTTCATGTTCAGGGTTGAATAACTGCTCAAAATAAGCCTTCCACCTCTCCTTAATCTCAACATCTCCTGTCAACACCCGTTGATCTTCGTCCTTTATACATTTGACTTGGCTTAAATCTCTGCTTTTCCTTTCTCTCATCCTTGCGATCTTATAAATGCCCATTTCTCCCTCTTTAGTACCTAACTTTTGACAAATCCCTTCTAAGGCTCTGCCACGAGCTACACTAACAGCCTTCTTTGCCTCTTTCTTAGCCCTCTTATATTCCTCAAAGGCCTTGCTATTAACCGTATTCGGTAACTTTTTATACTATTCCCTCTTAGCCTTAATAGCCTTTTGAACCTCCTCATCCCACCACCATGCATCGTGCGGTCGAGGCCCTGCCTCTTTAGAGATCCCAAGCAATTTACTACCTACTTTCTTAATGCCACCTTCCATTTTTGTCCACAAATCCTCTGCACTAGCCTCAAGGTTCCAAATGTCTTCTTTTAGTAACTTCTCCTTAAAGGTACCTTGAGCTAGGTCTTTCAATTTCCACCATCTTATCCTTGGTTCCAATACTTTCTTATCATTCCTCCAGCTACTTTTATTCTTAACATCTAAAACCACAATACGATGTTGCGCCGTCAATGCTTCACCCGGAATGACCTTGCAATCCTTACACTTACTTTTGTCCCGTCTTCGAGTAAGTATGAAGTCTATTTGACTTTGGGTTCGTCCACTCTTAAAGGTAATCAAGTGTGACCCCCTCTTTTCAAAGCAGGTATTTGCCAGCACTAGATCATAAGCCACCGCAAAATCCAAAATGCTCTTTCCCTCCTCATTCCTGTTGCCAAAACCATAACCCCCATAGACCTTGTCATAACCATTACTGTCCTTACCAACATGCCCGTTAAGGTCCCTACCAATGAAAATTTGCTGATTATCCGGAATACTTTGCATGATTTCATCCATATCTTCCCAGAACTGAACCTTGGAAGCTCCGTCCAAACCTACTTGGGGAGCATAAGCACTAATAACATTAATAGTGTCATCTCCCAAAACAAGCCTCAAAGAGATAATCCTGTCTCCCTTTCTCTTCACTTCCACCACCTTGTCTTTAAGCGTAGGCTCAATAATAATGCCCACACCATTCCTATTGTTATCCAAGCCATAATACCACAGCTTATATCCTGAGTTATTAATCTCTTTTGCTTTATTTCCCTTCCACCTGGTTTCCTGCAAACAAGCAATACTAACCTTCCTTCTTTTCAAAGTATCCACAAGCTCTATAGTTGGATCCTCAAAACTATCATTAGTTACAAAATTTAAATTTATTAGATTATATTATTATAAGAGTTACTAATTGTTAATTAAATTAAAATAAATAATGATTAAATTAAATGGTAAATATGTTGCATTTAGAAATTCAAAAAAATTAATATTTTATTAAAAATTTATATTGTTGTGGTTATAATAAATAAGTTGTAATCATTGTTATTGTTAATGAAAAATTTGAATTGAGTAATTGAACTACACCAATATAATTATATATATGTACACTTAAAAATTAGTTAGTTAAAACAAGTCAATTAAATATAATGATTAAATTAAATGACTAATTTGTTGTTAAGATTTAATTATGAAATGAATTATTTAATTAAAATTTGTATTGTTACAATTATACTAAATTAAGTCGTCATGATACATAATAATAATTATTAAAATATGAGTAATGTCAATTAACTAATTAAATATTATTAATGTCAATTAACTAATTAAACGTTAATATTATTATTATTATAGTAGTAATTAAATTTATCAATAAATTTATCATAATTATAATTAATTGTCAATTTTAGTATAGTTATCATTGTTATTATTATTTTTTTACTACTATTATTATTTACTATTGCCAATGTCACTATTATTATATTATAACTTATAAATTTATTTAGGGTTTATTTTAATAAACAATATTAATACTATATTTATTATTTTATATTATACTTAATATAAATTAATATTATTATTTATAAATAAAATTTAATTCAGTAATGCTAAATTTTAAAAAGATAATAATATTATTATTAATTTTATTAGAGAAATTATTTGAAATTAAAATTTAGAATTTTAAAGTAAATAAATTATATATTATTAATAATATTATAAAACTAAATAGAAACTTTTATAGCTAAATTAAAGGTGATTAAGTAACTATCATTATTTAGTATTAGATTTAACATAAATTACAAAAATTTGAAATAATAATAATTAAATAATTATTTCTAACTACTTAAATAATGTTATTATTTTACTACCAAAGTTTATAACTTTATTATAGGTGTTTCTAAAAAATAAAATATAAATAAAGTTTTAAAAAGTAAATAAAATTATATATTAATAATAATATTATTAATTAAACTTAATATAAATTATTATAGTCAAATTAAATATAGTTAAGTAATTAATTTAAGTAATATCAAATAATGTTAATGTCTAGGTAAATATTATTAATTGTTATTATGAATATGTTAAAATATGATAAATAAAAAAATTAAAGTAAACAATATTATTTTAAATAAATTTTCTATTTAATCATTATTATAAATACCAATTTAATTGAAAATTAAGTTAAATAAAATTTTAAATATAAGAATTTAAGTATATAATTTAAAAATAAATAAGATCATATTTTATGTAAAAATAAATAAATAGACAAATGACTAAAACTGAAATTGAATTAATTAGTATACAAAATCTGTAAGTGCGCAAAATCATATCCAAGTATTACAGTTGTGAAATAAGATATCATTTCCAGAGAGAGTGTTTACTAATTACCAACTAAAATTAATTTAATCACTATTTAGGCAACCGAAGGATGAAGTAATTTAAAAAAAAGTAATACTAAATCTAAATTAATTAATAGCGATTTTAACTTTAAGAGAAATAACAATCAAATAAACAGCCTAGAATATTAAATTCATATGATAATCAAATAATAATTTCTTATGTTTATTAATTCAATTTTAATTATTCATATTATGGACAAATAATTCTTAAATAATTACCATTCTTTCTCAAGACATACTAATATATTAATTATAAATCATTAACCTATTTCGCAATAGCCTTAACAATCTATAATCATTTTATTGAGAGCCAATCATTCATATAATTCCACACAAGTTAAATTAAATACTCCCGTACCAATTATTTTTTGTGTTTTTATTACTTAATTCCAATTAATGAATATTCCTCTCGGACTATTCACTAATCTAAAATCATGCAATTTGTGGCCAAACAATTACAAGCATTAGAGTTAATAATAAAATTAATATGAATAAAGAAAAAAATAAATCACAAAAATTTATCAAATAATTAATCACATTTCATCAATATTCTAGATAATAAATTTAGCTGATCATATTATTAAGAAAACACATCATATTAATTAAATTAAATATAGTAAAGACAAAGTAAAACTGAAATAGAATTAAGAAAAGTGAAGAAAAACTCTTTTAGTTTAATTATAGATCGATTCCAATATCTTGGTTTGTCTCCCCATAATCTCTTCTTGAGCTTTCTTCTTTGCAACAAAATAAAAACCTAAAAAATTGTTTCAGACCGCACTCCCTCGTTCTCTGTCTCCCCTCCACCTTCCTCTCAAATGCTAATCATTTAACAATATCAAACTATCTAAAATTAGACTCCTAATCACATTCTACTTCTTCAGAATTTAAGTTGTATTTTGCAAGATAATTTTCTGTCAGATAGAGATTTTTGTAAAACCCTTGGTTTTTGAATGATTTTAAGTCTAAGGGCAAAATAGTCATTTTGTACCCTCATATGTCGTTTGAACATAATTTGATTATTTGAATGTCTTTTTGATACTCAAGACGACGGGACGGTCGTTTTGAATATAATATTGTATTTTTGGGTACCGAGGGTATTTTCGTCATTTTTGGATTTTTGTCGTTTTCGGTATTTTCGGGAATTATTATGCGTAAAACATATTTATAAATTATTTTGGGTTAAAGTTTGTAGTTAAAAATAAATTTGAGTTGATTTTGTGAATTTTATGGTTTTGGGTAATTTTTATGAAAATAAATAATTTTGGGGTGTTTTTGAATTAAAATAAATTAGTTTGGGGTAAAAATATAATTTTGAAGAGTTGTTTTCCTATAAATAGGCCTAAAATCTGATGGGGGTATTGTTAGAGGTCTTCTATTTTCGGGTGTTTTGAAAAAAGGAGAGAAAAATTGATTTTTGGAGCAAAAATCAGAGCTGTGTCGTTTCGTCAGTGCGCGCGCAGGGTGCCGGTGTCGTTTGGCGTGTGACGGGCGTCGTTCGGCGTGCGAAGCTCCTGTCGTTCAACGTGTGGGTCTCGTCGTTCGGCGGCTGGGCGTAGCGGCTCGCAGATGTCGTTTTGGCCAGCGTTCCAGCAGCTCGATTTTTCGAGTTTTTGAGTTTTTTGAGGTTTCTCTTGATTCCTTTTGCATTATTTCGACTTCCATTTGATTAGTTCATATTAATATCATATTTGTTTGATATTTTTCTTAATTAATTTTGTTAAATTCGATTTATTATTTAATTAAATTGATTTTTACAAAATAGGTTAGGTTTTGAGTTTTTTATTGTTTTGATGAATTTTGGTGTTGAATTAAATTGATTAGGTTAGTGTGTGGGTTCTGGAACTTGAGGAATATATTGAATTAAGGTTTGATTGAATTGATTTGGGTGTTGAGGTTTTCGAATAAATTGTTTTCTTTGAGTTTTTGGATGATTAAATTTTCTGCTGAAGGTTGATATTAGTGCTGGATGTTGCTCGATTTTTAATTAAATATTGGATCATGAGAAAAATCTGAAATTTGGATATGTGGCTCGAAATTGAGTCTAGTTTATGAGAAAAATAATTGTTGAAATTTTGGAGTATCGTATATTTCTGGAAAATTCAAGTTTGCTACTGTTGTCTGACAAACTGTGCTGTTGATGCTATTGCATCAACTGTAACTTTCGAAATTCATACCAAAATGTGTAAAAATGTTTTAGATTTGATTTTCATATATGTTGAAGTTCTGGAAGTCTAGTTTACAAGAAAAATATGTTGGGCTATGTTTCTGTTTGTTATATTGTTGAAATAAGTTGATCTTTCTACTGCTGCCAGTATGGTAACTGGTTGTATGAATCCGATTTAAAAATTTAATTGAGGGACTTAGAGGTTTCTAAAAATTATGAAATTTTGATATGTTGTTTATTAAGATGTTGTGAATCTGTGAAAAATAATTTGGAGTCTGGTTCTAATTTTTAGGTTCCGAAATAAATTAAGAATTGACACTGCTTTTGGTTAAGGGTTTTCTGATGATGTCTGATTTGAGGATTTATTTGGAGATCTTAGATGTCTTGAAAAATTATGAGATTTTTATATGTTGTCCATACTGATGTGTATTATATGAGAAAATTATTTGGATAATTTTGTGGTAACGAAATGTGAAGGATTTAAGATGATTTTTGCTGTACTGATTTTTAGTAGTTCAAACAGAATCAGAATGTTGTAAGATATTTTTGGGAGATCAAATAAATTTGGATTAGTCTGAAATTTTGTATACACGTTATTTGGATGTTGGAGAAGCTATTGGAATGTTTCTAGAATTTTTGGATGATGGAATTATTTTCTGGAAATTTTTGAGTTATAGAGACTACTTAAGAATTTTTATCGGTTTTGGGTGTTGGTATGATTTATGATTTTTGCATAGGGACTGATGTGATATTATTTGATAAATGAGTTATAGAAATTGAGTTGAGGTTCTGGTTCTAATAAATTTTAGGTAATTAATTGATTTTATATTTTTGAGGTGCGATCGGTTTAACCATTGGGTTGAACCATAATTTTGAGTTGAGTCGGTTTAGTTTTTAATTTTGGATTATTTTGGTAAATTGTTGGTTAAGTATTGGTCTTTTGCATTCATAGCATGCATTGCATTCCTCATGATAGATAAGAAGTGAGATTGATTGTTGGACTGTGTAATTATCTTTCCTTAGGCAATAATTCGGCTGAAGCTCGAGGTCAGTAGGTTGTGAGGATTGGGCTAAGCTTTCTTTGGATACCAGGTAAGTTCTATGGGTGTATGTGATTATTTGTGTTGTGATTATATGTGTTGTGCTACTTGCTAACAACTTATATACATATATAAACCCTTCTTATATATATTATCCTTTCTATATATTCACTATACTATTCTTTCGAACCCAGCCTCGCATGTGAATAGAAGACAGAGAAACGTATGTGTTTGCTTTATTAATTGTATTAATTGAATTTGATATTACTTGTGCTGTGTGATGGTGTGTCATGAAGGGGAAGGAGGTTACTGAGGCTTAATGCCTATACTGCTACTGAAGCTTAATGCCTATACTGTTTACTGAGGCTACATGCCTAATTACTGATTACTGTACTGTACTGAGAAGTTATAAGGGCGGATGTGACTGATATGATTACTGTACTGTTTACTGATTGGTGACCCCGACACACCATCTTGATTGGTTAATTTGTGAATGTATTATATGTACTGCTTATATAACTGTTAGATGTTTCTCTGCCTCTCATGAACTTACTGAGCGTCTATATATAACGCTCACACCCATATAGATTGTTTTGCAGGTTTTCAGTGATTGCCTTCGTCTATCTTCTTTCTCTTCTTGGCGAAGTCGATCAGGTTTTCCGTTTGTGTTTATCGGTCTTTCTGCTTAGAGATTTCCGGATATTTCTTATAGTTTGATTGTGGATATTGATTTACTCCATAGAGATTCTGATATTGAACTTTTGGGCGGATTGAATCCGAATCCCTTTTTGTGTAATAAGTAGAACTTGTCTGCTTTAGATTTCCCGAATGATTTCATTGGGATTTGATTATATTGATGGTTTGCGTTTGAATTAGGATTGAGGATTATATAAGTATTGAACTGTTTTGCACTTAGACGGTTATGAATGTTTTTATAGGCTTATGTGGTCGGACTTCGGTTTGGCTGCATGCCGGTCATGGCCCCCGGGTTGGGTCGTGACAATTTTATCTTGATTTGACTCCTTTAACAAAGTTATAGTTGTCGAAGTGTAGTTATTAGGCTTTTAAATCACCTAATTGGACTTCGAAAGCCCAAGATATATCCCAATTACTCTTAATGGTTTGGACAAGAATTCTACTTCAGTATCTCAGACTTAATTTCGCCTTAATATTTAGAGGAACAAATGATCTTGGATTTTAATGAACTAAACCTCTTTAGAAAATTTGAGATGTCTTCTACAAAATTCATGTTGACAACTTTTTCAATCTTAAACTCTATTATTCATTAAAGCTTTAAGAGTTTAATATGCAAAAAATCTCTGCCTGCAAGAGTCTTATAAAAATTAATTCAAACTACACGCTTACTCAAAAATAATTAAATTAGAATACATAAATAAGTTTAGAATAAACTAATTCAACTCAATTTCATATAAAAACTTATAGAAAAATATATATTCAATATGCACTTATCATTAATTAATTAATAAATATGAAAAATTGACATTATTATTATTAAAATAAGTAAACTAAATTGGTATAATATTTAATAAAATTTGTCATTCAAAAATATATTAAGTCAATAAAAATATTAATTATATGATAAATGACTTAGAAATTAGATAATACTCATTAAAGTATTATTTTAAAAATTTTGAACCGATTTACCGAGATATCGCTAAAATTTAAGGACCGAACCACAAGTCATTTTCATATCATACATTTATAGTAGCTAGGGTATAATTTTAATTAAATAATATTCTTATATTATTTTAGAAACGAACCTAGGTACGATTGTAGAATACTAAAAGGATCATATTGGTTAAGTAAGTATAATATTTGGACTAGATAAGAGGATAAATATGTAATATTATATTTCTACATTATTACATACATATGCTTTTAAAAAAAAATATTGAATTTTAGGTGATGATTTATTTTTGAATGATATTTATTTTTTTATAAATTGAGAACAAATAATGGTAGTTTGATTTTTCATATATGTAACAGATTAATTATAATGTGCCGAATAAATAATTGTATACACTCTTATTATAATCCTATATGATTACACATTGATGACGAGTGTTTATAGAATTATGAATACTGTTCTTTCAGAACAATATTTGATATATATATATATATATAGTCTTTGGAGCGGACATTGAATGATTGGCCTTTGAGGGTTTTGCTTTGCACATATGTATTGAAGTAATTTTTTTCTTGGACTTATGAGGTAAGTCATCATAAGCTCTTAGATTAAAATATCAATATAATTATATTTGAGTGTCAAATTAAATTATTCATATTATTTTAAAATTTTAAAAATGATTGAAAATGATGTTTGAGATTCAAAGTTTTATTTATCTTGCTGATATATGCAATTTCATATATATATATATATATTAAACCTTGTTTGTTCTCCATTATTATGTATTTATCTATTTACTGAGTAGTTGAACTCACCCCTTAATATATAAACATTTTAGATTTTGAAGGATAAGCCGATAGAATTTCTATATTATATTTTTACCAGCGCGTAGAAAATGCCGGGCTAACATATTAGTATTTATCGTTTGGTTTTATTTAATGACTATTTATATTATTGTGTTAGACAATAACAGAGATATATTTAAAAATATTAGTACTTGTTGAATGATATAGATATGTATATTTGAAGAATATTAAATGATTAAATTATGAGTGATGTTCTTGTAGTAAATCAATGTTATGCAATAATCACATAAGTATTCCTAAAAGCTTCAGTTAAATTACGATGTAAATCTACTCTTAGGATATAGATAATGTGATATTTACTACCCGTGATGAAATCAGATCATATTCAGGTATATATCATTGGATACCCACTATCCAAACACAGTTATGTATGTATATAGTTACATTTAATTAAATTTTAATTATATATTTATTGTATTTTATTTTAATTATAGAATTATATAGTATAAATTTATTTTAATAAAATTATTTTAGTATTAATTTTTTATTTAAAATTGTTTAATTGAAAAATTAAAATTTTATAATTTTAATTTCATAATATTTTAAAATTTTTATACTTAAACGAATAGTTAAACATGTACGGATAATATTAAATGAGTTTAGAATGAGTACGGGTATAACTATAATTTGAATTAAACAGATCTAGATAATTTAAAAATTAAACTGATTAAGATTCGATTAGAACAATTTTCATAAATACCCTATCCGTTGTCACTCCTAATCCCTATGTAATTTAAGAATAAGAATTTTCTTAATCAAAATTTATCTGGAGATTACCCATAAAACTTATGTTTGGGTAATTTTTATGGGTAATTCCTTGATAATTTAAGAAATGAAAATTTCTAATTTTCTCAAGGATTCCCTAAAAAATTATTTATGGGTAATTTTCTTAGGTAAATGGGGAGAAAATTTTAATTCTTTAATTACCAAAGAAAATTAAGCACAAATAAATTTTTTTGAGTAATTTAAGAATAATATACAATCCTAAATTGAAAAATCAGAATAAAATAAAATAATAAATAACATAAAATGAAATCGTAATATGATAATAAAATTAATTAACTCAACTAGTAATAATAAATTTATATGAGACAAAATAAGTTAGAGTTCAAATTTGGCAATAAAAAAAAAGAAAAGGGAAAATTCATAATGAAATTAATTAACTCAAATAGCATAGCCTAAGAAATTTATGTGAGACCTGTTTCAAAAAAAAAATAATAACGAAATTTATGTGAGACAAAACGAGCTAAAATTCAATAAAAAAAATAGGCCAAATTTATCCTTTTTTTTTTTTGAAGTTCATGATCATAAAAACGGCGTGGTTTTGCGGGAAGGTTAAATAACCTTAACCCTGACTGACACTATCGCCTTTCCCTTCATTTTTCTCCCTTCATTCTGGTATCTTCCCTCTTAGGTCTTCTCTCTCGCCTCTCTCGTTGTTGGTGTTTTGGCCGTCGCTTCTCGCCTCTTAGGTCTACGTTTCTATCCGATTTTGATTTACAGTAATGAAATTGTTCTTGTTCGTAGATCTGAGTAATAATTTTTTTGGGTAATTGTTCTTGTCAGACGTGTCTTATTGTGGTTGTTCTTGTTATTGATTATTTGGTATATTTTATTATCTGTATGGGTTCGTTTTCTGGTTATATGATTTTTTCAGTTTTAAATTATATGATTTTAGTATCAGCTCCAAAAAAGAGTTGCCGTCTTGTTCAATTTCAAGAGGGGCGAGGTTGGTGCATTTTGGGATAAGGCATCTGATAAAGTGTATGGGCACCTCATCAATGTCTATTCCCTTTAGGCCATTCTAAAATTCTTCATCTCGTGTTTTTCATTTGCTTTTAATAAATTTGTCTTTATTATTTGCATTGTTTATAATTTCAAAGCATATTATAAGTACGATAGTATCTGAATTGCTTTTTTTTTTTTTTTTTCTGTTGGCTAGTTCCTTCTTGTTAACATTTATTCAATTTGAAATTGCCAGATTTTTATGTTTGATTCTTCATTGTAGACTAAAAGGCCCGAAAATTTTAATTTTATCAAATTTATCTGTGCCCTTATGGCATGATTAACAATTTTAGCCAGTTCACTGCAATTATTGGAAAAAGTACTTGTTATTTGCATATATTTGGCGGTATGAAGTGTGAAAACCATTTTACAGGAAATAATTTTGGGGAACAAAGGAGGATTTCTGCTATATTCAGTTTTATAATTCACTTGTTGCTTTGGTACAGATACAAAATAAAAGTGGATACCTTCAGTCATCTTAAGGGCAGTGATGCCCTCGGCCATACCATGGAAAATGTAGCTAGCACCCAGTCTAGACCTCAGTGGCAGAAAATGGGAAATGAAGGGAAGAAACTGCAGTCCGTGAAGAATTGAAGAGAATGAACCAACTTCCTGCAAACAACACTTATGCAACTCATCGCTTGCGAGTTCTCAATAAAGTACTGCAACTTCTGTCCATTCAGGTATGAGAATATGAACAGAAGCTTTTTTAACAAAGAAAATTTCACTGAAATTTTCTGGTCCAATTATCTCCCATCATTTAATCAAAGCAACTTTTTTGGGACAGAAAAAAGAAAATTTTAGAAATTTGCAATTAAAAAAAATTGCATTTTTGATGACCGAAATTAGACTTCTTTCAACTATTTGTGATTCCCATAGACATGAAATCTAAATATGATGCTTAAATAGGAAATTTGATTTCTTTTGACTTTGTTACCTTTTCTATTATGTCAGAGGACCCTCTCACAGGATCAGGAGTTGGAACTTTTTGACTTGATTATAATGTAGCATGAGAGAAGGATCATGATGCTTTATTATCTCCTGAATTTTTTGATGCACAACTCTATTCTTTGGGCTGCCAGCAGGTAATGAAATTAAATCAAATTTACAGTTTAATTTCATGTTAATGTTTGATATATTAGGATTTATCATTTCATTTTTTTTATAATAAAAATTGATTTTGCATTGTTAATCGTATCTGGGTTTTCTTGTTATTAGTGTTACAAATCCAGTTGATGATGTTTTGATTTACTATAACTTTTATTGTACTTATATTGAATGCTCCTTACTAAAAATATTTAATAAATATATGTTAACCTCACAATTCAATCACAACAATCTTACTAATTTAGAGAAGCAGTAGCAAGATATGAGCAAGTTAATGAGATAATAGAAGAAATAGAATAGAGATGAGGCGAGAATGCAGAGGAGATGAGGATAGAATGCAGGGGAAGGGAGAAGAGAGAGTAGAAAGGACAGAGAATGTGGAGCCGACCCCAACTTGTTTGAGACTAAGGCTTAGTTGTTGTTATTGTTGTTGTTGTTATTCATTGATGTCATTGCATAACAATATTCACACTGATATAGGTCATCATCAACAAACTAACAAAATAGACTAACAGAAAATGCTAACAACATAATAAAAATTATCAATCATTGAATTAAAAAAACAATAAGTGTAATTAATAAATCTTATGCTCATATGTTTATGCAGTAGCAAATAGCAATATACGATAGGTTGGAATAAATTGAGTGGAAAATTAATTGAATGGGGCTAATTAATTAAGAAATATGATTGAATAAAGAATTATTCCAAAAAGTTGAAGTTGGAGTGAATAAGATGAGAACTTCTCTTGTAAAAGAAGAAAAATTAGTGGTCCATGAGAATGAGATAGTTCATAGATATATGATATGAAGCAATCGATAGAATTGACATTTTGTTTGTGTGACCACCATAGTGTAGTCTTCAGTACCACAACTTATTATAATTAATTAGGATATGCTAATCTCAATCATTGGTTCAATTGATGAACAATTTTATTTTTATTTTTTAATCTTATTGATTGGAATTCAATCTTTTAAAATTGCATTTAATTAATTTTCTATTTATGGATTCTTCAATGTAAACATATTGAATGATTTATTTTTGTCGAAATAATACATTTATACGTAGATGACAGTGAAATTAGCATGTGAAAGATTCATTTCCCTACTAAAAAAAGAATATGTTTAAAATCATTAAATTTTAGGTTTAATCAGTGGATCTTATATGTAGTACAAATTTTTTACATATAGGACAAATTTTACCCAGATTAAAAGCCTAATTATTACGATTCTAGTGCAAGTCTATAACAAGACTTTCAATGGTTAATATTCTTCGATTCTTAATATAGGATCAGTAATTCTAAATTTGATGGTTAGTTTGTCTCAAAATTGGAATTTGTCCTATTGATAAGAAAATATATATAGATCACATGATGCATTATGGTGAATAGGATATTGATAAATGCATATTTTATTGCATTAGTTTTTTTAATTTTTGTTAGTTTTTTATTAGTTTGTCTTCTTTTTATTTGGTTTAGATGATTTCGATTATTTAGTTTTATTTTATGTTTTTATAGTTGAATTTTGAAAAATGCAATAAAAATCTAGTAAAAGCACAAAAGGGGCAGAGATGTGCATAGGCAGATGCCTAGTCATGTAGATGGTCATGCATGTTGACGTCATAGGTTTTTCAATGCAGAGTTTTAAGGGGCATAAAGGTGTATGACCATACATATACTCATGAATTTGCTCATACATGACTTTATTGCAGATTTTTTCCTATTTTCTTTAATTCTTTAGGACTTTTTGTTTGTTTTCTATTTTATTTAGAACTCTAAATATGTGAATTTTTCTTAGTTTACCCTAGAAAAAGTAGGACTTATCATTGGATTCTAAAAGGGAACACATTTTTAAAGAGGGGTGTTCTACACTAGAAAGCTTCTCTTTTTCTTCTTTGAAGACACTACGTAAGGCACTTTAGTGCAAACCAGAAGGACTGGAGTTGTTGGATGTTGCTCAGTGCTGCTATAACTCAACAACCAAAAAGCTCTACGTCGAACTTCAGCCCCTACGAGTTGGCCATGGGGCAACAACCTTTGACGCCCCACACCATTGTGAAAAGAGGGGCTTGCCCATTAGCCTGCTTTGCCAAGAGGTGGCAGAATCACAACGACCTAGCCCAAACCCACTTAGATAAAGCACAAGTTGTATGAAGGGAACGACGACCCTTCTTGGAGATAACTCCAAAAGTTCAACCAAACCTAGCCCAACCTACTTAAACAGCCTAAAGGCTTGGCGCGGTATGAAGGAAGAAGAAAATAGACCTTGTAGAGAAGCAGATAGGAGAGGTAGCCTATAGACTCAAGCGATCAACTCGGTGAAAACTCATCCCGTATTCCATGTGAGTCAGTTTACTTCGATTAGACCGGACCGACCTCAAAGAGGAATGTGCCCGCGAGGGTACCACCAGACGTTGTAGGTGAACCTACTAAAGAAGAAGTTGAGTATATCATAGCTGACCGCACCATGTGCTAGCCTATACACCTGCTGCACGAGTGGAATACTACTTAGTCAAGTAGAAGGGCCAACCTGAAAGCGAAGCAAAGATACAAATTCAGAATACGCTTTATTTTTATCATGTTTATTGTAAGTTTCAGTTAGTTATGGAGTAGATTTATTTGTGTTAGGGAAAACATGAAACTATGATAGATATTGATTTTGATTTATGGAATTTAAGTTGATTTATACAAATTTATTGTTCTTAGTGCTTGAATTTATGATTTTATTGATTGATTCCTTAATGATATGTCAAATAGAGAAGTTAAGGTTGATGATCAATGAACTTTAATTCATGACTGTTAGGATTTTGTATATCAAGTTGATTGAAGATTTGTTCGAATAGATAATCTGAAATTGACTTGTAGCTTATTTTCGTGTCCTTGAACAAGGTCAAATAATTTAGTTTGATTATTATGCGAATTAATGTTAAAGTATCTGAATAGGAGTTTAAATATTAATTTGAAAGGCTATGTCTTTGAATTAGGTTAGTCAAACTGTAAAATCAACCAGCCAATCTTAACTTAGATTTTATGATTAATGATTGATATCTATATAAGTTTAGACTCTTAACATTTTTTATTAATTATATTTTTTTAAATTATTGAAAAAAGGGGAGCCTGGCGCAACGGTTCATGGAAATGGCCTCTTGCAATTGCAAGGGAAGGCCGCGTACAAAGATCCGATGGGTTAGTCTCTTTCTCGGATCCCGCTCATAGTGGGAGCGATAGTGCACTGATTGCCCTTTTTTTTTTTAAAATTATTGAAACTATTAAATTTATGCAATTTTAGTTTAGTTTTATAATTTACTTTTATTCTTTCAATTCAATTATTATTTCTCAAATAATTGTAAAATAATATAGTAATTGGCTTTTAAATTTTGGTCTTTGTAGAACGATATTCGGATTCATAAATATATATCTTATTGATACGATTAATGCACTTGCTAGGGTTAATTGAAACGCATCAAGACTTTGGCATCGTTGCCGGAGATCGAATTTGGGTTGCCCTCATGCTAAGCGAGCATACTTACTGCTATACTGTATTATGGATCTGCATTGGAGATTTGAGTTGTGATTAAGCAATTGTTATCATATCTGGGTTTGAGTTGTGATTAGTGTTAAATTGCATCAGCAGGAGGAATAGCAGCGAACATGTCATCTCCAAGAAAATCCAAGTTCTTAGAGCCTTTGAGTTCAGCAGCAACATGTGGTTGATCCAAAACAGTACATTTCAAATTTGGAAAATGTTTGAGCAATCGCCATAGCCATATTTCCTGTACCACCAGCAACATCTACTAGAGAATTAAGCCCTTCAAAAACCTCTTTACACTTGGCCATCACAACCTTACCAATGAAGTGACTATCACTAGCCATAGCTTCATTAAACATATTGTTAGACCTATCATCATGCCCTGCATACTCAAAAAATGCTTTTGCAAAGGCAGTAACAAATGGATATGGATCATTAGCATTTTGAAACCAAGTACTCATACAATTATATGATTCCGTCAACATTGGATCAAGAGCTAAATAAATATGGGTTTTGAAATTTGAAGGACTATCCTTAAGAAGGAGAGTAGAGGATGGAGTAAGAGAATAAGTTTCTTCATTAAAAGAAAAAAAAACCAGAATGAACAAGAACTCTCATTAGACAAACAAATGGTGGGTTTTAGTTGGGTGAATTTGTAAAGCTGAAACGAGCTCAGAAAGAGTAATGGGTTTGCCATGGTTGTGAATTGCATCAGCTATGCGTAGTTCAATTGCACATTTAAGAGACATGGATTTTTGAAACTGAGTGTGTGATTCCATATATGAGCTTCTGCGTTCATTAGCTCATCTATGTTTTCATTATCTTTGCCAAACAACTCCATTGAATTGATTTGATGAATTATAGGATATATTGATTGAAACGGAAACTACCACATTTATAATAATAATAATAATAATAATAATAATAATAATAATAATAATTTCAACTGCAGTGTTCAAGTTGGTGTATCAGTAGAATAACTGTCATTTAAGCTGTTTGTTGTTGAGTTTCTTGACATTTTCATATTGCATCATGAGAGTCGGGGGTTATATATATATATGGGATGTTTTAGGTGGATCTCTTTTGGGTAGTTTATGTCCATAAATATATTTTTTCCTATATTTATGATAATAAAATAACTTATTTTATAAAAAATAATAATAATTGATACATACCCTAGTCTGGTGATGAAGGAACAATTTAGTTTAATTAATAATAGAATTAATAATATATAAATTTTAAAGTCAGAAAATTGAAAAAAAAGCGTACTAATTTTTAATTTTACTTTTTAAAAAATGAAATATTTAATTTAAATAAAAAATCTTGAAGTAATTTTAATAATAAATTTTATTTTATGAATTGAATTCTTGAAAAATCATACTATATGTAATTTATTTTATTTTTTCTCAGAATGCTGATTTAATTAACCCAATGTAGGCAGGTTGATGAAAGAAGCAAATATCAAATAACAATACCACCAAATGGGAATAATTCTACTTACAAAAGATCTCAGATTGGACAAAAAAAAAAACCTAGCATGTATTAACTTGGATGCTCCCTCTGTTCTGTCATTATTATATGACTAATTAATTAATAATAATAATAATAATAATAATAATAATAATATCCTATCTTATATATATATATATATATTGAGGGTATTTTGATTTTATATGGATGTTGCATTATATCTTGTTCTCTTATTTTGTTTTTGAAATGATATTTAATTATAGTGTTATTTTTTCAAGTGCTTATTGGAATTTCACTCTTTTACTTGTTCTATAAGACTATATAAGAAAAGTATTAATGATTGACTAATATGATGTTTTGGCGATCCAATTATCTTTAATAAAATTACAAAATGATAGAGCCAAGTTTATAAATTCTCTAGTTATGAAAAGTTACAAAAATATTATATCCAATTTTTTCACTGAAAAATAACTTTTTAATAAAAAATAATAAGTCATCATTTTGAGAAAAAATAAAATTAGATCATATATAGTATATATTTCAAGAATTCAATTCATTAAATAAAAATTATTATTAGAACTTCAAGACTTTTATTTAAATTAAATATTTCATTTTTACAGTAAAATTAAAAATAAGTACACTTCTTTATTTTCAGTTCTCTCGCTTTAAAATTTATATATTAAATATATGAATTATATTATTAATTAAAATAAATTGTTCCATGCGATTTGTTTATATATACATAATAGGAAAAATCCTGGCTTGGCTTTGGAATTTTTTTAATTAATCAAATGATGATATATATTTTTAATTATATATTTAAGATTTAATTTTTAATTAATATTGATAATTGACTGAAAACACTATTTTTTTTCATTTATTTAAGATTATATAAAATTTTTAAAATTTAATGTTGATAATTAATTAAAAATATACTATTTAAAAGTCATAAACTATATTAAATTATGGTAATTTTTCACATTAGTTAATAAAATATAAAGAACTAGATTAGAATGAAAATTTCAATCAATGTAAAAATAGACTGTGAAAATAAAAAAAAAATAAATCTTACAAATAAAATTAATTTAATACGAATATAAGAAAAAAGTTTTAGGCAAAATTATAATTCATACAACTACATATATTTTTATTGAGATTAATGAATAATTCGATTGATAGATACAACATACATAATATTTTTAATAATAAATACATACTTAAATTTATATAAATATTAATATATTATATAACAAAGGTATCATAATATTTTAAAATATTAATAAAAATAAAAAAAATAAGGTAGTGGATGAAAATATGTCATCTGTTTGATGTATTTGTACTGTAAATCTATAGTGCAATTACATCCAACTTTAATTTATACATATATACATAATAAATAACATTTTTAATTTTTTAATTTTATTATAATAATTATGATATTTATTTAGATTATTAATAATAATTATACATATTTAATGATTTAAATTGTAATATTTTTTCTATTTTAATTACATATTCATTGAATTAATAATAATCACTGAAAATAAATTTTCATATAAATTTTTTTTAATGATAGATTGTTAAATATTTATTTAAATTGTAATAATTAACATCACCGGAATTAAAATTTTACTTTATTTATATTGTGGATTATATATAATTTTACTTTTAATATGATATTATAATAATTATAAAATCATTTTAATTATTTATGTTATAATTGTTGTATGTTATAAGAATAAAAAAATAAAAAATGATGCCAAATTATATATTTATTTAAAATTTATATATCATTAATGAACAATTCAAAAAATTTTACAACTTATTATTAAAAATTTTTATATATTATAATACAGAAAGATACACCAAATCTATCGAGTTATAAAAAAAAGTATGTGTAAAATAAAGGGCAATTCAATAATAAAATATCCTTTCAACGTCTGTGCGTAATTCATTGAAATAGTTATTTTAAAATTTAAAATTAAAGGGCAATTCAATAATAAAATATTCTTTCAACGAAGTCACTCCATATGAATATATATATCAAAAAGTTTTTAAGAGCACGTTTGGCATAAAATATGATAAAAAATTTATCCTGTGTTATAAGTTAATATCAACTTATAAATATTTAAAATTTTGAATAGTTATATATTTATTTATAAGTGTGGAAAATTAGTAAAGATATATATTTTGATACTGTAATTTTTCTTTTGTAGTACTGTTTATATATGTGGTGTAAATATTTATTTTAATAACTATTGAAATATTAATAAGAATATATAATTATTATATCTATTTGTATTACAAGTTGTATTTTTTAATCGATATTTTCTTTGATTTGGATATAATTAAAATAATAAAACTATAATTTTTAATTAAAAAGTAGCAAATCTATCAACTTAAAATTTTTTAAAAAAGATATATCATTAATGAACAATTCAAAAAAAAAATTGCAACTTATTATTAAAAAATTTTATATATTATACCTAGTATTAATGGGGCCATAGAGAAAGATACACCAAACCTATCGGGTTATTAAAAAAAAGTATGCGTGTAAAATAAAAGGGCAATTCAATAATAAAATATCCTTACAACGTCTGTGTGTAATTCATTGAAATAGTTGTTTTATTATTCTAATTAAAGTTCATCAAGAGGTCAGCAACCTCAACTAAATTTCGTCCTGAAATCGAGCTCATGACAATTTCAACCTACCTGCAAATGATCTTTAATTTGGATGGCCAGCGATATCTTTGCCGTGGAGGCAAAGATAAGAAGAAAATTTTCCCCGTTGAACAAAATAGCGCAGAAGGAGTGATATTCTCCACCTCATTAAAATCCTTATCTCTGTTAGGAATAGCAACGGATTGATTATTTTTGAATACTTAATTTGTCTCGATATATTTAAATAGAATATAGATAATTTATAAATGAATTAGACGGTTATGAGTATTATTTTTACTATTCGTGTCGGATTTAGATTTAGACTCTGGAATACCCATTATCCGAACCGATAATATATTTATTATATTTTATTAAATTTTAAATATATATTTATTATATTATATTTTAATTATAAAATTATATGATATGAAATTATTTTTTTATAAACTTATATTAATATTAAATTTTTATTTATAATTATTTAATTAAAAAAATTATAATTTATATTTTAAATTTTATAATATTTTAGAATTTTTATATTTAAACGGATAATTAAAAAAATTCGGATAATAAATAAATAGTATTAAACAGGTCAGAGACAAGTACGAGTATATCTATAATTAAATTTAAACGGATACGAATAGTTTAAAAATTAAATGGGTTTGAGTTTGAATAGGATAATTTTGTCATCCCCAATATTTGTCTCCGCTTATGAGGTAAAGATTTCTGATTGAGGTAGGAATGAAGTTGGAGATTGTCCTCGGTCTTGTCACGTCTCGTTGTCATCCTTATCCTTGTATTGTTGCTTCTATTATTCCTCCTACTACTATTACTACTTCTGCTTCTCCTACTGCTGCTCCTACTCCTGCTCCTACTCCTGCTACTGCTACTGCTAATAATAATAATAATGTAATAGAAGTTAGGAGTCAGTATTAGCCGGATTTGATTGGATTTAGATGTTGGGCTTCATATGTTTGATAAAAATTCAAGGATTTCTTTAGAAATAAAAATGGTCAGATTGATTTGACAATAAAGACTACAAAATAACTGAGGATAAGAGCAAAACTAATCAAATATTCATGGCTAATGGAAGATTAATATGCCAACTTGGAAGGATAATTTAAAGTATTTTATCATATTATAATAACTAATTTTAGTTTTATGAAAATCTAAGTAATTTTTTTAAAAAAATATATTATAGATAATTTTCGTTTAATTTTTTTTTAAAAAAAATTTAAGATATGGTCTATAATCACCCCATGTCTTTACTGATAAGAATCTGCCTCTACATAAGACCTTTGCTCGAAATTAATAATACAATTTTTTTCAAGCGAATTTTAGTTTTCATTCATGATATCATGATTAATTTGCAAAAGTCTATTATTATGTTCAGACATAATATCAATTTGAAATATTTTTTAAAATATTGCTCTTGATATTGCTGCTGCAGGTTCAAATTTGAAACGTAAAAAACTGAAAAAAAATTTTCGAACAAGTCTTGATCAGTGATCTTCTTACCACATAATTTTAGTTGAGAAATAATATTAAAGATTTAGAATTATATTTACTAACAATATTGAAATCATACGATCGCAATTGAATACAATTATAGTGAGCTTTTGAAAGAATAACTGTTCTTTTTTTTTTTATCAAATCTTTATTTTAAATTTTATCAAAGTTTAAAGTGGCCTTTTAGGATGACGAAGGAATATCATTACAAAGCTAGAATTTATTGCACTTGACATATCGAAAAATAATTATTTATCTTAGACTCTTGATGCTGAGATTCATATTGATGTTATGAATCTTAAAAATATAATTTAAGAAGAAAATGACGTATGTCAAGTACCAAAAATTATAATAAGTTACTAATATGTTATTTTTTAATAATAAATTAATAATTATATTATATAAAAGTAATTATAATATTATATATAATTAGATCAAGCTAGATTTAATTAAAATAAATTATATAATAATACAAATTATATAATAATTTTTCACATTAATATATATGTGCAAATAAGAGTAATATATGGTTAAATAAACAACAATATTTATATAGAGAATGAAAATAGACAATGTATTGCTAAATAACAAAAAAAATATTTCTAAAATACATAAAATTATATGAAATAACAACAAATCAAATTTATAAAATGCATATGTACCAAATATTTATTTGGATATGAACCACTTCCCTAGACCAAATTTTCAAGATGCATATGAAATTATTATAGTAATTAATAACTATTTAAGTTCTAGTGGTGCATATGTATATCAAATTGAGAAGAATTATCATATAAATAATACAAATGAAACCTTAAAAAAATATGAAAAATCATCTCATAAGAAAAGTAAATATGTAATAATTAATACAACCATTTTTAATATCTTAAAAATGCAACAATTGTCAACAAATTTTCGATAACAAGAAATGTAATAAAATTAATAATATTATTTTTTTTAAAAGAACAAATGAAAGTATATATCTTATTTTTAATTCATATAATAACATGACATGAAAAAATTCATGCAAATATATATTACAAACATTATATATGCGAAAAAAATTAATAAAATAACATATTTCAATTTTAGTATGAACATATTAGTATCAATTACTTTTAATGGAATAAAAATGAAACTATCTTGGAACAAATGATATAGAGCATATTTGTGATGATAATTTGTTATATAATTAATGATAAAATTATAGATAATTAAAAAAATGAAGAACAAAAATAATTATCTTAAAAAACAATTTAGAGAAAAAATTCATATACTTCTCACTTCTTTTTTATTCATACATCAAAAGCTTTATAAGCTATCTATTTATTTATAGAATTAAAAATTAAATAAAATATTACATATTAATTATCAAAATTAATATAAACAACGTATTAAAATAATTAAAGAGATAATATAAGATGATTAAAAAATAAGAAGAAACATACACCATTAATATCTTCAATTATTATAATAAATAATTCATTTTTAAATAGTAGAAACAATACAATAAATCTGGATGTTTGGCATTTATATATATTTTGTAAAAAGCTTTCTAAACGGGAAATTCGTACTTAATAATTATTAAATTCTTTCTCAATCCAAATAATTAAAAATAATAACATATTTGACAATTTGGTAGGAGATTTTGTAGAACACTTTAAATTTTAATATAAATTAGGATTTTTTACAGATTTGCTGAATTGACAAAAATTATTATATTAAGTATTAATTCTTGCTTCAGAAAAAAATGTATATCATTTTATTAATTTAGATGAAGTAACTTTCCTTTCCCCACCAAGTTGTCCAAACAATATTCTATCAAAAAGAAAAAAAAAGTTGTCCAAATAATAGTAAGGCTATCGGCATAGTTGAAGTTAAGAAAAAATAAATATATATATTTTGAATATTCGTATAGGAAGTAGTGAATCAATTACAGGTTTATGTCTAAGAAATATGCAGTTTACTGTTAAATTGTGTCTCAATATGCAAATATTGTCAAATAAGGAAGTGAGCTCATTATCTATTAAGTTTAGTTTTATTAAAAAATTAGTTTTTTTTTGTTACTTATGGTGGAGATATATATATATATATTTCTTATAACTTTGTAATATAAACCTAAATGCAATATACAATTCTCCTTTATATTTTTTATTCTTCTGTTTTTATTTAGTTTAGTACTACATTTATTTATTATCATAATATTTTTTAAGGAAAAATAAAATTTATTATTGAAATAGCTAATTCATCATGAAAAACCCTTCCTAAGATGCCCATCCCAATAACCATTATGAGCATTTAGCGATTTTTTTTATAGGAAATATTTATTTTATTATTATTATCTTTTTTTTTGGGTAAAAAATATGGTTTTCTGAAGCTACCCTTGCCAATAGGCAAGCCCATTACACCCACACCTAAAAACTCCATAAAACCATATGAAAAAACCCAATACATCCGATAATGTGCTTTTAGCAACTGAGCATTTAGTGATAGAATGAGCTATCTCATTAGTACTTGGGGTTAATTATATAACTAGTCCCTAAATTTTTATAATTTTTCTGTAAAAATTCATAAACTTCTATTTTTTAATTAAAAATTTCTTAAATTTTAATATTATACTTATTAAATTAATGAACTTCAATTTATCAATTAAAAATATCTCAGTTTAAAATATTATACCAATTAAATATTTGAATATGATTTTCATCCACCGGAGAATAAAATAAAAAATAGAATATAAAGAATAAAATTAGAGAATAAAATAACAGATGAGAGCTTTGATTTGAATTTAAATTTTAAAAAATTGACATAGAGTTTTTAAATTTTAGATAAGTGTTTGAAAGGAGAAGAACAAAATGTGAATCTTGAAATATCAGATAAATAGGGAGGAAGATAGCTAGATTAGTTTAAGTTATAATTAATAAAGAGTAAATGTAAGAAATAAATTATATTAGCACTATAAAGCATAATCATAATACATATCACACTATATAGTAGAATATTCTACTGCATATCATACATATTACACATAAATTTTGTAAAGTTTCAATCATTATTGTAAATTATCATCCACAAAATGATCAAATATATCTATCTTATAATACAACTATTGAGAGATTTAAAAGCTGAAAGATCAAGCAAGAACGTTGATTGAAAAACTAGAAGTTGTTACGGATAAACCTCAATGACAGATCTAATACCAAGAACAGGGTTGATCTTATAGTTGCTAAATCCAGCATCAAAGAAGAGCTTTGCCCACTCATTTTCACTTCTTTCCTTACCAATGAGATATGTCATCATTTCCATATCGATGCATAACTGAGTTTCAGTCCAGTTATTATCGCAAGTTTGGATCCCCATCACAATCTCAATGATTATCACCTTATTATTTTTATTCCCAGCATTGTCTTCTTTAGTAATTGCTTCTTTGCAATTCTTAAGTATCTTCACACAATGTTCATCAGGCCAGTCATGTAATATCCACTGTTAATTAAATTGTATTGTCAATAGTCATGGTAGCTAAATACTAATACTTAATTATGTATAATTATATATTTATAACTTTAAAAAATTAAACAATATGCAATAATTATAATTTTTTTTCAAGGGTATATACTTTTTATTATCTATGTATGTTGTGCAATTATTCTTAAATCTTTAATTGAACATATAGTGTTTATAATATCTATTCTCTCTCGAAATTTAATTAAAGGAAAAATTTATGGGTGAGAATTAAATTTTGGCGTCTTACTCCTTCAGCCAATAAATTAAAACTTAATACTTTTCAATAAATAAATTAAGATGTTACTTTATAAATAATAATATTTTCTATTAGAATTATAATATAAACTATAAATAAAAATTAGTTAAAAATTCTTTGTATATGCACACATTATTTTAAGGCTATTATCATCTATATTTATTTTATTTTATTTTTGAGGAAATAAGTATCATCTATATAGTTAATTATATATTGTTGGTTTTGATACCACTTGTTAACTCTGATACTATATAAAATTTATTTTATTTTTTCTTTTGGTTGCATCTTATATATGATTCTAAATTAAATTTTAAATTGGTCCTAACAAGTAGCATCACAGCTAATATATATAAATACAACATTAACAGTTTGTTTGGTAATGGGATAAGATCTATTTTTTGTTTGTTTTTTCACAAAAAAAGTACATTTTAAAGGTTGAAAAATAGATTAAAAATAGTACTTAACTATTCTAAAACTTATATAATTAAATATATGAATTTTGACCCAAAAAGAATCCTATTTTTCCTGTAACCATTTTAAAAATAATAACAAATAGAATTTAAGTATTAGGGTATATATATATGTGTGTGTGTGTGTGTGTGTACCTTAAGCAAAATTGCATCAGCAGGAGGAATAGCAGCAAACATGTCACCCCCAAGAAAATTCAAGTTCTTAGAGTCTTTGAGTTCAGCAACAACATGTGGTTGATCCAAAACAGTACATTTCAAATTTGGAAATGTTTGAGCAATCGCCATAGCCATATTTCCAGTACCACCACCAACATCCACTAGAGAAGTAAGCCCTTCAAAAACCTCTTTACACTTAACAATCACGGCCTTCCCAATGAAATAACTATCACTACCCATAGCTTCATTAAACAAATTGTTAAGCCTATCATCATGCTCTGCATACTCAAAAAGTGGTTTTCCAAAGGCAGTAAAAAATGGGTTTGGATCATTATTATTTTGAAACCAAGTATTCATACAATTAAATGCTTCCATTAAAATTGGATCAAGAGATAAATAAATTTGGGTTCCAAAATTTAAAGGACTGTCCTTAAGAAGGAGAGTAGAGGATAGAGTAAGAGAGTAGGCTTCTTTATTTAAAGAAAAAAAACCACAATGAACAAGAACTCTCATAAGACGAAATAAATGGTGGGTTTTAGTTGGGTGAATTTGTAAAGCTGAAGCAAGTTCAGAATGAGTAACGGGTTTGCCATGGCTGTGAATTGCATCAGCTATGCCTAGTTGAATTGCACATTTCAGAGACATGGATTTTATGAAACTGAGTGTGTGATTCCATATATGAGCTTCTGCTTTCATTAGCTCATCTATGTTTTCATGATCTTTGCCAAACAACTCCATTGAATTAATTTGATGAATTATAGGGTATATTGATTGATGGATGAATGACAATATAGTGTAGATCACCTCTATATATTGGCAGTCCTGAGGAGGTAATGGTTTGGCCAAATCTTTTTTTTAACAATATTTGATGGCGAAACTACAACATTTATAATAGGCTAAATAATTATAAAATTTCTGAGTTTTATATATTATACTAGTCAGTCTCTGTATTTTTAAAATCTAATTTTTACATCCTCTGTTTTTAAAAATTAAATTATTTAGTCTTTCTGTTAATATTTTCATCCTAAAAATATTAGTCAACTACTTTAATATTATAAAATGATTTATTTGCCTTCCTTTATATATATTTTTCTTTGTTATTTGTTAAGTCATGTTTATTTTTAATTTTATTTATATTTTTTATAAATAATTTATTTTAATTTTATAAATATTATTAAAAATAATTTTAAATAATAAGAATAATATCTTTTATTATTTGTCAGACAATACATATATATTATTTATTTTAATTTTATAGATATTACTAAAAAATAATTTTAAATAATATGAATAATATTTTTTTATTATTTTGCAGACAATCTATATATAAAATAAAATTAAAAATAAAATAAACTTAATAAATAACAAAGTAAAATATATATAAAGGAATGACAAATAAATTATTTTATAATATTAAAGTAATTGACTAATATTTTTAGGATGAAAATATTAACATAATGACTAAACGGTTTAATTTTTAAAAATAGATTGATGAAAAAAATTAGATTTTAAAAATACAGGAACTGACTAGCATAATATGTAAAATTTCAGAGATTTTATAATTATTTAGCCATTATAATAATAGCAGCAGCAGTAGCAGCAGCAGCAGCAACAACAACAACAATAACAACAACAACAACAACAACAATAATAATTGATACATACCTTAGTCTGATTCTGAGCTGCACAGATGACCCATCCGCGTCTAGTGAATGACCAATAGCTTGAACAAAGCTACCAGGATTATATAAGGTTGACACACCGAACCATAGAAGACATGCGAAGTGAAGGCCGAAACCCTTTATGCTCTGGAGACAGATCTCTAATATAGCTGTCGTACGACACTAACACATCCATAATTTTTGTTGCCATACTCAAAAGTTATCCCCTCAACTTTAGTTATAAATAGGGGCCAATCCATACAAGTAAAATATCTTTTTTTCATTTCTTGAGTTCTCTTATCTGCAAATATACTGAGCTGACTAGATATCGAAGACTCTTCCACTGGAGCTCGATCCCTTTCTCTTTTTTGCATGTAGGTGAGCTGAACCGTTAAACTTGAGCCCGAACTCCAAAGACAACATAGATCGACCTTGTCATCAATAATAATAATAATAATAATAATCACCATTTTGAGAAAAAAAATTAAATAAAATATTATATAGTATGATTTTTCAAGAATTCAATTCATTAAATAAAATCTATTATTAAAATTACTTCAACATTTTTATTTAAATTAAATATTTCATTTTTTAAAACAGTAAAATTATAATAAGAGCACTCTTTTTATTTTTTTTTTCAATTTTCTCACTTTAAAATTTATGTATCAAATATATTAATTATATTATTAATTAAGCTAAATTGTTCCATGTTATTTTTCATATATAATCTATCAGACGTTTTTAATGATATTATTATTGTCATTGTTATATGACTAATTATTAATAATTTGAGGACCCATGGTAGAGACAGGATTGATGTGCATATTAATATGACACTGGTATCAGTTTTAAGGAATTTGAGTAAATGCATAATGGAAATTATATAGTAGATTCAAGTACATGTAGATATAGGCAGGACTCTCTGGTTTTAAATATGTACATTTACCTGAAGTATGGAGTTCCCAAATTTTCACAGAGCTGAGAGTGATTTAAATGAGATGTTTCTCAACTTTTTCACAGTATTTGAAGTCTAAATTTTGAGCTTTTTGTTTTAAGAGACGCACTTAATGATTGGGCTATCAAAATTGGTGGGTTTCATTTGTTCAATTTTGTTGTGTAATAGATTGTTATTTTAGATGAATTAATGAATAGAAGTCATCAAAATAATGGTGGAATAGTTAAGAAAGGGATAGATGATTTCACAATTATGACATTAAGATATGTACACAGCTTCATGTAATTATAGAACAAAATAAGTGAAATTGCCAACGAAAAAAAGAAAATACAATTCTTTTTTCTCTTCAACTGTACAAAAAAAATATGTATATATACTGTTTTAAAGATTCTCATTAATATCTCCAATGTCTGAACCACTAGCCAAAGAAAATTTAAGAAAAACTTTTATGATTCTCTTGATCCATAGAAATAGACAGAATATAATTTGGATAATATAATTATTATTATAATCTCTTTTCAAGATCTTGGCAATCTGAATGTGATACATGATGGAATGATTTTCTTTTTCTTTGGAAAAGCTATAATAATGGTATGATTTTGGTTCTGGAGGCAAAATATGGCCTCAAATAACGGGCATTTCATATTGTGTACATAACTTGCAGCTAGACCCAATATATAAGTTCTCTTCCCTTTTTTTTAAGTGACTAATAGAAGGTCTTACCCTTCTATCCACATGAAATTTTTGTGATTTTCGACCCCAATCTTAGTTTAATTGAGAATAAGTTCTATGTAGATATATAATAGAAATATGATTAGTAGTTGGGGCATCACAATTTTGGTTTACTCGCCATTAGAATCAGATAACTGCATCTAAATTAAAGTCTAACAACCAAATTAGGTCACGTATATTCGAAAAAAATAAAGGAATTTCCATCCAATTAAAACTAAGGGAAAAATTTTAGAAACCATTGGTGGAAGAAAATGATTTTCAAAGCAGAAATAGTAATAGCCTAACAATCAATGGCCAACGTCTTGTGAACATTTATTCCTACATCTATAATAGTCAATAGAAACAGAACAATAAAGCTAAGAACATATCACTAAAAAAGCATGTCATTTAATCTATCAATGAAGCAACGTAGGAGTACAATAAATGTCTCTACACCCAAACTGTCATATCAAGTAATAAAATTATCAACTTATAAATTTTTGGTAATTTTACATTTCACAAAAATAAATGCAATAATAAGGTTCCTAAATTTCATAACATAGGCAATTTTTGTTGCAACTGAATATTCTAACGCTTCATGTAATTTCACTGCTTCAGATTATGCTATAGACAGAAATAATCTCCAATATTCATCTCCCAATTCAGTTATCCTACTTAAAACTCTGGAATTGAACTAATACTTAAATTACTAGATCAAATATGCTTATGATCTACAAAACTGTATTCAGGTTTTGTTAATTAGCAATCCAATGACTAGAGTAGTATATCATGGATATATAACTTGATCCTAAAAGAACTGAATGAAAAATGCTCTCTGTAAACCTTTTTCCAGCTCTACTAAGTAACATAATTACCATCAATGATTTTCCAGTTTATGCAAATTTATCTGGTTTGAGCACAAAGGGACGTGTTGCTTGCCCTTTATGAGACAAAGTAATAAAGCAAATTTTTATTTTCTTATTTAAAAATATTATATTAAGACATTATTTTAGAGATTTATCTGGCTATGTAATTATTTTATTTCTATATCGCATTTCATTCTATTTTTGGCAGTCTGTTATCAATTTATTAAGTTTTCTTATTTGTAATAAAGATTTATGTAACCCTAACTCTATATAATGTAATTTTTTAGGAGGTGATAAGGAGTTAGTTTTTAAGATTTTAATAACATTCCAGAAGAGAATTTTCTCTAATTTCGTGTTTATTTTCTGGGCATTCTCAGACTAAATAGAAATAACACTTTTTACCCTTACTTATTTTACTTTTGCTAAGTCAGTTAGTATCAGAGCCGCGTTCGCTCTTAGAGAATTATGACACTATGAAAACAACCACAACAGCGTATAGAGGAGGTTATGAGCGTGATCTCATGATCCACCTTGAGTATCGACTTGAACAAATAATGGACCGATTAACAGAGTGAATGATGCAACATACGGAGGATCACTTGGAAGCACGATTATTGCATGCTCTTGGTTTGGAGAGTGAAAGAACCAAAATTGAAGTATTTGACTCTCATAGAAAATTACATACGGATGATTATTTAGAAAATGATTTTTGAATAATTAAAATCAGTTTTTGATGAATATAATGATGAGATAGAGGAAGTTGAAGAATCACAACCAGTTTTTGATAACTATTGTGAGGAGATGGAGGAACTTAATATTTCAACAACAATGAATGATGAAGAAGCAAAGGAATTGGTTGATAGTTCTACAAACACCAGAATCAACCAATTCAATAAAAATATATTTTTTGAAATATGTGACCCGATTTTAGAAGCATTTCAATATTCTATTGAAATTCAGCAGTCATTTAAAGAGTTGAAGGAGTAGTTGATGACAATTTGCCAAAAAATTCATGATTTCTACAAAATAATGAACATGCCATTGTTGTATCTCAGTTATTGATTTTTCAGCACTACAAAGAGGTCGAGTTTCTTCCAAGCAAAGGAGAATAATGAAGTAAATATTTATTTCTTAATTTAAGAATATTATATCAAGACATTATTTTAGAGATTTGTCTGGCTATGCAATTATTTTTTTTTCTATATAGCATTTTTTTCTATTTTTGGCAGTCTGTTATAAATTTATTAAGTTTCCTTATTTGTAATAAAGATTTATGTAACCCTAACTCTATATAATGTAATTTTTTAGAATTTGATAAGGAGTTAGTTTTTGAGATTTTAATAATATTTTAGAAGAGAATTTTCTCTCATTTCGTGTTTATTTTCTGGGCATTCACAGACTAAACCAGAATAACACCCTTTACTCTTGTTTATTTTACTTTCGCTAAGTCAGTAATTTTCTATCATTTCGTATTTATTTTCTGAATATTCACAGACTAAATAAGAATAACACTTTTTACCCTTGCTTATTTTACTTTCGCTACGTCACAAAGTTAGCTAACATGAAAGAAGAGCATCAGAGAAATTTTTACTATGCAAGATGACATAGTTGAGCTACAAGCTGAATTCTTGAAATTCATCTATAAGGTAAACAATTTCCAATAAACTATTGTCATTATAACAGTTTTTCAAGATGATATAGCTGAACACTTTTCATCTATAAGGTTTGATTTTGTTTACATATATATATATATATATATATATGTGTGTGTGTGTGTGTGTGTGTGTGTTTGGCCTTTTAGGTTATTTGATACACGATTATTTCCTCTTGGGTATTTAGAATTTTAAGTTTTTTTTATTTAATTTTGGCTCCATCAGAATAGTTATGTAAAAAAGTTAGTATCTCTGTTCTGATGTAAGACATGATGCTTTAAGTATTGTGTGAATGGATAGATTTGTGATTTTCCGGTAGATGTAGATTTGAGTTTGTTATAGATATAGACTTGGTTTTGTGATTCATTTGTGTACTTTTTGGGTGTGATGGAGGCTGTGGATTTAAAAAAAATAAATAAAGTTTGGGTGTTTTCCATATTTCATCTGTGCTTGTGACTACTGTTGCTTGATAGTGTTCTACCATATTTTATTAGTATCACTGGCTAAAATAGCAAATATGTAGGCCAAGCTAATTTTGATAATTGATGCATTTGATGGTTTATATTTAGTTCTTGATTTATTGGCTTTTGTGTTTTTGATTTATTGATTATTATTGCTATTTTTTTTTTTGTAACTGATGGAGGAATTTTCAATTATTGCTTGAAAAATCTGGTCAGCTAGGAATTTCTTGATTTGGCATGGATTCGGCTTTGGATTTTTTTTTCAAAGATATGGAAGAATGCTAGATCGATCATCTTTCTCATCTGTTAAGAGACTTGTATTTTCTAATGATGTTAATTTCTATGAGATAGGAGTTTCTTGATTTGGCATGGATTCGGCTTTTGGATTTTTTTCCAAAGATATGGAAGAATGCTAGATCGATCATCTTTCTCATCAGTTAAGAGACTTGCATTTTCTAGTGATGTTAATTTCTCTCTTTCTCATCTGTAATGAGCCATGTATACTTGAAATCATTGTTGTTATTTCTATAAATAACAGGTATGATGTTACTTGGTTGCTTAGAAATAACAGTAAGCAACCATTGAAGTTTAGAAATGATATTTTTTATAGTTTTGAGTTCGAAAATAAGCAAACTTGGTTGCTTATAATTTTGCAAGAGCATTTTAAGAGATTTAAATGTTGTATAATACATCAATCAGAAGATTAGAGTATATTAGATTTTAGAATTTTGAGAATTAAAATATTATATAAATTAAAATGTCGTGAAAATGTGATTGCTTGGCAAATATAATTAGCGACGATTACAACGACGGTTTGAAACCATCGCTAATAATATACTATCGGCACAAGCAACAATTCCGTCGCTATTGTATTTACCGGCGCTTTTTAAACGTCGCTGATAATTTGTTACCGTCAGATATACATTTCGTTGCCTATTGTCTAGCGACTTCACAAATTCCGACTCTATGGCGACGCTTATATTTCGTCGCTAAAAATATTATCTTTACGTCGCTAAAAACAAAAATTTCAGTATTGAATTCATTCCTTAATTTAATGAACTATTAAGCTTTGACAAAATTAATGAAATATCTAACGATTCATCAATGACAAAATGATAAATAACGACGGAAATGCGAAATATGAAGCGTGAAGATTGGTCATAATTTGGAGTATACACTAGAAGTGCTTTAAAGGACAGATAGCAATTGCTAAAGTTTTATATTCCTCGGAGTTTGTCTTGTCACTTTTAGTGTTAAGTTTCACTTGTGTTTGTGCTTATATAGATATTGAGAAGTGAAGAGTTAGTGGAAGTTTCAAGTTTGAGCTGGAAGCAAAAGCTTGCATTACATATGCAGGTAGTTCAACTTTCACCTATAAATTAAACTTCCATTGATTTAATAACATTTTTTTAAGTAGTATTTTTATTAATATATGTATTATCCATTTAACTTATTTCTTGTTTTGTACCTCTTCATATGTGGATCAGTTTTCTGCGTGCCTATTTTTCTTGTTTGCTTCAACCAAATGAAGTACTAGACATTACGCATTAATTTTTATTTCATTCAAAGTATTAGTGGAAAATATTTGTTGTTGTTCTTTAATCAATCACAAATATAAAGTCAATTATTCTATTTTTGTAGTGTTTGGGTTGCAAATGGATTGAGAAGAGCAGGTGCCAAAGCTGCAAATTCTGAATACGGGAACTTAGAGTTTCAAACTGTAGATGAAGTGGCCCTTATCATAAAATTGTTGGTGGTGAGAAGAAGAAAGGGGTTTATGGTCTTGGGCTCCCATGTTTTTTTATTCTTTTATTTTGAGGCTATGTTATACTTGAGTTAGATGTTTATTTTAATTTTTGCACTAATATAAGTGATGAAGACTTGTTGACTTTAAAATAATGTAATGTATGTTCGACTTTATGTTATGAGAATTTTAATTTCTGAACAATTTAGATTTTGCAATATAGAATTTGAATTTGCATTGCTGGATATCAATTTGTAGCTAGCTTTACAAAATTTGCTATTTTTTTTTAAATCCTTGAATATTTACTAAGGGATTACCCAGAGATTTATATACAGAATCTATCCATGAAAATCCAGGGAATAAAATTCCTGGGTAAATTTTCCTACTACCTCGGAAATTTTGGTGGTTAATCTTTAGTTTTTCAATATAATACCCAGGAATTTATAATTTACTCACAGATATATTTGTGGGTAAATATCTAGAAATTATAAAATCTGTTGGTAAATAATTTATCCTTAAGTTTGTTCCCCACAATCTTGAATCCGTGGGTGATCCCTTAAACTATTTTACCTAAAGATTTTGGCTGTTTTACCCATGAAATTATTCGTGGGCAAACTATAATTTTCTTGTAGCTTGTGTTTGATAAAAAAAGTGTACTAATTTTTAATTTTACTTTTTAAAAAATGAAATATTTAATTTAAATAAAAATCTTGAAGTAATTTTAATAATAAATTTTATTTTATGAATTGAATTCTTGAAAAATCATACTATATGTAATTTATTTTATTTTTTCTCAGAATGCTGATTTAATTAACCCAATGTAGGCAGGTTGATGAAAGAAGCAAATATTAAATAACAATACCACCAACTGGGAATAATTCTACTTACAAAAGATCTCAGATTGGACAAAAAAAAAAAAAAAAAACCTAGCATGTATTAACTTGGATGCTCCCTCTGTTCTGTCATTATTATATGACTAATAATAATAATAATAATAATAATAATAATAATAATAATAATAATAATAATAATAATAATAATAATAATAATAATAATAATATCCTATCTTTTATAAATATATATATTGAGGGTATTTTGATTTTATATGGATGTTGCATTATATCTTGTACTCTTATTTTGTTTTTGAAATGATATTTAATTATAGTGTTATTTTTTCTAGTGCTTATTGGAATTTCACTCTTTTACTTGTTCTATAAGACTATATAAGAAAAGTATTAATGATTGACTAATATGATGTTCTGGTGATCCAATTATCTTTAATAAAATTACAAAATGATTGAGCTATATGATAGAACTAAGTTTATAAATTCTCTAGTTATGAAAACTTATAAAAATATTATATCCAATTTTTTCACTTAAAAATAACTTTTTAATAAAAAATAATAAGTCATCATTTTGAGAAAAAATAAAATTAAATCATATATAGTATATATTTCAAGAATTCAATTCATTAAATAAAAATTATTATTAGAACTTCAAGACTTTTCTTTAAATTAAATATTTCATTTTTACAGTAAAATTAAAAATAAGTACACTTCTTTATTTTCAGTTCTCTCGTTTTAAAATTCATATATTAAATATATGAATTATATTATTAATTAAAATAAATTGTTCCATGCGATTTGTTTATATATATATAATAGGAAAAATCCTGGCTTGGCTTCGGAATTTTTTTAATTAATCAAATAATGATATATATTTTTTATTATATATTTATGATTTAATTTTTAATTAATATTGATAATTAACTGAAAAGACTATTTCTTTTTTTCATTTATTTAAGATTATATAAAATTTTTAAAAATTAATGTTGATAATTAATTAAAAATATACTATTTAAAAGTCATAGACTATATTAAATTATGATAATTTTTCACATTAGTTAATAAAATATAAAGAACTAAATTAAAATGAAAATTTCAATCAATGTAAAGATAGACTGTGAAAATAAAAAAAATAAATATTACAAATAAAATCAATTTAATATAAATATAAGAAAAAAGTTTTAGACAGAATTATAATTCATACAACTACACATATTTTTATTGAGATCAATGGATAATTCGATTGATAGATACAACATGTATAATATTTTTAATAATAAATGCATACTTAAATTTACATAAATATTAATATATTATATAACAAAGATATCATAATTATAGCATCGGTAATTTTTATTATATATATATGATTTATTAAAATTGTTATTTGTTAAAATAAATTTTTATAAAATAATTTAGAAAGGTAAAATAATTTTTATGAATATATAAAAAAAAATGAGAACAAATAATGGTATGTTAATGTTTGAATTATGGTATGAAAATTATTTATTGATACAGTTAAATAAATGTTTTATATACACTCATTATATGTTTTCTAATAGAGACACCTGTGATGACGGGGTGTTAAAGGAATTGACGGATTATGATATGATACTGTCTTTGGGACAGCGCTTGATATACATATAGCTTTTGGGGCGTATATCAGGTGGTCGCCTTTTGGGGGCAGCTCTGCACATATGTATGACCATATTTATTTGCTCTTGGTGCTGCCATGCGTCATCACTGCACCCAAGATGCCATATTTTACCCTTAGAGTGTCAGTAAATATATATATATTTACTGAATGTCAGTAAATATATATATTTACTTACGCCTAAGGTATTATATTTTTCTATGGACTATATATATTGAGTGTAAATAAATAAAAAAAATATGATGCAAATTTATTACATGATATGGTGAATTTATGTTCTTAAAATTATTATGCAGTAGTATAAATTTAATTTGTAAGTATATAAGAAAAACTTATTTGTTCCCCTTTGTTATATAATTATCTTCTCACTGAGTAGTTGGACTCACCCCCCTTATTATAATCATTTTAGATACCGTTGGAGAATAGACCAGTAGATCACCTCTACTCTTACTCCGATCAGTGTATAGTAAAAGTCGAGCCAACATAAGTATCGTTTGGATTTGTTTAAAAAAGTAATTATATTTTTATGTTGAACAATAATTAAATATGTATTATTTTTAAGTGTTAGAAATTATTGGATATTATTATTGTATGTGTAAGAAGTATACTAAGAAAATAAATTGTGAGTGATATTTTATAAAAATTAATAGTATAGTAAGTTAGGAGATAAGTTCACCCTATGGCTTAAGAGAATGGGGGTGTGACAATAATATTTTAAAATATTAATAAAAACAAAAAAATAAGGTAGTGGATAAAAATATGTCATCTCTTTGATGTGTTTGTACTGTAAATCTACAGTTCAATTACATCCAACTTTAATCTATAAATAATAAATAACAATTTTAATTTTTTAATTTTATTATAATACTTATGACATTTATTTAGATTATTAATAATAATTATATATATTTAATGATTTAAATTATAATATTTTTTTCTATTTCAATTACATATTCATTGAATTAATAATAATCACTAAAAATAAATTTTCATATAATTTTTTTAATGATAGATTATTAAATATTTATTTAAATTGTAATAATTAACATCACCGAAATTAAAATTTTACTTTATTTATATTGTGGATTATATATAATTTTACTTTTAATATGGTATTATAATAATTATAAAATCATTTTAATTATTTATGTTATAATTGTTGTATGTTATAAGAATAAAAAAATAAAAAAATGATGCCAAATTATATATTTATTTAAAATTTATATATCATTAATGAACAATTCAAAAAATTTTACAACTTATTATTAAAAATTTTTATATATTATAATACAGAAAGATACACCAAATCTATCGAGTTATAAAAAAAAAGTATGTGTAAAATAAAGGGCAATTCAATAATAAAATATCCTTTCAACGTCTGTGCGTAATTCATTGAAATAGTTATTTTAAAATTTAAAATTAAAGGGCAATTCAATAATAAAATATTCTTTCAACGAAGTCACTCCATATGAATATATATATCAAAAAGTTTTTAAGAGGACGTTTGGCATAAAATATGATAAAAAATTTATCCTGTGTTATAAGCTAATATCAACTTATAAATATTTAAAATTTTGAATAGTTATATATTTATTTATAAGTGTGGAAAATTAGTAAAGATATATATTTTGCTACTGTAATTTTTCTTTTGTAGTACTGTTTATATATGTGGTGTAAATATTTATTTTAATAACTATTGAAATATTAATAAGAATATATAATTATTATATCTATTTGTATTACAAGTTGTATTTTTTAATCGATATTTTCTTTGATTTGGATATAATTAAAATAATAAAACTATAATTTTTAATTAAAAAGTAGCAAACCAATCAATTTAAAATTTTTAAAAAAAGATATATCATTAATGAACAATTAAAAAAAAATGCAACTTATTATTAAAAAATTTTATACATTATACCTAGTATTAATGGGGCCATAGAGAAAGATACACCAAACCTATCGGGTTATTAAAAAAAAAAGTATGCGTGTAAAATAGAAGGCAATTCAATAATAAAATATCCTTACAACGTCAGTGTGTAATTCATTGAAATAGTTGTTTTATTATACTAATTAAAGTTCATCAAGAGGTCAGCAACCTCAACTAAATTTCCTCCTGAAATCGAGCTCATGACAATTTCGACCTACCTGCAAATGATCTTTAATTTGCATGGCCAGCGATATCTTTGCCGTGGAGGCAAAGATAAGAAGAAAAATTTCCCCGTTGAACAAAACAGCGCGGAAAAAGGAATATACTCTCTACCTCACAAAAATCCTTATCGCTGTTAGAAATATCAACGGATGTAGTATTTTTGGATACTCAATTCATTTCAATACATTTAGATAGAGTATAGATAATTTATAAATGAATTAGACGGGTACAAATACTATTTTTACTATTCATGTCGAGTTCGGATTTAGACCCTTGAGTACCCGCTATCCGAACCCGATAATATATTAATTATATTTTATTAAATTTTAATTATATATTTATTATATTATATTTTAATTATAAAATTATATGATATGAAATTATTTTTTTTATAAAATTGTGTTAATATTAAATTTTTATATATAATTATTTAATTGAAAAATTGTAATTTATATTTTAAATTTTATAATATTTAGAATTTTTATATTTAAACGGGTAATTAAATGAATTCGGATAATAAACAAATATTATTAAACGGGTTAAAGATGGGTACGAGTATATCTATAATCGGATTTAAACGGATACGATAGTTTAAAAATTAAATGGATTCGAGTTCGAGTAGGACAATTTTGACGGTATCTTACCCATTGGCATCCCTAATATTTATCTCTGTTTGTGAGGCAGAGATTTCTGACTAAGGTAGGAATGAAGATGGAGATTATCCCAGGTCTTGTCACGTCTCGTTGTCATCTCTACTCCTGCTCCTGCTCCTACTGCTACCGCTAATAATAATAATAATGTGATAGAAGTTAGGAGTGAGTATCAGTCGGGTTTGGTTGGATTTATGATATATTTTAATATGATTAATACTAAAAAATCAAACATATTTCGATTGAAATTATATATATTTTCGACCAGCTAATATATTTTTAGGTTCGGTCGAGCTAAATCGAATTTTATAATATATATTATATATATTTAATAAATACATATGGGATTATATAATGTATATTATAAGTACATATAATATATATATATATATATTTTTGTCAGGTTTGGGTTTCAATAGAAAAATAAATCTCCACCCTACCAAATCCAAATTTTTCTTAAAACATAAACTGATTCACCCGAATATATATCATAAATCGATCGAATTTAATTAAAATCTATTCGGTTCGGTTGGTTCATAAAATTTGGACACGCCTAATGGAAGTTAGGAAAAATAAAAATAACTAATGAAGGGCTCAATTTCCTTTTTTTTTTTTTATCAGAAGAAAGAGATATCATTAAACGAAAATAAGAAATATATAACCTGGATTAGGATAGAATAAATCCAACTACGGCTAGATGAACAGAACAAGATAAAACAACAACCAAAACAGAACAAAAACTAACAGCAACCAAAACAAAAGGAAACAAACGTTTTCTCAACAATCTTTTTGGCTGTAAAACACATATATATTAGTATGAAACCCTCTAACAACGGCCACCAGAGAACTAGAAAAAGGGCAATGGTTGTAACATCTAACAGAGCTTTAGATGTTGGGCTTCATACGTTTGATAAAAATTCAAGGATTTCTGTTAGGCTTTAGAAATAAAAATGGTCAGATTGATTTGACAATAAAGACTACAAAATAACTGAGGATAAGAGCAAAACTAATCAAATATTCATGGCTAATGGAAGATTAATATGCCAACTTGGAAGGATAATTAAAAGTATTTTATTATATTATAATAACTAATTTTAGTTTTATGAAGTAAAAAAATCTAAGTAAATTTTTTTAAAAAATATATTATAGATAATGTTCATTCAATTTTTTTTTTAAATTTTAGATATGGTCTATAATCACCCCATGTCTTTACTGATAAGAATCTGCCTCTACATAAGACCTTTGCTCGAAATTAATAATACAATTTTTTTTCAAGCGAATTTTAGTTTTCATTTATGATATCATGATTAATTTGCAAAAGTCTATTATTTTGTTCAACAATAAAAAGACACGATATCAATTCAAAATATTTTTTAAAATATTGCTCTCAATATTGCTGCTGCAGGAGCAGATTCGAAACATGAAAAGCTGAAAAAAAATTTCTAACAAGTCTTGATCAGTGATCTTTTCACCAGATAATTTTAGCTGAGAAGTAATATTAAAGATATCAGAATTATATTTACTAAAAATATTGAAATCATACAATCGCAAGTGAATCCAATTATAGTGAGTTTTTGTCAAAGTTAAAAGTGGTCTTTTACTGTTAAATATTCAGTTTTTAATCATTTATGAAAATGATGACAAAGGAATATCATTGTTGTTATGCGATCCTGCAGGGATACGTTATTTTCTTCTTGAATTATATTTTCAAGATTCATAGCATCAATATGAATCTCAGAATATAAATCTCAAAATCAAAAGTCTAAGGCAAATAATTATTTTTCAATATGTCAAGTACAATAAAATCTAGCTTTGTGAGATTTGACATCATATAGATCACTAAATAAATAAAAATTATAATAATTTACTAATATGTTATTTTTAATAATAAATTAATAATTATATTATATAAAAGTAATTATAATATTATATATAATTAGATCAAGCTAGATTTAATTAAAATAAATTATATAATAATATAAATTATATAATAATTTTTAACATTAATATATATGTGCAAATAAGAGTAATATATGGTTAAATAAACATCAATATTCATATAGAGAATGACAATAGACAATGTATTGCTAAATAAAAATAAAAAAATTTCTAAAATGCATAAAATTATATGAAATAACAACAAATCAAATTTATAAAATGCATATGTACTAAATATTTATTTGAATATGAACCACTTCCCTAGACCAAATTTTCAAGATGCATATGAAATTATTATAGTAATTAATAACTATTTAAATTCTAGTGGATCATATGTATATCATATTGAGAAGAATTATCATATAAATAATACAAATGAAACCTTAAAAAAAATATGAAAAACATCTCATAAGAAAAGTAAATATGTAATAATTAATACAACCATTTTTAATATCTTAAAAATGCAACAATTGTCAACAAATTTTCGATAACAAGAAATATAATAAAATTAATAATATTATTTTTTGTAAAAGAACAAGTGAAAGTATATATCTTATTCTTAATTCATATAATAACATGACATGAAAAAAAGCATGCAAACATATATTACAAACATTATATATGCAAAAAAAAAATTTAATATAATAACATATTTCAATTTTAGTATGAACATATTAGTATCAATTATTTTTAATGGAATAAAAATGAAACTATCTTAGAACAAATGATATAGAGCATATTTGTGATGATAATCTGTTATATAATTAATGATAAAATTATAGATAATTAAAAAAAATGAAGAAAAAAAACTAATTATCTTAAAAAATAATTTAGAGAAAAAATTCATATACTTCTCACTTCTTTTTTATTCATACATCAAAAGCCTTATACCCTCTTTATTTATAGAGTTGAAAATTAAATTAAATATTACATATTAAATATCAAGATTAATATAAATAAAGTACTAAAATAATTAAAGAGACAATATAAGATGATTAAAAGATAAGAAGAAACATCCACCATTAATATCTTCAATTATTAATAATAAATAATTTATTTTTAAATAGTACAAACAACACGATAAATCTGGACGTTTGGCATTTATTTATATTTTGTAAAAAGCTTTCTGAACGGGAAATTCGTACTTAATAATTATTAAATTCTTTCTCAATCCAAATAATTAAAATTAATAACATATTTGACAATTTGGTAGGAGATTTTGTAGAACACTTTAAATTTTAATATAAATTAGGATTTTTTACAGATTTGCTGAATTGACAAAAATTATTATATTAAGTATTAATTCTTGCTTCAGAAAAAAATGTATTTCATTTTATTAATTTAGATGAAGTAACTTTCCTTTCCCCACCAAGTTGTCCAAATAATAGTAAGGCTATCAGCATAGTTGAAGTTAAGAAAATTAAATAAATATATATTTTTTGAATATTCGTATAGGAAGTAGTGAATCAATTACAGGTTTATGTCTAAGAAATATGCAGTTTACTGTTAAATTGTGTCTCAATATGCAAATATTGTCAAATAAGGAAGTGAGCTCATTATCTATTAAGTTTAGTTTTATTAAAAAATTAGTTTTTTTTTTGTTACTTATGGTAGATATATATATATATATATATATATATTTCTTATAACTTTGTAATATAAACCTAAATGCAATATACAATTCTCCTTTATATTTTTTATTCTTCTGTTTTTATTTAGTTTAGTACTACATTTATTTCTTATCATAATATTTTTTTAGGAAAAATAAAATTAATAATTAATAAAGAGTAAATGTAAGAAATAAATTATATTAGCACTATAATGCATAATCATAATATATATCACAATATATAGTAGAATATTCTACTGCATATCATACACAGTACACATAAATTTTGTAAAGTTTCAATCATTATTGTAAATTATCATCCACAAAATGATCAAATATATCTATCTTATAATACAACTAATGAGAGATTTAAAAGCTGAAAGATCAAGCAAGAACGTTGATTGAAAAACTAGAAGTTGTTACGGATAAACCTCAATGACAGATCTAATACCAAGAACAGGGTTGATCTTATAGTTGCTAAATTCAGCATCAAAGAAGAGCTTTGCCCACTCATTTTCATTTCTTTCCTTACCAATGAGATATGTCATCATTTCCATATCGATGCATAACTGAGTTTCAGTCCGGTTATTATCGCAAGTTTGGATCCCCATCACAATCTCAATGATTATCACCTTATTATTTTTATTCCTGTTGGAAAACCAACCATTTGGTAATTAACCATTTTGGTATTTTTTGACCAATTAAAAAAAATAATAATAAGTTGAAAATGGTTGTTGGCCTAATTAAGTTAGGCCAACAACCTCATGGGAAGGCCTATATATATGGTCTTCCCCTTCTTCTTCAAAACACACAATTTGAGAGGAGAAATATTAGAGAATTGTGTGAGAGAGAGAGAATTATTTGGAGAGTGACAAAATAGTGAAGTAGTTTAATTTTGGAAGTGTTTGAGAAACACTTGAGTGCCACTATTTTGGGTTTATCTCAATTGTATACCTCTAGAAATATTACTAGAGAAGTCTCTCTTGTAAACCTACTATTTTTAATAGTGGAAGAATATTTTTCGAAATTTGTCACGTGGACGTAGCCCAAAGTAAAAGGGTGAACCACGTTAAATTCGGTGTGTTATTTTGTCTCAGTTTTATAGCTATTATCAAAGGTAGTTGTTTTGTTATATTGTGCTATTAATTATCCGAATGAAATTCTGTCTAAGGAGACTGAGGTTTAAGCAGGACCGCCTGTGACCCCTCCAGCTTTTCCTGGAAATTTTCTTGGTATTTATTTTTAGTACAATATTTCATACACTATTTACTTGTATAATAGTAACTAATTTGTGTGCTATTTACTTCCGCTGCACAACAAGTGGTATCAGAGCTGTGGTTCAAGCACACAGTATTGGAGTTAACCTCTTTGCATTAAAAAGATGGAGACAAAGATGAACAAGATGATTAGCCTAAATGGCTCGAATTACCATATATGGAGAAACAAGATGAATGATCTCTTATTTGTGATGAAAATGCATTTGCCTGTGTTCATCACGTCAAAACCTGATGAGAAATCAGATGAAGACTGGAAGTTCGAGCATGAGCAAGAAAATTTTGGTGTTGTCAAAATGGGAGACAAGGGTATAACCAAGATCATCAGCAGAGGTGATATTTGTTTAAAGACAGAAAATGGGATGAGATTATTTTTGAAAGATGTCAGACATGTTCCCAACCTTCGGCTAAACCTGATTTCCATTGGTATGCTTGATGATGAAGGTTTCAGCAGTACTTTTAAGGATGGTCAATGGAAACTTACTAAAGGCTCCTTGGTATATGGAAAAGGTAAAAAGTGCTCCAAGCTATATGTAATGCAAGCAAAGCTCTCCAGTGATTCTGTGAATGCAGTGGAGAAAGAAAATATGACTGAATTATGGCATAAAAGACTCAGTCATATGGGCGAGAAAGGGATGACACAATTGGTAAAGACGAATGTATTATCTGGAGTTGATAAAGTGGATTTGAAGAAATGTGCTGACTGTCTGGCTGGAAAACAAAACAGAATTGCTTTCAAAGGTTCCACTCCTTCCAAAATGAAGAATGTATTGGATTTGATTCACTCAGATCTGTGTGAACCAATGTCAAAGTCACTTGGTGGTGCTCAATACTTTGTGACTTTCATTGATGATCATTCAAGGAAAATGTGGGTATGTACTTTGAAGTCAAAAGACCAAGTAATAGACGTGTTCAAGCAATTTCATGCCTTAGTTGAAATGGAGACTGGGAAGAAGTTAAAATGCATTCTGACAGACAATGGTGGAGAATACATGAGATCATTTGATGCCTACTGCAAAAAGCATGGTATCCGACATCAAACAACACCTCCAAAAATGCCGCAATTGAACTGTTTAGCGGAGAGGATGAACAGGACTTTGATGGATAAAGTTAGATGTTTGCTCTCACATTCAAAGTTGCGTAAGATTTTTTGGGGTGAAGCTCTATACGCTGTAGTACATGTACTCAATTTTTCACCCTGTGTTCCTCTTCAATATAATACACCAGAAAAAGGTGTGGTCAAGAAAGGATGTTTCCTATAATCATTTAAGGGTGTTTGGTTGTAAAGCTTTTGTGCACATTCCTAAGGATGAGAGATTAAAGCTTGATGTCAAGACACGTGAATGTGTATTTATTGGTTATGGTCAAGATCATGATCATCTTGGCTATAGATTTTATGATCCAGTTCAGAAAAAGCTTCTTAGAAGTCGTGATGCCATATTTGTTGAAGATCAAACCATTGAAGACATTAATAAAGTGAAAAAGGATATTCTTGAATCCAATGGTGATTCAATAAACTTAAAGCTAGTTCTTCCAAAGGCAGTGCCAAGACAAGTTGGAAATAAAATACAAAATCGTCAACCAGAAAATGCTGACATTGATGCTCCTACAGAGGTCCAATCGGATGATGATGAGGACCAGATTGAAAATCAGCCACCACTACTAGTAGAAGTTCCTCATATTCCATTGAGGAGATCTATTAGAACTCGACAACCTTTTACTAGATACTCGAATGATCAGTATGTGTTACTCACTGATGGGGAAAAATCTGAGGATTACTAAGAAGCTATGGCAGATGAGAAAAGGAAGAAATGGATTGAAGCCATGCAAGATGAGATAAATCCTTTGCATGAGAATAAAACTTTTGAGCTTGTGAAGTTGCCAACAGGCAAGAGGGCTTTGAAGAATAAATGGGTGTTCAGGATAAAGCATGATGAATACAGTTCCCAGCCATGATTCAAAGCCAGATTAGTTGTTAAAGGATTCAACAAAAGGAAAGGGATTGACTTTGATGAGATTTTTTCACCAGTGGTGAAGATGACATCCATTCGTACAGTACTGGGATTAGCTGTAAGTCTCGACTTGGAGATTGAGCAGATGGATGTAAAGACTGTCTTCCTTTATGGTGACTTGGAGGAAGAGATATACATGGAACAACCAGAGGGTTTCAAAGAAACAAGGAAAAGAGGATTATGCTTGCAAGTTAAAGAAAAGCTTGTATGACTTGAAGCAGACACCGAGATAGTAGTACAAGAAATTTGAGTCAGTTATGGGGGAGCAAGGCTACAAAAAGACCTCTTTCAGATCACTGTGTATTTGTGAAGAAATTCTCTGATGATGATTTTATAATTCTCTTACTCTATATGGATGACATGTTAATCATTGGCCAGAATATTTATAGAATTAATAATCTGAAGAAGCAGTTAAGCAAGTCTTTTGCTATGAAAGACTTAGGGCCAGCAGCACAAATTCTTGACATGAAGATAATCAGAGATAGAGGTACCAAGAAATTGTGGTTGTTACGGGAGAAGTATATTAAGAAAGTACTTCAAAGGTTTAATATGGACAAGGCTAAAGCGGTTAGTTGTCCTCTTGCTAACCACTTTAAATTAACTTCAAAACAATATCCTTTCACAGATAAAGAGAAAGAAGAGATGGATAGAGTTTCATATGCTTCAGCAGTTGGCAGTTTGATGTATGCCATGGTATGTACACGGCTAGATATTACTCACTCAGTAGGAATAGTAAGTCAGTTCCTTTCTAATCCTGGTAAGGAACATTGGGCTGCTGTGAAATGGATCCTCAGATATCTCTGTGGTACTTCCAAAATATATTTATGTTTTGGTGATGGTAAACCTGTGTTAATTGGCTACACAGATGCAGATATGACAAGCAATGTTGACTCAAGAAAGTCTACATCAGGTTATTTAATTTCATTTGCAGGGGGAGTCGTGTCATTGCAATCAAGGTTGCAAAAGTGTGGTACTCTCTCAACAACTAAAGCAGAATTTATTACTGCAATTGAAGCTTGCAAAGAGCTCTTGTGGATGAAAAAGTTCTTAGATGAACTTGGATTTCAGCAGGATAGATGTTTACTTTATTGTGATAGTTAGAGCGCTATCCACCTTGGGAAGAATTCCTCCTTCCTCTCAATATCAAAGCATATTGATGTGAGATATCACTAGATCATAGATGTGTTGGAGAAAAAGCTTTTACAGCTTGAAAAGATTCATACTGAAGAAAATGGTGCAGACATGTTAACAAAGATTCTACTAAGGAAAAAGTTTGAGTTTTGTCGATCATCTACAGGAATGACAATTAATTCATATGGTTGGTAGGGGGAGAGTTGTTGAAAAATACCAACCATTTGATAATTAACTATTTTGATATTTTTTTACTAATTAAAAAATAATAATAAGTTGAAAATGGTTGTTGGCCTAATTAAGTTAGGCCAACAACCTCATGGGAAGGCCTATATATATGGCCTTCCCCTTCTTTTTCAAAACACACAATTTGAGAGGAGAAATATTAGAAAATTATGTGTGTGAGAGAGAATTATTTGAGGAGTTACAAAATAGTGAAGTAGTTTAATTTTGGGAGTGTTTGAGAAACAATTGAGTGCCACTATTTTGAATTTATCTCAATTGTAATAATTGTACCTTTAGAAATATTACTAGAGAAGTCTCTCTTGTAAACTTACTATTTTTAAAAGTGAAAAAATATTTTTCGGAGTTTTTCCTGTGGACGTAGCCCAAAGTAAAAGGGTGAACAATGTTAAATTCGGTGTGTTATTTTATCTCAGTTTTATAGCTATTATCAAGGGTAGTTGTTTTATTATATTGTGCTATTAATTATCCGAGTGAAATTCTGTCTAAGGAGACTGGGTTTTAAGCGGGACCGCCTGTGACCCCTCCAGCCTTTCCTGAAAATTTTCTTGGTATTTATTTTTAGTACAATATTTCATACACTATTTACTTGTATAATAATAACTAATTTGCATGCTATTTACTTCCGCTGCACAACAATTCCCAGCATTGTCTTTAGTAATTGCTTCTTTGCAATTCTTAAGTATCTTCACACAATGTTCATCAGACCAGTCATGTAATATCCACTGTTAATTAAATTGTATTGTCAATAGTCATTGTAGCTAAATACTAATACTTAATTATGTATAATTATATAATTATAACTTTAAAAAATTAAACAGTATGCAATAATTATAATTTTTTTTCAAGGGTATATACTTTTTATTATCTATATATGTTGTGCAATTATTCTTAAATCTTTAATTGAACATATAGTGTTTATAATATCTATTCTCTCTCGAAATTTAATTAAAGGAAAATTTTATGGGTGAGAATTAAATTTTGGCGTCTTACTCCTTCAGCCAATAAATTAAAACTTAATACTTTTCAATAAATAAATTAAGATGTTACTTTATAAATAATAATATTTTCTATTAGAATTATAATATAAACTATAAATAAAAATTAGTTAAAAATTCTTTGTATATGCACACGACGGAAATGCGACGTATGAAGCGTGAAGATTGGCCATAATTTGGAGTATACACTAGAAGTGCTGTAAAGGACAGATAGCAATTGCTAAAGTTTTATATTTCTCGGAGTTTGTCTTGTCACTTTTAGTGTTAAGTTTCACTTGTGTTTGTGCTTATATAGATATTGAGAAGTGAAAGTTAGTGGAAGTTTCAAGTTTGAGCTGGAAAAGCTTGCATTACATATGCAGGTAGTTCAACTTTCACCTATAAATTAAACTTCCTTTGATTTAATAACATTTTTTAAGTAGTATTTTTATTAATATATGTATTATCCATTTAACTTATTTCTTGTTTTATACCTCTTCATATGTGGATCAGTTTTCTGCGTGCCTATTTTTGTTGTTTGCTTTAACCAAATGAAGTACTAGACATTACGCATTAATTTTTATTTCATTCAAAGTATTAGTGGAAAATATTTGTTGTTGTTTTTTAATCAATCACAAATATAAAGTCAATTATTCTATTTTTGTAGTGTTTGGGTTGCAAATGGATTGAGGAGAGCAGGTGCCAAAGCTGCAAATTCTGAATACGGGAACTTAGAGTATCAAACTGTAGATGAAGTGGCCCTTATCATAAAATTGTTGGTGGTGAGAAGAAGAAAGGGGTTTATGGTCTTGGGCTCCCATGTTTTTTTATTCTTTTATTTTGAGGCTATGTTATACTTGTGTTAGATATTTATTTTAAATTTTGCACTAATATAAGTGATGAATGAAGAAGTACTAGGCCTAACTCATCTTAAAAACCCGGATTAATAAGAAGAGGATTGCCCAGCCTTATATTTGACTGAATCTCCTCACTCCATTCCGATGTGGGATCGCAATACACCCCCTCACGACTAGCTATTGGGGTCGTGGCCCATTTTATTTTGCCGGCACCCTTTTGCGGGCGGAGGCACATCACGGGTCCAATGCGGGTCGTGGCCCTGCACATCGGTGGAGTGAGGCCTGCTCTGATACCATAAAGAAGAACTGGACCTAACTCATCCTGAAAACCCGAGTTGACAGGAAGAGGATTGCCCAGCCTTATATTCGACTGAATCTCCTCACTCCTATCCGATGTGGGATCGTAATATAAGGCTGGGCAATCCTCTTCTTATCAATCCGGGTTTTTAAGATGAGTTAGGCCTAGTACTTCTTTATGGTATCAGAGCAGGCCTCACTCCACCGATGTGCAGGGTCACGACACGCATTGGACCCGTGATGTGCCTCCGCCCTCAAAAGGGTGCCCGCAAAATAAATGGGCACGAACCCAATAGCTGGTCGTGAGGGGGTGTATTGCGATCCCACATCGGATAGGAGTGAGGAGATTCAGTCGAATATAAGGCTGGGCAATTCTCTTCCTGTCAACTCGGGTTTTCAGGATGAGTTAGGTCCAGTTCTTCTTTATGGTATCTGAGCCTACCTCACTCCACCGATGTGCTGGGTCACGACCCGCAATTGGATCCGTAGTATGCTTCCGCCCGCAAAAAAAGGGTCCCACAAAAATGGGCCACGAACCGCAATAATGGTCGTGTGATCCATGGGCACGAACCCAATAGCTGGTCGTGAGGGGGTGTATTACGATCCCACATCGGATAGGAGTGAGGAGATTCAGTCGAATATAAGGCTGGGCAATCCTCTTCCTGTCAACTCGGGTTTTCAGGATGAGTTAGGTCCAGTTCTTCTTTATGGTATCAGAGCAGGCCTCACTCCACCGATGTGCAGGGTCACGACCCGCATTGGACCCGTGATGTGCCTCCGCCCTCAAAAGGGTGCCCGCAAAATAAATGGGCCACGACCCCAATAGCTGGTCGTGAAGGGGTGTATTGCGATCCCACATCGGAATGGAGTGAGGAGATTCAGTCAAATATAAGGCTGGGCAATCCTCTTCTTATTAATCCGGGTTTTTAAGATGAGTTAGGCCTAGTACTTCTTTAATGAAGACTTGTTGACTTTAAAATAATGTAATGTATGTTAGACTTTATGTTATGAGAATTTTAATTTCTGAACAATTTAGATTTTGCAATATATAATTTGAATTTGCATTACAGGATATCAATTTGTAGCTAGCTTTACAAAATTTGCTATTTTTTTTTAAATCCTTGAATATTTACTAAGGGATTACCCAGAGATTTATATACAGAATCTATCCATGAAATATCCAGGGAATAGAATTCCTGGGTAAATTTTCCTACTACCTCGGAAATTTTGGTGGTTAATCTTTAGTTTTTCAATATAATACCCAAGAATTTATATTTTACTCACAGATATATTTGTGGGTAAATATCTAGGAATTATCAAATCTGTTGGTAAATAGTTTATCCTTAAGTTTGTTCCCCACAATCTTGAATCCGTGGGTGATCCCTTAAACTATTTTACCTAGAGATTTTGGCTGTTTTACCCATGAAATTATTCGTGGGCAAACTATAATTTTCTTGCAGCTTGTGTTTGTCATTATTTACTTATTTTTTGTTATTATTATGAATGAAAGATGTGACAAATATGGTAGAGTGTTAGAAATAAAAACGCACGTTATAAATGTATATATTTATATATATTCATTCCCAATCAATGTGAAATTATACTTAATAGAGCTAATTGGAATTAATTAGAGATAAAAATAATATATCAAATAAATATAAAAGATTTGAAGCTAATGCTAGTATATTTGAAAACTAAATTTATATATAGAACACTGGCAAATTACATATATCCCTCATCAAATAAAGGCTGGTATAAATTGATTTAAAAGCAAATTTATTTCAAATATATCATAGGAATTGTATTTATACATGCAATTACTTTAAAGCATAATCATAATATCGCACTATATAGTAGAATATTCTACTATATATCATATTTATTTAGGGGAGGTACTTATGATGCCAGGATATTCTACTATATATCATATTTATTTAAGGGAGGTACATATACTGCTAGACTGTGCCTCGACGTGCGTAAGAGATTTAAAAACTAGAAATTATTAAGGATAAACCTCAATAACAGATCTAAAGCCAAGAACAGGGTTGATCTTATAGTTGCTAAATCCAGCATCAAAGAAGAGCTTTGCCCACTCATTTTCATTTCTTTCCTTACCATTGAGATATGTCATCATTTCCATATCCCAGAATAACTGAGTTTCGGCAAAGTTATTATCGCAAGTTTGGATCACAACGTCAATGATTATCACCTTATTATTTTTATTCCCAGCAGTGTCTTCTTTAGTAATTGCCTCTTTGCAATTCTTAAGTATCTTCACACAATGTTCATCAGACCAGTCATGCAATATCCACTGTCAAATTAAGATATTAAAACATAATAATTTTCAAGATATAAATTTATAAATAATAATACTTTCTATTAGAATTTTAATATAAATACGATAGAGACCGATGATAAAATTATAAATAAAAATTAGTTAAAAACTCTTTATATATGCACACACTATTTTTAGGCTATTATAATCTATATAGTTATATATTGTTGGCTCTGATGCTATATAAAATTTATTACCTTTTTCATTTTTGGTCGCATCTTTTATATAATTATAAATTAAATTTTAAATCGGTCGTGGTGTGGTGTCAGAGTTAATATATGTAAATATAACATTAACAATTTGTTTGGTAACAGAAAAGATCTAATTTTTTTTAAAAAGTACACATTTTAAAGGTTGAAAAAATATATATTAAAAATAGTACTTAACTATATATTCCAAAATTTTTATATTTAAATATTTGAATTTTGACCTAAAAAAATCCTATTTTTCCGGTAACCATTTTCAAAATAATATTTTTTTTATCAAGTTCAAATGATAATACCAAATAGACTTTAAGTATTAGGATAAATATATATAAATATATATATGTGTGTGTGTGTACCTTGAGCAAAATTGCATCAGCTGGAGGAATAGCAGCAAACATGTCACCTCCAAGAAAATCCAAGTTCTTAGAGCCTTTGAGTTCAGCAACAACATGTGGTTGATCCAAAACAGTACATTTCAAATTTGGAAATGTTTGAGCAATAGCCATAGCCATATTTCCAGTACCACCAGCGACATCTACTAGAGAATTAAGCCCTTCAAAAACCTCTTTACACTTAGCCATCACAACCTTACCAATGAAGTAACTATCACTAGCCATAGCTTCATTAAACATATTGTTAACCCTATCATCGTGTCCTGCATACTCAAAAAATGGTTTTGCAAAGGCAGTAACAAATGGGTATGGATCATTAGCATTTTGAAACCAAGCACTCATACAATTATATGATTCCGTCAACATTGGATCAAGAGCTAAATAAATATGGGTTCTGAAATTTGAAGGACTATCCTTAAGAAGGAGAGTAGAGGATAGAGTAAGAGAATAAGCTTCTTCATTAAAAGAAAAAAACCCAGAATGAACAAGAACTCTCATAAGACGAAATAAATGGTGGGTTTTATTTGGGTGAATTTGTAACGCTGAAACAAGCTCAGAAAGAGTAATGGGTTTTCCATGGTTGTGAATTGTATCAGCTATGCGTAGTTCAATTGCACATTTAAGAGACATGGATTTTACGAAACTGAGTGTGTGATTCCATATATGAGCTTCTGCGTTCATTAGCTCATCTATGTTTTCATGATCTTTGCCAACCAACTCCATTGAATTAATTTGATGAATTATAGTATATATTGATTGATGGATGAATGAACCAATATGGTGTAGATCACCTCTATATATTGGCAGGGAGAGTCCTGAGGAGGCAATGGTTTGGCCAATTCCTTTTTTTTTTTTTCAAATGTTTGACGGTGAAACGGAAACTACCACATTTATAATAATATAATAATAACAGCAACAACAACAACAACAACAACAATTGATGCATACCCTAGTTTGGTGCTGAAGGAAAAATTTAGTTTAATTAATAATATAATTATTATATTTGATATATAAATTTTAAGTCAGAAAATTATTAAAATAAAAAATAAAAAGAGTGTACTTATTTTTAATTTTACTTTTTAAAAAAACGAAATATTTAATTCAAATAAAAAATCTTGAAGTAATTTTAATAATAAATTTTATTTTATGAATTGAATTCTTGAAAAATCATACTACATATAATTTTATTTTATTCGTTCTCAAAATGGTGATTTAATTAACCCAATGCAGGCAGGTTGATGAAAGAAGCAAATATCAAATAACAATACTACCAACTGGGAAAAATTCTACTTATAAAAGATCTCAGATTAGAACAAAAAAAACCTAGCATGTATTAACTTGGATGCTCCTTCTCTTCTGTCCTTATTATATGACTAATTAATAATAATAATAATAATAATAATAATAATAATAATAATAATAATAATTATTATTATTATTATTATTATTATTATTATTATTATTATTATTATAATTATTATTATTATTATAATAATAATTATTATTATTATTATTATTATAATAATAATAATAATAATAATAATAATAATAATATCCTATCTTTTATAAATATATATATTGAGGGTATTTTGATTTTATATGGATGTTGCATTATATCTTGTACTCTTATTTTGTTTTTGAAATGATATTTAATTATAGTGTTATTTTTTCAAGTGCATATTGGAATTTCACTCTTTTACTTGTTCTATAAGACTATATAAGAAAAGTATTAATGATTGACTAATATGATGTTTTGATGATCCAATTATCTTTAATAAAATTACAAAATGATAGAGCCAAGTTTATAAATTCTCTAGTTATGAAAACTTATAAAAATATTATATCCAATTTTTTCACTTAAAAATAACTTTTTAATAAAAAATAATAAGTCATCATTTTGAGAAAAAATAAAATTAAATCATATATAGTATATTTTTCAAGAATTCAATTCATTAAAGAAAAATTGTTATTAAAACTTCAAGATTTTTATTTAAATTAAATATTTCATTTTTTACAGTAAAATTAAAAATAAGTACACTTCTTTATTTTCAGTTCTCTCGCTTTAACATTTATATATTATTAATTAAACTAAATTGTGCCATGTGATTTGTTCATATATATATAATAGGAAAAATCCTTGTTTTGCATCGGAATTTTTTTAATTAATCAAATAATGATATCTATTTTTATTATATAATTAAGATTTAATTTTTTTAATTAATATTGATAATTAACTGAAAAGATATAATATTATGAATTCTTTTTTTATTTATTTAAGATTATATAAAATTTTTAAAAATTAATGCTCATAATTAATTAAAAATATATTATTTAAAAGTCGCATATTATATTAAATTGTGATAATTTTTCATGGTAGATAATAAAATATGAAAAACTAAATTAAATAAAAATTTCATTCAATATAAAGTAGACTGTGATAATAAAATAAATATTACAAATAAAATTAATTTAATACTAATATAAGAAAAAAAATTTCAGACAAAAATACAGTTCACACTACATATATTTTTATTATGATCATTAAATAATTCGATTGATAGATACACTTTGGATAATATTCATAATAATAAATACATAATTAAATTTATCTAAATATTAATATATTATATAGCAAAGACATCATAATATTTTAAAATATTAATAGCTATAAAAAATAAGGTGGTGGATGAAAATATATCATCTATTAATAGATTTATTTATACTGTAGACCTACAATGTAGATACATTTAACTTTAATCTGTAAATATATACATAATTAATAATGAATTTGATTTTTTAATTTTATTATAATAATTATGGCATTTATTTAGGTTATTAATGATAGTTATATGTATTTAATGATTTAAACTGTAATACTTTTTTATTCTAATTATAAATTTATTGAATTAATAATAATCACTGAAAATAAATTTTTTATAAATTTTTTTAATGATAGGTTGTTAAATATTTAATTACATTATAATAATTAGCAACACTGAAATTAAAATTTTATTTTATTTAGATTATGAATTATATATAATTTTATTTTTAATATGATATGATAATAATTATAAAATTATTTTAATTATTTATGTTATAATTATTATATTTTATAAGAATAAAAAAATTAAAAAAAATGACGCCAAATTATATATATTTTAATATATTATAATAGAGAAAGATACACCAAATCTGTCGGGTTATATTAAAAAAAAGTATGTGTAAAATAAAGGGCAATTCAATAATAAAATATCCTTTCAAAGTCTGTGTGTAATTCATTGAAATAGTTATTTTAAAATTTTAAAATAAAGGGCAATTCGATAATAAAATATTCTTTCAAAGAAGTGACTCCATATGACTATATATATATATCAAAAAGTTCTTAAGAGAATTATGATAAAAAAAATTTATCCAGTCTTATAAGTTAATATCAACTTATAAATATTTAAAATTTTAAGTAACTATATATTTATTTATAAATATAGAAGCTTAATAAAGATATATATTTTGCTGCTGTTTATGTAATTTTTTTCGTTGTAATAATATTTATATAAATATTTATTTCAATAACTATCAAAATGTTAATAAGAATATATAATTAGTATTTCTATTTGTATTTTTTAATCTATCTTTTCTTTGATTTGGATATAATTAAAATAAAAAAAACTATAATTTTTAATTAAAAAATAGTAAACCAATCAATTTAAAAATTAAAAAAAAAGATATATCATTAATGAACAGTCAAAAAATGTTACAACTTATTATTAAAAAGTTTTATATATTATACCTAGTATTCATTGGGCCATCGAGAAAGATACACCAAACCTATTGGGTTATTAAAAAAAAAAAAGGTATGCGTGTAAAATAAAGGACAATTCAATAATAAAATATCCTTTCAACGTTAGCGTGTAATTCATTGAAATAGTTGTTTTATTATATATTGTATAATTTAAAAGAGAAGAGGAATTCACTGCAGATAAACAGTGAATTTTCCCTTATTTTTCCTATTTTGCCTACTCCTATCTAACTATTTTTTTTAGTTTTTTTTATCGATTTTTTTTTAAATTTTTAATGTAAACATTGATTTTCTCTCTTTTTTTCTATTTTATTCTTAAACCTTTTTTTTTGTCATTTTTTAAAATTTTTTAGTATAATTTAATATTTGAATAACTTCATTATAAATTTTTTATTTTTATTTTTATTTTTATTTTTAAAATTTAAATATAATTTAGTTCTTGAATTTATTCTCTTTTCCATTTTGCCCACCCCTATCTAATTTTTTTTTTAGTTTTTTTATCCATTCTTTTTTTTAGTTTTTGAAGTAAACAATAATTTTCTCTCTTTTTTTCTATTTTACTCTTAAATTTTATTATTTTTTTTATCAATTTTTTTAAACTTTTTAGTATAATTTAATACTTTAGTAACTTCATCATAAAATTTTTTATTTAATTTTTATTTTTAAAATTTAAATATAGTTTAGTTTTTAAATTTATATATATTTTATAATTTAAAAGAAAATAAAATTTACTGTATATAAGCAGTAAATATCTCGTTCTGTTTTCCATTTTACCCCTATACATATGCCCCCATATGTAACTGTTTTTTTGCCTTGCCCCAGTATTTCATTTAAATCAACCCGCGAGAATTGGACGTGTCAAATAGTCAACGTAGTCAACTAAAATTTTATTTTATTTATTTTCTTCTAGCCTTTGGTTGGATCTTCTATAATAAAATTAAAAAAAATAAAATAAAAAAATAATGAGAAGAGAATTTATATTTTTTATTTAATTATTTAATTTAATAATATTATTAATTTATATCTATCAATTCCTATAATAGAATAATATAAAATCATTCTAGATATACATTAGATTTGAGATTCTATACCGATTTTATTTTTTTTATATTATTATTTTTTACTATGTTATTCTTTATTAAAATATTTACTTTCTAGTCATTTTTACATCCTCTATTATGTTTATTACAATTTTTTATTTGCATATTTAAATTATATTTTTCTAAAATTTTTTAAAATTTGATTTTATAAGTTAATATTGAGACATAGCTTATTTAATTTTTTACACTATTGGTTTACTTCATCATTTAATCAAAGTAACATAAAAAAATGTGTAATTACTGAAGTTTGATTAATAATTTTTTTGGCCAATTGATTAATATGCTTTAGTTTACTCTTAAATTAAGTGTCAAAATTTAAGTTTAGTGTAACTTGAATTTGAGTATTTTTAAAGTTAAAAATGATTTAGTATCACATAATTAATAATATATTTAAATTAAACATATTAAAATTTAAAAATACTTATATATCAAATAATGGTGGGTACATTTCAAAAAAAAATAATGGTGGGTCTCATCATCCCCAAATATAAGAATAAAAAAATCGTATATATGATTTAACAATATTTAGGAATGTATTTTATAAAATTATACTCAATCAATCACTATACTACTTATTGAATAAACTAATGCTGAAAAATTAACACATTTACTCTACACATAAAATATATAAATATAAAAAAAATAATTTCTTAACAAAAAAGTTAATTTATAATTAAAAATAATTTTGTAATTTGATGAAATTAATAAATTTTTAATAAAAATAATTAAAATTTTAAATAAATTATTTTTAAATAAAATAATAATATATTATACAAATAATATAATTATAATACTTTATTAAAATATATAACACTTATTTTTATTTTTTAAGCAAAAAATAATAAAATGATATAATTTTAAGTTGCAATAAAGTTACGCCGTTTTAGTTAAATATGTTATAGTAGATTCTTGTGTCAACTAATTACACATTTGGTTTTAAGTCGTGTCAAAAATAAATCATGTAACACTTTATTATATCAATATAATATAAATTTAAAATTATTTATATTCACAAAACTAATGTTAAAAATTATAAAAAATCTCAAAGCGAAGCGAGAGTATTTTTTTTAGTACTAATTAAAGTTCATCAAGAGATCAGCACACCTCAACTAAATTTATTCCTGAAATCAAGCTCATGACAATTTTGATCTACCTGCAAATGATCTTTAATTTGGATGGTCAGCGATATAATTTTAAAATTCTTTCCCGTAATCTTTGCTGTGGAGGCAAAAATAAGAAAACAATTTTCCCTGTTACCAAATTAAATAGAACATAAACAAGGAGTATACTCTCCGGCTCATGAAGAATTCTATCTTTGCCTCCGTTTGTAGGGCAGAGATTTTTGGCCGAGGTAGGAATGAAGATGGTGATTGTCCCCGGTCTTATCACGTCCCATTGTCATCCTTATCCTTGTATTGCCACTCTTATGGTTCTTCCTACTATTGATCTACTACCGCTAATAATAATAATAATAATAGAAGTTAAGGGTGAGCATTAATCTAGTTCAGATGGATTTATTATATATTTTAATATGGTTAAATACTAAAAATTAAACCTATTTCAATTGAAATTATACAAATTTCGACCAGCCAATATATTTTCGAGTTCGATCGAGCTAATTCGAATTGTATAATATATATATTATATTTAATTTATACATATATAATATTTTATATATTTATGAGTCGAATTCGATAAGGTCGAGTTATATAATGTATATTATAAATATATATAATATATATTTTTCAGTCGAGTTTGGATTAAAAAGGAAAAATAAATTTTTACACAACCAAACCTGAATTTTTTTAAAAAAACATAAACTGATTCACCTAAATAAACACCATAGGTCGGATTCATAAAATTTGCACACTTCTTGTAGAAGTCAAGAAAAAAAAAATAAAAATAACTAATGAAGTGCTCAGTTTTTTTTAATCAGAAGAAGGAGATATCATTAAACATAAATAAGAAATACACAAACCCAAATTAGGCTAGACCAAATCCACCTGGGGCTGGAAGAACAGAACAAGATCAAACAACAACAATCAAAATAGAACAAAAACCAACACCAACCAAAACAAAAGGAAACAACACTTATTCTCAACAATCTCTTTGGCTGTAAAACACATATATATTAATGTGAAAACCTCTAACAACGGCCACCAGAGAACTAGAAAAAGGGCAATAGTTGTAACATCTAACAGAGCTTTGGATGTTCGGCTAATGTTTGATAAAAATTCAAGGATTTGTGTTGGGTTTTAGAAATAAAAGTGGTCAGATTGGTTTGACAATAAAGACTACAAAATAACTGAGGATAAGAGCAAAACTAATAAAAAATTCATGGCTAATGGAAGACTAATATGCCAACTTGGAAGGATAATTAAAAGTATTTTATTATATTATAATAACTAATTTTAGTTTTACGAAATAAAAAAATCTAAGTAATTTTTTAAAAAATATATATTATAGATAATTTTCATTCAATTTTTTTTAAAAATTTTGGATATGGTCTACATGTTGAAAAATACCAACCATTTGGTATTATTTTGACTATGTAAAATAAAAAATAATAATAATAAATGGTTGTTGGCCTAATTAAGTTAGGCCAACAACCTCATGGGAAGGCCTATATATATGGCCTTCCCCTTCTTCTTCAAAACACACAAATTAAGAGAAAAAAAAACATTAGTGAATTGTGAGAGAGAGAGAATTATTTGGGGAGTGACAAAATAGTGAAGTAGTTTAATTTTAGGAGTGTTTGGGAAACACTTGAATGCCATTATTTTGGGTTTATCTCAATTATAATAATTGTACCTCTAGAAATATTTCTAGAGAAGTCTCTCTTGTAAGCCTACTATTTTTAATAGTGGAAGAATATTTTTCGGAGTTTGTCCCGTGGACGTAGCCCAAAGTAAAAGGGTGAACCACGTTAAATTCGGTGTGTTATTTTGTCTCAGTTTTATAACTATTATCAAGGGTAGTTGTTTTGTTATATTGTGCTATTAATTATCCGAGTGAAATTCTGTCTAAGGAGACTGGGTTTTAAGCGGGACCGCCTGTGACCCCTTCAGCCTTTCCTGGGAATTTTCTTGGTATTTATTTTTAGTACAATATTTCATACACTATTTACTTGTATAATAGTAAGTAATTTGCGTGCTATTTACTTCCGCTGCACAACAAGTGGTATCAGAGCTGTGGTTCAAGCACACAGTATTGGAGTTAACCTCTTTGTATTAAAGAGATGGAGACAAAGATAAACAAGATGATCAGCCTAAATGGCTCGAATTACCACATATGGAGAAACAAGATGAAGGATCTCCTATTTGTGACGAAAATGCATTTGCCTGTATTCACCACATCAAAACCTGATGATAAATCAGATGAAGACTGGAAGTTCGAGCATGAGCAAGTGTGTGGTTTTATCCGACAGTTTGTCGAAGACAATGTGTATAATCACATTTGTAAAGAGACTCATGCTAAATCCCTATGGGAGAAGCTTGAAAAGTTATATGCTTCTAAAACAGGGAACAACAAGTTGCTCTATTTGACTAAACTGGTCAAAATTAGTTACCGAGAAGGTACATCTTTGGCGAATCACTTGAATGAATTTCAAGGTTTTGTGGACCAGTTGTCAGGAATGGGCATAAAATTTGATGATGAGGTACTCAGTCTTTTACTACTTTCCTCTTTGCCAGAGTCTTGGGAGACTTTGAAGATTTCCATCACTAATTCAGCAGTCGATGGTATTGTTAGTTTGGAATCCGTCAAGAGTTCAATTATGAATGAAGAGATGAGAAGGAGATCTCAAAATTCAGTATCTACATCTCAACCAGATGTTCTGGTTACTGATTCTAGAGGGAGGAGCAAGTTCAGGAGTTCAAATACCAGAGATAAAAGTCGAGGAAAATCAAACAAATATGCAAATGTTGAATGCCATCACTGTAAAAAGAAGGGACATATCAAGAAATTCTGTCGAAAGTTCAAACAGGAGAAGAACAAAGGCAAAGAGATTAAGCGAGATGATAGCAGTGATGATGAACGAGAAACCATGGCTGCCACCATTGAAGAATTTCATGTTATTTTTATGATAATGATGTGAATATTGCATCCAGTGAATTGGACTGGGTAGGTGATAGTGGTGCCACCATTCATGCCACATCACATAAAGAATTTTTCTCAACATATAAACAAGGAGATTTTGGTGTTGTCAAAATGGGAGACAAGGGTATAGCCAAGATCATCGGCAGAGGTGATATTTGTTTAAAGACAAAAAATGGGATGAGATTATTTTTGAAAGATGTCAGACATGTTCCCAACCTTCGACTAAACCTGATTTCCATTGGTATGCTTGATGATGAAGGTTTCAGTAGTACTTTCAAGGATGGTCAATGGAAACTTACTAAAGGCTCCTTGGTATATGGAAAAGGTAAAAAGTGCTCCAAGCTATATGTGATGCAAGCAAAGCTCTCCGGTGATTCTGTGAATGCAGTGGAGAAAGAAAATATGACTGAATTATGGCATAGAAGACTCAGTCATATGGGCGAGAAAGGGATGGCACAATTGGTAAAGAAGAATGTATTATCTGGAGTTGATAAAGTGGATTTGAAGAAATGTGCTGACTGTCTGGCTGGAAAACAAAACAGAGTTGCTTTCAAAGGTTCCACTCCTTCCAGAATGAAGAATGTATTGGATCTGATTCACTCAGATCTGTGTGGACCAATGTCAAAGTCACTTGGTGGTGCTCAATACTTTGTGACTTTCATTGATGATCATTCAAGGAAAATGTGGGTATATACTTTGAAGTCAAAAGACCAAGTAATAGACGTGTTCAAGCAATTTCATGCCTTAGTTGAAAGGGAGACTGGGAAGAAGTTAAAATGCATTTGGACAGACAATGGTGGAGAATACATGGGATCATTTGATACCTACTGCAAGGAGCATGGTATCCGACATCAAACAACACCTCCAAAAACGCCGCAATTGAACGGTTTAGCGGAGAGGATGAACAGGACTTTGATGGAGAGAGTTAGATGTTTACTATCACATTCAAAGTTGCCTAAGATTTTTTGGGGTGAAGCTCTATACTCAGTAGTACATGTACTCAATTTTTCACCCTGTGTTCCTCTTCAATATAATACACCAGAAAAGGTATGGTCAAGAAAGGATGTTTCCTATAATCATTTAAAGGTGTTTGGTTGCAAAGCTTTTGTGCACATTCCTAAGGATGAGAGGTCAAAGCTTGATGTCAAGACACGTGAATGTGTATTTATTGGTTATGGTCAAGATCATGATCAGCTTGGCTATAGATTTTATGATCCAGTTCAGAAAAAGCTTCTTAGAAGTCGTGATGCCATATTTGTTGAAGATCAAACCATTGAAGACATTAACAAAGTGAAAAGGGATATTCTCGAATCCAATGGTGATTCAACAAACTTAAAGCTAGTTCCTCCACAGGCGGTGCCAAGACAAGTTGGAAATGAAATCCAAAATCGTCAGCCAGAAAATGCTGACATCGATGCTCCTACAGAGGTCCAATCGGATGATGATGAGGACCAGATTGAAAATCAGCCACCACCACCAGTAGAAGTTCCTCAGGTTCCATTGAGAAGATCTATTAGAACTCGACAACCTTCTACTAGATACTCGGATGATCAGTACGTGTTACTCACTGATGGGGGAGAACCTGAGGATTACCAAGAAGCTATGGCAGATGAGAAGAGGAAGAAATGGATTGAAGCCATGCAAGATGAGATAAAATCTTTGCATGATAATAAAACTTTTGAGCTTGTGAAGTTGCCAACAGGCAAGGGGGCTTTGAAGAATAAATGGGTGTTCAGGATAAAGCATGATGAACACAGTTCCCAGCCACGATTCAAAGCCAGATTAGTTGTTAAGGGATTCAGCCAAAGGAAAGGGATTGACTTTGATGAGATTTTTTCACCAGTGGTGAAGATGACATCCATTCGTACAGTACTGGGATTAGCTGCAAGTCTCAACTTGGAGATTGAGCAGATGGATGTAAAGACTGCCTTCCTTCATGGTGACTTGGAGGAAGAGATATACATGGAACAACCAGAGGGTTTCAAAGAAAAAGGAAAAGAGGATTATATTTGCAAGTTAAAGAAAAGCTTGTATGGCTTGAAGCAGGCACCAAGACAGTGGTACAAGAAGTTTGAGTCAGTTATGGGGGAGCAAGGCTACAAAAAGACCTCTTCAGATCACTGTGTATTTGTGAAGAAATTCTCTGATGATGATTTTATAATTCTCTTACTCTATGTGGATGACATGTTAATCGTTGGCCAGAACATTTCCAAAATTAACAATCTGAAGAAGCAGTTAAGCAAGTCTTTTGCTATGAAAGACTTAGGGCCAGCAGCACAAATTCTTGGCATGAAGATAATCAGAGATAGAGGCACCAAGAAATTGTGGTTGTCACAGGAGAAGTATATTAAGAAAGTACTTCAAAGGTTTAATATGGACAAGGCTAAAGCGGTTAGTTGTCCTCTTGCTAACCACTTTAAATTAACTTCAAAACAATGTCCTTCCACAGATAAAGAGAAAGAAGAGATGGATAGAGTTCCATATGCTTCAGCAGTTGGCAGTTTGATGTATGCCATGGTATGTACACGGCCAGATATTGCTCACTCAGTGGGAGTAGTAAGTCGGTTCCTTTCTAATCCTGGCAAGGAATATTGGGCTGCTGTGAAATGGATTCTCAGATATCTCTGTGGTACTTCCAAAATATGTTTATGTTTTGGTGATGGTAAACCTGTGTTAATTGGCTACACAGATGCAGATATGGCAGGCGATGTTGACTCAAGAAAGTCTACATCAGGTTATTTTATTTCATTTGCAGGGGGAGCCGTGTCATGGCAATCAAGGTTGCAAAAGTGTGTTGCCCTCTCAACAACTGAAGCAGAATTTATTGCTGCAACTGAAGCTTGCAAAGAGCTCTTGTGGATGAAAAAGTTCTTAGATGAACTTGGATTTCAGCAGGATAGATATTCACTTTATTGTGATAGTCAGAGCGCTATCCACCTTGGGAAGAATTCCTCCTTTCACTCAAGATCAAAGCATATTGATGTGAGATACCACTGGATCAGAGATGTGTTGGAGAAAAAGCTTTTACAGCTTGAAAAGATTCATACTGAAGAAAATGGTGCAGACATGTTAACAAAGATTCTACCAAGGGAAAAGTTTGAGTTTTGTCGATCATCTACAGGAATGACAGTTAATTTATATGGTTGGTAGGGGGAGATTTGTTGAAAAATACCAACCATTTGGTATTATTTTGACTATGTAAAATAAAAAATAATAATAATAAATGGTTGTTGGCCTAATTAAGTTAGGCCAACAACCTCATGGGAAGGCCTATATATATGGCCTTCCCCTTCTTCTTCAAAACACACAAATTAAGAGAAAAAAAAACATTAGTGAATTGTGAGAGAGAGAGAATTATTTGGGGAGTGACAAAATAGTGAAGTAGTTTAATTTTAGGAGTGTTTGGGAAACACTTGAATGCCATTATTTTGGGTTTATCTCAATTATAATAATTGTACCTCTAGAAATATTTCTAGAGAAGTCTCTCTTGTAAGCCTACTATTTTTAATAGTGGAAGAATATTTTTCGGAGTTTGTCCCGTGGACGTAGCCCAAAGTAAAAGGGTGAACCACGTTAAATTCGGTGTGTTATTTTGTCTCAGTTTTATAACTATTATCAAGGGTAGTTGTTTTGTTATATTGTGCTATTAATTATCCGAGTGAAATTCTGTCTAAGGAGACTGGGTTTTAAGCGGGACCGCCTGTGACCCCTTCAGCCTTTCCTGGGAATTTTCTTGGTATTTATTTTTAGTACAATATTTCATACACTATTTACTTGTATAATAGTAAGTAATTTGCGTGCTATTTACTTCCGCTGCACAACACTACAATCACCCCATGTCTTTATTGATAAGAATCTGCCTCTACATAAGACCTTGCTCGAAATTAATTATACGAATTTTTTCAAGCAAATTTTAGTTTATATTCATGATATCATGATTAATTTGCAAAAGTTCATTATTTTGTTTAATGACAAAAAGACATGATATTAATTTAAAATATTTTTTAAAACATAGCTCTCGATATTAATTTGCAAGAGCATATTCCATACGTGAAAAGTTGAGAAAAATTTTTCTAACAAGTTTTGATCAGTAATATTCTCACTATAAAATTTTAGCTGAGAAGTAATCTTAAAAATATCAGAATTATGTTCACTAACAGTTTTAAAATTATGCAATTGCAAGTAAATTCAATCACAATGAACTTTTGAAAGAATAACTGTTATTTTTTTATTAAATATTTCTTTTAAATTTTGCCAAAGTTTAAAGTGGTCTTTTACTGTTAAATATCTAGCTTTTAATGATTTATGAAAATAATGACGAAAGAATATCATTGATATTGTGAGATCCAGCAAGGATGAGTCATTTTCTTCTTAAATTATATGTTCACGATTCATAGCATCAAGATGAATCTAAGCTTCAAGAGTCCAAGGTAAATAATTATTTTTCGATATGTCAAGTACAACAAACTCTAGTTTTATAAGATTTGATATCATGTAGATCACTAAAAAAAATAAAAATTAAGTTACTAATATGTTATTTTTAATAATAAATTAATAATTATATTATATAAAAGTAATTATAATATTATATATAATTAGATCAAGCTAAATTTAATGAAAATAAATTATATAATAATATAAATTATATAATAACTTTTCACATTAATATATATGTGCAAATAAGAGTAATATATAATTAAATAAACATCAATATTTATGCAGAGAATGAAAATAGACAATGTATTGCTAAATAACAATAAAAACTAAAAATTTCTAAAATACATAAAATTATATGAAATAAAAAACAAATCAAATTTATAAAATGTATATGTACTAAATATGTATTTGGATATGAACTACTTCCCCTGACTAAATTTTCAAGATGCATATGAAATTATTAAAGTAATTAATAACTATTTAAATTCTAGAAGCGCATATGTATATCATATTGAGAAGAATTATCATATAATTCATATAAATGAAACCTTAAAAAATATATGAAAAACATCTCATAAGAAAAGTAAATATGCAATAAATAATACAACTATTTTTAATATCTTAAAAATGCAACAATTGTCAACAAATTCTTGATAATAAGAAATGTAATAAAATTAATATTATTTTTTAAAAAAGATCAAACGAAAATGTATATCTTATTCTTAATTCATATAATAACATGACATGGAAAAATTCATGCAATCATATATTACAAACATGATATATAAGAAAAAAAATTAATATAATAACATATTTCAATTTTAGTGTAAACAACGTATTAGTATCAATTACCTTTAATAGAATAAAAATGAAACTATCATAGAACAAATGATACAGAGCATATTCGTGATGATAATATGCTATATAATTAATGATAAAATTATAGATAATTAAAAAATAAAGAATAAAAACTAATTATCTTAAGAAGCAATTTAGAGAAAAAAATTTATATATTTCTCACTTTTTTTTATTCATACATCAAATACCTTATAACTCCTCTATTTATAGAATTAAAAATTAAATAAAATATTACATATTAATTTTTAAAATAATAATAAAAATAAAATAATTAAATAATTAAAAAGAATATATAAAATGATTAAAAAATAAGAAGAAATATCTACCATTAATATCTTCAATAATTCATAATAAATAATTCATTTTTAAATAGTACAAACAATACAATAAGTCTCCATGCTTGGCATTTATATATATTTTTTAAAAAGCTTTCCAAAGGGAAATTTGTACTTAATAATTATTAAATTCGTTCTCAGTCCAAATAATTAAAAATAATAACATATTTGACAATTTGGGATTAGATTTTGTAGAACACTTTAAATTTTAATATAAATTAGGATTTTTTACAGATTTGCTGAATTGACAAAAATTATTATATTAAGTATTAATTCTTGCTTCAGAAAAAATGTGTAGCATTTTATTAATTTAGATGAAGTAACTTTCCTTTCCCCGCTAAGTTGTCCAAACAATATTCTATCAAAAAGAAAAAAAAAAAAGTGGTCCAAATAATAGTAAGGCCATCGGCATAGTTGAAGTTAAGAAAATTAAATAAATATATATATTGAATATTGGTATAGGAAGGAGTGAATCAATTACAGGTTTATGTCTAGGAAATATGCAGTTTACTATTAAATTGTGTCTCAATATGCAAATATTGTCAAATAAGGAAGTGAGCTCATTATCTATCAGACTATTACTTTAGTTTTATTACAGAATTTGTTTTGTTTGTTACTTACGGCGGATATATATATATCTTATAACTTACTATATAATTCTCCTTTATATTTTTTATTCTTCTGTTTTTATTTAGTTTAGTACTATTTTTATTTATTATCATAATATTTTTTTAGGAAAAATAAAATTTATTTAGCATGAAAAACCCTTCCTAAGATGCCCATCCCAACAACCATTATGAGCATTTAGCGATTTTTTTGATAGGAAATATTTATTATGAGCATTTAGCGATTTTTTTGATAGGAAATATTTATTTTACTACCCTTGCCAATAGGCAAGCCCATTACACCCACACCTAAAAACTCCATAAAACCATATAAAAAACCTAATACATCCGATAATGTGCTTTTAGCAACTGAGCATTTAGCGATAGAATGAGCTATCTCATTAGTACTTGGGGTTAATTATATAATTACTCCCTAAAATTTTATAATTTTTTCAAAATCTATGAACTACTATTTATCATTTAAAAATTTTTAAATTTTAATGTTGTCAATTAAATTCATGAACTTTAATTTATCAATGAACAATCTCTTAATTTAAAATATTATACTAATTAAATCTTTGAATCTGGTTTTCATCCACCGAAAAATGAAATCAGAGAATAGAATGTAGAGAATGAGATTAGAGAATGAAATAACATTTGGGAGCTTTGATTTGAATTTAATTTTTAAAAAGTCGACAGTGTTTTTTAATTTTAAATTAATGTTTGAAAGGAGAAGAACAAAATGTGAATCTTGAAAGATTAGATAAATAGGGAGGAAGTTAGTTAGATTGGTTTGAGTTATAATTAATAAAGAGTAAATGTAAGAAATAAATTATTTTAGCACTATAAATATTAAATTATGATGACTCTTCCATTAGATAATGAAATATAAAGAATTAAATTAAAATAAAAATTTTATTTGATGTAGAGGTAGACTATGAAAATAAAATAAAATAAATATTACAAATAAAATTAATTTAATACAAATATAAAAAAGTTTTAGACGAAAATATATCACACTGGCATATTTTTATTGATATCACTAAATAATTTAATTAATAGATATGACATATATAATATTCATAAAAATAAATACATACTTAAATATACTTAAATATTGACATATTATATAACAAAGATACCATAATATTTTAAATTACTAATAGAGGTAAAAAAAAAAGATGGTAGATAAAAATATATCACATATTGGATACACTTGTATTGTGAACCTATAGTATAAATACATTCAACTTTAATCTATACATATATACATAATAAATAAATAATTTTAATTTTTTCAATTTAATTATATTAATTATGATATTTTTTTAGTTTATCAATTAATTATTTAAATTATAATAATGGTGTAATGATTTTTTTATCCCAATTACAGATTTATTAAATTAATAATAATCACTAAAAATAAATTTTTATATAAATTTTTATTTAATGATGGGTTGTTAAATATTTAATTAAATTATAATAATTAATATGATTAGAATAAAAATTTTAGTTTATTTATATTAGGGGCTATATATAATTCTGCTTTTAGTATAGTAAAAGTATGTGTAAAATAAAGGGCAATTCAATAATAAAATATCCTTCCAACGAAGTCACTGCATATAACTGTGTGTGTATATATATACCAAATATTATTAAGAGAATGTTTGGCCATAAAAAAAAAATAGCTTATAAATATTAAATGTTATAAGTTCATATCAACTTATAAATATTTAAAATTTTAAGCAGTACATATATATATATATATTTTTATGCATTTTGAAAACTTAATAAAGATATCTATATATATATTATGTTACTGTTTATATTATTTTTATGTTAATATTAATAAAAATATATAATTATTATTTCTATTTGTATTACAAGTTGTATTTTTTAATAGATCTTTTCTTTGATTAGGATATAATTAGAATAATAAAACTATTTAATTAAAAAATAGTAAACCAATCAATTAAAAAATAGTAAACCAATCAATTAAAAAATTTTAAAAAAAGATGTATCATTAATGAACAATTCAAAAAATTTTACAATTTGTTATTAAAATTTTTTATATATTATACCTAGAAAGTAGATAGATAGATAATTACAATAAATAAATATTAATGGGGCCATAGAGAAAGATACACCAAATCTATGGGGTTTTAAAAAAAAGTTTGTGTCAAATAAAGGGCAATCCGATAATAAAATATCCTTTCAACGTCAGTGTGTAATTCATTGAAATAGTCATTTTATTATAGTAATTAAAGTTCATCAAGAGGTCAGCACATCTCAACTAATTTTCCTCCTGAAAATTCTCTTCTCATGACAATTTTGACCTACATGCAAATGATCTTTAATTTGGATGGGATACAATATGGTTTTAAAATTCTTCCCTGTTGAGGCAAAGATGAGAAGAAAATTTTCCCCATTGATCAAAATAGAGCAGAGATTTCTGACTCGTTTGTCGAGCAAAGATTTCTTGCTAAGGTAAGAACGATGTTGGAGATTATCCCTCGGTCTTGCCACGTCCCATCGCCATCCTTACCCTTCTACTGTTCCTCCTCTTCCTGCTTCTCCTCCTACTTTTGCTACTAGTTGTGTTATTATTCCAACTACTTATCCTACTGCTATTAAAACTACTGCTCCTATTGCTAGTCCTACTCCTACGGCTGCTGTTAATAATAATAATAATAGAAATTTGAGGTCAGAATATATTTTAATTTAATTAAATATTAAAAAATTTATTTTATTTTAATAAAAATTATATATATTTTTTATTGATTAATATATTTTTAAATTGGATAAGGTTAAATTAAATTGTAAAATATATATTATATATATAATATTATATATTTATGGGTCAAATTTGATTATGTCAAGTTATATAATTTATATTATAAATATATAATATATATATGTAAAATAAATCTTCACCTAATTAAATTTAAAATTTTTTTAAAATATAAACTGAATATATTATAAAACGAATAAATTTGACTAAAATTTATTTCATTTGATCGGGTTAATAAAATTTGGACACCCCCTGCGGAAGTTAAAGAAAAAATAAAAATAACTAATGAAGGGCTCTTTTTTTTTCAGAAGAAAGAGATATCATTAAACATAAATAAGAAATACATAAACCTGGATTAGGCTAGAAAAAATCCAACTGGGGCTAGAAGAACAGAACAAGATAAAACAACCACCACCAAAACAGAATAAAAACTAACAGCAACCGGATCAAAAGGAAACAAACTTGTTCTCAACAATCTTTTTGGCTGTAAAACGCATATATATCAGTATGAAACCCTCTAACAACGGCCACCAGAGAACTAGAAAGAAGGGCAATAGTTGTTAGCATCCAACAGAGTTTTAGATGTTGGGCTTCATATGTTTGATAAAAATTCAAGGATTTCTGTTGGGCTTTAGAAATAAAAATGGTCAGATTGATTTGACAATAAAGACTATAAAATAACTGAGGATAAGAGCAAAACTAATCAAATATTCATGGCTAATGGAAGATTAATATGCCAACTTGGAAACATGGCTTTAAAAACATGTTTAAAAACTTGGAAACATGGCTTTAAAAACAAGATTTATAGGTTGGGAATAGTTAGCGTGTTAGAAATCCACAAGGGTGTTTTCTTTGTATTGAGCTTGCTATTGGGATTTTTTCACATGAGCTGTTCAGGTTTCGATATGTACTGGTATATGAGGGATATCTATTAGGCTTGAGTAAATTGCCTCAATAATTCATGTTTTTCCCCATTCCGCATTATTAATAATAAAATACTTTTTTATCAAAAAAAAAAAAGCCAACTTGGAAGGATAATTAAAAGTATTTTATTATATAATAATAACTAATTTTAGTTTTGTGAAGTAAAAAAAATGTAAGTAAAATTTTTTTAAAAAATATATTATAGACAATTTTCATTCAATTTTTTTTTTAAATTTTGGATGGTCTATAATCACCCCGTGTCTTTATTGATAAGAATCTGCCTCTACATAAGACCTTGCTCGAAATTAATAATACAAATTTTTTAAAGTGAATTTTAGTTTTCATTCATGGTATTATGATCAATTTTATTCCTTTTATTTAACTTTATCCACTTTGTATTTAAATCCATTATTTTAAGTGAATTAGTCTTTTGAAATTAAATTTATACGAGTACTTAAATGTTTGTATTTTGACATTAAATTGGTGCATTTTTCATATCAATCTAACTATATCTTATAATTGGAGATGGCATAAAGATATTAATTTAATTGCATTAGAAGTTAATCAGATAGATTGATAATGAAAAAAAATTATAGGAAAAATTTAACCCTCCACCATTATTTATAATTTTTTTATATTTTATTAGGGTTATTTTATAAAAATATATAATAAACTCAAAATAAACCCATAATAAACTTACAAAAATTGTTATATATATATAATAAACTCATAATAAACTATGTAAATCTAATAAATTGATAAACAAATCATAAATTCTTATAAATTTGAATATATTTTAAAAATCTGGTAAATTTGAAATTTTTTTATTTTTTCTAGTATTTTTTGTCAAAAGTCCAAAATTATATCATATTAAATATGATAGATTTCACAATTATTAAATATTAATATTATGAAGCCACTCCATATAACTATGTAATTTTGAGAGAAAATGTCACAAGATACGCACACACACACACACACACACACAACCATAAAATGGCATAGGTCAATTTAATCCAAAAAAAATTTATTTCAAACATCAACCCAATTGCAATCATAAAAAACCAAAAATTCTCACATTTTAATTATTAATACAAACAAAAGTTTATTTGATTATATTATTATCCGAAATTATTAAATATTTATCTTATAATAATTAATTTAAAGTTTATAAATTGGTTTTACCAGCTTCATAAGCTTTTCTAATAATAATAATAATAATAATAATCAAGCATACAAATGTCTTTAGTCAAGGATAAACTACAATGAGAGATCAAGGGCCGAAGGCTGGATATATCTTATAGTCACTAAATCCAGCATCAAAGAATAGTCTTTCCCATTCTTCTTCATGACACATTAGGTTATGTTTGGATGATGATTAACAATTATTTTATAAGGTATGGTATCATTTAATTTTCTGTTTATTTTTTACTTCCATTTTCATGATATAGTTTTTTTTATTTTTAATTTGTTGTCTCAATTCACAATTTATTTTGAAATTACATGAAAGATGAAATAACAAAATAAAAGAAAAAAAATAGAAAAGTTTATGTGGTTTGATATATAAGCCTATGTCCACAGATAAAGAGAAGTAAAATTTACTAATTAATTTAGAGAGATATATAAAAATTAAGAAAAGGAGAAATATTGAAACTTTTGACCTAAATTCATCTAATGTGTTCACCAGTGCTCTCAAAAGATTGGAATTATAACATTTTCAACTAATTCTCTCTAATACACTAGCCTTACTCAAATATTAGGAAAATTTTAATTACAAATTTTCACAAAAGCTCTAAGAACTTATTGTATAATACTCCTATTTATAATGTTACTAATCCTTACTCAATAAATATTTTCAATCCATTAGAAATAGCATTAGAATAAAAATTCTATTTTATTTAGGAAATATTTCTAGCATATAAAATAGAAAAAAGTCTCTTTCCAAGTCCCATTAGAATTTTGAGTTATAATTCTAACAATATTCACCTTGACTTAAAACCTCCACCTTGTCAACAATTCCAACAATCTCCACCTTGCACCAAATTGAACAATTATATAATCTTTAAAATTTTAAAGTCTTCAATTGTCAAACTTTCAACAAGTTTGTAGATTTTTTTTCACATTTTCCACTAAAGCCTTTAAATCTTTAAGAATTTTTCTCCACATTTTTTAAGCTCTCAATAGTTTAATCTTCTCAATATCAAATTTATCGTAAACATAAATAATCCCAAATATTTAACCAAGATTTGATACCATTGTTAGCTCTGATATTACCTGTTAAGATCAATTTGTAATTTATTTTGGAATTATGCAAAAGAATGTGATGATAAATAAAAGAAAAAAAAATAGAGAAGACGATGCATTTATATGATTCAACATAAGTCTATATTCACAGGCAAAAGGGACTAAAATTCACCAAAGCAATTAAAGAGTTATACCAAATTTAGGAAAGGAAATGATACACTCAAATTCACTCAATGCGCCCACCACATTCAAAAATTGGATTGGAATTAGACACTCTTAACCGATTCTCTCTAATACAAAATAATTAGTTTAGTGCAAAAGCCCATAACTCAAATATTAGACAAAAATGAATTACATATTTGTACAAAAGCTGAAAAACCTCTCCTATAATACTTCTATATTTATAATGTTATCCACTACTGATCCTAATTCAAGAAAAATGCTCACTCAATTAGAATAACATTAAAATAAAAAATCTACTTTATATGAGAAATAAGTATACACCTAATTTAGGAATATACTTTATTTGAAAAAAGAGTTTTTCCTATCTTGTTTGTCGAAAATATTCCTAAATTAGGTGTATACTATTTTCAAAAAGTATACACCTAATTTAGGAATATTTTCGACATACAAGATAGGAAAAACTCTTTTTTCAAATCCCATTAGGATTTGAGTCAAAATTCTGACACTATGAATTTTAGTAAGTTTCTTAAATAACCGATTTAGTGGTTTTTGTGATTTCAAAATTTTTATCTTTTAAAAATATTTTCAATAATGTTTTTTAAATAATCAAATATATTCTCATAATCTATTATTTATTTCCATAACCTATTAAAATTTTGCAAAATACAATATGCAAATAAAAAAATTTTACTTAACCATATCATAACATACTATCAAAATGATATTATAGAGGAAACGATTTAGAATACGTGAGCACTAAATTTTAATTATATCCTAATTTTATTTTATTAAGTCAGAAGAAATGATTTAGAATGCGTGAGCACTAACTACACATTGAATCTTATTTAAATAAAAATAAATCCGACCAGCTAACATAGACTATCTTAGCTAACAAACAACTCTGCAATATTTCAATAACCTTTTCAAGACCAAATGGATCAGATTGTGTTGTTATTCCATGCAAGGTCTTCTCATCTTGTTGGACTATCTTTTGGTTTAAATTTATTAGCCCTAAGTCTCCTTGATCACACAAAATCTCTTTTTTAATTTTGAAATCATTGCAAGGATTTACAACCTTATCAGTCCATGATTTGCGGGTCTCCCTATAACTTCTTTGATCCTTACAATTTATGTTGTGAAGCAGTACATTATTGTTATACGGGGACGGACCTAGGGGGTCGGAGAGGGGTCGCCGACGTTCACGGAGGGCTTGCTACATTTGCAGACAAGGAAAGGGGGAAGAAGACAGAGGAGAGGAGAGAGAGGAGAAGAGAGGGGAGAGAGGAGAGGAGAGGGGAGGAGACTAGCGACCAGATTTTTCCCCCCTTGGCTAATGTGCTGGATTCACCACTGTTGCTATCACCATCCCGCAAACTGTGTTAGGGTTAAATGCACAGTTTTTTTTTTTTTTTTATAGAAATTAATATATTATTGATTAAAAAGGAGAAACAAAAAATATGGGATGAAAACTATCCAAAGAGAATCAAGCCTGATACAAGCCTGACCTAAACATCCTAGTAAGAAACCCCCTAGAGTTCTCAATAGAAGATGGTAAGGCGCATTTAGCACCAAACAATAGATGAAGTGGAAGCATAAATCAACACCCGATACAAACACATTTCCCAGGCTGTAGATGAAACAAAACCTCAAGTGCAGCAAGGATCCAGAGCAGGCGAGACAAGCCTGTGTTAGCTTTAGAACGCGGCTAAACTCGAGAGCAAAAAAAAAAACAGCAAACGCCACAACAAGAACAAGAACACAACAGCAGCAAGAGCAGCCACCAAACAACAGCAAACACAAAAGGGCTTTAAAAACACAACAAGAATACAACAACAAACACCTTAAAAGCATGCCCATCCGAGAGATATGCGAGAAAGGTTGGAACATACTCCAATCAAGACAGCCTCCAAACTCGCAACTCTTAAGACGGAGCTTCCACCAACCAAGCCTCCAAATTGGTATCCCTTCAGACTCCAGACTTAGCTAGCGAGTCGACCACAAAGTTAGATTCACGAGGGCCACAAGGATTCAGAGCAGGGTTAAAGGCATAGTTTGGTTCAAAAATAATGAAGAACCACTTTGGACATTGACCTGGTAAAGAGATCAGAAACTTTATTATCAGTAGAGATATTTACATAGCGGAAGTTTACGACACGTTCAGGCCACCATGGAAGAGTACCCAACGAGCTTTCCAACGCCACCTGTCTTATCATGAATGACCGTCGTATGATGACTCATGTGTCGTCTGAATATAGTGCTGGTGTGACTTTTCGAACAAGTTTTCGCCACTTTCTGATCTCTTTTTTCATCCATTTGAGTATTTTTTAGACTTTATCGTTATAAGCTTCGATTTGATATATTATTTGCAAATTATAGATTAATTAAATTTTTGATTAATAAAGAATTTAGGATTTAATTGAAATTTTTGATATAATATTATGACTAATTGGAGGCAATTAAAGAAAAATAAATTATGAATAATAATAAATAGTTAATTTAATAAGAATTGGTTAAAAATGGATGAAATTAGAAGTGATAATATTAATTAATTGATGATATTTAAAAGAAAATTTAGAATAAAAAGATAATTAAATATTGAAAATAAATAGATAGTAAATATATGAATAATTTGAAAATATTAATATAAAGGATAATCAAAATAAAATTAAATAATTGAGTTATAAATATTTATTAGTAAATAGTAGAACAAATTACTTATATATATATATATTGAATTGATGAATCTATAAATTAATAGTTAGTTGTTAGTTAGTAAATTTAAATTTATCATTAAATTATATTTAAAAATATTTGTTAATATATATATAGTTGTTAATTGATTAATTAACTGTAATTAGAATGGATATAAGTACATATATATTTTTTTATATAAAATGATTATTGTTTATTATTTATTATTTAAACTGCAGAGGGAAACACAAGATCTTAAACCCAATATTACAACGATTTAAAGACCCCGAAAACCAATCTAAAAATCAACCTTTGCTCCTATTGAGACAGCAGGTACCATAAACAGAATAAGATATCAAAACTCAAGTTAAAATAAGTACATATATATGTACTTATATATGTATATATGTATATAAGTACATATATATATGTGTTGACTTTAGAATAAAAATATTTATGGTTAAGACAAGTTAAAATTTTGAATTTTAAAATTTATTTGTAATTTACAGGATAAATTAATTTTATTTAAATATAAAGATATGAGTAAATATATATGGAATTAAGAAATTAATTGCAAAGTAATAAGTAGATAGTTTGTTAATTAAATTATATTGAATACTACTATTAAATTATTATTTATATTAGGGTTATTATTAACAAATTGAATTAAGTTAATTAAATTATTTATAAATTAAATTGAGTTAATTAATTAGTAAATGATCAGATTAGGTAGTAAACATAATATAATTAAAAATCATAGAAACTCATAAAACTCATTATTTAATTAAAATTTGTATTGCTATAACCATAATAGTTAGGTTAATATTATTTTTACTTAAGAATGCATGATAATGATTTGCATGCTAACTTAAGAATGCTTATTTTTATTTGTTTAAAATTATTTTTTAATAATATTTATAAAATTAAAATAAATTATGCGCAAAATATATAAATAAAATTAAAAATAAGCATGACTTAACAAATAACAAAGAAAAATACATATAAAGAAAGTGCAAAGAAATCTTTTTATAATATCAAAGTAGTTGACTAATAATTTTAGGATGAAAATATTAACGGGATGACTAAACAGTTTAATTTTTAAAAATAGAGGGATGCAAAAATTAGATGCTGAAAATACAGGAACTGACTAGTGTAATATGCAAAATTTCAAAAATTTTATAATTATTTAGCCTATATATAGAGCATAATATATAAAATTAGAAATTTCAAAATGAATATATAACATATTTCGGTTCTCGGTTTGATTATAGATAAATATCCAGAACCGTTTCATATTTAAAAAATCGGTACGGTTCAGTTCGGATAAAGTCAAAAAGTCAACATTTTTTTTTATTCTGGATATTTTAATCCGGATATTCGGATCGATTCGGATATCTCCATGATTCATGCTCGACCCTAACTATAATAATTAGGTTAATATTATTTTTACTTAATAATGAATAATAATAATTGTTAAAGCATAATTAATGCTAAATAGTAATTAAATATTAATATTATTATTGTAGTAATAAAGTATTATTAGTAAATTTATTATAGTTATTAGTAATTGTTAATTTAGTATAATTATTATTATCATTATTTTTACCATTGTCGCTGCTATCAATATATTAAATCTATTATTTTTAAGTTTATTATAAATTTATTTCAATAGTTATCATTGTTATTGTTATTATTACTAATATTATTTAGCATTAGATTTAACATAAATTATTAAATTTGAAATAATGACAGTTAAATAATTATTTTTAATAGAAAGTAATGAAATAATATTAATTTCTACGTAAATAATGATATTAATTTAATTATTAAAATTATTAATTTTATTATAATGATTATTGGAGATTTTGAAAAATAAAATAAGAATAAAGTATTATAAAGTAAATAAATTTTATACTATTATTATTATTGTCACAATTGTCATTATTAATATTATTATTATTAATATTTTAAAATATAAAAGGGCAGTCCGGTGCACGAATGCTCCCACAATGAGCGGGGTTCGGAAAAGGGTCGGACCCATTGGGTCTTTGTACGCGGCCTTCCCTTGCAATTAATTGCAAGAGGCCGTTTTCACGACTCGAACCCGTGATGTAATATCTTTTTTTTTAAATAAGTATAAATTAAAAATTAAAAAAAAACGTGCCCACCTACTAACAAGTAGGTGGACAAATAAAAAAACATAATAAAAAAATAATAATTATTATTATTTTTATAAATTAAAAGAAAAGAAAAGAAAAGAAAAGAAAGAAAGAAACAGAGAACACAGAGACGGGAAAGAGAGAGACAGAGACAGAGAGAGAGTTCTTCAGATCTACTGCCGACCGCCGTTCAAACACTGACACGCGCCGGACCACCATCTGTGCCGCCCAATTTCGAGCCAAACGCCGCCGAAATCACCCCCAACCGACGCCGGAGCCGCCGTCACCCGCCGGTCAAAGTTCTTGCCGGTAAAATTTTTCGATCACTATTCCGGCCACTTTTCGACGATATTTTCCGGCGATCCGGGTATTTTTGGAATCCTCATTTTATAAGCTTTAATTTGACACCTCATTTGCTAATTTAGGGTATGTATTTAGAATTTTGATGAATAGTAACCTAAATATATTAAATTAAATTTAAGAATTTAAATTAAATATATATATAATTTATTTAGAATAATAATTATAATTATAATTAATTAAGAATTATAATTAATAAATTAAAATTTAATTAGTAATTAATGAGTTAAATTAAATTTTATTAATTTGGTTAATTAGTATAATTTTTATTTAATTTAGATTAATCATTTGTTAAAAAAAATTATTAGTCATAGATATCAATTACTTAATGACTAAATAAATTAAGTAATTAGAATGAAAATTTAAATTTAAAATATAGTATGATTAAATTAATTAAATATTTAGATTGTGAATATTTATCAATAAATTATAGAAATTTTCTTATATTATATATATATAAATCAATAAATTGATAATTAATTTTTTTAAATTTTTTTAAAATAATTAATATTTATGAATTATAAATTGTTAATATAGTTGTTGATTTATTGAATTAATAAATCATAATTAAAATAGAAATAAGTATGTGTATATGAATATTTACTTTAAAAAAAATTAGGATTAAAATAAGTTAAATTTTAGAATTTATGAATTTAAGTTAAATTAGTTATTAAATATTAATATTATTGTTGTAGTAATAAAGTATTATTATATTTATTATATTTATTAGTAATTATTGATTTTAGTACAAGTATTATTATTATCATTATTTTTACCACAATTATAACTATTAAATATTAAAGTTATTATTTTAATTTTTATATAAATGTATTTCAATAACTAGTATTATTATTATAATTATTATTACTAATATTATTTAGTATTAAATTTAATATAAATTATTAAATGTGAAATAATAGTAATTAAATAATTATTTAACTATATACATAATATTAATATTATTTTTATTGTTAAAGTTATTGATTTTGTTATAAGTAGTTATTAGAAAATAAAAGTAAAATATTAAGATAAAAGTAAATTATATATATGGTTATTAATATAATTATTAGTAAATTTAATATAAGTTATTATGATTAAATTAGACATAAATAAATAATTATTCTAATAAAATGAATTAATTGAATAATGTATAAAGAAATACAATTAATATCACTATTGTTATTATTAATGTTATTATTATTATTATTTTACAATATATGGAATATTATAAGAAAATAGTACAAAAGAAAATAGAAAATTAAAGTAGATACTATTTAAAATATAATTACAAATTAATTAATAAAATAAATATTATTAAACTATTAAATTAAAGAAATTAAAATAATATAATATAGATGTATATAAATAATAATAATAATAATAATAATAATATAAATACTTAATAAATTTAGACATGCAAATTATGTTAAGTTGTTAAAAATATTATTGAAATATTTGATAAGTTTTTCGGTTGATAATTGTGTAATACTAATTGGAGTATTAATTTTAAAATTTTTGGGAATTACCGAGTTATGCCGAAACTTCGCTGAAAATTCGTTAGAATTTTAGGAATCATTTCTACGTTTTCTTTTCATATTATTTAACTCATAGAAATGATAAATCCTAGATAATATTTTAGTAAATTTTTATTTTTATATTACTTTAGGTTTGGATTCTACTGCAATTATAGAACATAGAGAGAGACCGGTCGATTAAATAAGTTGAGCTATCGAATAAGGTGAGTGGGTAATTATATAGCATCGGTAATTTTTATTATGTATATATGATTTATTAAATTGTTATTTGTTAAAATAAATTTTTATAAAATAATTTAGAAAGGTAAAATAATATTTATGAATATATAAAAAAAATGGGAACAAATAATGGTATGTTAATATTTGAATTATGGTATGAAAATTATTTATTGATACAATTAAATAAATGTTTTATATACACTCATTATATGTTTTCTAATAGAGACACCTGTGATGACGGGGTGTTAAAGGAATTGACGGATTATGATATGATACTGTCTTTGGGATAGCGCTTAGTATACATATAGCCTTTGGGGCATATATCAGGTGGTCGCCCTTTGGGAGCAGCTCTGCACATGTGTATGACTATGTTTATTTGCTCTTGGTGCTGTCATGCGTCATCACTGCGCCCAAAATGCCATGTTTTACCCTTAGAGTGTAAGTAAATATATATATTTACTTACGCCTAAGGTATTATATTTTTCTATGGACTATATATATTGAGTGTAAATAAATAAAAAAATATGATGCAAATTTATTACATGATATGGTGAATTTATGTTCTTAAAATTATTATGCAGTAGTATAAATTTAATTAGTAAGTATATAAGAAAAACTTATTTGTTCCCCTTTGTTATATAATTATTTTCTCACTGAGTAGTTGGACTCACCCCCCTTATTATAATCATTTCAGATACCGTTGGAGAATAGACCAGTATATCACCTCTACTCTTACTTCGATCAGTGTATAGTAAAAGTCGAGCCAACATAAGTATCGTTTGGATTTGTTTAAAAAATAATTATATTTTTATGTTGAACAATAATTAAATATGTATTATTTTTAAGTGTTAGAAATTATTGGATATTATTATTGTATGTGTAAGAAGTATACTAAGGAAATAAATTGTGAGTGATATTTTATAAAAATTAATAGTATAGTAATTTAGGAGATAAGTTCACCCTATGGCTTAAGAGAATGGGGTGTGACACGTGACCTTAGGTCACACAGCGACAACACTTATCGTTACACCAATGCTGCCCTTCATTAATATTTTAAAGTATAATAAAATAAAAAAATTTAAGCAAATGATATTGTTATTATAGTATTTTTTAACTATTAAATAAATACTAATTAAAACATAATTGAATTAATTAATTAATTAATTATTATTAATATTATTGAACTATTAAAATAAATGAACTAAATTCATATAATTTAATTGTATATTAAAATATTATAAATACTTAGTAAATTTAGACATTTTAATAATATTAAATTAGTGAAAATATTGTTGGAGGAATATATGTTCAATTAGCTTGATAATTGAGATAGTGCACATTGAAGTATTATTTTTAAAATTTTAGGAAAAATTGAAACACCAAAACTCCGCTGAAATTTTATTAGAATTTTAGAAATTATTCTCATATTTTTCTTTCATACCATTTATCTGACAGTAGTTGATAATTATATCTTAGTGAATGATTATTTTTATATTACTTTAGGTGTGAATCTAATTGCAATTATAGAACATAAATGTAATCTAGTTGGTTAGATAATTTGAGCTACTGATCAAGGTGAATGAATAATTATATAACATCAATATTTTATTAAATTATATATATATATATGATTTATTAAAATTATTTTATGATGAAATTCAATTTATAAAGAAATTTGAAATGAGAAAATCTTATTTATGAATATATGTAAAATGGGATAAAATAATGGTATGTTGATATTTAAATTATGAAAATGATGATTATTTATTGATACAGCTAAATAAATACTCTGCATATATTCATTATATATTTTCTAATAGAGGCACATATGATGACGAATTGTTAAAGGGATTGACAGATTATGATTATGATACTGTCTTTATGACAACACTTGGTATATGTATAGCCTTTGGAGCTTATATCAAGTGGTCACCTTTAGGGGCAGCTCTACATATATATATGATCATAGTTATTTGCTCTTGGTACTGCCATACATTATCATTACGCCCAAAATGTCATATTTTACTTTTAGGCTGCTAGTAATTATATGTTTATTTGTTTATCTGTGCCTAAGGTTTTATGTTATCTATAGACTATATATTTTAAGTGTATGAAATTATTTGTTTTATTTTATGAATAAAGTTATAAATTGAATTAACAACATTATGATAAGCAAAAATGATATTTAAGCAGTTGTATAAATCTTATAGTAATAAGTATATATACATATATGAAAAACTTTGTTTGTTCCCCCTTTGTTAAATAATTATCTTCTCACTGAGTAGTTGAACTCACATCTTTATTAAATAAATATTTCATATATTATTGAAGAATAGTTTTGTAAAATTCCTCTCATTTACATACTATCAGCATATAGAAGAGGTTGGGTCAATATATTAGTTTTTACTCTTTGGTTTTGCTAAGGATGGTTTGTTTTACTATAATAAATAATATCAAGATGTAATTAAAAATAATTGTTAAATAATTTAATTTACCATACATCTACAACAAGGTGCATGTAAAGAATATTAAGTATTCTTATTGATGAATTATTATAATATAGTAAGTTCTATATTACGGTTTTTCTTATATAATTAGAAGAGACATGATCAAAGTATAAGTTAAGTCCACCCCTAGTAGTAGAAAGTGGGGTGTGCCAGGCGCCTCGATTTAAGATTTTTAAATAAGAAAATAAAATCTGTCCTAAGATGCCATAAACAGAAAAATGCATTTTCTGAGTAAACGATAGAATTTGGCAAAAAAATGTAACGAAACTCACTATAAAGTAGTAAGTTTGACTCGTTGGCCCATTTTTCATTACGCTAAGCTTCTAGAATACTCAATCTGCAACTTCAACTTTTGACGGTAATCACCGAACTGGCACTAGAGCCATTTTTTGTCAAACTGCTCCATAAAAACTAGAGCTTTCTGCTTCTTATCATATATGCCAAGTGACAAGTTGACTAAGGGAAACTTGTTCTTGCATAAAATGATAGTCCAATTCAATTTATTTACCATGTGCATGAAAACAAGGTTAACAGTCATATGTAGAGCACTAAGACTGTCATAATCACTGGCGGACGTAAGGGGGATCCAGGGGGGCTCTGGACCCCCCTTCATCCTCAATATACATATATATACATGTATATATGTATGTATATATATATATGTGTATATATACACATTCTTTTTTTATATATAAAATATACTCACATTCATTTATATATTTAAATTTAAATGAATTTAAATATATATGCATATGTATATGCACACATTTATATATATATATATATGTATATGAATTTTATATGTATATGTGAATTTATATATATTCATTTATATATTTAAATTTAAATGAATTATATATATGAATTATGTATATTTATGAATTATATATAAAATTTTTATAAATGTGAATTTAAATAAATTTTATTTTAATTTATAAAATTTTTGCCAAAATTTATATATACATAAATAATCGACTGCTTGTGTATTATGTGAAAAAAATATTTTTAAAAAAATTAAAAATGAGACTATTATGTAACGTTTTCAAAATATATAAAGTTATATGATACAATTAACATCTCTTAAGTGTAATTAATCTAATAGTACAAATTAATTATTAAACTACTGTAATATTAAATGTTAAATTTTATAGTAAACTCATCTATAATTTTTTCATGAAAATTTAGCCCTCTCTTAATGAATTTCTGATTCTGCCGTTATAAGTGCAGATACAATAACAAGAGACGAAGTAATAAGTAGCACCGGCCATAGACTGACCGCCGAAATTTTCTACGAAAATTAAGCCCTCCTTCAGTGATGTTCTGCGATCGCCACTGGTCACAATATAAAGCTGGAGGAGAGAACACTGAACTGTGAAGATCTTTCACAATGAAGGTCAACCATGACAATTCAGCTGCAATATGTGCCATTTCTCGATACCCAACTTCAGTACTTGAGCGGGAGACAATATGTTGTGTCTTTGCACACCGTGATATAAGATTGTTCCAGAATGTACAATAGCCAATGGTGAAGCCTCAAGTAGTGAGGCAACCTGCCCAATCTGCATTTGAAAAACTACAAAGATCATGTGCAGTATTTGAAGAAAAAAAAATTATAATCCCAAGTGAATAGTTCTTTTGACATATTGAAGAATACATCTAACCATTTTCGGGTGAATCTCATTTGAAGCATGCATAAATTGAGATAAATAATTAAAACTAAATGAGAGGTCAAGAAGTGTAAGAGTGAGATACTGTAAAGAACCAACAATTTGTAACTTGGTTCCTTTAAAGGCTTATCTTGAAGAGAATAATTTTTTTTGCTTTTAGAGGCGTACTCATAGGCTTACAAAATCATATTTGTTTTCTAAATATGGTAAGAGCATACTGGGATTGTGAGAGGTGAAGCTCACCAGGTGTGTGAGAAAATTCGATTCCAAGAAAATGATGAATAGGCCCTAAGTCTTTCATAACAAATTCACTACTAATAATTAATAGGCTTAATATATTTGTCGTCCCTTGTACTCGACGAGCTTTGTCATTTTTACTCCTGTAGTTTTAATTTAATCACATTAAATTTGATTATTTGCTTATTAAAGTGACCCTTATTTTAAGCCTAAGTGTTAGCTGAATACATCAAGTAATTAGAGAGAAAAATGATACATTAAATAAATATAAAATAGCTCAAGCTAATATTGGCATCGAGCTACTCCATATAACTATATTTGAAAACTAAATTATGTATAGAACACTGGCGAATCTCATACCCCATCGAACAAAATGCTGGTATAATTTGATTTAAAAGCAATTTTGTTTCAAACATCGTAAGTACAATTCCTATAAAGCATAATCATAATATGAAAGAGAATCACACACCAACAATTCCACTATCATACATATTATACAAAAATTTTATGCAGTTTCAATCACTATACAAAACTATCAACTATTTGTGAAATGATTAAATAGAATACAGATAAAACATCAACTTGGCTGCAAACAAACTAGAAGTTGTCAAGGATAAACTTCAGTGATGGATCTAAGGCCAAGAACAGGGTTGATCTTATAGTTGCTAAATCCAGCATCAAAGAAGAGTTTTGCCCACTCATTTCATTTCTTTCCTTACCAATGACACATGCCATCATTTCCATGTCCGAAAATAATTGAGTTTCAGTAGTGTCACCATCCCAAGTTTGGTTTCCCATCACAATGTCAATGATTATCACCTTATTTTGGTTCTTAGCATTGCCATGTCTAGTAATTGCATCTTTGCAATTCTTAAGTATATTCACACAATCTTCATCAGGCCAGTCATGCAATATCTACTGTGAATTTGGTTGTATTGTCATTCGTCAATTGTACTAATTACAACTAAAAAACAAATTAAATAGTATGTGATAAAATCTAATTATATATATACACATATAAATGTATATATATATGTATGTATACCTTGAGTAAAATTGCATCAGTAGAAGGAATAGCAGCAAACATGTCACCTCCAAGAAAATTCAAGTTCTTAGAGCCTTTGAGATCCGCAACAACATGTGGGGATCCAAACAGTACATTTCAAATTTGGAAATGTTTGAACAATAGCCATAGCCATATTTCCAGTACCACCAGCAACATCTACTAGAGAATTCAGCCCTTCAAAACCTCTTTACATTTCACAATCACAACTTTACCAATGAAGTAACTATAACTCGCCATAGCTTCATTAAACAAATAGTTAACTCTATCATCATCCCCAGCATACTCAAAAAGTGGTTTTCCAAAGGCAGTAATGAATGGGTTTGGATCATTATTTTTAAACCATATGGTTCGATTATAATTGGATCAAGAATTAAATAAATAAAGGGTCTCAAATTTAAAGGACTGTTCTTAAGAAGAAGAGTAGAGGACTAAGAGAATAGACTTCTTTATTTAGAGAAAAAAAACCAGAATGAACAAGAACTCTCATGAGACGAAATAAATGGTGGGTTTTAGTTGGGTGAATTTGTAAAGCTGAAACAAGCTCAGAAAGAGTAATGGGTTTGCCATGGCTCTGAATGGCATCAGCTATGCCTAATTGAATAGCGCATTTAAGAGACATGGATTTTATAAAATTGAATGTGGTGTTCCATAAATGAGCTTGTGCTTTAATTAGCTCATCTATGTTTTGATGATCTTCCTCACCAAATAACTCCATTGTTTTTTATAATATTATAGTATTGATTGATGGATGGATGGATGAATAAATATAGTGTAAATTATAACATCTATTTATAGAACTTGGAACCAAATTCAGATACGAATTTTGTTACTGTTTAAGCATTTAATTTCAAATGTACGCCCATGCATGTTTATCATGTTAGAATATTAAATGTTCTAATTAATTAATTGTTAATTAATGACATATCCAGCCAGCTACCAAATGAATTTCATTTTTATTATAATCAATTTCACTTGTTTTTTCTTTTTATTGGAAATTTATTACCTGCACATTCAATGAAGTAATCAATGACAAACAAATTCGATAAGGAGTTTTGGCACTAAGTCAGGAGGTTTGGCATTTACGTATATTTTGTAGCAAGTTTCACTAAAACCTAATTAAAAATAGTATAAAAAAATAAACAATATAATAAATAATTCATTTTTTAATAGTATAAACAATACAATAAGTCTGGATGTTTGGCATTTATATATATTTTGTAAAAAGCTTTCTGAACGGGAAATTTGTACTAAATGGTTTTTAAATTCGTTCTCAATCCAAAATTAATAACATATTTGACAATTTGCTAGGAGATTTTGTAGAACAATTTAAATTTTAATATAAATTAGGATTTTTTACAGATTTGCTGAATTGACAAAAATTATTATATTAAGTATTAATTCTTGCTTCAGAAAAAATGTGTAGCATTTTATTAATTTAGATGAAGTAACTTTCCTTTCCCCACTAAGTTGTCCAAGTAATATTCTATAAAAAAAAAAGCTGTCCAAATAATAGTAAGGCCACCAGCATAATTGCAGATTTGCAGTTAAGAAAATTAATATATATATATATATATTGAAGGAAAATTCTACCATAAGAAAATTAAAATATATATATATATATATATATATTGAAAGAAAATGTGAAACCTCTGATTTTTAGGAAATTTAGAGACCATGGGTAAAATAGTAATTTTACACTCTTTATTTATTCAAGGGCATTTTAAGTCGTTTGGTACTTTTTTTTATATTGGGGTTGACGAGACGGTCGTTTTAAGTATAATATTGTATTTTTAGCTTTAGGGGTATTTTGGTCATTTCGGAGGTCGGAAAATTTTCGAGATCGATTTTGAAACTTATATTGTCATTTTCATGACCACGATGTCATTACGGTCGTTTTGACTATAATATTGCTTGGGTTTTATCTTAAGTATTTTTTTCGAGTAATTAATAATAAATAAATAAATAAAATTAAATAGAATAAATTAATTTAAGGGTATATTGGTAATTTATCACCCAAAAACACTATAAATATGGGTGTTAGGGCACCCAATTAGATGCCTAAGACCCTTGTGCCGTTAGAGAGAGAAAAGAGGAAGAAAAAATAAATTTTTTCTTCAAATCTAGGCTGCTGTCGTTTGGTCAGAGCACATGTGGAAAGCCGGTGTCTTTCAGCGTGCGAGCGTGTCATTCGGCGCGGAGCTGCGGGCTGAAGGTGTTGTCGTTAGGTGTGCGAAGCTCGTCGTTCGGCGTGGCAGCGTGATTCGAGGCCTGTCGTTTTGGGCTTCTCAATTCTGGCAGCTTTGATATTTTGAGGTTTTCTTCAATTTTTTTCAATTTCTTCCAACTTCATGTCATGATTTCTGTTATTTGGTGTTAGTTTAACATATAGGATGTTTAAAAATAAAATTTTAAGGTTGATTTTGATTTTTAAATGAATTTAAATAGGTTAAATTGTTTAAGGGTTTTATTGATGTTATTAAGTTTGGATTTAAGATTTATGAAAATGGGCTTATGATTTGTAACCAAATTTGATTTGGATCTTTTCTAGGGATGTTAAACTTGATCTAGAAATTTATTTTGAAATTTTCATGTTTGATTTATATTTTTAAATTCATTAATAAAGTAAAAATTTATTACTGCTTGTGATTGCTGATATTCCAGTAGCTTTGTCAAATTTTTTAAAAATTATTGGTAAATGATCTAGGTCTGAATTTTTGATATGTTTTAGGATATGATGTTAGGTGTTTATAAAAAAATATTTTGAGGTCTGGTTCAAATGTTTGTGTTTCGAAATAAATCTATTTCTCAACTGCTGCCAGTATGGCAACTAGTTGTATAAATCCGATTTAAAAATTAAATTGAGGAACTTAGAAGTTTCTAAAAATTCTGAAAATTTTATATGTTGTTCAATATGAAGTTAATTATATGGGAAAAATATTTGGAGATTTTTACTACAACTATAAGATGATGAAATTGGTGTGTTTTTGTAAAACTGCCAGTTTGGGTTCCAAACTGGAATCAGTGTATCGCAAAGTGGTTTTGGGAGACTAAACCAATTCCGATTGCTATGAAATTTTGCACAGCATGCATTTGTATATTGGAGGACCTTCTGGAATTTTTCTAAAATTTTTAAGCATTAAAATTATTTTCTGTGAATTTTTGAAATCAATCACTATGTTAGTAAACTTTATTAGTTTTAGTTGAAAATGTGATTTTAGGAATTCGAGAGGAGTTTTATGCAAAAAATGTTTAATGTTTGGATTAAATAAGTAAATTTTGATATTCTGAAAGTTAGAACCTTGGTTTATTTAATGGATTTTTGAAATTGAAGTTAGGATAGGTTTAATTGCCAAGTTAAACCATGGTCTTGGTTTGAATCGAATTGGCTCAATATAAAATTTGATTTTTATAAATTGATGGATTATAGGTCAGATTGTATCTTTAATTTAATTTAGATGCTCTAATGATCGCTGGGATGAAATTACTTAGAAATATGTACTAGAGGTATTTTTCATTATTTGACTATATGTTTGATGTTTCGTCATTCACGGCATGCATGGCATTCATCATGTTAGATATATTAGTGATATTGATTATTAGGCCATGTAAACATTTTCTTAGGCGATAACCAAACCGGTGCTCAAAACCAGTAGGTCGGTGAGGGTGTCTGGATTTCTTCACAAATCAAGTAAGTTTCATGGGTGTATGTGATTACTTGTGATGTGCTACTTGCTAACCAAATACTATATATATATTATAACCCTTCTCAATATATAATTATTCCTTTCAATTTCGCTAGACTATTCTTTCTATCCAAGCTTTGCATGTGAATAGAAGACAGAGAAACGTATGTGTTTGATTTATTAATTGTATTAAATTAACTTGAAATTCTTTGTGTTGTGTGATGGTGTGTCATATGGGGACTGAGGTTATTGATTGAGATTGTTCATTGACTATTGCTATTGATTGTTTATTAAGGCTATAAGTCTGATTGTTCATTGAGACTGTAAGTTTGATTGCTCATGGGGGCTATAAGTCCGATTGTACATTGATATTGATTGAAGGAGGAGGTATTATGATATTGGTAGATCCCGACACACCATCTTGTATGAATTAATTGTGATTGAAGTTCTTGTTATATATATATTGTTTATTGTTAGAGAAA